>CM062806.1:71408483-72060983 GCA_031772625.1 Pinus tabuliformis | reverse complement strand
CCTGAGAGACCCTAGTCGCGAACACGGCTGGGACAATGACGGGTTCTCTGTCCTTGCAGGGGATGGAGCGACAAAAGTATTGAGAATCCAAGATAAGCTCATGGCGAGAGATAGGTGTCAAGTGGAAGTGCAGTGATGTATGCAGCTGAGGCATCCTAATAGACCGAGAGATTTGAACCTTGTTCCTACATGACCCGATCGATTTGATCAGGTACTAGCCATCTATTCTTTTCTTTGTTCAATTGTTTGACAACATGAAACTATGAAACCAAAAGCTCTGCCCTCCCTCTCCATTGGATAGAAGGGCAGAGGAGGGTTCTCTATCTGGCCCTAATCCTCTTCAGCATTGGGGCCTCACAATCATTAGCCATATGCCCTTCCTGGTTCATGGTTTGAAATTCTGGTGTCCCAGGCGTAGAGGAACCACACCAACCCATACCGAACTTGGTGGTTAAAATCTACTGTGGTGAAAATACTGTAGGGGAAGGCCTGCGGGAAAATAGCTCGGTGCGAGGATGATAAAAAGCTTAATGCCTCTTCTTCTCATTAGAAAGTCTTCTTCTTTGAAACCCATTTCTTACATATTTTCTTTCCCACTCCACACTTTACTTTTATTTGAAATGCAATACCTGCACACGCTCATAGCGATAAATTTGCTTCTGCATCCTCTTACCTCGAAGAGAGGAATCCCTTCCTTTTGGGAGGGACTCCTGGGAATGAATCCAACAAAGACGAGTCCTGTAGCTTATAGGATTAGAGCACGTGGCTACGAACCACGATGTCGGGGGTTCGAATCCCTCCTCACCCACCTCGAAAGGGGCCAAAAGGGAGGCCTTTTGGGGGTAGGGAGATTATGATTGGGATAGCGGATGCAAAGCAATGGAACTTAGTCTGCACAAAGGGTCATTTATCGAAAATGATACCTGGTACGTTTGAGAGTAACCAGCATATTTGTGTGTGACCTCCTATAAATATTTCTCATTATTAGATTTAGATTAGGGTTATAGAACGAGAGATTCTTCCAAATTCGAGGGAAAATATGAGGGAAAATAGATTGACAACATGCAGGGATCCAATTCTGACTTCCAGGAAACGAACTCGTAGTTCTAATAGCTGGTAACGCGTCAAGTGACTAGTAATGGGTCGAGCGAATAGAGGCCTCTTCATCTTCATCTCTAGAAATGTCATCACATCAGGAGAAAAATGGATTTGTTTCTTCGAACTTTTCAGTATTTCAAAGAGACCGTGTTTTCCATTTTTCTTTTCCCGAACGACCAGGATCCTTCTTGATCCTGTGGCGATTGTGCATTCATATATTATGAACAAGGACAGGTAATGTTTGACTTACTCCTAATGGTAAAAACGAGCTCTATTTTGAATAAAATGGATCTCCCCAAGTAGGATTCGAACCTACGACCAATCAGTCAATAACCGACCGCTCTACCAATGAACTACTGAGGAACAACGGAGGGTTCCCATATACGAGCAAGATTCTTGTTCTTTGGACCGACCCATGATCATCAGTGTATAAATGTGAAATCAATAAGGTTTTTTCTCAACTCTTGGTGTTTTAAGGAAAACTAGTGTCGATTCAAACTGCCAGTCCCACTAAGACGGGTAGCTATCTTAGAAACAAACAATGAAAGCTTTTCAAGAGTTCGTTTAAGTGTGATAGATGGAAGAGAAGAAGAGAGGACCAACCTGGATCTTCCGCTTTGATCCTAGCTTGATTTCTCCTTTCCTTGATAGAATTTTCCACTCCTCTCCTACTTGTCCCACTTCAAAGAGTACCTATAGATTCAAAGTAATAGCAAACTATCAAAGCTTCTCTATCTAAAACATCATAAACATTGCAGAATCAAAAACACATTGACCATACAATTGCATTCATAAACAATAAGATTCACAAATACAAGATCATATGGAGGAAAACTCAAAGAACTTAATTAATAGTAATGTAAGAGAGGATTACAACCCAACTGTCTCATCCAGCATCATCCTCCCAGTTGTAGAAGCCCTCTTCATCTCATGAACAAGCAAATCACCCAACAATGCAATGTCTCTTCTCAGAAAACCAACAACACTTCCTTACAAAATACAAAATTCCAGCCTTCAGATCTCTCAGATGAGGGATCCATTTATAGATGTCTTGCAAGGGTGTGAGTCAGCTCTGGGTTTTTTATTAGTGTCATTCCACTAATAGTTCTTGGTTCCATTTGGAGATTTCATGATCTCTTACTCATCCTTGAGAAAATTCAGAGAGGCAAGTGTCACAGGAGAAGTTTCTGGAAGATTCCATGATCATCCACCTCGCAAACTATCTCTGCCATTTGTCTATTCTCGCTCATCGCACCCCACAGAAGGCCATTTGAGTATGCATCGCACCTGGCCAATTAGGCAGTCAGTATGCATCGCACCTTGCCCATGGAGCAGTCTGTATGGTCCAGTTTTGGCCAGTTTTGAGTAGTTTTTCAGGTGGAACTTCTGGGAAATGATGTAATCAGTTGACCATGATCCTTTAGGGTGTGAAACAACACTTTTAGGGACTTAAGGAGCCCTTAGTATATGGACATATGAGTTTGGGGTTGCGGTTCCCAAATATGTCTATAATAGCTGCCCCCTAAAGCATGAGGTCGTAAATCTTCTGATGTCGGGTGAAATGCTTTATTCATGAGGGTCCAAGGTATTCGAATTGGAAGGTGACCTGTATAAGATACAATACAATACATCATCATCATATTATTTTCATGATCTAGCTGAGGCGGGCATTCCCATGCTCAACTTTATAAATTCATTTTCATGTACATAGGACAGACAATCGTCTGCTGTTGCAGACTTGTGATTCTTCGCATGAAGAGTCATCTTCTCTGGCTTAGATGACCATCTGTGCAGCTTCTGTGTACAATTGATGTCTTTATTTTCCTGAATATATCACAGCCCGGATGGATGAAACTAGATCTGGGGTCTTCAAAACTCGTCCAATCTTCGCCCGACGTACAAGTCGATCCATGTGAAAAGATGTTCTGAAGTCGAACATGGAAAGACATCGCCTGATTACTAGCCAATGATGTAAGCTATTAACAGACGTGAGAGGAGTCACCGATAATGATAATGATCCTCAAGGTACTACAGTACAATTCACGTGGTGTGAATATATGAGCCGATGTCGAACACCACGCAAAGTCTTTTGGTCGAAGATCATTGATGTAAACCTGTCGTCGGAAGTGAGAAACTTGCCATTGAGGAATGCAAGCTTCAAAGTACTGAAGGGGTTGTTTCTAAGTCAACCTCTTGGATAATGAGCTGATGTCGACAAGAAGTGACCTGTTGTAGGAGGGCCTTGATGTATCCCACATCTACGATGCGAAACGGAGCAAATGATTTTTGTGGAGGTGAAAACGATCTGATGATATGAGGTTCAGGAATGGTGGTGATGAAAAATGAAACGTGGATGTAATGCAGTGGATGAGGCGTTTGCTGGATGATGAATTCTTTGAATGACTTCTCTCGAACATATTGGCGACACCGATATGGACTGGTAGTGTTAACCCCATGGATGGCATGGCAGACCAATGGTGACGGTGAATGGAAAAACCCAACCCAACTCAATCACGGTGATGGAGTGAAAGTGTCATGTTCAAGAGCGACTTGCTACCAATAGAGTTCTTCTAGTTTTCTTCCCATTTTTCCCCAGTCATTGCTGACCAGTACCTCTTTATTTTTGACAAGCTGGAGGAGGATAACATATGCTTGGTCTATAATTCAAGAAAACCTGTCGCTTTGTGTTTAGCGAGCCTATCGTCAATGAGACTCGTTCTTGTCTGGGTGGACAAGTTTGTCGCTATTGTTTTAACGAGTTTAACGACAAAGATAACTCAGTCCTTTTCTTGTTTAGAGAGTCTGAAAATAGACGTAAGGAGACTCCAATAGTCCTTTTTCGTGGCATAATCCCTTAAATCCGAAAAAGTGTAAAATAATACGAAAGGGATGACTTTTCGATAGTTTTAACGAGCCGACAAAGACAAGCGTTCAATATTTTTGTTTAATAACCCATCAAGTCCAAAAATATTAAAATATATGAGAGGGATAGCGTTCCCCTTACTTTAACGAGTTGAGAAGGCTAATAGCTCGACAATCTTTTTATATTTAACAAGTCTAAAAAGAGTTTAAAAGAGGTTCGTTTTTGAGGAGCGAGTGATATTTCTGGGTAGCAGCTGGTTCCAGGTAAGTTTGGAACTTCTCAAAACATGGCAGTGTGAAGAGGGTGGCAATCAGAATCACTCGTCGCAGATGTTCCTCAAAAGGGTAAACAATCAAGTGGAAGCATATGGTCGGCCGAATGAAATGGAGGTGACGGAAGGAATACAACCAAAGTTCAAGAAGGGCTGATAGCAAAGCGATCACAAAGGTTATTTACCAGAGGTGGGTTCATTTTTTTTAAATGAGCTTGAACCATGTGCCAACATGTGCTCAGTGTAGGTTGATTTTTTAACGAGCTTGAACTTTGTGGGAACATTGCTCTTTGATATTGGTCAATGATATTTAGTTTACTATTTAACACATTAGATTATTTTCTCGGTCATTCAACTTGCTCAATTTCTCCATCAAATTTATTAGAAATACACATATATATTATTGAAAAATGAATTAAAAACTAGAAGTACGTGAATAGTAACATAAAAAGTAGTTTTACCCCTCATTTTTACCATTTCATTTCAAATTTGGGGTTTGGAGCTCTAGAGTGGTTTTCTGCCTAAAACTTCATAAGCTGATTTCGAGAGATCCGGTGGACTATTCTCCGCACCGTCAGGACCAGGTAGGAGCTAACCCTAAGCTCTTCATTTTCATTCCATCCTTTTCTGTTTTTGAGCAAGTTTTCCCCTTTTCTAAGCCCCTGGGGTTTGAAGAAATCATTCTCCCATCATCGCACCTACCCTATATCAAAAGGTGCGATGCATACTGAGTTGTGCACTGGCCAATCAGTATGCATCTCACCTAGTCCAAAGGCAGGGTGCGATGGGCGCAGAAGGGAAACTTTGCACAGTGATTTCTCATGAAATTTTTTCCTGTTTTTGCTCAAATTTGGATCCTAATTCATCTTTTGTCTGTGACTCAAATATTTTTTGGATCAAGATGGTCGTCATGTGGCGTGAACGCGAGCATGAAGAAGAAGACATGATTGCCTTACATGATCAGGGTACTGTTGTTGCATTGTGAAGCTGTGGTTTGCTCAAATTCTTCCATATATCTAGCATGAGGCAACAAATCAGCTTGTTGCAATATTTCCTCGATGCATGGGATCCGATCAACCAGGTGTTCTAGATTAGAGGTAAATCCATCCCACTGACAGTCGAGGACATCTACTTTTTGACGGGGTTATCGAGGCGTGGTGCCCCTCTTTCATTGTCGAGATCCGCCCGTGGGGGTGAATTGGTGAGAGATTATATCCGTCAACTTTGTAGAGATGGATCTCAGCCTAGTAGAGATGGCAAGATCAATATCTGGGATGTCATTGATCGGTCTCTGAGGACCATTTTATTCACCTTTGCTAGATTGGCTGGTAGCACAACTCTTCATTTGGTGAACAGATCTTATGTGCAGTATGCTTTAGAATGCCTGGAACCAAAGGTATTCAACTGGTGTGATGCAGTACTTCCGGTGATAAAAGAACAACTCTCTAAGGTAAAGAATGGAAGATCCAAGAACTTTGGATATGGTTCCATTTTGACTGATTTTGCCTTAGAGAGGATCCCACTGATGTAGCCAAAACATATTTCACTAGGATTTCCAGCATCGAGGGAACCCAGGATGCAGAGATGGGTTGATCTCATGGCCAGACATGCTGGTCAGCCACAGATTACTTTCTCTGATGCCTTATTTGAGTGGTTCGACCATCAAGAGATGGTCTTCTCAGAGTATCCGTATGTCGGGATGGACTTCCGAGGTGACCCGGATTTGGCGTTGCCGGCTGGCGAGCAGTGGGGTGTGATAGGTAAAGATTTTGACCATATCTTTGTTTATCAATTTTATAATGTTTTTTGTGATTTATCAAGACTAATTGAACTCATGTACTTGTGCAGATGTTGGGCCAGTGAGACCAGCGGCGTGCCCAAGGGCGGCAGCTGGCATTCCAGCAGGAGAAGCTGTAGGGAGGGCTGTCCTTCGTGATTTGGACATAGCAGAGACCCTGGCAGTATTGCAGGATCAGATCGAGGGTCTTACCCTTGGTATCCAAGATGTGAGGACTGACGAGTTACCTTTGAGGCTACAATGCCATACTACTAGTGTTCCGAGTTGATGGACTAGGCTCTTGCGTATGATCGCATAGGTGGTGACATGTTATCACCAACATCATTAGTATAGGATGCTTTTCTGCATTTACTTTTGAGTTTCTTGGTCGCATGACCGATTTTGCCTTGTACACAAAACATTATGTGAAACTATAAACAATTATATATTTTTGATTTTCAGAGTTTATTTCGGTTAAGTTATGTGATCCAAATGCAAATGTTGATGTAAAATGCTTTTCTTTACAAATGTTGCAAATGTCTGTCTAACACATAATTCGCTAATGAATCAGTTAAAGTGTTTAAGTTTCTGGAAATGTGTTGATATTGAATGGAATCAAACTGCCTTTCCAAAATCTTGACTCTTAGGAACATACGATAGATAGCTAGGTTTTGAACTGAATAGACACCAGTAAGCTGTAGAATGACGAGTTGCGAATCTAGCCTGACAATAAGTCGGCGTATGCCATGCAAAATGGTATCAGAGAGAAGTTCTATCAACGCGCTGTACTCAGCGATGTTGTTCGTTGATTGACCAATACATATCCCCCTAAAACTCACTAACTCGCCACTTGGATCAAAGATGGCCCAAGCTGCAGAAGATAGGTTTCGCATTCTACGACTAGCTCCGTCGGCGTACCCAACGAATGTTTCCAAAAAGTCCGACATCTGCAATAAATGCAAAGTGGATTACTTAACCAAAATGACAACTCTTGACGAAAAAAAAAATGAAACAAAAGCATATAAAGAGATTACTACACTTGATCAAGCATAGTATCGCTTAAGATACAACCCGTTCCGAGGTTGTGATAGTGGAATTCCATCGTAATCTACCAGCTCGTAGGCTCCTTTTGCTAGTACCCGTTTAACAATGTAGGGGCCCATCCATAATGATTGGAACTTACCTGCTCCCAATTTATCAGAGTCCTAATCGTAGAGTAAGACCAGGTCACCTTCGGAGAAGACACGAGGCTTGAAATTTTTGTCAAATTGTGCTTTGACGCGTTTCTTATGCGTTTCATTAGCCAGCGCGGCGTCACGACGAGTTTCATCCAAGTGGATTAGTTCCAAGAAATGAGCCTCTTCCTCTGAAGTTTCGGGGAGTAGATCGATTGCGAGCTTTAACGATGAAATCTCACACTGAATCAGTAAGACAACTTCCAAGCCATACACCAACTGAAAGGGCGTAAATCCGGTCGCATTTCTCACCGAGGTTCTATATGCCCATAGAGCTGAGTACAGGATTAAATGCCAATCCTGTTTGTGGGCTCCAATCATTCTCTGCAGCATGTACTTTAGGACTTTGTTGATCGCTTCAACTTGTCTGTTAGCCTGCGGATAATATGGAGTAGAACTATCGTGGGACAGTCCTAATTTGGCAGTCAATTCAACAATCATGTGATTGCAAAAATGCGATCCATGATATGTGACTATAGCCTGTGGAACACCGAACCTAGAGACTACGTGATTGAAAAAGAAAAGAGCAGCCATTTCGCCGTTGTTGTTTAATGTAGGGATCGCCTCGACCCATTTTGTAAAATAGTTGACAACGACTATGATATACCCATGCCCCCCGGCCGAGGTGGGGTTACATGTCATGAAATCTATGCCCCATTTGGCGAATGACCCAACAACGACTACTGGATGTAGTGGTGTGGGTGGTAATCTGGTTTTACGATAAAAAATTTGATAAGCATGGAAAATTCTTACTGCTATTATGCAATCTTTGAAGATAGTAGGCCAGAAGTAGCCAGCTCGCAATATTTTCTGTGCAGTAGCGTAGCCAGATAGATTCCCCCCACATGTGCCTGAATGACAGTCATTCAGGACTTTTTCAGCCTCCTCATGCGTGAGGCACCTTTGCAGAACTGTATCGACACCACGATGGTAAAGTGTATCACCAACGATCATGTAATCTTTCGCTTGGTATTGAGTACGTCGCTGTTCTAAGCGAGAGGTGTTAGGCCTAAAGGTTTGGGTTTGGAGATAGATTAGTATATCTCCGTACCACGGGTCGCTTGATGATATCAGAAACAATGTTTCAACCACGATCAATGCTTGAGATGTTAAATCGTTGGACGACGATGGGAGGTCGCAAAGTAACTCAACGAAAACCAGAGATTTTTTTGATTTGGATTTGTTGAATTCCAGATCAAACTCTTGCAAAATGGCTATCCATTTTGAATACTTGCCCCCTATAAATTGACGCGATAGAATGTAGGTCATAGGGTTGCAATTTGACAAGATGGTAGTTTTGCGAAAGAGTATATAGTGTCGAAATCTCTGTACTTCTTGAACAGCTGCCAAAGCCAACTTTTCAACGTAGGAGTACTTACTTTCTGTATCATTTAAGTTTCAGCTTAAATAATAGACAAGATGTTCTATTCCATTGTCTTCTTGTACTAAAACCATTGCGATGGTTGTATCTGTGGTAGCGAGATACAGGCTAAAGTCTTTTTGATAATCAGGAGCATACATTAATGATGCTTTTACTCAGGAACATTTCAAAGCATCAAAGGAAGCTTGCACAACCTGATCCCAGTTGAAGGGAACTTCTTTTTTCAAAAGATGTGTATAACCTTTAGCAAGTTCGACATAATTTGGAATGAACCTCCTTAGAAAGTTTGCTTTCCCTTGGAGTTTCTGAATCTGAAGCAAATTTGAAGGTGGAGGCATGTCGATGATTGCCTGAACCTTACATGGGTCGAGTTGAATTCCGTCCTTAGAAACTATGAAACCAAGTAACTGACCAGAACCAACATAAAACACGCACTTGTGTGGATTGAGTCGTATCTTGTAGTGTCGGCAACGTAGAAATATAGCTCTCAAATGCTACAGATGATTAGTCCGCTTTTGCGAATGAGCTGGTAAATCGTCGAGATACGTTTGAACGATGTGTTTGATGTCGTGGAAGGTGTAGTTCATTGCCCTCTAAAATGTTGCCCTTGCGTTCTTCAAATTGAAAGGTAGTTTGCGGTACGCGAACGTGCCCCATGGACATATAAATGCAGTCTTCGACTGGTCCTGTGGGCAGATATTGATTTGATTGTATCTGGAAAATCCATCCATAAATGAAAAGACTTCACATTCAGCACATTCATCAATTATCTAGTCGATGAAGGGTGTAGGGTATTTGTCCTTCGGACAAGCTTGATTTACATCCTTGTAATCGACACACACTCTAATCGTTCCTTGTTTTTTCATCACAGGAACAATATTTGATACCCAATCAGTGAGATGAATGGGGTAAATGAAACCAACATGCAAAAGTTTTTCAACTTCTGCTTTAATGGCAACGGATTTCTTCGGGTGAACCGGTCGAAGCCGTTGCTGTACTGGTTTGACATTAGGATACATCTTGATTTCATGTTCAACAATGCTCGAGTCAATGCCTGGCATTTCTTTGTATGACCAAGCAAAGACATCTTTGAATTCACAAAAGAGAGCGCAGTATATTTCTAGTTTTGAAGGAGAACAAGATTTTCCAACATGTATATTCTCTACAACATCTGGTTTGGTCGAGATATTAATGGCAATAGTTTCTTCAATATTGGACAGATTTTGCTCTGAATCCACCGTATTTACAGTATTCGATAGAAAATCAAAAACTCAAGGATGATTAAGGTCGTTAGAGTAATCATCATTGTTATCTTGAGGTCGGGAATGATGGTGGTGATCTTCCCATGGTGTCTCTCCTATCATCATTGACTGAATGATTCCTCTGTCTGTAGAATGTACATGTGACCAAGGATCAGAAGAGGTACCATACTCTAGAGACCTATTTATCCAAACACTTATCGAGCATTGATTTGGGTTTGCCGCCCATGCCCAGAATATTGATTGCTACAACAATTCTATGGGGCTTGGGGGCAACACCTGGCGATGATCCATGCTAACAAAATGTTCGGGATTCTTCTTAATCTTTGATGATGTAGAAGATATCATGTGACAGGTTTCCACTGTGGCCACTTCCGCTAGATTACTCAGAGGCGGAAGGGAAAAAGTGCCCATTAAAGAAGGGTCTTTTAGGAGACCTACTCTGATATTTTGAAGCGATTGAGAGCTTCCATGGATCAACGAAATGCTTTCGGTAACTTGAGAACTGTTGGGGAGGAAGGTGAGTTGGTCAATGATTGTGATTCCACCTTGAAAGGGGAATGTAATCTTTCTAAAATATGTTGACACAACAACAGCCATAGCATAAATCCAGGGCCTGCCCAGTAGGATGTTGTAGTCAAGGTTTCCATCAATGACCTCGACTTCAATTTCTACTGTCTTGCCCCCCAGTTCGATTTGCAAGTTACTTAATATCCCATATGGCGTGTATGTTCTTCCATCGAATGCTTTCAATGTCGTTGATGATCGTGACAAGGGTGGAGAGCCTAAAGTTTTCCAGCAACTCATTGACATAATACAGGTAGATTCTCCCTCATCAATTATTGTTCGATGAACAGTTTTGTTGAGGGCTTTTACCTGTATGAGGAAAGCGAGCTGTGCTGGTAACTAAGGTTCGTATCCTTTATGATTAAAGGCCACTAGATTGGAATCCGCTGGATCAATCCCACCTATTGCTGATAACAAAGCCTGTTTTTGGGATGGGCAATTTTGTAGTACTTCAAGTGTCGACATGGTGGATGGCGATTGGGCTAGATCCTCCACTATATTATAATTTTGTGCTGCTCGAGCACGCGGATTAAACGTTGATTTATATACTACTCCCTTAGGTGGTTTTATTGTTAATTCAGGAATGATTGGTGGAACAACTTCCGACGAAGTTGTTGTCGAACTGCTTGGTTGATCTGTAGCCTTGCTGTTCGACGATTGTGGATTTCCATAATCCTTATTCCTTGTAGATATCAAAGCGTCATTTTGTTGTTTTGAGATGGATAGCATAAGCACTTGGGATGGGGAAGCACGATCACTAGCAACCATGTTAGTTTCTGGATTTGGAAACTGATTAGTCAATACTGTTGAGGTATTTGAAGTCTTTTTGAAAAACTTCTTGACTTCAGCTTGATGTGGACAATATTTTGTGTAATGGTCCTGATCGCATATGAAGCATGGCCGATTAGGTTTCTTGTTTCCAGTAGGGTTTCCCGAAGGTTTCTCAGGAGTCAAATCCTCCTGTTTTTTTTTTTGTTTGTCCCTTTCTTCTTGCTCCCTGGTTGCTTAGCATTTTTACCTTTGTTGGTTGACACGACATTGACCTCCGAGGCGAGAGGTCCCTCATCTGCTTTTTGACTAGAAACCATACGGGCTTTCTTAGATGTAGCCTTTGCGGTTTTTGTGCTTGTCGTACCTATCACGCCATTGCCAACATGAGAGTCTTTATTTGATTTAGGAGGAGGAGGAATGGAAAATTCTGGTCTAGGAGCATTAGGAATTTTGTCGTAGAGCATGCCAAACTGAGTATAGATCAAGTCTAAATATTGCGCACGAGAAATGACTTGCTCTTCTATAACAACTCCTCCCTTAGCCACATCCTTTGTAATAGAGGGTAACAATGACTTTATAAACCATTCAGTTAAAAGCTGATAAGGAACGTACAACTTCACCATTCTTCGACGACGCCGCCACTCATGAATATGATCAGATATGTGAGTGGCTGTCGTCTGTTTAAAGTTGGTAAGGAGTTCTGTCCCTGTTTCGTACCTTATGGGTAATTGAAAATGGGTTAAAAAGGTAGTGGCAAGGGTGCTGAAGTTATCAAACGAAGCTCTAGGCAATTCTATATACCATTTAGCTGCCAGACCAGTTAACGTTCGCTGAAAAAGGCGAAGCCTAATCGAATCATCATTCAGGATGTTGGATGAACACCACAAATGGAATGCCATTACATGATTCGATGGATCTTCACCTGGATTTCCATTGAATTTAGGAATATTAGAGGGAATTTTATGAGGAATCGCAGGCCACCAAGGGGTGTAAGCAATTGGATCATTCGTCAAATGGTTTAGATCTGGTAATTCTAGCGTAGCTACAAAGGACAACTGTTGATTCAGTTTAGGTGAAGCATACCCAGGATAAGATGGAATCGCCTGAGCGGTAGGTCTTTGCATACTAGCATAATGTATTTGATGCTGGTAACTTTGATAAGGTTGATGGGCATAACCATTATAGTATGGTTGTTTATAACCGCTTTGGAAATGCAGTTTCCCATTACTTACAAATACTGGTTGCTCAGGTGCTTGGTATGATTGCTGGAATTGCGGTTGTTGATATTGAACCAGCCATGGTTGTTGGACCATTTGCTGTTGTCCAATACTGGATGATTGACCAAGATGCAGAGTCACAGTAGTTGTTTGAGCCTGAGTCACTCTAGGTAAGGAGGCACTAACCTGAGGTTGTGATTGAATCGCTGAGACGAGAGGCAGTTGTATTGCAACCTGAGAAACTTGAGGTTGACATACAACAGGTAGCGCTTGTACTTGCGATACAGTCACAATAGTAGTTTTAGTGGGAATATTGGACACAGGATGGACTGGTTGCATTGAATATACAACCCTTGGTTGTTGAGGCAGTATTGGTACCCAACCGTTGGATGTAATTCCAGTTTTACCTGAACTTTGTTGTAAACTCTCATATGGTTGTTCTCTAGGAGGGAACAATGAAAAGGCATACTGCCCCCCATATGATGATAATCCAGTACTTAAAGGGTAGATTGGCCTTTGAAGACACATTGTATCAACTTGTTGAGTTTCAACATAAGAAATAACAGATGAGAATCCGGATGAAGAAACAGGAAGTGACCATGTCGTCGAAAAAGTCCTTGATTGGACTTCAGCTTGTTGTTGATGACTTGCCGAGGCAGATGGTATACCAACAATCATTGTAGGAACGACAATAGGAAGCTTTGCCGTAGCTGTGCTTGTTAACATAGTCCTAGATGTTTATGGTTGTTCACACATGTTTAGTCTATCCAAAAGATTTCCTAGCAATTCGATAGGAACATGCGGTGAAAAAGAACTAACTTCTATAGTAGAAGGATGTAAGTGGATCCCAGTTCCAAATGGCACTGGAGTACTGGGTGGAAGATCCTATCCTCCACTATCTCTTCTATAGTAATCAATCCAGGTGGAAGAGGTAGGCCATTAGGTCCGTAAAATATTTCTGGAGCTGAAGAGAGTGTAGTTTCTACAGTAACAGATACTGGAGGGGTGACACCTTCTGAATTCTGGAATTCAACTTCCAGATGTTCAGGCAAGTGAACTTCAGTTTCTGGATCAGTCCTAGGTGGAGCTGTTTCAGGAATAGAGGTGTCTACCGTTACACTAGGATCAGTTCTAATGTCCTCTTGTAACTGCAAAACTTCTTCTGTAAAGGCAGATGTACCAGAGATAATTGGAGTAACTGTAGTCTCTGATGATGTTGAAACACAAGTTTCAAATAAATTAGGTGAATTCGACTCAGTTAAACGAGAACGCTTTGCTCGGGATGGTTTCGTTTCTGGGGTCAAAGACGGTTGACTCGCTAGTCTCCGCAAACGATGGGGTTTTGATTGAATTTCTTCCACGATTGCGGATTACTTGATCAACTCAAAAATTAAAGGGAAAAATGTTATTCCGATTTAAATGAATTTTAAGACACTTTGACGCAACTTGCTTTTTCAATTTTTAAGAGTCGAGAAAAAGCTAAAGGTGACTCTAGTCTCCTTCAATTTTTAATGAGCCTGAAGTGACAAGTGCTCATATGGACCTTTTCTTTTAAGGAGTCGAAAAGGAATGAAAGTGACTGCTCTAGAAGTCTAGATAGAGGGTTTACCAAATTGACCGTAAAACTGCAAAATACACCTTGGTGATAAATGATAGAGAAATTACCAAGGACTTATGTACGGCAGTCAATCTTCCCGAATACTGTGTTCAGTGCATTACGATCGATAGAGTGACAAACATGAATTCCTAAGGATAAAGGATATTAGCCTATTGTGGTCTCCCAATATATACTCGACGGTACAGGGAGCACAAGTCCGTACTGGCACTTGTCGTATCAAAGAGGAGGAATCACCCAACCTTCAATGAAAACGATAGTTACTAGGTTTTACGATGCCGGAACACGTCTCTAGCCTAGACTTCTAGATGTGTTGCGTTAGATTCCAAAGTGTTTTTATGTTCATTGAGGTTTATTTTAGAGTTGATCTTGCTTAGAAGTTTGTCTTTCAAGGTTCACCGCGTGATGTAGATGTGAAATTCCTAAATATGCAATCTAAAATGATAAACAATCGTTTATGTTCTTTTAGCAATGAAAATCCTAGCTACAAAGGAAAGAAGATAACGATTTTTCTTTCAGCGGAGAGCATAGAGCACACACTAAATGCACTTTCCTATATCAAATTTCGAAAGCAGTCAAAATGTAGATGCACATGCATGTATTTGTTTTCCGCTTTCTTAATGTGTGAATGACAAAAGAAAGCTAAGTACAGATCTGAACTATTTTCTTTCAAAGCAAGAGTACTAACAATTTTCTTCTTTCAAAATGAAAGGAAGACTAAGACGGCACTTTTCGATTTCGAATTGAAAACTGTTTTCGACACTTGAAATACTAATAATTTCAAAATCAAGTACAAAGGAAAAATTACAATCAACTATCTAGAAGAGGAATACTTTACGACACTCTTCTTTTGATTTAGAATGACAATTACGACACTTGCATCAAAAAACGACAGTTCGATTAGGCTACTTTCGACAAAGGAAGATTGCAAATGATTGACAAATACACAAAAAAATTTACAATTCCTAACTGATGGAGGCTGAAATAATGAGAAGGAAGATGGTTACAACAAGAAGGTACTGATCATGAACAACAAAACTACTGAATAAAGCTGAAAACAAAGAGAAAAACCAAATTTCAGAGAAGAAAAACTATTCACTCAATCATCACACCTGCAACATAGCGAAACAGGGATGCATATCACCTGCAACACACGGGAGGCATGATGCATCTAGGTTGCACAGTTATAGATAGTGCGATGGGCCAGGGAGCGAAACTGAGCTTGGTTTTTGCTCAAAACTTGCAGCTAAGTTCAGTGATTTAGGCTGAGTAATGATGGACAGTAAACACAAAGCATAAGGGTAGGATCTGATGAGGTTCTGAGCTACCACAAGGGAACTTAGGATGCTTTGTAAGTCAGATGTTCAGTTCATAAACCAACCCAGAGATTGACTGAAGCAACGTTTATCTACTTCACAATTGCATAGCAAAGGTGTTTCGAAGGCTAGCTGGCTAACTTCAGGCTCCGTCTGTAGTTTATAAAGCAAACAATAAACAAACAAAACAAACTATTCGTTCCCCAGTGGAGTCGCCATTTTGTTTCAGGGAAAACTAGTGTCGATTTGAACTGCTAGTCCCACTAAGACGGGTAGCTATCTTAGAAACAAACAATGAAAGCTTTTCAAGAGTTCCTTTAAGTGTGATAGATGGAAGAGAAGAAAAGAGGACCAACCTGGATCTTCCGCTTTGATCCTAGCTTGATTTCTCCTTTCCTTGATAGAATTTGCCACTCCTCTCCTACTTGTCCCACTTCAAAGAGTACCTGTAGAGTCAAAGTAACAGCAAACTATCAAATCATCTCTATCTAAAACATCATAAACAATGCGGAATCAGAAACACATTGACCATACAATTGCATTCATAAACAATAAGATTCACAAATATAAGATCATATGGAGGAAAACTCAAAGAACTTTATTAATAGTAATGTAAGAGAGGATTACAACCCAGTTGTCTGATCCAGCATCATCCTCCCAGTTGTAGAAGCCCTCTTCACCTCATGAACAAGCAAATCACCCAACAATGCAATGTCTCTTCTCAGCAAACCAACAACACTTCCTTACAGAATACAAAATTCTAGCCTTTAGATCTCTCAGATGAGGGATCCATTTATAGATGTCTTGCAAGGGTGTGAGTCAGCTATGGGTTTTTGATTATTGTCATTCCACTAATAGTTCTTGGTTCCATTTGGAGATTTCATGATCTCTTACTCATCCCTGGGCGAATTCAGAGAGGCAAGTGCCACAGGAGAAGTTTCTGGAAGATTCCATGATCATCCACCTTGCAAACTGTCTCTGCCATTTGTCTATTCTCGCTCATCGCACCCCACAGAAGGCCATTTGAGTATGCATCACACTTGGCCAGTTAGGCAGTTAGTATGCATCGCACCTTGGCCATGGAGCAGTTTGTATGGTCCAATTTTGGCCAGTTCTGAGTAGTTTTTCAGGTGGAACTTCTGGGAAATGATGTAATCAGTTGACCAGGATCCTTTAGGGTGTGAAACAACACTTTTAGGGACTTAAGGAGCCCTTAGTTTATGTACATATGAGTTTGGGGTTGTAGTGCCCAAATATGTCTATAACACTTGGACACCCCACCCTAGAGGTATTGACCTATAAATACAATAGGATCTATAATTATTGCTACCATTGAATATTAGGTATTGACCTATAAATACAATAGGATCTATAATTATTGCTACCATTGAATATTAGGTATTGACCTATAGATACAATAGGATCTATAATTATTGCTACCATTCAATATTAGGTATTGACCTATAAATACAATAGGATCTATAATTATTGCTACCATTCAATATTAGGTATTGACCTATAAATACAATAGGATCTATAATTATTTCTACCATTCAATATTAGGTATTGACCTATAAATACAATAGGATCTATAATTATTGCTACCATTCAATATTAGGTATTGACCTATAAATACAATAGGATCTATAATTTTTGCTACCATTCAATATTAGGTATTGAACTACAAATACAATATGATCTATAATTATTGCTACCATTCAATTATTTTATTACTTAAAAAAAGAATAATTTGATTATAGAACCTTGAAATAAAGAGATAACTTTTAGATTTAGATAAAGGAGGATTGGCGGTGAAAATAGCAGTTTATGGGAAAGGCAGAATCAGTAAATCAACAAATAGTTGTAATATCTCAATCGCTCTAGTGAGATGTGGTCAAAAAGTGTTACATATTGGGTGATCCCAAACACGATAGTACTTTTACTCTTACATGATTTCTAATACCTACAATTATAGATACTTTACAATCCAAGGATTATCATTATCAGTATTTTTGGCCTGAAGATGTAATTCACAAGGGTTATGGAGGGGTGGATTGTGTGGAAGCGGGGGGTCCACCCGCAAGAGCCAGGTGTGGAGGATATGTGGTGGGAGAAACTATAAAGTTGTTAAAAGAATTAAATGCATTTTACGAATATGATATTATATTATTCGATGTATTAGGTAACATGGTCTGTGGAGGTTTTGCTGCTTCATTGAACTATGCAGATTATTGTGTTATAATTACAGATAATGGATTCGATGCATTATTTGCTGCTAATCATATTACTGCCTCTATAAGGGAAAAAGCTCGTACACATCCACTCTGATTGGCAGGCTTGGTGGGAAATCGTACATCTAGAAGAGATCTTATAAATAAATATGTAGAAGCCTGTCCAATGCCTGTAATAGAAGTATTACCTATTATTGAGGATATCTGAGTTTCTAGAGTAAAGGGTAAAACCTTATTTGAAATGGTTGGATCTGAACCATCCCTTAACTATGTTTGTAATTATTATCTAGGCATAACAGATAAAACATTGTCCCAACCAGAAGGTATTGTCCCAAAAGAGATTCCAGATTGGGAATTATTCAGTTTACTTTCTGATCTTTATCTAAATCCGATTGGTGGTGGGGGACAGAAAAAAATAATAAGGAAAATTTACTTGGGTTTACGAGGATTTAGAATCAACATTTTATCCACAATTTCTCCACTACTCCACAATTTGTTGTCAATTTGATTCTTTCTTGTTTTTAGTCTTTTTATTCATTATTTCTTTTCCTTATTTATCCTCAGCCATTTATTCTTCCCCTCCCTATTATGTTGACAAAAATTGTTGAAACTATAAGGCTTGAATGTGAAACGGGTAATTATGATAGCTTTTGTCCTATTAGTTGTGTATCCTGGTTGTATCAAAAGATTGAAGACAATTTCTTTTCGGTAGTGGGCAAAAAAACATGTGGTTATTTTCTCCAAAATGCACTTGGAGTTATGATTTTTGCAAAACCCCGCTATGCAATGCAGAATTAGAAGAAGGAGATATTCGGCCCATTTGAACGATTATGAGGAATTGAAAATGCTTTGTATTCAGATAAGAAAAGATAGACAACCTAGTGTCATCATATGGATAGGCACTTGTACTACATAAATAATAAAAACGGATTTGGAAGGTATGGAACCCAAATTGGAATGTGAAATTGGAGTACCAATTCTAGTGGCAAGAGAAAATGGACTGGATTATGCTTTTACTCAGGGGGAAGGTACTGCCTTAGCTATAATGGCACATCGTTGTCTAGACCAAGAATTCCCCATTGGTGAATCAAAAGAAACTAAAACAAAATTATTCCCTTTTCCTCTTCTGAAGGAAAAGAAATTGGTGGAATATGCAAATCATCCTCCCTTAGTTATTTCTGGGTCTTTACCCTCGAATTTGGTTTCTCAACTTGATATAGAATTAAGACGCCAATTCATCAAGGTATCAGGTTGGTTGCCCGCTTAGAGATATGCCGATCTTCCTTCACAGGGTGATGGAGTTTATGTTTGTGGGGTTAACCCATTTCTGAGTCGTACAACAACAACTTTGATAAGATGAAAAAAATGAGAATTAATTGTAGCTCCTTTTCCTATAGGTCCGGATGGAATGTGTGCTTGGATCGAAAGGATTTGTCCTGTATTTGGTATTGAGGTCCAAAGTCTGGAGGAAATAGAGGAACAAATATGGGAGAGTTTAAAAAATTATCTTGATTTGGTACGTGGAAAATCTGTCTTTTTCATGGGAGATAATCTAATAGAAATATCTATAGCCAGATTCTTAATCAGATGTGGTATGATCTTTTATGAAATTGGTATTCCATACATGGATAAACAGTGTCAAGCTTTTGAATTAGCGCTATTACAAAATACATGTATAAGAATGTGTATGGCCATACCACGAATTGTGGAGAAACCAGACAATTCGAATCAGATATGACGTATGCGCGAGCTACAAACTGACTTAGCCATCACCGGAATGGCTCATGCTAACCTGTTAGGGGTGAGAGGAATTGGTACTAAATGGTCAGTTGAATTTAATTTTTCCCAGATTCATGGATTTTCCAATGCAAGGGATGTACTCGAATTGGTTACCCGCCCTCTACGACGTAACGAAAATTTATATAACTTGGATCGGACCACCCTGGTGTTAACACCCAGGTTGTTCCCTATGACTCTCAAGGGAATACGGCCGGGGTAACCACTAACCAACCTTTGGATCACTGTTTCTAGCCAAACTGTGATCAGAGAGGGCTCTCTCTTTATGATTTGTATCTGTTATGATAGGGGTTCAGGCTAGGTATTATGCACAGGTTTTGTTTATGTTTTGGTTGAAGAGTTTCTTTCAGGTCTTTGTGATGTAGTATTCAAAGAGTCAAGTATCATTGGGCAATGGAGTCTATAGCAATAGGTGTCTAGAAACCTTGAGGTGAATTGGTGAAACTTACAGGGCCATTTGGATACTTCATAGAACAAATTTTTGATTTATAACATGAACAGGTAAAACAAGCAGTGAAAGCATTTAAGAATTTTCACTAAAGTGTTTAAGTATTTCCACTAAACTAGTTATGAGAAACGGATAGATGTCTCAGGGGCAAACCTGAATCCCTGGGAATGTCTATCACTGTAAAAGATATAGTTTAAAAGTGCAGCAATTAAGAATTACACTTCTGTCACTGTATCTGAAGAAAACATGGATAATAGCTTAGATTGAGTTCAGGGTAATCAGTGATTAAATCCTGGAACTATTCTTCTACTTTGCTATTAAGTGTAAAACATTTAAACAATAAAAGAGAACAAAAGACTCGAAAACATGTAATACAGAGATTTAAGAAAGACTTATTGTTTTCTGAAACATTCTGGAATCCTGCAACATTCACCATTCATCACAATGCATCAAGGTACACCAAGCTTCGGAAATTCCATTCACCCTTTGTATTACTTCTCTGAGAATTTTACAGCAAGTGAGATCTCCAAAATGAAAATAACAACAACCCCTTAAGCTTCTGTGAGGGGTGAATATATACTTGCGTTTTTTACAAAAATATCTGAGTTCTAACTTATCTCAGACTTAATATTCTCACTAACTTTTGAGATATTTCTATCAGAAATTTATTACAGCATTGAATACAAAATAAAGGCGTCTTGATGTTCTGTCAGAAGATATTTTGGCCTTTGGGAGCTGCTGAGTCGGTTGAGATACTTTGATCAAATGCTGGAGAACCCGACTTTATGGCTCGTGCGCTGTATTTTGGGTCTGCCACTTGTGATTGTAATTGCTGCTCTGGTGAGTAAATAGCCCTGCTGAGTTGGCTCAGCATCTGTCTTTTCCTTGTAGATTTATCCACCAACATTCTGCCTGTGCATGACTGCTCAAAAACTGGAGAAAATTAGCGCTACAGGTTCTGGCCTGATAAGATTATCTGTGTCAAATTCCTCCATACTTCCTGTGTGGGCAATTGGTGTCTTATGATTGCCTCCAAAGTTTCATCTGCTTCTGTATACTTGAAGAAATTTGGTGGTGTATCAAACAGGTGATCAATTTCATTCATAATGAAAAACAGGTTATCCACCCTGTCATACAAATTCTGCCCTGATGCTGGCCCTGTTTCTGCTGAGGTACTGGGCTGTTTTGCAATTTGTGCTGCAGCATGGGCATCAACCCTTTTGATGTAATTTTCCAGGGTAAGCAGCCTTCCTACACTGCTTAATATGCTGGGGAGGCCTCTGTTTTGTAATGCCACAAATCTGTCCAGGAATTTGTTGATCTCGGTCTGCATATCCTGTGTTCTCCTCTCCAGCGTTCCAACTAGGTTTCTCAGTGTCAGGACTCTTTTAACTACTGAAATTGTTTCAGTCCTGTTAGTAATTCCCATGGTAGCTAGTTGAGAGCTAGTTTTGTTATTCAAAATATTGATCATTCTGTTGGCAGCATCTGGCATGTGGCCAAGGCTTGCTCTAGCTCTCTGTATTTCCCTGTTTGCCTTGGTAATGAGTACTATTTGCTCATCCATAGTCTCAATATACTGCCACTGATTGGTGATGGACCGACCAATGTTACCCCAGAGGACTGCTTTTAGCTCTGCTGTTACCTTTTCTAGTGTGAGCTCCTTTTCAAGTTCAGTTATCCTCTTCTTTAGAACTTTTATTTCTCTTTCCTTTGCAGCCTCACTCTGCTTGCTCTTATCATATCTTTCATTCACCTTAGTCAAAGATTTTTTGACTTCATCAAGCTCTTTCATTTGAGCCTCAAGAACTTGGATTTCCGCTTGCAGCTTCTGCATGTCCAGACTAGGAGTCTGCTCTGTTGGTGGTGTAGCTGTTGCTGTAGTTGGTGCTGTAGGCCCTGTCTGTTGAGGAGGAGGAGTAGTTGTTGGTGGGGCTTCCTCAAGATTGATTATCACAGGAGGAGGCTGGGAGGGTTGGCCCTCTTCTTTTTGCTTTAATGCTGTTTGTAGTGCTGCCTTTGCTGCCTCTGATTCTCCCAGTTTATCTTGAGTCCGAACTAGCTCCTTGTACAGGGATATCATTAGATCTGTGGCATCTTTTTCCTGCCTTTGCTGGGCAACCTCGTCTGTTTGCGGATGGATGGTAGCTGGGAGCTTGATTTTCTTTCTTAAGGCCGCCATGTCTGCATCCCTTAGCTTCAACAGTTCTTGGATACCTTTAACATCTTTAGGATCATGTCCTATTTCTATGATTACATCTTCCAAGGACTTGATTCTGTTGTCCTTGGCTTGTGATGATGCTCTCTCCAATTCCAGTTGAGAGGCTGTATTGTCAAGGCTGCTCTTCAATTTGTAGTTTTCCAATGTTTCATCTGCCAAGGAGGCATACACCATTTCACCCGTTTGTTTATGTAGTTCGATTTTATCCATCGGGTGTATGTCTTTAGCCAGAACCTCCATGTTGGTTCTTAGGTAATCCGAGGTAGATTGAGGATGCAAAGTTGTGGGCATGAAGTGACTCATGATCATCTTGCCTTCACTTACATCAAAGGCAGACATGAGTCTTTGCTGATTGGTAGGAGCCAGGTTCAGCAAATGATTGTACAGCTGTACTTTAATAGGATCACTCCTCCTTTTAATATCAATAAATTGCTGTTTGATGCTTACCTGTCCTTCTGTGTGCTGGCTGGAGGAGCTGACCTCTCCTCCTATAACTCTATCATGTTCATGCTGGAATGAACTGGCTGAGACTTCTCCGCTGGGTGGGCCCATGCCCGTTGCTTGTCTTATTGCTATGTCATCCTCTGGAAAGTCATTTAGCCTTTGTCTTTTCTCTCCCTGATTGATGAATGAAGTCAGGGGAGTCTCTCTATCTCTTTTCCTGGTTAAGTCCTCCTTTTGTGGGGTTTGGAGGACCGAGGTATCAAAAGTGGTTTCTGCCCCAGGAGGCACTATTTTCTGAGCCTGTTGCTCAGAGGAACTTGGAGCATCAATCACTTTTTCTTGCTGCAAGGGCTGCTGTTTATCATATTGTACCTCTTCTTGTTGCTGCCCTTGTTCCTGCTGCTCCATCTCTTCTTGCTGCTGTAGCAAAGTCTCCACTTGTTCTTCTGTCAATGGAGGTGGCTGTTCCACCTGCTTCCCTTTATCTTTGCTGGCTGTCTGTGGTGCTTTCTCGGCAGTTTGCTGCTGTGTTGTTGATGATGTAGTAGCTGCTCCAAGCTGCTTTCTGTATGAGAGGGGCACCTGTCCACAAGTTTCTAAGTCAGCTTCCTTTTGCATATTTCTAGCCTCTCTCTCAAGTAGCTCTTCATTAGTAATTTCCTCCTCTAGGGTACCCTCTTCCCAATTTGATGCATTTGCATACTGTTCAATCTCAGGTTGTCTCTTGTGTGCATAGCTACCCAATTTATATTTTATCCTCCTGAGGGAGACAAAATGATTGGGGTCATAGGGTATCCATTCAAAACTAGTTTGCAGTTTGAGACCCTCCAGGATATTGTCTGCCTCCTTCCACCCCTCCTCTTTTCTGTTATATAGGAAAGGACCCAGCTGGCTCCTTACCTTTAACTGTGACTTCTTGTTTTTGCTCTGAAAATGGAGGTAGTCTGAGTTCCCAAACTGTCTGAAATATTCCAAGGCAAAGAGCCTCATGGGGACATACCTTGGCAACCTAAAAGGGTTCAACTCACAGCCATATATCCTGATGACTGTGTGGTTTTGGTAGAGGTACCAATTACCAATGCTGTAGGACTTATTCAAATGGAGAATTCTCCTCATGTCATCAGTTAGTCTAGGAGGAGGAGTACCATGCAATACTGTCAGGGCTGGATAAATGAATAAATCAATGAATTCAGAGTATGTGTAAGGTGATACAGAGGAATGATGAAAAACAGAGGTCCAGAACACAACTGACCTTGGACTTCCCTGGGCATTGAGTGGCTTCAAAGGAAAAGAGAAGGTGGCTGGCTGATAGAACAAGAATAGGTGGTATATATATGAGGTATACCTGAATAGTCTTTCCCTCTTCAAGTTCATAAACTGCTCATGGATTTTTTCTGCAATGTATGTAGCATAGTCATAGAGTACAGCTGGGGGTTTACCAGGAGAGAATATAGACAGCATTGCCATTATGCTATCATCCACATCCTCCATTCCCTTGAATCCTAGGGCATAGCTGATCAAATCCACTAACATCCTGCCCAATTCATTCAAGTACTGATATCCAATAGGAGGAGTTCTGATGGATTCAGAGCCTGGTTTTACAAACAGCTGATTGATTTTAATAAGTTGGTCACTTGACAGCTTGCTCCCTTTCTTTATCAAATTCTGCATATGGAGGGGGGTCAATTGCTTGGCAGTATGGAAGTGCAGCATTTCATTTATACTCTCTGGGGTAATCTGGAACAGGACTGAGCCTGTGGGGCTGATGACAGCTCTTTGGTTTGGGTCATAGCATTCCTGGCAGCTGTAGACCAACTCTGGCATAGGATTTACTTGGGGGAGGTTGTAGATGGGCAAGTTTGAGTCCCAAATTCCCAAGATGTCTGCCCCACTCAGGTGCTGGGCTTTCAACTCATTCATCATCTGGATATTGTATTTGGAGCCCATAAGGAACCAGTCCAGCATTTGATAATCCATATCTCCCAGGGCTTTCCATGCTAATTCCTGGTGAGGAGCATTGAGGGGCTTGATATTCAGAGCAATAGGAGTGTCCATGGCTTTCTGTAAGCTCAATAACTCTAATTAAATGGCTTAAAAGCACCAGCACAGAACATAAGTGCTTTTTGTAAAAACAGTCTTGAATTTCAGGTATCAGAGGAGGAAACTATACAACAGCAATTGAAATACTGTTTATATCAGGGACTGAGCTACTGTCTGGTCTCACTATGTCCTCTTCACCAGGTGAATTCCGTAAACAAACGTTTTTCGGGAATGCGCAGAGAATACCCCCTTTTTTAGTGAAAATACGGGCAACAAGGCTCAGCTGGCGTTTTTGGACTTGACAATTGCAAATGGGTATATGCAGAGGGAAATGGCCGGTGAAATTATGAGTTTTATCCTCTCTCTAGCCCTCTGAGTAATCTTATTTTCAATTGCAGGCGTATGGAGGATAGAAAACGAAAAATACCTGGTAATTTACGGACAGAGGCCGTGTACGCGTGCAAGGTTGATGCTGTGGAGGTCGCCTTGGTCAACTGAGCAGGTTGGCAGAGTTTAGGACGTAAACGGTCATGCAGAGAGAACAATAGAGAAACGCGTGAAAATGGGAAAAATAAGCGTTTTTTGGTGATATATGGGCTTTTTTATGATTTTGGCGCTTTTTAGTGATGACGTCAGCATGACGTCATTGGTGGGTCAAGGTCAAGTGACGTCAGCTGACGTCATCGGGTGACGTGGCAGTACACTGTTGGTCCATGGGGGATGGTGCGGTGGCAGCCATGTCAGCGGCCAGGTGGACGAATAACAGAGGCGAGGACAAGCGGACATGACGTGGCGATGTACTGCTGGAAAACAGTTGGTGGTTAGGACCGTAGCGGTTACGGTTAAGGCTAGCCGCTACGGTCTCTCGGGGCGGTTTAGGTACGGTCCCAGAAATGTCAGACCCGGCTCCGAGAGCCTTCATTGCGCGACGCGTGGACTGGCCCTGACGTGACGCAACGTCACGTTCTCGGGCGTTAACTGTCGGCTGCGGGGGCTGCTCCGATATCATCGTGGATCGTCGGATCCTCGGGACTTGATCCGACGGTGGGCGGAGCAACAACGTGCTCGGAGTATATGCGCGGGCGGAGAACTTGGGTTATGGGTTTTTTGTAAGGTTTTGAATGTATTTTGGTTAAATGGAACCCGGGCGCGTTGTTTGGAATAAACGTTAAAAGGGGGGTTTTGGACCTTGGTAACCTTTGCAAAGAGGGTTTAGGGGTAAAAAGGGGTTCTTATGAGGTTTTTAATACAAATGAAGGTTTGAAAGGTAAGTTGGGCTTTTGCAAGGGGGAGTGGGGTGGGACAGGTTCACCAAAGTGACCAGAGGTCATTTTGGTTCCTTTTTAAGAACATATGGCTATAATGCCAAGGGAAGGAGTATTTATAAGATTTGGGGCTTTATACACCATAGTGTTAGTATTATTAGGGGGAGGGTAAGATAGGGGAGCTATATAGTAAAATTAGAGGTTAATATGAATGAGGGGAGCAAATGAAGGGGATCTTACTGAGTTTATCTGAAATTGATTTAGTTTAGAGACTAGATCAAACAATAGAAAGTTTTTAGACAAGAAATGTGGCTTCTGAATGAACTAGAACCACCATAAAACCATGATCTCTCCATAAATCTCAGCTGAAAAGGGAATGTTAGTAATGAGATGAAGGGGGAAAGGGAGGTTAGTCATGCTCCTTGCTGCAATTTGATGGAATTAACCACTTTGTCCATTGATAGATTTTGCCTTGGCAAAACATCTTTTGACATATGTGCCATGGTGAAAATACCCTTTCTGCAACCACAACTGCTTACCCAGCTATTTTCCTAGCATTTTTTGTTTCTCCTTGGAGGGTGCATTTGGGCTTGCAAACCCTTACTTGCCTTTTCTTTTCTTTGGCTTTTTCTTTATTCTTTTCTATCTACTTCTACCCTTATCTCTTCCAAGGTCCCAGATTAAGCTGTTGGGAACCTTTTCTTCTCTACCTGAACTACTGGTCTGCCAAGATTAAGCAGTTTGGACAGACTTCTTTCTCTATTCTATAACTCAAAATTGAAACATGGCATGATCCAGATTAAACTGTTGAATCATCCACAAAAATTGAAATAAGGTCATCAACATTTGAAACCATTTACACACCTCTTGTTCTCTAGGAAATATGGGATCTTTGTGATACCAAAGCAGAGCATATTTGGACTTTCCTTGGCCAATCATGAAATATGAAACCTATTGGTATAGGTATCCAACACCTGGTTCGAAAGAACAACGAGTTATATACCAGTACTCTTGTTAAATAAGATAACATATAATATATATATTAATAGCATATGCAATATCCAGATATTAGAATATTGGTTATAAATCAGTTATGTTAAATCAAATCTATATTTATATAAAATAAAAACTATTTCTATCCTTATTTATAATATATATATGATAAAATCATAAATTTATCCTTATAATTCTTTATAATTCTTTGATTTTGATCAAAATGAGTTTTAATATGATGTACTTGGTCTACTATTGGGTCCATTATCCTCATGGGTAGAAGTTTCAGGTCTGATCATAATATTTGGGCTATACTATGGATTTATTGCTACATTTCCTTTTGGTCCCTCTAAAATCTATTCCATGAGATCCTTCTTTTTGGGAAAACCTGGCTGTGGTATAATAGCCATAAGTGGTTCTATTACGGGACAATTAATAGGATTTTTGTCCATGTGTTATTTTCCCATCTATGCAGCACTGTGGAAACCTTATGCAATAACTTTATTAGTCGTACCATATATGTTCTTTCGTTTTTTTCCAAATTATGGAAGAACCTTCAAGTTCTGAATCTCCGCTCCTCATGAATTCGATCAACAATCCAAAAACTCTAAGTCTATTTATGGATGGTCTAATTCTTCAATTCTTGAATCCCATTCTTTTAGCAAATCCCATATTAACAAGACTGGTGAACCTCTTTCTTTTTCGTTACAGCCCTAATATATCCTTTATGATAAGTGGTCTTTGCGGTTGGTTGGGCGGTCATATTCTATTCACAATTTTTATAAAATTGGTATCTTTCTGTATAGATCGTAATTCACTTATCAAGTATACCTTATTAAGACGTTATATCAATTGAACCTTTAGTTTACTTATTCTTTGTTATTGTTCGTTCTATTTAGGTAGAGCCCCATTACCTTTTCTTAAAGGTAAAAATGATGAAGACAACAATGGCCGCTCTGTGAGTATGGCTAGAAATAACTGCTCTGTGGCTATAGATCCACAAAAAATTCAAGAACTTATAAAAGAAGAAAAGTTCTTCCAGCAACCATGGCCCATTATGTGCTTTGATCATAATAGGGTTTATCAACCGATACGATATATTGGAAATAGCCCATTTACTCGCTTGTCCCGGTCACTAAATCCTCTATATATTCTTCAAATATATATGCTTCTTTTGGTAAACGGATCTATCCAAAATATTTGTTGGAAATGCCCTCTGATCAGATCAAGAAATCAATAAAAAATATTGGTTGGAAATAGCCTTTCGAGTAGCCAATATAGATATCGTACCAGAAATAGCTTCATGTAATGAACGGATCTACACAAACTATTTAGTTTATATTTACAATTGAATTGACGGTATAAAAGTTGTGCCCACAGGTACCATAAAAAGGGAATTGATTCTTTATATTTTTAATAAGGAACATCTTTTCCTTTTCGAGTCTTTGGTTTGCCTTTTCGAGTCTTTGGCGCAACATGAGTGGACAATACTACGAAATTGTCGCGGGAATGTATATACAGATGATTCAACACAAAAGAAATATTTTATTACCCTTTACTATTAAATGAACCCCTCCAAATTAGATAAATTCGGAAACATGTGCCTCAATGGTCATCTGGTTTGATGATAGGTGAATATGATGACGTAGACCCAATTCTATTCCCATCAAATAGGATTCTTTCAAGAAAGGTCAAAGATAAAATGACCTTTGATATTGGGCAAAGACAAATAGGAGTAGTTCAAAACCGTTATTCTGTCAAGGAAAATTATCGTCAGGACTTAATGAAAGGATCGATATGTGCTAAAAGACGGAAAATTATGATATGGAAGAGGATACAACCGAATGTACATTCCCTTTTCTTTTTGAAAAGAAAAGTAATACTCGCTTATCCTAAAGATTATTATGACATGTCCGATTCTAGTAGAGTGGATAAGGAACAAATCGAGGAAGAAGTTAGGGATAAAATCGAGAGAGTCGAAGATCCATTATCCCAGCAGACAATTGCTGAGTCCTTATGTTTAACGTGGTCAAAATTGCATTATTTCAAAGGTTTATTATTAGTGGCTCAATCAAATATTTGAAAAAATATAATATTACCATCACTTATTATAGCCAAAATTATGGGTCTTATTTTATTATTTCAAGTCCCCAAATTTTCCAAAGATTGGGAAGAAATGAGGAGAGAAATGCATGTCACATGTGCTCCTGATGGTACCGAATTGTCTGAAACAACATTACTAGACAAATGGGAAACACAAGGTATGTAGATAAAGCTTCTATTTCCTTTTTGTTTGAAGCCTTGGCATAGATCCAAAGCCCAATCTGAGAAAATATTGCGTTGGAGTTATTTAACGACCTTTGGATTAGAAACTGACATACCTTTCGGTGATCCAAACTCAAAGCTAGGACATTTTTCCAAATTTTTAAAACCCATATTCAAAAAAGTGAAGAGACGATTGATGGGATCTACAGGAATAAGACGTGTTCCACGAGTTAGATATATAGACAATACTGAACTCAATGACTGGATACAAAATAAATTACTAAGTGAGACTACCCCTATGGGTAGTGCAAATGATTCATTTGAAGTTAATGATCAATTTGGATATGAAACCCAAACAATTAATGTGAAAGATCAAGATGATTGGATGACCACAATGAAAGAGCAGATCGAATCTATCGCGATCATACATAGCTCTCCTATAACTGGAATGTCTCTGGTGGATTCAGAGATTCATATCAGATCGAAGGGAAGTTTTAACATATTGGGATCAACATCAAAAAAATGATTGGTTCAGATTCGGCGAATACCTAGTTTATTTCAAAATAAAAGTGTACAATTAATCCGAAAAATGTTTTATTCAATGAATTTTTTTATCAAAAGAATGGATCGAGATCTCTTACCAAGTGTTATTCATTTCATTGCATCAAATATCAAATTTTGGATTCAATCCACTTGGATTCGATCCACAAGGAATATAACAACAATTTACAGATGAATATTCATTATCAATAATGATATTTCAAGAATCAATAGAGGTAAAATTGCCAACTACTATTCAATCAATGAAAAAATACAAGATTTTGAAATTCGTCCTGATCGAAACATGTTATTAATGTCCCAAGCATATATATTTAACAAGATATGGTAGATAAGGGCATTAGATATACAAAGAATATTGGATCACGAAAAACCACAAGATCTTAAAGAGAATGACTAGAAACAATGGTTGAGATGTTTTGACTGGTACAATTTATCCCCACATATATGGTCTAGGATAAACCCAAATAAATGGAGAAATAGAGTAAATAAGTAATGTACATGTTATGAAGAACGATTCATTCCTTATGAACAACAAGAATATTCTATATTTGCGACTGTGATGGAACCTTTTTTGGGACTACTTGGGAAAATGAACAAACGTTACAGATACGATCTCTTATCATATATTTATCTCAATTCTACAAAAGATTCGGATATTCTCAATTTGACAGATATTCCCAGACCACTAGTACAACCTACTATACCAGATGAGCGGGATATTACCGATCGTGAAGGAATTCTCATGGAGAAGTTTCACAATGATATTATCGAGGAGGATTGGAAGGGTGCCAATTTCAATATCGTGAATGGTCCTTGTTATACTGTTAATATTTACCATGCTATATGTTCTTGTGATTATGATCATACAACAAGTATTGACAGGCAAAAGAAAAAGACCTATCTTATTACAAATCAGTAGGGGATTGACGAGATGCGAAGAGACAATGTTGGCATTATGGATTCTTTGGAAATCGAGAAGAGAATATCCCGATTAGATCTCAATTTCTGGTTATTCTCGGAACTTTCGAGAATAAAGAACATATATTATGAAACTAAATCGAAATTCATACCAGGAAATTCACTTTTACGAGAAGAACGAGAGCGGAAAAAGATAGAGGAAGAAGAACGGAAGGAAACAACAAATGTTCTAGAACAAATAATAGGTATTAGATCAGATGTTCAGAACAAACAAGTAGAAGATGGTCAAGACTCAAGTAGAAGATCAAGATGGTCAAGATGGTCAAGTAGAAGATGGTGAAGATGGTGAAGATGGTGAAGATGATAGTGATGGTCAAGTAGAAGATGGTGAAGATGGTGATGATGATGAAGATAGTGAAGTAGAAGATGGTGAAGATGGTGAAGATGGTGAATATGGTCAAGTAGAAGATGGTAAAAATGGTCAAATAGAAGATCAAAAAACTGATGGAAAGAAAAAAAATAATAAAGGTATTTTTCAATGCGAAGTAGCAGACGTTCTAGGGAAAGAACGTTTCTTCTATTTGGCGGAGATTTGCAGGGTTATGTCCGGAATGAAGGATCCGGGAACATATCTTCGGATCCAAGAGGGAAATATTGACCTGAGTCTAATGGCCTTTTGCATTTCTATTCAGAGGAATAGCAGTGCAAATAAAATATTGGAAGAACTTGCTCTTCAGAGGAATAACAATGAAAATAAAATATCAGAAGAACTTGCCCTTCAGAGGAATAACAGTGCAAATAAAATATTGGAAGAACTTTCTCTTCAGAGGAATAGCAGTGCCAATAAAATATCGGAAGAACTTGCTCTTCAGAGGGATGTTCGGGGAAAGGTATGCAATGTAAATGAAATAAGGGAAGATAAAAAAAATAATGGTCTTCCAACCATATCGTTTATCAAGCATAGTGGATGACCAATTCCTATGTATAAAATCGTAAGTATTTCATTGAAGTTTAAAAAAAGAGCCAGGGAATGGATAGATGGAGATTTTTGTGATGGATCTATGCAACGCAGGAAAATTCTGGGGGATGAAAAAAATATTTTTAGTTCCCTCAATTTAGAAGATATTTTTCTTCCAAAACGTCGTAGAGAATTTCGAATCTTGAATCAGTTTGATCTGGAGAACGATCATGTAGGATTTTCCAATGGAAAAGACATACAAAATGATGAATAACTCATGGGAAGAGGCCAACATATTAGCGTAGATACAACACAAATACTTAAATGTTTTCTTTGGCCTAGCTATCATTTAGAGGATATTATTTTCATGAATAGATATTGGTTCAATAAAAATTATGGGAGTCGATTTGCGATGTTGAGAATACGTATGTATCCCCTAACTGTTAGTTGATAAATTTTTTTCTTCAATTCCGTTTTCGTAAAAAAAAAGAATGGATTGATTCAATGGAGTTTCAGGATATGGAAAAAATTGAACCAATCTGTTCGTTCTGTTTCATCAATGTGAAAAGATTCTACATCTCGTATCATATTTTTCTATAGGTTAAAACCAGATGTTCATCCAAGAAGATAGGAAGAATCCGACCATTTTTTCTAATAAATTTTCGGACGGAACGAATCAGAATTATTATATGAACCATGAAAATGAAAGAATGGATCTAATTCTTTTTTCTAACTCGAAAAAAATGAAGCCTTGGAAAAATTTGTGTTTTTTTTATGATCAAGAATTTGTCCATTAGTTCATCTCTGATTCCAGATAAACAGAGAGGATCTGTTGAATCTTAGGTATTTTATTTAACCAATCGGGTCCTAAGACTTACCTAGCATCTGCAATTGCACAAAAGAGACTATTCATCCCAAAGGGGTTTGTGGAAAATTTTGAGCAAACGTAAGCAACTTTTGGTTTATTTATCCAAGAGGGATAAACTTCGTTACGATGATTTAATTGGTCAATTGGGTATCTGTGGGCTAAAAACCCGTTAATTTTGAAGTTTTCAATTCCAATCCAATTTTTGGAGATCCTAGATCCAGTCGTTCTTTTCTTTCTTTCTTTTTTTCTCATTTAGAAAACGAATCGAAGAGGGGTTACACATGATCATGCTTGCTGAAAGACCCGCTGATGGTAAGTATGGGTCCTCATTATCCATCGATACATGTTGTTCTTTGACTTATTGCTAGATGGTAAATATTTTATTGGCTGTGAACCTCTACAGATTATTTACATAGGGGGGGAGGAAGTAAATTGTTTAGAACTGAACAATATCTCCCCTATGTAACACAATGGGATTATTGCGCTACTATGTTCACAAAGGCAATAAAGGTAAATGCGCTAAAAAGATCGATCAGGAAATATGTATCCCAAAGGGCTAGCTATAGCAGAGTGATTATGCTAAAGTTGGGTCATATAGCTTTTTTTATAGCTTGTTTTTCTTCATGGCGAATATCGATGCTCAAATTTTTTCTTCTTATATTTTCCAAAAACTCGATTCTCTTCTATTTTTGGAGATAGGGACATGATATATGATCTATTTCTGCTATAGGTATGCGAATGGTGCATAATCATTATATCACATGAATCATTTACCTATGACTATTAAATCTCCCTATAAAAAATTGATCTCCCATCCTCGATTTCGTGGACGAATACACTTCGGATTCTTTCAAAGTATTGCTTGTGGAGTAAGCATTTATGCCTGATTAATCCACGCGTTGTTGATTGGAAAAACGAACGATTGGTAATTTATAGTATTTATTTTGGAATTTGTATCTTTCGTGGAAATTGTGTTGAGTATTGTTCCACAAATTTTCTTTTGATGATTGAAGAATATGAACTCTCGACCTATGTATGATAGTCATGAATTAAATTATGATTATATTACTCCAGGACGTTTACCAATATTGGTGATCGAATATTTGAGAATTAAAACAATTCAAAGTTTAACTTGTCTGTCCGAAGGAACTATGGACGAACATTTTAACCAATTAAGAATTTCTACCAATTCTTCATATTTATTTTGGATTCGATCAGAGAGGACTGATGGGTCGAGACCATACCTTTTTTCCGGATGGATCATAAATTATTATCAGGATATTTATAATTTGATTAAGAATGTCACAGATCAGAGTCTATTATCAACCAACATAATTATAGACCAGTTCATATAATTCCCAGATCCATTGAGATACAAATATTTCAATCCGATTAGGTATGTGGATAAGGTCACTTTTTTTTTAGTGAATGCGATCATGAGTCAGAATATTGGAAATTATCGCGCACATAATGAATCCACCTGGATATCTTTTTCGTCTAATAAGTATGATGAGAAGTATAATTCTATTCCTGATCTTATAATAGAAGATCATTAGATAATGGAAAATAACAAACTAAATATAACTTTTGTATATGAGAAGATAAAGGTATAAGGGGTTGATCTATTATGCTCGAGCATACAATTATTCGAGTTCGAGGTGATTTCTTCATTATCTATTTGTATTATGAGTCGAAACATGGTTAGAGCACTTATGTGTCGCCAATACTGCATATAGTTGATTCAAATTCAGTAGCATATTCGGATTATCTTAAAATATAGCCGGCCGGGGGCATCTTATCGATCTTTGTTATAGCTATTATAGATGATGAAATAGCTATTTTATTAGTTACTGACATCGTATCATATAATCAATTCGTATCGATCAATTTCATTTGTCGAAATGGTGATGAAGTATCATATATCTGTATATCTATTCCTATCAAAAAATAAGGTATATCTCAGAAGATATATCTATTCTATATGACCAGAATCTATCAAAATCTCTATAGTATTACGGTTGATAAAAAACATGATTGATCCATATAAAACTCATTAGGAAAATTACTTGTCATGATTGGATCATATTCGGGGTGATCTGGGGGGATCGAAATGATTCAAAAAATACAGATCGGTTCCAAATATAATGGAGATTACAATTATTGATTCGTTTTATATTCATAATATCCCATTATTAGCCATCTTTATTGGGCATATATTATAATATTTGGCTATATATGATCTTATCAAATTTAAACTTTTTAATAACTAATGGAGATCCAATGGCACATTCGGTCAAAATTTATGATACATGTATTGGTTGTACCCAATGCGTACAAGCTTGTCCCATAGATGTATTGGAAATGATACCTTGGGAAGGATGTAAAGCTAAGAAAATTGCTTCTGCTCCAAGAAAAAATGACTGCACAGGTTGTAAGCGGTGTGAATCCACTTGTCCAACAGATTTCTTGAGTGTACGTGTTTATTTATGGCATGAGATAATGCACAATATGGGTCTAGCTTACTGATCAATATGCACAAAAAAAAGGTTAAATCCATTTCATATTCATATTTTTTTTTATCCGCTGATAAAAACCCATACTTGAGATATTGGATCAAGTATGGTTTTTTATCAGTGGAGATGCAAAGTATCTTCTATAATGAGCGAATTACCTTGGCTCGCTCAACTATAATTGTTGGTTTGCATATATCTGGGGTTCCTTAGTCCCATTATTTCCCCACCCATAGAAGGAGGGAATGATTTGATTAGATGGTATACTCTAGGTATTTGTTTACTCTAACTCCTTTTCATTATCTATACATTTCGTCCATTACCATTTCCAATTTGATAAATTATTGATCCAATTGAAAGAATAAAGAGTATAACTGGACAGATCTTATTGATTTTCATCGCTTATACATTGAAATCACAAATTTTTTCCTTACATACTCGATTACCTTATATTCATGGGTAATCACATTATTATAGTACATGTATGCTTCAGTAGCCGGAGTTCCATTGAAAAAATGGAATGGTTTAATCCAAACATGGAATTTCTACCTCATACTCATTTTATATTTCTTTTCGTTGTGGTTGGTAATGATAAGAGTGGTTCAAATCATCTATGCAGCTCCAACTTCTTTGGTCAACATAATTGGAAAAGGAGGATAGTCTTCACTATCCCATATGGTTTTGTAATTATCGGTTCCACGACAGATATAGGTCTCAATGGATCCATTTGAAAATGATCTTTCATGAATCAATTGATGGGACATTTTTCTTCTTAGCAGGAACAAGTGACGATAGGATACGTACTCTTCTTCTTGATGAAAGAAATGGTAGGTCTATACTAACTATGTCCAGTAGTTTTGAAATGGCTTCTCTTGCATTGCCGAAAATCAGTGGTTTTGTGGCAGAATCTATGAGATTCTCTTCCTGATAAAAAAAATGAGTAAATATTCTTCGACCTTTCAAATTGAATCATTGTTATTGCAATAGCGACAATTGGAACAATATGAACTCCCATCCACTTGTTGTCTATGTTACATTGAATATTCTATATAAGTTGAAAATGTGACGAACTTTCATTTAACAGATTCTGGACCAAGAGATATTTTCATCCTGATCTGTCTCTTTCTACTCATAATAGGTAGGTATTGGTGCTTATCTTGCCTGATCCATTTCTCTCTCTATTCAATTTTCTTTTTTATATTTTGAAATTTGAATGGAATGGAGAAAATGAAGGATTTGTCTTTCTTTTATTTGAATCTAATATAGTTCAAGTTATTTCAAGTAGTGATTCCATCATTCTATAATCACTACTTGAAATAACTTGTACCAGTTATTGATGTCACTTATCAATCACATAAGAGAACAAGATAGAATCTATCCTTCCTTTTCCTTCCAGGAATTCGGTCCATTTATGGTTCTAACCATCCATAGATGTGTAACCCTATTCCAGATAGATTGACCCCCAAATAACGGATCCAAACTATAAAAAATCCTAAAGAAGCCACAATTGCTGGTTCCTCACCCTGCCAACCCTTATTCATTCTAGTATGCAGATAGATTGTGAATATGGTCCAAGTAATAATGCCCAAGCCTCTTTTGGATCCCAGATCCAATAAGATACCCATGCTTCATTGGCCCATATTGCTCCAGAAAGAGTACCTATGGTTTAAAGAGAAAAACCAAGACCAATCGCACGATAACTCCAATGATCTAATTGTTTAATCAATTTACATTTATGATAATTAGTTGATGAAAAATAAACAATGTATTGCAAATCAATTTTTTGCTTTTCATGTGAATAAAAATTTTCATTGGGAAGAATGGCTTGGGAAAATAAATTGTCCATCGCACCAAAAAGAACCTGTCTATTTACTTCGGACATAATCACTAGAAGAGCTATGGATGTTAGGGATCCACATAAAAGGGTTGCATAGCTGAACAATATCATACTTACATGCATCATTGGCCAATGAGATTTTAGCGCACGTACTAACATTCCGGATCGTTGCATTTCCTCTGGAAGACCTAAAGTAGCAAAATCATGAGTTAACATTGCACTTGGCATGGTGATTGCACCTAACCACTGATCATCTCGACTCCATACTTCTGAAAGTATATGGAACATGGATGAACTCCAGGAAAGGAACATGAATGATTCATACAAATTACTCAATGGTAAATGTCTTGAATAAAGCCAACGATTAATTAATAATTCTGTTGTACAAAGAAAAGTAACTATCATGCCCTTTCCTCCCAAACTACTTAGTCCTTCAATTCAATAAACTAAGGTTCCCCAATAAATGAGAGTGACAACCAAAATGAGAGAAAAAGAGATATGAGCCAATATATGTTCTAAAGTTATGAATATCATAATAAACTCATTTATTTGTTTTATTCCTGAATGAGATCTATGATGGAAAGATAGGATTGATCCATCACAATGAAAATAGATTGAACATATATTGTTACATAGGAAGAAGTGATTGATGAGATCTTCCTGGAAAAATACCGCCACTCGGATTTGAATCGAGATGCTCTTGCACTGCTTGCTAAGAGAAGTGTGTCTACCAATTTCACCATGGCGGCTTCGTAGGGACCATACTAGCTTATTCACACCAGATTGTCAATGTTATGGAACGTGTCTAACAGAGGGAGTGATCTGTGAATATAATATAAGTCCAAATAAGATCTAAGTTCGGGAATTAACATTTGAATCAATTTTATGTTTGTTGATAGTTATAACGAAGCATGGCGCAGCTTGGTAGCACGCCATCTTGTGGTGATGGAGGTCGTGGGTTCAGATCCCGCTGTTCCAAAAGAGAATGGGAAATAGTCACATGCGTTATCGTACAAAGAATATGTGTAAATTTTCACTTATTTCGCTTATGATGGGAAGAATCAGAACAACTAGATTCCAAAAAATAAATGGCTATACCATCACTTTCTATTTTTTTTGATTGGATGGTTTGATTATATACATATCTAGAACGAAACTATGTTTTTGATCCATGATCTCCCATATGATTATTATCCTGTTAGACTTTCCAATTTTAGGGGAGACATCCAAATATATTTATAGCTCCCAATAATATTACATACAGGCTAATATTACCATATATAAGCTGTTAATGAATGAATTGATCCTATTTTGAGCTACTAAGATGTAGAAGGGGGTTTCATCAATAGGATCAAATTGCACTAGATTAGTCAGCTCTTTTTATGTATCTCTGTCACAATGGTTTGGGCATTACGCATTATAAATGGTAGAGATACGAAAAAATAAGATTACTTTTAGTTCTCCTAAAGGATTGAGCACTTCTTTTTATCCAACCATACAGGAGGGAAAAAATGGGACCCAATAGGGGGATGAATCATTGGGAGGAGCAGAAACAGAAGAAGAATGAATCAAGATATCTGAAACTATAGCAATTACTCGCCATAAAGCAATAACGCACATCTATTACGAAATGCACGAGCAATTCCATATTGAAATAATATTGTCCCCATGCGTGATTCCATAGGTTTTGTGCCTTTATTTATAAATAATAATAAATTAATCCTAGTTTTTGATTGGAATGGATGGATTGGGATGTTGATAAGATTATGCTACATTTCAGGTAGCATAATGGTAATGTTGAAGTTCATTCGGGATCCTTAAAAAAAAAGGATTAACTCTAATCCCTTTCTAATGGGAAGGCAGAATGGATAGAAGAATGGTTTATAAATTCCCCATTTATCTAGATTGGCTGAAGGAAAGTACTGTAGTGGAAATAATTAATGACTGTGTCCTTTTCATACGACCACCCTTGGGAGTACTCGAATAAAATGATTTTTCATCACTGTTCTCCAGGGTCCTGGAGGGTGGTGTCGTATATTCGCTCGTGTTGTGCTTCGGGTCATCCAAATCAATTGCTGTCAATTTTGATTCGGATGATCCATAGGAATCATCATTGAATATGCAATAAAAACTTTTTGAATGACCAATGGAGATATATTTAGCTAAAGAAAAATATTTTATTGCGGCCCGATATGCTTTTCCCTTCCGAACATTTTTACGATTTTTTTTTTTGATCTAGGAGTATGCTTTTTTGGAACTGCCATAAGGAACAATGGGGATAATTCATATATTGTGATGTGAAAGACATCTTATGTATTTGATTTATTCATTTCTCTCGTATATAGACAACTCTGCATATTATTTATCTAAATATGCTGCGAATTGAATCAATCCATTCTCTCGACAAAAAACGTTAAAATAATAATGGAATCTACCAATTGAAATTGAAAGGTCAATTTTCATGATATATTTTCATATATTTTATATGATATATTCATATAACGATCGATCTTAAAATTGATATCTTTCTCATCATTTTCCGAATGATTTTCGCTCGGTCCTTGATTCTTTGAGATCATCTCATCCTTCTTGTTTGTGTTCTTGCCATATCCTGAATTGAAACTAATGGGACCAAAATGCCGATTGTAATATCTTTTCAATTGGAAAGATAGTAAAATATGCTGAAATATCAACCAATTTTGAGTGAAAGGCTTTAAATATTCTTCCGGTGTTTCATTTCCAAGTTCCATAAAGTTATGGATAGGGAAGAGTTTCATCGAATATAAATTTTTTCTATCAATCATACTACTTTGATGATTGAAGCGATATATGAGGATCGATAATGTAAGTACTACTATACCTTTGACCAAAAAATATGGAAGGGCCTACATTAGGTTTAGGAATAATCAAGCTTGAACTGATGACTTCCACCATGTCAAGGTGACACTCTACCATTGAGTTATATCCCTTCCCTACTCTCATCTAGAAGGAGAAATGACTTATGAATAATAAATTACCAAAGGGTCGAGAGACTCAACACAACTATCCCACTATTTTATCTCGAACAACTTGAAGCCAAACCTTCCTTCTTTTCACACTACTACGAAAAAAATTGGAGCCTATTCTGAGTGAATCCTGTCGAAAGTAGTATTTCCTACTCATTCAAATCATAACATATGGTCCCGTAAAATCAATAATATTTTACCTATCTTGATCAAGCAAGTTTTACATGAACTTGAATTAACATGTTTGATCCGATCTAGCACTAGCGCATACGGAAAGCACTCAATATTGTTTGGAAGAACAAGGAGAACAAGATCGAGTCAAGATTATATAGAGATGATACAGATCAAATTGTTCTTCTTGCACCAAGGAGAAGACCCTATGCAACCATTAAATACTTTATAGAAATAAAGTGAAATCCTACTAGAACAAAATTTGTAACTAGCACTACTATCCTCTTGCCTAGCGAGCAAATATTTACCCCCGTGGACGGAAATACTTCTTGATATAGATCGATGTAAGAGTACAATTACATTTCCAACATGTTGTGTATTTGGAGCAGGTTGACCCCTTTTCTCTCTCGTGGTACAATCCTCTTCCCGCTGAGTCCTCACTTTTCTACCGGTCCACAGAAACAAGATATAGGACTGATGCCATTCATCAGTTCATCATATCAGATCAAAAATAACTTTCTTTTTCGTATACTCTCCCTGGTATCGGTTGCTATTCGTGTGGACTTACGTAGTCGATCAGATCATATCTCAGATAGATATGGATATATATCTCCCTCAACATAGGTCATCGAAATGATCTTGGACAACCCCAACAAAATCACGAAAGCCAGGATCTTTCATTAAATTGATTCATGTTCAAATTCAAATAGTGTATAACTACATGGATAAGCTCACATTAACCCATCAATTTCAAATCCAATTTGTGATTTGGAGGAATGATATATCGAGATATCAAGAAGGAATTAGCATGTAATAATGTCGATTGATACAAAAAGAGTATTTCTTCAGGCACTGTACTTATAGGATGGGAATAGAGAAGGAAGAGGGAATCCCGAAGATTTTGCATAATATTTTTTACCGAAAAGGAAAAATAGGATTCATTAGTGTTTGGTTAGAATACGAAAATGTGTTTGACTTAATTGGTTCCAGTTACTCTTTGAGACATAATGTATAAAGGAAGGGAATATTAATATTCTCGAACAATGAGAATAATCCAATTTATCTTACTTCAAAAAAAAAATTGAACGAGAAGCCGTATGAAGTGCAAATCTCATGTACGGTTTTGTAGAGTGACAGTGAAGAAAACTTATCTATCAACTTTTCCACTATCACCCCCAAAATACCAAACTCTGCCTTACGTAAAGTTGCCAGAGTACGATTAACCTTTGGATTTGAAATCAATGCTTATATACCTGGTATTGACCATAATGTACAAGAACATTCTATAGTATCAGTAAGAGGAGGAAGGGTTAAAGATTTACCCAGCGTGAGATATCACATTGTTCGAGGAACCCCAGATGCTGCCGAAGTAAAAGATCGTCAACAAGGGCATTCTAGTGTGTTGTATATTCTTACTTATCTAATACTTGTATCATTTCATGATGATGCCATGTGAATTGCTAGGAACATGTTAAGTATATAGCTAACCTAATAACGAACGTTTTGTAAGGGGACTGGAGTAGGCTACCGTGAAAAAAAAACGATATTATTTTTCATTGGAACTATTATATGTCCAAGGTTCAATATAGAAATCATTTTCAAAGTTTTCCCTAATTGTTTCAACAGAAAATTCAAAAATACCTTGACCTTTTTAGAACGGGTTCAAGTAAAATATCAATGATTTGAGACATTTTCCTATACACTATTTTGTAAACCTAAGGACTTGATCGTATAGATATGTAAAATATAGGATTTCAAATCATAGCAAAAGAAAGAAAGGGAATAGATACTAAATTGGGAGTGAGTAAACATAATTATATGCATAAAGAATATATCTCATCTATGCAGATATAATAATGTGGAAATCCATATTCAACGAAAGTCATATGTATGGTTTGGAGGGAGATATTTCATACATTTAGAGATCCACCCTACAATATGGAGTAAAAAAGTAAAAGTAAATGATTTTAAGCCTTTATGAAATAGATCCTTGAACCTTTTTCACACTCATGTCACGACAAAGTACTGCATAAAAAAAACTGCAAAATCTGATCCTATTTATCATAATTGATTAGTTAACATGGTGGTTAACCGTATTCTTAAAAACAGAAAAAAAAAATCATTGGCTTATCGAATTATTTATTGAGCCATCAAAAATATTCAATAAAAGACGGATAAAAATCCACTATCTGTTCTACGCCAAGCAATATGTAGAGTAACTCCCAATGTAATAGTAAAAGCAAGACGTGTGGGTGGATCGACTTATCGAGTTCCCACTAAGATAAGATCAACCCAAGGAAAAGTACTTGCCATTCGTTGGTTATTAGGGGCATCTCGAAAACGTCCGGTTCGAAATATGAATTTCAAATTGAGTCATGAATTAATGGATGCTGCTAGAGGGAATGGCAATGCTATACACAAAAAGGAAGAGACTCATAGAATGACAGAAGCCAATAGAGCTTTTGCACATTTTCGTTAACTCATAAAAAATATTAAGATATACCTATAGATATAGTGGATTTACATATTCTGATAAATTAGAAATTGATCCCGTTCAGATCAGATAATATGTTTATCGGAACAAAAGAGAAAAAATAAAAAGAAAAAAGCATAAATCATAGATAGATCTAAGTCCTTTTGGGAAGGCTTCCTTAACGAAAAAGGATATAGATTATGGAGGAATATTCGATCCTATTCATGAGATTATGTAAATATCCTAAACTTGGAAGTTAGAAACTTTTTCTACTCTTTCGAATATTGAAAGAAATTACTAATTCATGATCTGACATGTACAAAGTGAAAAATTCATTTTCAATTATACCCTGAGATCGTTTGAAAGAGTTTCATTTGCTTTTCTTCCATTATGGTTTATGGTCTTTCTGGCTATATGGTCTAACCAAGGGAGATATTTAGCTTCAAGAAATAGTAAATGATCTCATAGATACACAAATGTATAACTCTCCAGGAATTTGGATTGTGCTTATATCCATAACTGTAGGAATTGGGTCTGAACTTTTTCCAGTCTCTTTTCATCAATGGACCCCTTATGAAGGGAAGAAGTGTGATTAATTTTACAAATTATTACCTCTCTAATAAAATAGATTGAATAGATATCTATCTTTGTTTTTCATGAATGTTTCTATGGACATGTGAAAAAGAGAAAGAAAAGGACTGTTACCCCTACCTCCACTCAGACCAAGACATCACTTTTACTGAAAAAAGTTAAAGTTTTTGAAAATATTTTTTATTCTATACCATATTCTATTCTTTAGGTTTCTATTGAATTGAAAAAGAAAGGATGTTCAGTCGTCTTGTTTATGTCTAGGAAATCTCCTCCAGAATTTTTTTTTTTTATGATGAACCTATATGACCAATCGTATATCAATACTCGAATACGCTATCTCTAACATATGTTCATTCATAGATCATGGTATTTTTCATATATATATATGAATGGAATAGAATTTCCTTTTGGGATGCCTTGATGGTGAAATGGTAGACACACGAGACTCAAAATCTCGTGCTTACGAGCTTGGAGGTTCGAGTCCTCTTCAAGGCATAATATTGCTCATGCTTATTGAATGAGCAATTCAATGGCAAATCTCGTAGAGTATCTCAATATATTGAGATAGATTCTGCGTTGATACGAGGTATTCTGACGATCGATTACCTATAGGTTAACGCTGTTGGAATAGGACAGTGGATCATAGGTGGGATCAGATCTTCTCTACCAAATGAGGAGTCCATTTTGAATACACCCTCGTATTACGAGGTATATTTCATTAAGGACACATATTGAGAAGATCGACACATAGATTGACCAGATACCACCTCTCTCAAGATCTTGCAATATACGGGAGTTACGACCGAACCTCACCAACTATATCCATGTCGGATCTTGTGACTCTATCCTTTCCTCTCTTAAAATAGTGTGGGAAAAAAAGAATGCTAGAACCGAAATCGAGGAAATAAGGAGTAAGCATAGTCTAGTAGAGAATATCTCATTAAGTTAACTAGACTATGCTTACTCTTACATGGTCAAAATCTCAGAGTGGGGAACCTCAAATTAAATATCTATCAAGTATTTATAGGATATTAAATTGGAGCATATGTAGAACCTCTCATTGATTCCCACGACCCTACTGCCCGATCAATTTTAGTTTACTTCATTCTATATTCTCCCAGCTGATATTAATTCTCAATCCTGTTGTATGAATTGAGTGTTCAATTTCATTGGGAAAAAGCCATTTCTTCTCCAACAATGTCTTTGTAATTTGATCCAATAACATTCTGTTAGATAGGAACAGATTTGATAAATATTGATAACTCTTGAATAGAGTATTATAAAGAAAAGATTCATTAGATAATAACCTATTGGTTCTGAGCCATCTTTGGCGATGAATTAATGATTGGAATCGGTAAACCCTTTCTCTCTAATTTTCGGTCAGCCAACGGTTATATGAATATATAGGATAATATGGCTGCATACGTTCCAATTGGATACCAATCGCTTGAATGCATTTGAAATGCTCAATATGTCTAAGAGACAATGATTTCCACGAATTCATGACCAAAACCGAATTGATCGTGGATTTTGAATCATATCTACGAAAAAAACTTTGGATATTTTTTTTAGGGAAAACACCAGGTTGTGCTATTAATCTTCTTGCACCATAAGTAATATAAAGCCTTTTCAACAGTTCTTCATTTGCGAAAAATTCTCGGTGTGAAAACACAGGGCGCTGCTCTTGAAATAGAAAGGAATCCCAAAGAAATCGTCTTCCTATAAAGAACAATGGTTTCTTAGAGTATTTATATTGCCTCAGATATTGTATAGGAAATAGAAATCTGTCCATCTGCCGTTTTCTTAACGATCCAAACTGATACGAAGATCCCAATGAATTGGGTGTTTTTATATGATCGAATCTATTACTGCGAAGAAAACTAAGACGCCATATCCTAGGAGTCCAAACTACGTTCTTTATGAATTCTTCATCCATATCCCTTTGTTTTGCGCTGGGAATAAACTTCAATTCATATTATTTCATAAATTATATCATATCTAAATGATTTCTCATTTTGGGTTGAGGAGAAAATGTGATCTGATCCTTATCAGACTTACCCCGACATATTCCTAACCTAGAAAATGGAAACTCCACCAGAAGACTTTCTAAAATACTAGAAGCTATATCAAGATCATGCCCAGCTAATTTATTGAAAGGAATCCAATTCTCTCTATTTCGTTCTGATATAGATCAAGAATCCCGAGCCGCTGATCCAGCCAAGCAACCCAAAATATGGGGAAGTATGGTCAATTCCTTCATAGTTGTTTCGACAATCAAAGGTTCTAAATACCATTCGGACAAATAACAAAACCTTTTCATCCATAATTCATTTTTGGTAGATAGAGGATTCATGGGAGAATTTCTTCTAAGCGTATTTTGTATAAAAGCCTTTCCTACTTTGTAGATAATTATTTTGTCATTTTGACCGGATCCAACCTGATTATCCATAGATTGAAAATGCAAATTTTTCCTATAAATAGCGGATCTAATTGTATTAGTGTCTATAACTGATTTATTTCGGGTAATACTAATTATTAAGGCTTCATCGGCCAGTGCTGCTAGATCTCGTGCATCATAATCTATGGTTATAGATCCAAATTCATCAGGACATTTTCCTGAGTATAATCCTTTGCTACATAAAAGAATAGGAAATTCCCTTTGTCATTGTGGGATAACAAGCATTCGAATATTTATCGATCTATCTAATCGATTTGGAGCTATTATAGATGGATCCACTCTTTAGGAGATACGAGTCGAAGCAATAACAAGAATATTTCTCATAGAATCTTTCTCACCATCTCTAAATCTAAAGAGATGGTTCATTAATAAACCAAGGAACAAGTCAGTTAAACCTAAACCAAATAAATAGTAAGTTGCGTCATTTAAATTTAGTTCATGAATGTTTGGAATACATATTATGCAAGGGGACATTATTTTTTCCAATTCTAAGGTAATATGGAAATATTCCATTTTGTCTTTCACAAAAGGACCAAACTTAGTAGGAATACGTTCAACAGGGTAATCTAAATACTCACCATACAAGAGCTTCTTCAGAGATATTATTATTAAAGGAACATATGAGTCTGCTACTAGACTTTTGATCAAATAGGATAGGCCAGTTCCCATAGGACCTATCAGTAAAATCCCTTTGGAAAGTAATGATCCTGAGTGGAGTGAGAAAGGTTTTCCATGAAATGTGGGGTTGGTTTGACACAATATTTGTGAAGAGGTAATATTTTGACCAAAAACAAGGAATACCCATCTTTCTGCTAAACAAAATGGATTGAACCCGTAATTAATTAGACCTTTTTGATAAGTGTAGGCCAAATATAGTAAGTGAATAAGCCCTAGCTGTCTAATGATTTGATCTCCAAATTCATTCTTGAAGAAATTATGACTGTAAATAAAATTTGATTCAAATTCAAAAATGTTTTTTTCCGTCATTAGAAACTGAACTAGTAAGTGTATCTCTTTTTCAAAGATATCCATACTAGAGCACAATCCGTTCAAATCTCTTATTATAGTTATAAGCAATTTGAGCTTTCTATTCTTTGTCTTCCTCTTCCTCTTCATAGAAAAAAAAACTCTTCATAATTTGTGAAAAAAAAACTGGATCTGTCTACTATATAATAGAGAAAGCTATTAGGCACGGGAGGATTAATCATTTTTTGCAACTCTATCACATATGATGGATTCTTTAAATAATTGATGAGTTCAAAGTCTATCTTTATATCGATAAATGTGAAATAAATAACTTTCAAATATTGAAGAATAGAATACCCAAGAACGAAAAAAGGGATAAGAATCCCATATTTATACCCCCGAGCATTTAGTAATCACAGATGTGCCCATATGAATGGAACTGATGACTTCTCTCGATCACTAGTTTCCTCTATGAAAAAATCCTTGCAGGAAGGAAAAAATCCTTGAAATTATTACTTGGAAAAAATAACTTATTCATAAGATTCGTTCTCAATTTCCATGGTATAGATTCCCATAATGGACGAGAAAGTTCCCACAATATATTCCCTTTAAGCAAAATATTATGCTTAATATTTTGCAAAATAGATACAAATGGATTACTGCCATGTAGTAATATCTCCGAAAGAGTATCTAAAAGCATATTTTCAAGATATTTACACCATGCAGAGGTAAAAAACCAGGGCATATATGTTTTGAACAAATCCCATTTTGAAAAAACACTATCTATTTGAGAGATCCTATACATCTTCTGTTTCTTAGCAGGTTCATTAAAATGTGGTGATGGTAAAATCTTCTGTTCCTCTTTAGATGAATTAGAAAGGGTACTCCTTCCATCTATGTCTTCGTTTACTATTATGTTTTTTAAACATTCGGTTACAAACCAATCTTGAATACGATGAAAAATTTCCTGGTTCTTATTGGAAAAAATTTCGGATAGTAAATCATCTTGATAAAATCGAGTTTGAATAAGACCCACGTTTGAACTGAAACCCCTTTTAAAGCACTGATCAAAGTTTTTTTCTTCTGAATCAGATCTATTAAAAAAAGGTTGGTAAAAAGTTTTTTCCAAATTGACTATTTGTTATTTTGTTAAAGGCATTGTAGAAATCTCTTCGATCGAGGAAAGATATCTCTTGTCACGAACGAATGGATTCAATCAAGTTAGTAAATTGAAGGATCTGTATAAATCATAGATTAATACAAACGTTTGGTCACTACTTCGTTTTTGTTTTAAATATTTAGGTAAGAATATGTTAGATAGTTGTGATTTGATAAATGAAAAAGTCTCTTTTTTTGAGTGAACGGGTCCTATTTCACCAATGGGAAAGGAATATAGATTGTTGTCGATGATCAAAAGATTGAATAATTGTCCATATGTAAAATTCTTCCTTTTTATATAAAATCTTTTCATATCGGAAGGTAATCTATTCCTATAATTTGGCCAAGTATGATGCAAATAATAAAAAAATTGGAGCGTATTTGCTCTGTGAAAAGAAGCTCTCAATGAGCTCTGATCAGATAGTTTCACAGGATTCAACCAATTGTCTCGATCGTTGGATATCGTCGAAAAATAAGTGTTATCAAATGATTCCATGAGATTCTTTTCATTATTGAAAAAGTCAATAATCAATGGATTAATTGGTATCTTATTCATAACAAATGGTGCAATTGTTCCTTCATCAATCAATAATTTCGATCTTTGTGAAAGATTATGGTCATACAAAAGAAAAGTTTTTAATTTTTTTAAACGAACGATTAGAGTACCAATTGGATCTAACAACTGATTTAATAGTCAATAATTCAGACTTTGGAGCCCATGAAATTCAAAATCAAAAAACGAAATGAAAATATCGAACTTAGAATTTAAGTTCGAAATGATATTGAACTTCAAGTTTAAGATCTTTACAGTACTTTCAGAAAGGGAGAAAAACACATACCAACCAATTGAATTCAATTGGATCGAACACTATTTGAAAATAGTTTTTTTATAAAAACCCTGTTTCAAATGTTTCATAAAGTATTCGATCTAATTGGACCATTTGTACACATTCAAATTCCGATTGATATGTTTATCAATTCGAATAATAGAATGGTTGAATCATTCTCTCTTAATTTTTTTTCCAACTTGATGAATGTCGGTCAATTGTATCTTTCGTTACATTATTCAAATTTTCATTTTCTATCAAATTTGTTCTAATTTGATCCTTTAAATTGCGACTGAGCCTATTTATAAAATAGAATCTATTTAATAAATTTTTCGAATACCTACTGGAAATGTTATAATTAATTGAATCATACCAACCCAAAGCTTCATTTCTATAATTGTTAAAGGGAGTTCCTATCTCCAAGCAATTTTTGGAATCGATTTGGCTCAATTGTTTGTCAATTATTTGATCTAAATAATCATCCAATTTATCAATAATATTGAGTAGGACCCATAAAGATTGATTCTTCCATTTTTCTCTGTGATTGAAGATCCGATCCTATCTCAACGATCCATTCTTGTTGAGTTCATATAACGGATTCATTTTATAATAAATATAAAAATAATTTTGATCATGAACCTGACTAGGCTTAGTTATTGATAGAGTGAATTGATCTGTCATTTCCAGAAAATTTTTGTGCAATTTGTATTTTCCTTTGCTTTGATCACATAATGCAGAAGATATATTCCAAGGCGGAGTAAAACTCTGCATAGCACAAGTTGAGGAAGGATTTTCAATTTCAAAATATGTTTTGATCTTCCATAGATAAACTATCCTATTCTTTAATGAATAGAATTTTGAATCCCTTAAATCTTGGGAAAAAACATTTTTTATTTTTTATTTTCAATAACCTTTTGGATAAGGTGAAATCTTCAATGGGCTTTTTAGTAGCACTAGGACCACCCATACACGGTTCATCTATTGGCAATATGTAAAAAAACGAATAACAAATTGATTTTGTAAAATTTTCAATGAATCTTTTCCTCTCCAAAGGAAAGGAATTCTCTTATGTATATCTTTGATCTTCTGTAAATAATTATTTCGCCCAAGATATTGAATAATATTTTGATAAACACTTTGAGGACAAATCCGATTCTATTTTTGTTTGTTCTCTTTCAATAAAAGAAAGATCCCAAAGAATTGATATTTTTCTTCGTTGCTCAATCTCTGTTTTATTCCTTGTGAATGGATCTTCACAAAGATCTTTTTAAGGTTTCCAATACTCATTTTCGGTTGAATTAAGAGTTGAATCGATCTTAAAATTGATATCTTTCTCATCATTTTCCGAATGAGTTTCGCTCGGTCCTTGATTCTTCGAGATCATCTCATCCTTCTTGTTTGTGTTCTTGCCATATCCTGAATTGAAACTAATGGGACCAAAATGCCGATTGTAATATCTTTTCAATTGGAAAGATAGTAAAAGATGCGGAAATATCAACCAATTTTGAGTGAAAGGCTTTAAATATTCTTCTGGTGTTTCATTTCCAAGTTCCATAAAGTTATGGATATGAAAGAGTTTCATCGAATATAATTTTTTTCTATCAATCATACTACTTTGATGATTGAAGCGATATATGAGGATCGATAATGTAAGTACTACTATACCTTTAACCAAAAAATATGGATTGCTTTTCCGTAGATTGTGTAAAAGCAACGTACTGAGAATTATAGGATCAAAAAGCTTTATAAGGCGCTCCCGAAATGAAAGGATTTGAATTAACAATCTAATCAAATTGGATTTGGTCCATGGATTTCATAGAAATTGATAACTTTGTATCTCTTCCAATTTGATTATCCAGGGTCTTCTTCTTCTTTTTTTCATTTATTTGAACCCCCCCACCTCTCCCTTTTGTTTTATCCCAATAAATAGAATATGTATAGCATATATTGATTTCATATAATTGTAAATTATGTCCCATGGATATAATTTATTTCACTGAAATAGGAAGGAAAATGACAACGAATCAGATCCACTCCGTTTTTTTTTATCTTCTTTTATGGGCGAACGACAGGAATTGAACCCGTGCGTGGTGGATTCACAATCCACTGCCTTGGTCCACTTGGCTACGTCCGCCCTGGAAAAACCCAATTTCTCTATCTACAGTCATTTCTTCCAAGAATAAAAAATGAGCTAATGTTTGTTCTTATGTGGGTCGGTGACCTCTGATAGGGGATCAAAGCAAGATCGATGACTAACTCTCAACTCTTGAACGAGTTGTCTGGCTTATTATCAGATTAATTCAATGAAATTTTATTTGAATGTCTATTGATAATATTTGACATGAATCAAGTATGAGAGAAAGAATGTAAATGGGTCCCAATCCCAAACTACCCAATTTTAGGTTTGAGTCTATACTCATATTATAGAATGAATATGTTGATGATATTTATCCAGCATCCATGGCTGAATGGTTAAAGCACCCAAATCATAATTGGCGAACTCGCGGGTTCAATTCTTGCTAGATGCAAGGGAACTGCACATATCCATTATTGATGGAATGGGAAGAAGTATGAAGAATAACACCAAACAATTGAAGCATACCAAGCCTTTCATTTATTGAAAGGCTTGGTATGCTTCAATTAAGCAATACACAATAACAATCCATCAGAGTATTATCCGCCTATTGAAATAGATTCAACAACAGCTAGATCCAGAGGAAAGTTGTGAGCATTACGTTCGTGCATAACTTCCATACCTCGGTTAGCATGATTAATGATATCAGCCCAAGTGTTAATTACACGTCCTTGACTGTCAACTACAGATTGGTTGAAATCGAATCCGTTTAGGTTGAAAGCCATAGTGCTTATGCCTAGAGTAGTAAACCAGATACCTTCTATGGGCCAAGCATCTAAGAAGAAATGTAAAGAAAGAGAGTTGTTGAAACTAGCATATTGGAAGATCAATTAGCCGAAATAACCGTGAGCAACCACAATATTGTAGGTTTATTCCTCCTGACCAAATTTGTAACCTGTTTTACGAATTGATTCTCAGTAGTTTCCTTGATCAAACTGGAAGTTACCAAAGCACCATGCATAACAATGAATAGAGAGCCACCAAATACGCCAGCTACATCCAACATGTGGAATGGATGCATAAGGATATTGTGCTCAACCTGGAATACAATCATGAAATTGAAAGTACCAGAGATTCCTAGAGGCATACCGTCAGAGAAGCTTCCTTGACCAATAGGGTAGATCAAGAAAACGACAGTAGCAGCTGCAATTGGAGCTAAGTATGCAACAACAATCCAATGACGTATACCTAGATGGAAGCTAAGCTCCCACTCACAACCCATATATCAATCTACACCAAGTAGGAAGTGTAGAACAATTAGCGTGTAAGGACCCCTGTTGTATAGCCATTCATCGACGGAAGTTTCTTCCCAGATGGAATAGAAGTGCAAAATGATAGCTGCAAAGGTAGGAACAATGGCACCAGAGATAATATTGTTTCCATAAATAAGAGAACCAGAAACAGGTTCACGAATACCATCAAAATCTACTGGAGGAGTTGCGATGAAAGAAATAATGAATACAGAGTTGTGGTCAATAGGGCAAGGATCATCAAGACGCTAAACCATCCAATGTAAAGACGATTTTCAATGCTAGTGATCTAGTCGCAGAAGAAACTCCATAAATTTGTGCTTTCACGTCTTTCTATAATTGCGGTCATGGTCAGAACTTCGTTTATAAAATCATTAGAGGCTCCCAAGCATAAGGCTTGTTATTTTACAGTATAATATGATCCATGTATCAATGTCAACCAATATCTGGGATGGAATTTCAATATCTATCCCAACGGGATAGATATTGATCTATATTATATGGATAGAATATAGAGGTATTTTTGATAGTCTCTATCTTTTTTAGATATATTCCACACTCTATAGATCTATCTGTGGTTAGATACTCCATCAAATTCTTTATTCCTGGTTCCAGAAATGAAAGATCAATTGGAATGAGAACAGATAGGATCGAATCAATATATATATATATATATATATATATACATATATATATCTACATATACATATACATATACATATACATATACATATACATATACATATACATATACATATATATATATATATACATATATATATACATATATATATGTATACATATATATATGTATACATATATATATATATATATATATATATATATATACATATATATATACATGTATATATATATATATATATATATATATATATATATATATATATATATATATATATATATATATATATAATTTTTATAATTTATTTAATTTTTAATTTTTAATTTATTTATTTTTATTTTTTATTTTATTTTTATTTTTAATTTTTTATTTATTTTAATTAATTAATTATTATTATTATTATTTACTTATTTATTTTATTTTATTTTATTTATTTATTTATTTTTATTTTTATTTTTTTTTCGATATAATGAAGTGCAACGCAATTCTGGAATAGAATTATTAATAAATTGATATGAGTGGAATATCAATTATTTATCACCTTTCTGGAGAACCCGTAGTTTGATAGTTTGTTCCCTATGAATAGAAAAAAATATGAAAAAAACTTGATTAGATCTAGAACTAGAATAAGTGCACAAAGGTACCTATCATATATTTGATCCGGGTTGCCCGGGACTCGAAACCGGAGCTCGTCAGATGGAGTGGATGATCTGCTCCTTCAATATTAGTAAGAGCGAGAAATCTCTCCCCAAACCGTGCTTGAAATTCTCATTGCACACAGATTTCCCCATGCAATGTATCTATTTCCTAATCATTTTAGTTCTCGGATAGAAAAATCAAAATGATTATGAATCGAGGCAATTACTCAAAGAGCATTTCATTGGTCAAATAAGTTTTCTATTTTCAGATCCTGTATCTTTTGCCAGGAATTAGCTAGGGGATTTATCTAGGGAATATCTAAATGTCAAATTCGTTCTCTCTACAAACAGGCCACTACTTTTGATGAAAAAGGCAGAGAATCAAATTCTCGTTCTTTTGAAAATGATTTTTTAAAGAGTTCTGGACCTAATTCCTTCCGAACTACACGTATCGTACTTTTATGTTTACAAGCTAAAGTTTTAGCACATGATAATGAAAGTATATACTTGAATGAAAAAGATTTCTGTTATAGCTCCAAATCTCACTCTTATGGTTTGTGATGCTGCACTTATGGCCTAGGGCAACCCCTCCTTCCAGACCTGGTCCAAAAATTTAAAAAACAGTGTTTTATTCCCTGTACGCGACTTTGCCCTGTTTTAAACGCGTGTACACGCGGGTCTGTCATACCCAACCCGCGTGTATCTATTAAAACACTTAAAAAAATATAATTTCCTCTTTTTCGGGCGGTGATCGCGGGTTTACCTGCTGGATCACCTGTTAGTGCCCGTGGCCCAACTGTTCCCAACCAACTCCTAACTAAAAAAACTACTTTGGAGAGGGTATAAAAAGACATCAAAGGGAAGGCCAAGGGGGGAGAGAAAGGAGAGCAAGATTATTATGCTGAGATTTTTCCCTTAGACCAGGTCTGAAGTCCTTGGTGCATCCTGCACTTCCCCCATTTTGCATAGGAAACCCTTGTTTCCATGTGTATTGGTGATCATTCATCCTTGACATCATCATTGAGTAAGACTTGGAAGGAGCTCTTGTTGAAGGCTGGAGGCTGGAACGAATCCGGGAGGAAGCTTGCTTGGAGCCTGCTGAAGGTGTTCAGGTGATATCTTTCCGATATATGTACTTTATTTGCCTTTATATATAAAGAAACACGTCTTTGTTCCCGAATAATCTTTCTTTATGCTTATGAGATTCTTGTGTTGAATACTTATGAAAGTAGTTACTTAAAGATTATTTATAACTAACTTTATAGCATAAAGATGATTTATACATAAGCTTCTATACATGTACTGTTGATTTCTTTGATTTGTTTGTCTTGCAGGTCAGAGAAAGAAGAAGGGACTTCAAGAAGGGTTTGCACCCTAACGGTCTTCTCGGACGTAGGACCTTAGGTATGTACCCTAAAACATTAGGATTTGCTTAAAAGTAAAAAAGATGGCTGTGTGTGAGTGTTTCTTTGTATAAGCAATTTTCAGTCTGGTAGAGTCTCAGCCCAAAGGACTCTAGGGGTACTTTCCCTTCAACCAGAATTGGCGACTCCGCTGGGGACAACATTCTTGTTGTTCCTAGTTTGGGTAGTCCTCAAGCCAATCTAGGCTCAGTGCCTCTGTTTGTTGGTTCTGACTGTTTGATATTTTCTTGAACTCCAAGCTGTTCCAGTTTTTCAGTTTGTGTTTTTTATTTTTCTTGAAACACTTCATATACGCACTTTTTCTGGATTACAGAAGCGTATATACGCAAGTTGCACTAAGTAAACCCGCGTATACGCAGGTTTCCTTAGTTACAGTCGCGTGTACACGCATTCTGCAAATAATTGCAGGCGCGTATATCACATAATTTTCAAGATTTATAATTTTTCTTTTGGCTGAATGTCTGTCTGGTGGTTTGGGTCAGTTTAAAGCAGTCAATTTCCAGTGACAGTTCTCTGTTTAACAGGGGGCATCTTGTTTCGAACTCTCTCTAGGAGTGCTAGTCTTGTTTTTCGTTGATTGCAAGCGTCATTGATTTTTGACACACAAGGTTTCTGTTTAAGAGTCTTGATTGCTCTGTTTCGGCAGAGTGGGAAGATTGTCTTAAAATCTTTGGGTCCATTTTGTTTTCATGACATTTGTGTTTGCTTAACGAAATCATTTTTATGACCATTTGCTCCTTCGTTTCGGGAAAGTTGTTTGTTACCATTTCCTTGAAACTTGTCTTTTGATTTCTTGGACTTTCATTGCTGCTTTTGATTGTCAAAAGCAACTTCGAACACATTTTATTTTTGTTGAGTTCTCATCATTTCATTGGTGTCAATTCACAAAAGTGTTTGGTTGTTTGTTTATCAATCATTGGTGTCAGTATTTTTGAGAGTTTTTCCTTTGAAAAAGACTTTTTGGTTTGATTGAAAGAAAATCTTTTGAAAGTTTTTGAGTTTCGCTTTCTTAAACTTGCTTCTCATCTGATTTCCTTTTTTGCGAAGTGAAAGTGCTTTGTTTTTTATCTTAAAACTTGTTTTTATTGTTTGGACGAAATGATTAGTAACAAATCATCTTCTATCTAAGCATTTTAGTGGCAAGACAAAATTTGGTAAAGCAGCAACTTTCCTTCTTTGAATTTAGAGTAGTCTTTGAATTGTGCATCCACATTTAGTTCTTGCATTAGGAAAAGATTTGCATCTCTTTTTAGGCATATTTAGTTTTGTTAGTTTTTGTGAGTGTGGAGTCTGAAAAGAAAAAGGAAAATTTTTGTTTATATTACAAGTGCCTTCTGAACCTCATAGAAATTGCTATTCATCGAAAACAAAAGTGCATGTGCATGTAGCTAGGTTTTATTAATTTCTTTTGCGTCCATAAAACACCACAAGTTTCACCTACATTACCTTTGACTTAAAGAACAGCCTAATAAAATCAAGCGCTTAATTAAAATCCACTAGAACTTTTTGTTTTAGTTATTACACCAACAAGTTTAGGATTTTAGGGCCTTGGATTAGGCGAGTGGAGAGTTAACTCTCCAAGGCCACACAAAACGTCAAACATAAGAGTCTGATTAAAGAGAGTAAATCCAATAGCGTTAGGGAGACCAGGAAGACTCCGGATCTGGGAGTTAAGCACGAGGGTCTGTGAAGACAGGGAAGAGAGATACCCCCTCTCCTACTTGTCCGAACTTACCTCACGACTGTTCCGCCTGGCTTCTGCGACGAGTTGGTACCCATAGTTGCCTTTCCTAGGGATCTGCATAGGTGGCTGCGGAGGGGAATCCCGTGGCACCTGAGGTCGACGTTGTATCACTCTCGACAGTACTTCCGGAGGGCACCCTTGCGAAGCTTGGGGGCTTGCACCGGCGCAGACTGTTGTTAGGAGGTCAGCGTAACTTCCTCTGATACCTTCGCTGATAGGACTGGGCCCTCATCATCCCAGACTATCCTCGGAAGGCCCTTTGATTCACTTTCTCGTATTTTGGTGTCCGGTCTCAATCACCCGGAGCGGAAATACTTGAAAGTTGTTTGACTGGCTGTATCTTTAGGAACTTTTTAGTGTGTGCTCTGTGCTCCTAGTTGGCCTAGCTTTTAATTTTTTGAGTCTTTAGATAAGATCATAACAAAAAATTCAAAGTGGCTGACCGGTCTCCTAGACGGTCTCGAAGACTTCGTGGTCTCTCGCCACCTAGTTTAGAGCCTTCTCCTAGAAGGCGCAGAGGGAATACTACCGGTGGGGTTCGTCCCACGCCGGCTGACGCATCGGGGATTGATCCTCCTCTCGGGGATATTAGCGGCCAAGCAAGGCCTGGTACTTTTGAACAAGAGAGGGACGCTCCAGTCTTTTCTCAAGTTCGCTTTCAAGCGGAGGATAACGTAGAGGTAGAAGAACTTTCAGAATCATTAGTGATTCCAAATTCTCCACTACCATCTAGTTACCCAGACGTATTGCAATACGTTGGGCCTCCATTATATAGACCAGCGAGTCCAGGTTACGCTACGCGCTTACCATTTATGATCACTACTGGAAGCATGGCTTCCACAAGTGCTGCGACTATGCAAACCCCAACATCGGTGCAAGGGGGAGGAACCATTTCCATCCCCTCCGCTTCCTTGTTCGGATCGTTTGCTAGCACATCTTTGGTTGGGTCTACCTCCATTCCGTCCACGAGTGGAAATGCCCAAACCAATGCTTTTAGTACTGGTTCCTTCCTTTTTGGCACCCAATCACAGGGTATTCCGTCAGTTCCGTTCAATGCCGCTACGTCCATGATGGGCGGATCGGCTTCATTTCAGGGTTTTCCTTTTGGAAGTGGTCATATTCCACATTCCAACCCAACGGTAGGATCCATGCCTTTTTCTTCAATAGGACAAAGCAGCAATCCTTTCCAAGGTTGGAATAACCCTGGGGCTAGTAACGCAGGAACTGCGAATCCATTCATCGGTCAACAAGGAAGTAGGCCGTATTCCACAGTTAGCATGTTTCAAAGTATTCCTCCCCTCGCTTCGGCTTGGAACCCATATCAGGGGTTATCGACTCCTTACAATTCTATAGGAGGAAACTTTGCAAGCTATGGAGCTTATACGGCAGGAGTTGGTCAAACTCCGAATTTTGCTGGACCACAAGGCTTGCCCTTTGGTTCAGCTGGTTCTACTGGTCACTTGGGGCAGCCTGGTGCCTCTCAAATCCCAGGACAATCTTTTCAGAACTTGGGGAGTTCTGCCCAGTCTGGGTGGAATCCCCTAGGTCCTCCTAGGCTTCCATTTCTGGCAACGTTAAACTTGCCAGATCTCACTAAGCTAACGAACGACCCTATCAGATACAATCCAGCCTGGCCTCCGGTCCCAACCAAACTCCCTTCGGACATCCCAAAATTCGAAGGGAAGAGTGGTGAAGATCCGGGCGATCATGTAACCACATTCCATTTGTGGTGCTCATCTAACTCCCTCATCGAAGATTCGGTTAGGTTGAGACTTTTTCAGCGCACCTTGACTGGTAATGCGGCTAAATGGTACATAGAGTTGCCAGGGGGCAGCTTTACATCGTTCGCAGACTTAGCTAATATCTTCTTGAATCACTTTCAGTTGCCTGTCCGCTATGATGCCGGAACTGAACTTCTGGCTACCTTTCGTCAAGATAAGGCAACCCACATTTCTGATCACATACAGGAATGGAGACGGAGAAAAAGGCTCATTAAAGCCGAAATCCCTCCGGAGTACCGTCTAGAGTGGTTTTTGAAGTCTTTGCAACCTGAGATCTCCAAGGATGTCTCCATGTCTGGGGTCTATTCTGAGGAGCAAGCCATTTTCAGGGCCCAGCAGTTAGAACTGATCTACTCTCAGTCTGGGATCCTCCAAAAGTACTTGCCAGATGCTCCTGGATCTAAGGTTGATTTAGCTAAGCCAAAGCCAGGTCCGCATGCGGATGGTATCGTGGGGTCTGTAGACTCAACTACAGTGAACTTGCTAAATCAATTGCAGCAGTTGTCATTACAAACTGCTCCTAACAACCAAGTCACAATGTCTAGTCCTCCTGCTTCCCAAAATTCTTCCATTAACGCCGTCCAATCCAATAACCCCAAAGGAAATCAAAATTCCGATGGGAAAAAGAAAGGACGTGGTAAAAAGAAGAACTCGGATGGGAAGCCCGATGCAAATAAATCCGGCAACAACGCTGGTGGTGGTAAGGGTGAGTCGAGAAAGAAAGTCAAGTTTCCTTGCAAGTTATGCAGTGGAGACCATCTAACTCATCTTTGCCCTAAAATCGAAGACGCTCAGCGCTTGTTAGCACAGCAAGGGACTTCTAGTTCGCAAGCTGTGTTGACTAACCCGTTTCCCCAAGGGCAGCAACTTCTTGCTGGCGCGAATTCGAATCCTGGGACCTCCTCTGGGGGCAACCAGGAAGGGGAAAAAGCATCAAATGTTTTTATGATGGGTTCAAACGTTAACGTGACTACTCGGTCACGTGATTATGGTGAAGCCGAAACATCTAAGGATAAAACGGTTCCCGGAAGTAATGACCTTCATATTGAGCGACCTCCTGTTGAGACTGTACCTAGGATACCGAAAGGTTCCGCCAAACGCGCGACAATTAACCCCAATGCTAGAGCTGCTCAAAATTACTCCATTGTGGAGGATTTGGCTCAAAGCCCATGTGCTATGTCCGCTTTGGAAGTTCTCCAGTCGTGTCCGTCTCAGAGAAGTGCTTTACTTTCCGCCATTGGAGCAGTCGATTCAGCTAACTCTCTAGTGCTCTCTTTTGACATGTCAAATGTCAAAAAGAGACTCCCTCATCATATGGCTTTTCAAGTAAAGTCAACATACCGGAAAATCAATATTTTTCGCACCGTTATAGATGAAGGAGCTTCCACATGCGTCATGTCCATGTCTTGTTGGAAGGCTATCGGTTCACCTTCGGCTGTTCCTTCACCAACCGTCTTAACTGCATTTGATGGCCATTCTCACAAGCCGCATGGGATTATCCCGGCCTTTCCTATATGTGTTGGAGGGAAGGTCGTTAATATCGAAGTTGAAGTCGTAGATGCTAACCTAGACTATAATCTCCTATTAGGAAGGAACTGGGTGTACGAGATGGAAGCCGTTGTTTCGACTTTGTTTCGTGTCATTTGCTTTCCTCATGAGGGGAAAATCGTTAAGGTTGATCAATTGGACTATGCTCCAATCGATCCTCAAGCAACCTCCGACTCTACTGTTCCTTTGGTGGATAACCCTCGCCCGCCGACTGAGAATTTAGGAGTAGGGATGTATTCCTCATTGATGGGTACGTTTGATCTTCCCTCTCCTTTTGCAAGAATCAATGCTATTTCATCATCCAAGGAATCTTCTCGAGAGGGGTTCTTCCGAACTCATCATTTTTCCGACCCTTGGACCTTGCCTTCACCTACGACCACATTAGTTGAAGGGCAAGTTAATGGAATGGCGTTTCCTATATCTGCAGCTGAGCTTAGATATCAGGCTATCGTAGACTCTGCAGATAACCATTCTACTCCCTTTTCCGAAGAGGAGCTAGATGGTCATGTGGCCCCCGCTTGGAGCTTTGATTCTAACTCTGCCTTGGACTGCTTAGATTCGGTTCTACCTTCTGAAGAAGCAATCCTCGAAATTATGATGGGTATAGATCGACCTTGGGAAGACTTACACCATCGCTCATATTTTCTTCCTCCATTGCAGGAAGTAGAATCTAGATTCTCCGAGCTCGTTGGTAGTGATGTTTGTACGGTATCGAACCCTTTGGCTCCAACACACACACGTGCTGAAGGTAATATGTCGGTAATCTCAAAAACGATACCTATAAACATCTCTAAAAATCCTAACATCATCGAGAATATCTTCATCGGAAGTGAGTGTTCCCCTGAAGAAATTCAAATTTACACCGACCTATTCAAGGAATATCGTGATGTATTTGCTTGGTCTTATGAGGAAATGCCCGGCATTGATCCTTCTATAGTCCAACATGAGATCAAGACGTACGAAAACGCAAAACCGATTCGTCAAAGGCTTCGGCCGGTTAACCCTAGGAAAGCAGCGGCTATCAAAGCTGAGGTTGAGAAGCTGCTAAGGGCGAGTTTTATATACCCTGTTCCTCTTACGGATTGGGTTTCGAATCCAGTCCCTGTGGACAAAAAGCAAGGAACAATCCGCGTATGCATCGATTTTAGGGACTTAAACAAGGCTTGTCCAAAAGACAATTACCCCACGCCATTTATTGATCAAATTATTGACGAGTGTGCGGGTAATGCGATTTTCTCCTTTATGGATGGTTTCTCAGGTTATAATCAAATCTCTATCCGTCCTGAGGATCAGCATAAGACTGCCTTCATATGTCCCTGGGGTACCTTTGCATATCGAAAGATGCCCTTCGGTCTTAAAAATGCTGGAGCCACCTTCCAGCGGGCCATGTCTTACGCTTTCCACGACATCAAACATATCATCGAGGCATACTTAGATGATCTCGCTGCTCGTTCTCGAAAGAGAACTGATCATCCTAGTCATCTTCGATTAGTCTTTGAGCGATGTCGTTTTTACAAAATCCGGTTGAATCCTAATAAGTGCGTTTTCGCGGTTACATCAGGTCGGTTGTTAGGGTTTATAGTTTCCAATGAAGGGATACGGGTTGATCCCTTCAAGGTTGAGGCAATAGTTCAGTTGCCTCCCCCGTCTTCAATTCGTCAACTTCAAAGTCTTCAAGGGAAGGCCAATTTCTTAAGAAGGTTTATAGCAAACTATGCCGAGATCACTAAAGGGTTCATGCGTTTGCTACGGAAAGGAGTTCCATTCCTGTGGGACGACTTTGCGCAGCGGTCGTTTGATGCTTTGAAAAAGGCATTAGTCTCTGCCCCGCTTTTGAGTCCACCGGATTACGGTAGAGACTTCCTTTTATATCTCGCTGCCGCAGAATCTACCATTGGTATGGTTCTAGTTCAGGAAGACGATGCTCTTGTCGAGCACGTGATTTATTATTTGAGCCGAGGCTTGATAGGCCCTGAACTCCGCTATTCTCCTGTTGAGAAGTTGGCCTTGGCAGCAGTCCATGCTGTCCAGAGGCTCCGTCATTACATTTTGCTACGCAAAACTTTTGTCTTAGCGGCGGTCAATCCATTCCAATTTGTCCTCAGTAGGCGAGTGATTGGGGGCAAATATAATAGATGGATAGTCATTTTACAAGAATTCGACCTCGAGTTCTTGTCCGCCAAGTCTAAGAAATCTATGGTCTTCGCGGAGCTAATTTCTGAGCTTCCTTGTGGAGAGGATGTTGTTTATGAGGAAAGTTTACCCGACGAACATATATTCCTCATCTCTTCACAAGACCCTTGGTATGGAGATATCATTGTTTATCTCCAGACTTCGAAGTTTCCCTCTACTTCCTCCAAGGATGAACGTCGCAAGTTACGTCACCTGGCTAAAAACTATGTTATCATTGGTGACACTTTATACCGTCGAGGGGTTGATTCAATTCTTCGACGTTGTTTAACCTTAGAGGAAGCAGAGTCTGTTCTTAATGATTGCCACAGTGGAGCTTGTGGTGGTCATCTATCCGGGCTTGCTACAGCCCAGCGCATCTTACGTGCCGGCTACTTTTGGCCTTCACTCTTTAAGGACTGTGTGGAAGCGGTAAAACGCTGTCACCCGTGTCAAATTTTTACTCGCAAGATGCGCGCGCATCCAGCTCCCCTTTTTCCCGTTGTCACCGTCGGTCCCTTTACGAAGTGGGGTATTGATTTTACGACTTGTAATCCGCCTTCAGCGGCAAATCACAAGTACATTATCGTGGCTGTAGACTACTTCACGAAGTGGGCTGAAGCCATGCCTACTTATAAGAACGACAGTGACACGGCAGCTTTGTTTCTTTTCAATCAAGTTATCTCAAGATTCGGTATCCCAAGAGAGATTGTCACTGACCATGGCAGTCATTTCCAAAATCAGCTAATGTCCGAATTGGCTTTTAAATTAGGTTTCCGTCAAGAGCATTCGTCTCCTTACTATCCTCAGGCCAATGGACAGGTCGAGGCGGTCAATAAAACTCTTAAGACGATACTCCAACGGACAATCGATAAAAATCGGTCCAATTGGCACATTATGTTGTATCCGGCTCTTTGGGCATACCGAACCTCCGTTAAAACGGCTACTGGTTTTACTCCTTTTCAGTTAGTTTACGGGGTGGAATCTATCTTTCCGGTCGAATGTGAAATTCCATCTCTGAAATTGGCTGTCGAGCTTCTTCCTGAGACTTCGAGTCTCGAGGAGCGCCTAGTTCATCTGGAACATCTCGATGAGCAGCGTCGAGATGCTGCCACGACGAATGAGGCCCATAAGAAAAGGGTCAAAACTCAGTATGATAAGTCTGTCAGACCTCGTGTTTTTTCTGAAGGTGACCTTGTCTTGGTCTATGACCAAGATAAGGACGCCTTGGGGGCAGGCAAATTCAAGCCTATGTGGTACGGTCCTTTCATTATCAAACGAGTCTTAGAAAAAGGATCGTATGAGTTAATTGATTTCGAAGGAAACAAGCTGGCGGAGCCCCGAAATGGGCTCTATTTAAAGAAGTATTTTGCTTAGTTTTACCAGGCAATGGCTTCTTTGTATTTTATGTATATTTGTACATATCTTATCGAGCGTTTTTTGATATCAGCACTTTTGGTCTGCTTTGGCAGGTGTTGATGGATGATTTGGTTTATTTTGGATTCGCCGATGGTGCTAGTCGGCACACTCGGAATCTTGCTTCCGCAGCTTGGGTACTTTATTACCCAACTGGTCAGTTGATGACATCGAGAGGCGTGTGTATCGGTCCTGCTTCAAACAATATGGCCGAGTATACAGCTGTTATCAATTTATTATCCGAGGCAATCTCTTACGGGATCGACTCGTTGGTAGTGTATCTTGATTCTCAATTGATAGTGTCTCAGTTAAATAACATTTATCGGGTTAGAGATCCATCATTATATCGCCAATATTTAAGGGTGAGGTTGTTGCAAAGATCATTTATTTACATTAATTATTTGCACATTCCAAGATCTCAAAATTGGTTAGCTGATTCTATCGCTAATCAAGCATTAGACTGGCATATCAATCATTCATCATCATAAAATCATGCATCAAAAAGTCAAACTGTATATATATATATATCACAAAGCGTCTCGAGTGTACATATGTGTGTCCAAAAATATACAAAATTGGGACTCAAATGCCCATAATCATGTCAGGCATATCTAATGCCTCGGCTCTGGATGAGCAGCTAAATAACTAACTATAGCATTGGCCACGCGCCGAAAAACGCGAACCCAGTCACGTGGCATCCCAACCACATGACGCTGCATATCTGGAGGAAGGTCCTCTATCTCGGCCATCGGTACTTGATAGCTCAATCTCGCCAAGTGTCGCTGCACGTTGGCGAGGGTCCTTTCCGCATCCGCAGCCGCCTCTTCGGCTCCTCGGCCACGCCGTCCGTGCCGTGGGAATCCATCTGGTCGCACAGGCCCAATGTCTGAAACATGATCATCATATCAGTCATTTGAATCTCATCAAAAAATATATTTTTCAAAGTTCATCATTATGCTTGAAAAATCCTAAAAATCATAAAATCATAAAAAATCAAAAAAAATCTTACCGATCTCGCCCCATGCTGCATCTGGTGGCAGTACTAGGTCAGGATCTCCTCGGAAATCCAGTCCAGCATAGGGGTAGTCGTCTATGGCGATGATCTGTTGCTCCCACCAAGCAAAAAAGTCGTCGTCGAATGCATTCCTAGGCACTTCCCCACCCCCCAGACGTTTCATCAAGTCAGCCCACCGGCCCATACGTGGATCACGTGGACTACTGATGGGAACTGCTACCCTGGGACGGAGTGCAGGAACCTTCTCGAAGAAAAATGTGCATAAAATGGTCCCATACCCAAAGTTCTTGGTCTGTCCCTTCCTGATAGAAGCAAGCTGCTCCTTCATGTTGGCAAGTAGGGGAGTACACCAGTCAAACACCGTGGTGAGACAGTCCACTGCTACGCTCATGTTTACTCGTGATGCCTGATGTAGCGAAGATGACCCGTTCACTCGAGCTATGGTGAACAGGATTATCCGCAGTGACAAACTCGCCACGTGTGGGATCGAGATCTGACTCCCGACCTTCCGATGACCTGGGCAGTAAAGTTGTACATAGTCGTCTACACTGAGACTATTCCGGGTCCTGCCCCGGGAGTGGACTACCTCTCCCCTTCGGGAAAGGCCCGTGATGAAATATATATCTTCCACTTCTATCCTGAGTGGCATTTGATCAATCATAAAAGCTTCTTCCTCGACATCCCAGTAATCAATAAGTCTCTCGAGCAGACGCACATTTGCTTTCATATTCGGCAACTTAAAGAATTTTAACAATCCGCATCCCCGTAAGGCATCTAATGCCTCATCATTCTCCATAACTTCATTATCTACAGCTGAGTGCTCTCTTTCACGCCATGTGAGAGTCATCCTGGAAGAAAAAATCAATTTCATCCATTAGTTTTTTATATAAAAATTTTTCGCTGCGCACACGCGGTTTACCCTATACACAGTCGCGTGTAGGGCCGTCGTATACGCGATTTATATACATCCAACCCGCGTGTACGCCGCAGAGAAATTTTTTGCAAAAATCTAACGGTGAAACATTAATTAAACTTCCTAAAAACTATCACAATTGATTGCAAGACAAGTTTAGTGCTTACCTGGAAGTTTTCGGCAAGTTTGAACGGTTGAATAAGTCACGGGGAAAGTTTGCTCCTTTTGCTCCACAATTTGCTCTCCAAGTCAAACGGTGAAAATGGTAAGTCCAAAATTTCTTTTTATAAGTTTTGAAAATGCAAAATTTTTTCAAAATTTTATTTTGTTTGGTTTCATGTCACTTTTAACTTGGGAGCTTGGAATGTCGAGATTGAGTTGTTTTTCAGGACATTTTGGACATTTTTCGACGATTCGAGGCGGTTCCATGACTGCTGACCCGTCATGGCAGGTATCGTGTTCTCACTGGCATATAGGTTAGGGACACCATTTTTTCGTTGCATTATGCATACTAGCCTCCATTTGACCGATACATCTGCCGTAGGGTCGACCCCATCATGTTATGGTTCGCAAGCCATTTTCACTCGCCGATTCTTTAAATCATGACATGATGGTAGAGCCATCCTTTTACATGGGCATCCTAGTTAGCACCTCACTGACATTTGTTGCCCATGCTGCTTCGTTTTGAGTAGGCTCGGGAGTCCTCTGTAGTCCCGCCATGACTTATGCGTTGAAGACTCATTCTTCCTTGCTTCTTCGCTTCGTTCTGGCCTTATACCCTAGAGGCTCCTATGTGTGTTGAGTTGTACTTCTGCATTGCATGTTGACCATTTGCACCTTTTGGCCTATAACCGGCTTCACTTGGACTCGTGTTTAAGCCCACTTTTGACCATGACGTCTGCAAAAAATCAACCTTGCATACCCTTGACCTCTGCAGCTTGACATACCCAGATCCGTGGAAGGGACATACCTCTGAGTGTCACTGACCAGTTTTTCACCTCCCTGCATTGAGCATAGGAACGTTCCTTTCCCAGGAACTAGAGCATCTGTTTCACCGACACTCGTTCTTTCCACTGTACCATAGCATTCTTTTATTCTTTTTCCGGCTTATCAGAAAAAGACAAAAAAATTAAATATTCCAAAAAGAGCGGGAACAGGGACATTATTTCCATTTATTGTTGGCAGCTAGAGTCAGTCGTGTCGCCCTTGAACAAAGCACTCAAAACAAAGTCTCCTCCGCATGGGTGGGATTTAGTTTGACTTAGGTAAGCCATAACCTTGTTATCGAGTCAGTTCTCCCCCGATTGGTTATCTCTTCCAATCATATGGAGGGTTCGTTCGTGCCTCCTGCATGACGAACTTATACAGATTCATTATATGCTGCCACATAGTCACATTGAGTCGTGCTTTTGTTCAAGGGAAGTTAGCCTGAGTCGGCCTTTCTGCGGTGTCTCTTGACTCATTTTTCAGTCGGCCATCCCTGGTTGTCAGTGTCATGTCTATTATCACATCAGTTATATTGGTCCTTCACTCGTGCCGGTTTGAGAAGGTCCCCATTGACTTCTTGCTGGCGGGTCTTGTCCTTATCGACGACGACACATTGCTCTGAGGGCAGACCTAGAGACCGCACCCTGGCCCTATTTTCATTATTGATAGGTCACCTTGTGCTCAGCATCGATCAGTATCATGGGTCTTTGACTGAGTGGTTTCCCTTGTGTTCGACATCAGCATACATTATCACACATTGGGATTCGTGCAGTACCTTGGTTTCCATTTGACCCTATTGGTGGATACCTCGCCTCTGTGTCAGCTTTCATTATTGGTTGGTTCAGAGGGTTTCTGCCGTGCGCTAGCCACATCTTGTGTACGCCGGAAACGTACTTTCGGTTGGGTTACTACATCTTTTTCGTCCGATTCCTTCCACATTATTGGCCTACGGGTTACACTCGCGCTAGATTGATGGAGGATGCCTTAATGCCTTCCTTCTAGCGGATCTTTCCCTATCGACTACGACTCATTGCTCTGGGGCAAAGATCTAGAGTCCATTTGGCAGTACCTTGGGGTTTGCAGTCATTAGTGGCAGATTCCTCGCTATCGACAGTGGGAAACCATCATTGTCTCCTGATTGATAGATTCTTACAGGTGTTCGACTTCAGCTCATTTATTCACACTTGTTAGATTGTACTGGGTACCTTGACGCTCATTATCATTATCGGTGAGTAGTCTCGCGTTTGTTAACGGTATACATCAATGACCGGTAATCAAACGATTTCTCACATGGTCGACTTCAGATCATTTATTCCCATGGTGTAGAAATGTACCACGGCGGTCGGTGAAGACCTCAGGTTGTATCAGCATTCATTGGTTCACTTGACAGTTGCTCCTGTTGCTGCTAGTTGATACCATTCCACCTTATATGTTGCAGTCAGTCATGGCGACATTCTATATGCTGGCACCTGAGTTTGCAGTGTAGTACCATCCTATTCCATCATGTTCAGTTGGTACCTTATGGGATCAGTCTTTGATTTCAGTGATCCGTTGCATCTTTCAGCATCATTGACAGTTTTATATGTGATATTCAGACATGTACTTACTCATCATGATCAGATGATCCATTATGTATTTTTACAGTCATTTATACTTGTATACTTAGTGGATCCGCTTGTACTTGATATGCGGACATGCTTTACTTTTCCTGAGCATGGGTATGCCCGCCTCAGACAGTGTTTCTTTCTGATCTCCTTTCGGTGGCTTGGCAGGCTGAATTCCGGTGAAGTCCTCCTCGGTTTTTTGGCGGAGTTCCTTTCCTTGTACTTACTTAATGTATTTCGGCCATCATGTTCCCCTTCTGACCTCATACATTAGGGGGCATCTGTTATAGCTCCAAATCTCACTCTTATGGTTTGTGATGCTGCACTTATGGCCTAGGGCAACCCCTCCTTCCAGACCTGGTCCAAAAATTTAAAAAACAGTGTTTTATTCCCTGTACGCGACTTTGCCCTGTTTTAAACGCGTGTACACGCGGGTCTGTCATACCCAACCCGCGTGTATCTATTAAAACACTTAAAAAAATATAATTTCCTCTTTTTCGGGCGGTGATCGCGGGTTTACCTGCTGGATCACCTGTTAGTGCCCGTGGCCCAACTGTTCCCAACCAACTCCTAACTAAAAAAACTACTTTGGAGAGGGTATAAAAAGACATCAAAGGGAAGGCCAAGGGGGAGAGAAAGGAGAGCAAGATTATTATGCTGAGATTTTTCCCTTAGACCAGGTCTGAAGTCCTTGGTGCATCCTGCACTTCCCCCATTTTGCATAGGAAACCCTTGTTTCCATGTGTATTGGTGATCATTCATCCTTGACATCATCATTGAGTAAGACTTGGAAGGAGCTCTTGTTGAAGGCTGGAGGCTGGAACGAATCCGGGAGGAAGCTTGCTTGGAGCCTGCTGAAGGTGTTCAGGTGATATCTTTCCGATATATGTACTTTATTTGCCTTTATATATAAAGAAACACGTCTTTGTTCCCGAATAATCTTTCTTTATGCTTATGAGATTCTTGTGTTGAATACTTATGAAAGTAGTTACTTAAAGATTATTTATAACTAACTTTATAGCATAAAGATGATTTATACATAAGCTTCTATACATGTACTGTTGATTTCTTTGATTTGTTTGTCTTGCAGGTCAGAGAAAGAAGAAGGGACTTCAAGAAGGGTTTGCACCCTAACGGTCTTCTCGGACGTAGGACCTTAGGTATGTACCCTAAAACATTAGGATTTGCTTAAAAGTAAAAAAGATGGCTGTGTGTGAGTGTTTCTTTGTATAAGCAATTTTCAGTCTGGTAGAGTCTCAGCCCAAAGGACTCTAGGGGTACTTTCCCTTCAACCAATTTCTCCAAATTTGATCGAATCGATTGAGGATATCATCATTTGTTAGACTGGTCCAAGACAATTTACTAATTGGCCGCCCTGATATGTCACATAATTTTTCTCTAGCCAATAATCCAATTATTGGTACAATCGGAACTATTGGATCAATTTCATCGGCAATAAGATCGACGATGATTAAATCATCTAGCATTTTGGTTCTGACCAAAATAGGGTTCATCCGAACCCTTAAAAAATAACTTGGAGAAGAAGAATAATTCTTGGATAATTGATGGGAACATACCCTATACGGTTCAGACCAAAGATGGAAATAACATTGCCGAAAAATTAGAAGATAATATCTACATTTTTTCACTAGGAGATGAGCACCCTTTATAGCTATAATAGGTCTTTTTCCATATCTAACATAGTGAATTTTAGGATCCTTCAATGACCAGATACTTTTCAGTGAATTTCGACGAGAAAATATGATAATATGTTTTATCTTTCGATGAAAATGAGTTCACTGAGGGAAAGATCCACGAGACAATGATCATGAATGAGAGGATCATTTAAGACAAGAAAATAAAATGGATTCACATTCACAGACATAATAATTCCATAGGAATAGGAAGAATCTCATATTTACTCTTGGTATGACAATAATTGATCTTTGTAAATTCTCTAGACTATTTCTATATTCATAGAGAACAGATCGTAATGGGTGCAAGGAGGGAGCATCTTGGATCCAACGACAAAAGGTTCAAACCAAAATTTTCGGATGAATAGAATAGTGTATTCGTGCATCTAATATAGAATTTGAATGCGGGAATTTATCCTCTAAGAAAGGAAATATTGAATGGATCGACCAGAAACTCTTCCATTCATTCATCCCTTCCACAGAATATTTTGACCATATAGAGAATGGAACTACCAGGACCAATGTAAGTGCTTCTAGTACCCATTTAGAATAGAAACTCTTCTTGCGATCAGCGAATGGATTTGGATTGCAATTCACAAATAAAACAATTGAATGATTTTGTTGACATATTTGACCAATCAAACATTTTACAGTTAGGAAACTTAATTGATCATTGGAACTTAAATGTTCCATCGGTCTGGAGGAACTTGATCCATCCAAATAATGATCATGAGAAATTGCGTAAATATCTTCCTGAAAAAAGAGTGGATATAAAAAGCATTGTTTCCAAAAGCTATCTTCCTTTACGCATCTATGGAACTCATCCATTTTCAACCCTCAGCTATGGCCCTCATTCATGAGAATAACCTCTTCATTTCTGAGAAAATACATGGTGCGATCTAGTCGGAACAAGATAGGAAAAAAGAGATATATCCGGATATCAAGATTCTATCTTCTATAGATTTACTACCCAAGGATCTCAATCGTCATGAGGAAGAATGAAAATATTTTATCCTGGCAACCAATCTCTCTCTCAACTCATGGAATTAACAAACCTGGTCAGTACACTATTTATCTTACACATCTGTACTCGAGTATTTAGGACTCATTGTGAGTGTATAAATCGCTGATCTACTCAGGGAAAACCTCCTGATATCGGGTACTAAACTGCTCTTAACTTCTGATCAGTAAAAGGAATTCCTCGCTCGCTTAATTGGAACGAGGAACAAAATCTTGTTTCTCTAGGTCTACTTATGATTCAAGTCATATAGCTTTCTCCATTGACTCATTCGACTTAACCACAAATTGATTCAATCCTATTCACAATTATCACATTTGATCCGAAAGGATGAGCATATTATACATCCATCTAGGTATATAATAGACATTTCCCACCCATTTGATTCCTTAAATCAGATCCAGTCCTGATCGAATACAATCAGGTATCCGAGAAATAATATCAGGTATCATAAAGATCATATGTTGGAACAACATGCTTTTTTTCCCATTCATTATACTTCGAGGATCAGTCGTAGTCTTCCAAAATTTACCGATGGTATTGACGAGTTTTCTACTTCATTCAAATGTGTAAAAGATCTTAGTCGCACTTAAAAGCCGAGTACTCTACCATTGAGTTAGCATCCCATATTGTGAATAGATATTGAGGATATATACGATCAAAGTGGAATGCGAGGTTACTCAATATGAACCGGTAAATCCTACCAAGCTAATTGACGAAAGGGAGAGATCAAAAACCTACGTGAATGACCAAATAATTCACTCGTCAGTTCATATAGGAATATGTAGAGTTTTGATCCACCATTCCAGAATAAAGTAATCTAGGTTATGAATAAATGATCCATCGACAAAATTATTATGATTGGATAGAATCACTGATAAACGATGAACCTAAGATATCTATTTCTATTGTGAATGGACGAATTATATTGACACAATACACTATTGTCAATCCAGAATAAGAGATAAATGAATTGTTGGATTGGTGCTATATTGGGACGAGATTTTAGATGCATCGATAGAAAATCCTAGGCTTATTTGTAACAATAGAATGATTCAAATATTCGTCATCTTTGTATGGAGTCACGTGGAAACGAGATTTACTTGGAGAGTATATAATAAAATAAGAATAATGTTGAGCCAAGGGTATTTGATCTGAATATGAAATGATGTCATAATCCATATTCACGAAACCCATTATGTAAACTACCGCATCGTTTCAGACGATGTTTTGAAGATTACTCCCTGATCTCGAATCATGATCGAGATCAGTGATCTCAAATCATGTTTCGAGACGTGATTATGAATAGTCATTAACTCAAATGATATGATAAGAATAGGTATCGAATCAGATCCACTCTTTTTGTATAGAATACACTCAATGTAATCAATTAATTTATATTTAGTAGGTACTTAACTTAATGCTTCTTTAGCCATGTGCCTTACCTTCTGCTTCTGGTTGTCTCACAATATCTTCTACAGCTTGGCCCATAGCAGTGCCCTGGAAACATCAGGTCCAATGGAAGCAAGCCCTACAAATAATCCAGCAGCAATAATGGAAGCAGCAGAAATGAAGGGATCCATGGTAATCTCCTCTTACTAAGGTTGAGAAATAGTTGATAATATGACAATTTCATCTATTGAGTGTTCACCAATGGTAAAATTATGGAACGATTTACTCCGAACAACTAAGAACCAAAAATATTTATTGATGATATCAAAGTGATAATATCAACAAATAGGGTATCCCTTATGCAAATATTTCGTCATAAAAAGATTTCTTCTTCATAATACTCAAAATAAAGATTCCATTTTATTGGACATATGAATTCTTATCACGGAGAGAGAATAGACTGCGTAAGAGCCTATAAGTCATTATATATCACATCTATAGATGTGATATTAATCCATATAATCCATAAGGCTTATAATCAATATAAATGGATTAATATATGAAACGAACTATATACAAAGTAAACATGTTCGAAAAAATCCTCCCCTTAATGGGAACAAAAATTTCATTGTTCTACGCCGGTACATTCTTTACTCAAACAACTCCGATTAGTGAACCTGTTCGATCCTATTATCATATTTATATACAAATGGACCAATTGGATCCACTCTATTTTGAGATCTAATGGACATAAGTAGTTAATTGATCTTAAATCTTGTTACCAAGCTCTTTTTACTAAGAAATCTGATTTGCTTCTACCATACATATCAAGTCATGCGTTGGTACGATACTTAGAAAATATTCTATCTGATTGGACCGTGATTTAATGATGAGCCTCCATGGATTTATGTATATAAGCTGCAATTAGAGTTGCAAAGATCAGAGCTTGAATACCGCTCGTAAATAATCCCAGGAACATTACAGGTATAGGAACTATTAAAGGTACCGGAGAAACAAGAACAACAACTACCAATTCGTCAGCTAATGTATTTCCAAAAAGTCGAAAACTAAGTGATAAAGGTTTTGTAAAATCTTCTAATATGTTAATTGGTAAAAGTGTTGGGGTTGGTTGAATATATTTACCAAAATAAACTAACCCCTTCTTTGTAAGACCTGCATAGAAATATGCTACTGACGTAAGTAAAGCTAGAGTAACCGTAGTATTAATATCATTTGTAGGTGCGGCTAACTCCCCCTGAGGTAATTTTAGAATTCCCCAAGGAAGAAGAGCACCTAACCAGTTAGAAACAAAGATAAATAGAAATATAGTTCCAATAAAGGGAACCCAAGGACCATATTCTTCCTTCCCAATCTAAGTTTTGGTCGAGTCTCGAAAAAATTCGAGAATATATTCAACAAAATTTTGACCACCGGTAGGAATGGTTTGTGGATCTCGAACAACTATGGTAGCTGAACCTAATAAGACAACAATTACAACCCAAGAAGTTATAAGTACCTATCCACGAACTTGAAACCCCCCTATTTTCCAATAAAAATGTTGACCCACCTCCACACCAGATATCTCATAGATATGATTCAGTGTGCTAATAGGAGATTGTACGATATCCATATCCATATTACCCCCTTGTAAAGATGAACTTAAAGAAGAAAATAAATGAATTTTTTCAAATGAGAGATTCCTCAATTATTTCTCTCATCAGAATTTTTGATGTCATGAGATAATACAAAAGGGTATTCCATTAAGAATCTTTTTCAATTTGAAGCAGCCAACCAAATCAATAAATGAAATTCCCTCTTACGAGATCTTGGATGGAATAACATCCAACTCAGTAAATCCTCAGGTCCTCCCCCCCTTTATTTTATTTTATTTTTATTACTTTCTATTAGCCCTTCATATAGCTATAATGACCTTAATGCCCTTCCTTCGCAAATTGCTGACGTTAATATGTTCAGGAACAATTGGATTGAAGCTATACCATCATCATTGGTTGGAATTGGGATATCCATGAGATTTGGATCAAAATCTGTATCAACCAAGCAAATTGTCAGAATACCCAAAGTTCTACATTCCCCAAAAGTAATGGATTCTTCTCGTTGATTGGTAATTATAGCAATATCGGGTAAGCTTGTCATGTATCTAATCCCACCTAAATATTTCTGCAATTGGTCTAATTGTCTCTTGAGCATAGCTACTTCTTTTTTTGGAAGTTGATTGAATCGTCCCGTATCTTGTTCTTTTTTTAAATCCTTGAACTTCTAAAGTCTCGTCTCTGTAGTAGACCAATTAGTTAACATACCACCAAGCCATTTTCTATTTACATAATGACATCGATCTTCTGTAGCAGCTGATGCTACTAAATCAGTTACTTGATATTTCGTACCGACTATCAGGAATTGTTTTTCTCTACCTGCTATATCAAACAACAAATCACAAGCTTCTGATAAAGAATGAGCAATTTTATCCAGATTTATGATATGAGTATCTTTACGCTCTGTAAAAATGTATGGTGCCATCTTAGGGTTCCATTTCCTAGTTTTATGCCCTAAATGAACTCTTGCTTCCATAATCCCTTCCAAATCAATGTTCCAATATATTTTGCTCATTCTCGTTCGCTTTCCTCCCCAAAATAGTGAAATATCATGTATCATGATATCTAATTATTCCAGTAGAATCAATTACATCTCAAAGATTTCCTGTCTGTCTAGTACGCGATAGAAACGTTCTCACTCATAGAATATTTGATATTCTTCCTATTGTAGAAGATATATTCATGAACATAACAAGAAATCTATTTCTCAATACTATTTTAATTGTTGTTTTAATGTATTGTGATGTTTGTGAGAATTGTCTTGAAAGGAAAAAAAATATACTTTGTCATGATGAAATAAAATGTCCTTCACTTTGTTGCTAAACAGATTCCTATTCCCTATTGTTGGATCTATTTTGTTTCGTTTCCCTGAACGATGAATATGTTGCCCAGTACTGGTAGGTATCATCCCCCCGAGAATAACATTTTACTTCAAGCCTTTCAACCAATCAATACGACCTTGTAGAGAAGCTTTAGCTAAGACCCGAGCAGTTTCTTGGAAACTTGCTTCGGATATAAAATTTTGAGTATTCAGAGATGCCATTGTTATTCCTAGTAACATGGTTTGATAGTAGATTGCCTCTTCTAGAGCACAATCCATTCTCTGTGCTCGTGATAATCCAATGAGTTCCCCCGGTGAAAAAACATTAGCCGTTCCATCTTCTGAAATTAAGACTTTCGATGTCATTTGGCATACAATAATCTCTATATGCTTATCACCAATTCATACCCCTTGGGATCAGTAAAATTTTTGAATCTGATTGACCAAATGAATTTGACTTTGTTCCATAGTTATCTTAGTGCTGATGAATAAGCCCCAAAGACTTCCAAGAAATCTTGTCATATCTCCAATCCAATTTTCAAAACTTTCTTTCAGATTCATCAATATTGAGTTATTCAAACAAGCTTCTGACAATTGTTCAACTTTAGGAAGACCTTGAATTATATCACTGGATTTGAACCTTTCATATATCAATGTATCTCCTTTGTCAAGAATTTCTCCATAATGACCATGAACAGTCGCTTTTCGAGAAGCCAAATAAGGTTTAGGTGATCTAATGACTAAAGATTCCTCATCAACTGCTATAATTTGACCAGATTTTGGGAGTGGTTCATCCTCAGATATCCATACACTTTCGGGAATCAATTGTCCAAGACTAACTACTGGAAATGTTTTTTCGCAGAATTCAGATTCGGTTGAGGAAGAGCATCAATTTGGACCCAATAGATTGGAAATGATGTTCCTGCATGGATTGAAATTATAAATTCTCATATTTTCGTCCATGAAATAATATTTAGGTACTTGGAAAGTATTGAAAGAATTGTGGAAAATGAAATGTTTCTTTGATAATACTTTTTTATAAGTTAGAAAATGGGAGGATGGAAAATGGTTGGTTATACTATGTGAATTACCCAAGAGACTTGAAAATTCAATGATTTTTCTCATAGGATCCTTTCTATTTGATTGATTTCCCGTATCATAACATTTAGAATCATTGAATAGAACGATTCGAAAATAGTCGGATGGTGATAGAACCATAAAATATCCACTGTTTTCTTCTCCATTAGATAATGAACAAATAGTTCCTTGATGCTTACTAATTAATTGATTCGCCCCATTGGAAGAGAAAAGATTAGTGTGGTCCAAATTGTTATGGAACATAAAATTTGCTTTTTCCCCTTAATATTGTAATTATTAGGGGAAAAGACATAAATAGAGTCTCGATGCTCGTTGGATATGTTCCTAGTCCAAATTGCCAAGGTTCGTGCTAGAACATCTTCCTTCAAGGAAAAATTTCGCAAAAATATATATTCTGACTTAGAAGGAGAAATGCATTGGAGTACCAATGTGTGTCATGCACCTGAATATGTACAGGGTAATGTTCATCCTATACTCAAGATGGGTTATATATGGATATTATTGGGAGGTATATATGGATCCCGTGTAGTACCCTTTCCATTTGATAAGTATCAAGATCAAGTAGATGTTCAACCTTTTGTTGCCAAACATCAGTCACTTTCCGATTCTTACGTGGATCAAGTGGAACATAGATCAAGTGACTCAAATTGCTATGAGAAGGAAGAACAAATCTTCAATTATTTAGAAACTGAAATTGATCGGACCATATCCAATGAGCATCGAGACTCTATTTATGTCTTTTCCCCTAATAATTACAATATTAAGGGGAAAAAGCAAATTTGATGTTCCATAAAAATTTGGACCACAATAATATTTTCTCTTCCAATGGGGCGAGTCAATTAATTAGTAAGCATAAAGGAACTATTTGTTCATTATCTAATGGGGAAGAAGACAGTGGATCTTTTATGGTTCTATCACCATCCGACTATTTTTGAATCGTTCTATTCAATGATTCTAAATGTTATGATACAGAAAATCAATCAAATAGAAAGGATCCTATGAGAAAAATCATTGAATTTTCTCATAGGATCCGTGGGTTAATTGGTCAATTGGGTATCCGTGGGCTAAAGTAGTTAATGGTTGCATAAGATCTTCTCCTTGGTGCACGAAGAACAATTTGATCCCATTAGTTTCAATTCAGGATATGGCAAGAACATGAACAAGAAGGATGAGATGATCTTGAAGAATCAAGGACCGAGCGAAAATCATTCGGAAAATGATGATAAAGATATCAATTTGAAGATCGATCGTTATATGAATATATCATATAAAATATATGAAAATGAACTCTTAATGAAAATAGTCATATCGAAAGAAAGACAGAGAACCAACGGAATGAACTCTTAGTTTATAACAACTAATGGAATACCATAGAAATGATGAAACACATGATTTGTTCTCATTCTCAGTACAAGGTCCCAGTCCTTGCCTACCAGGAAGATGCCTATCCAAAGGGAATTATGGTTGGGAAGGTTGCAATAGAAAAAGCCATTGGAATTAGCAAGTGTGGTTCATTGTCAGGAGAAGATATGTGTGGTTCATCTTGTCTTGACAATGAACCACAGTTTCTGGTTCAAAACACGTCAACAAATGAATTTTGATGTGATTATCACTAAAAGCTTGTCTCAAAAACTTGATATGGATCACAAAAGCCTTAATTAAATAATTTTTCTACCAACCGAACTTGATATTTCTCCACCTTTCCTTCTGCATTCATATTCTTCTTAAACACCCTTTTGCTTACAATGGGTTTCCTTCGAGCCGACAACTCCACCAGATCTCAAGCCTCATTTTTGTCCAAAGATGCCATTTCATCAACCATGGCCTATTTTAGAGTTTGCCATCCTCTGAATCCACTGATTCCATGACAGTTCTGGGATCATCATCAGTAATAAATAAAGAATAATTTGAACAAAAAACAAATGTACGATACCTTTATGGTTGCCTTCTCTCTCGAACTGATCTTCTCAAAGTTGGAGTTTGTGGCTCTTCCTTTTCTGATCCCTCTTCTTCTATAGATTCCGATTCTTCCTCCTTTAGCTCAAACTCTATTTTCTCATGTTCCTTTGGTAGGACTTCATGTTTAATAACATATTTCACCTGTCTAAACGCCACATCTTGTCTATACACAACCTTCCTTGTTTCTGGGTTCCAAAGCTTATAACCTTTTAAACCATCCTTATACCCAATAAAGATGCCCCTTTCAAATTTACTATCCAGCTTGGTTCTTTTCTCTTTTGGAACATGTACATATGCATCACAACCAAATAGTCTCATATGTGAAAGAGAGGGTTTCTTACCAGTCCATATCTCATATGGAGTCTTATCCTCCAACGTTGATGAATGTGATCTGTTAACCATGTAACTTGTAGTCTCCACCCCCTATGCCCATAATTCCTGTCCTAACCTGAGACCATTGAGCATGCTTCTTACCTTTTCCATCAACGTCCTATTCATTCTTTCCATAGCTCCATTTTGTTGAGGTGTATCGAATAGTAATTTTTCGTGCTATACCACATTTATTACAAAAATCTTCAAATTCCTTCTTGTAGAACTCTCCACCATTATCTGTCCTCAACACCTTGATCTTCTTCTGATCCAGACTTAAACAGGAACGCAACAAATTACAGAGATAACCATAAACACAGATATATAGCGGAAATAATACTTCATTTCATTAATGTAAAATACTGAAATATGCTTACAAACAGTAATGGAAATAAACTAGCTAGGGCGATGGTAGCTTATCTCTGAGAAGAGATGTGGTGGCTACATGCCTCTGAACTGTGTTACAATGAGGCTCGAAGGCATATTTATTGTTGAGAAACAATGGAAAACCCTTAACATTCCAAAACCTAACCCTAGAAGATGAAACGCCAAACTGTGGGCCCTGTTTGGGTAAATTGGTACACCAACTTCCCGGGGTCGTAACTTTGGCATACGATCTCTGTTTGACGCGTACAATAGCTCGTTAGAAAGATATATCCGAGCACTACCACTTTGGGAGGCAACATGGGTCCATGGACCCATGTTTCCCAGATTTCCCAAAAAATGTCGTTTAGGGCCTTAAAACGGCTCCGAAAGTTCAGGACCCGAAAAACTGCTAAAAATAGTAAGTTGTGCTACAATTAAGGAAACTGAAAACACTGAGAGAAACAATGGTGGGGGTCCAGGTGGACTTGGCAGGTGGCCACCAATATCCACCTGGATCATTCCTCCCCTCTTAGGAAGCAATGGCCCCCATTGCGTCGAGTTCCTCCATGAGATGAGGAAACTTTTGCTGAACTTGTTCCCTGGTGAAGGAGTTGACTTGCTTTGACAACTCGATACAGTTGGATATTCTGTTGGTGACTGTTCTTGATCTGTGTGTCCATGATCCGATCAGTTGCAGCTTGTTCCATGCAATCTGGATTTAATTCTGTGGGTGTGAGCTGTTCTGCAATGTCGGATGTGTCTAGCAATGGTGGAAAGTATGGCCGAAGGCGGTCCACATTGAACACTGGGTGTAGGCCAAGGAATGGGGGAATGCTGAGCTCAAATGCATTGTCTCCCACAGCCTTAGAAATGGCGTAAGGACCATATCGGAGTGGCCTCAGTTTCTGATAGGCTCTAGTAAGGCGTTCCTTTTGCAAATGCAACCAGACTTTGTCGCCCACTTGAAACTTGTGTGGCACTCGATGTTGATCATGTCGCTGCTTGTACTTGGCATTTGATTTCTCCAGAATGTCATGGACCTACTGGCAAATATGTTGGATGCGCTCAATGAAGCTGGTGGCCTTATCTGTTTCGGACTGGACATGAGCTGAATTTATGTGAGTAGCTGCAAGTGGCATGGCCACATCAATGGGGCATAGTGGCTGGAATCCCAAACCCACCTGAAACGGGCTATGGCCAGTGGAGCTGTGAAGAGCTCGGTTGTAGCTGTGCTGAACATAGGGGAGGCTCTCATCCCATGTGCATGGATTCTTTGAGTTATACATGCGCAGAATGTGCACAATCATCCTAGTGACAACCTCTGTCTGGCCATTAGTTTGAGGATGGAAGGTTGTGGACTTCCTGAGTTTGGTGTCCAGCATTGACCAGAGACTAGACTAAAATGTGCTGAGGAACCGACTATCCCGATCTGAGATGATAGACTGTGGGATCCCAAAGTGCACCCACACTCGTTCAAAGAAGAGTTTAGAAATGGCTTCTGCTGTGATATTCTTCTTGCAGGCCGCCATAATGGCCATCTTTGAGAACCTGTCGACGACCACAAAAACACAGTCATTTCCATGCTTAGTGGAAGGAAGGCCTGACATGTAATCCATGGAGATGGATTCCCAAGGTCGACTAGGGGTAGGCAGTGGGGTATAGAGGCCGTGCTTCTTGATGGTCGGTTTGGCAATGGCACAAGCAGTACATGATTTGATGTACTTCCCAACATCCTGTCGAAGATTCGACCAATAGAAATAATTTTGTAGTACTGCTACTGTTTTCTCGACCCCGAAATGCCCAGCAGCCTGACTGTAGTGTGCTTCCCAAATCATCTTGGCACGCTCGCTTGAAGGAACACAAAGGTGACCCAGGTGGCATAACAGGGCATCCTGGAGGTGAAAATCTGGAACATGGCGACCCTCCAAGAGTGTCTGGTATGTGTGGCCGAATTCTGGGTTGCTTCTGTAGAGAAGTGGCCAATCAGAAGTCTTGTGCCCGCAAGAGTTGAGCACGGTGGTTAATGCCATGATCGGTGGTCGACTGAGGCAATCTGCAACATTATTGGTGCTGCCCTTCTTATACTTGATATTCAAGTGGAATTTTTTCAGGTATGTAGACCACTTCTGATGGCGATCTTTTTGCAATTTCCCTTGGGTCTGTATGAACTGCAGGGGTCGATGGTCTGTGTGGATGACCGTTTCCTTCCCCAAAATGTAATGTTTCCATTGTTGGTAGGCCTTCACAATGGAATAAATCTCTTTATCATAAGTGGGGTACTTCCGGACTGTGTCTGAAAGTGTTTCACTGTGATATGCCACTGGATGTCCATGTTGAGTAAGGACTGCCCCAATAGCATAGTCAGAGGCATCTGTCTCGACCTCAAATGGTTGTTGTAAATCTGGTAACGCGAGCACTGGTGCCGTGCAGAGGCGATCCTTCAACTCTATGAATGCCTTCTGTTGAGATTTAGACCAAAATAATTTTGCTTTCGCTCCTCCCTTGGTGACTTGACTCAAGGGCCAAGTAATATGAGAAAAACCCAACACGAACCTGCGGTAGAAGTTGGCAAGACCTAGAATGCTGCGGAGCTCTGTTAGAGTGGTTGGAGATGGCCCCTCCCGAATGAATTGGATCTTGGCTGGATCCACATGCACCCCCTGTTCATCAATGTTGTATCCCAGATACTAAACCTAGGTCATGCCAAAAGTGCATTTCTCTAAATTGGCACAAAGCTTGTGTTGCCGCAGTGTTTGGAGAACCTGTCGGATGTGATGGAGGTGCTCTTCCCAACTTTGGTTGAAGATCAGAATGTCATCCAAGTATACTACTACAAATGAGTTGGTGAATGGCCGCAAGATGTCATCCATTAGCCTCATGAAGTTTGCAGGAGCATTCATCAATCCGAAAGGCATAACCAACCATTTGAAAAGGCCCTCCTTGGATTTGAAGGCAGTCTTCCACACATCAGAGGGTTCGATTGGTACCTGGTGATATCATGACTTCATATCGATCTTGATGAAATATTTCGCCCCCTTTAGTTGGTCCAGGAGGTCATCAATCCGCGGGATCGGGTACCTATTACGGACAGTGATCTTGTTTAGCGCCCGATAGTCAATACAGAGTCTCCACGTCCCATCCTTCTTTTGTACCAACACGATCGGGCTCCCACAAGGCGATGAACTCAGACGGATGTGACCTTTCTGCAGGAGCTCCTGAATCTGCCTCTTGATTTCATCGTTCTCTAGAACGGAGCGCCGATAGATTGGTTCATTGGGTAGCGGCGCACCTGGGGTCAGATCGATGGAGTGCTTGACCTGATAGTGCGGAGGAACCCCTGCGGGGGAGGTGAAGATGTCCTCGTACTCCTCCACGACCTTGTCCATCTATAGTTGTCGTGCGGAGGGGCCCTGTCTGGAGGTTGCGGCCACCATCTTCTTCTTTCCTTGAGGGCATATCATCAGGAAAACAAATTTACCCATTTTGGAAATGAGCTTACTGCATTGTTTTGCAGTAATCAAAGAGATGGCGGTAGGTGGTGCTACCTCTGGTATCCTGTACAACTTATTTCCCAATGTAACAATAACAGCACGGGGCCTTGATTCATACATAGCATGTCGCTTCCACAAGTATGGCTGTCCTAATAATACATCACAAACTTCAAGGGGAGCAATGTCACACAATACCTCATCCGTGAAGGGCTTGATGTTGTATGGAAGGCGACACTGCTGGCTCACACGAAGATCTCGTCCTTGGTGAAGCCACCCGATGGTGTATGGTTGTGGATGTGTTGTGGTCGGTAAGCCCAACCGCTTCACGACCTCTATCGAAATGAGGTTCTTTTAGCTCCCACTATCAATAATGAACTGTAGTGGGGAGCCCTTTACCCACATCTGGGAGTGGAAGAGACGCTCCTCCTCCTTTGGATCTTCGGGTTCATTTTTCTAGATCTTGGCGGTAGCAACAATGGCGTTGGGATCCGCATCAATGATCTGCTTCACTTTGTCATTCCCCTTGTCGGGTTCTAACTCAGAGTCGGAACATGCATCTGATTCTGAAACCTTTAGCTCAGCCACTAGTGACTGCTTGGCCCGACACTCACTTGTGTTGTGAGTGGAGCTCTTATGGAACTCACACCATTTTCCCGTGTCCTTTTTTGGCTTCACGGCGCTGTTCTTTGCTTGCAGCCTCGGCAGGTTGTCTTGGGCTACCCCTCCTTGGCTTTGTCCTTTGTTCTGTGGTTTAGGGGCACCTTTCCCCTGCTTTGGATTCACATATCCAAAGTCTCGCTTCTTTTGTTTAAACTTCTGCTCGACCTTGACGTCATATCAGTATGCTGTGCCGAGCGAGGAGATGTTCAGGAATTGTATTTCTTCCTGGATGTACTTGTGCAGGCAGCTGCAGTATTTGAGTATCAAATGCTGCTCCGAATCCTTGATACCCAAATTTGTGTGAAGGGTATGGAAAAGATTGGTGAACTCCAGCACGTCTTGGTCCCTTCCCTGCCGCAGCGTGGTCCATTTTATGTATTCATCCTCATAGCTTCCGACAGGGTAGTACTGCTCCTTGATGGCATCCCGGAATGAATTCCAGGTGGGTGTGGCTGAAAATAGTGAGCCAGTACTTTCATCCTTTTGATCGCAGTAGGTTTCCCACCAGTCCTTGACGTGGGGGGCTGCTTTGAGAAGAGCGAAAACAATCTTTTCCCGACTTGAAAATTCATGAACAGAAAAATAACCCTCTAGTAGATTTAACCATTTATCTACGACATCCGCGTCTATCTGACCCTCGAATATGGGGATTTCAAAATTAACTTGTACCTTAAAGGGCATGTCGTTTCCAGAGTAGTTGCTGGAAGCCGATGCGTCGCTTCTGGGTAGCTATTGAAGGATCTGGGCAAAGCTGTCCATCATCGCGTTTCGTTGTCGTTCGAGGGCTTCTTCGAGCAAGATTTTGATAGGATCTCCTGCCCCCTCGTCTTTCTTCTCATATGCCATGGGAGGCCGTCGAGATTTGCGAGGCTGGTCTTGCAAAGGTTCGACCAGTTCAAGCCCTAACTCCTTATATCCCGACCTTGTTGGGGACATGCAAAGAAAAACAGAGAAAAAGCAGACCGCTATAATACCACTGATCCGGACTTGAACAGGAACGCAACAAATTACAGAGACAACCATAAACACAGATATACATCGGAAATAATACTTCATTTCATTAATGTAAAATACTGAAATATGCTTACAAACAGTAATGGAAATAAACTAGCTAGGGCGATCGTAGCTTATTTCTGAGAAGAGATGTGGTGGCTACATGCCTCTGAACTGTGTTACAATGAGGCTCGAAGGCATATTTATTGTTGAGAAACAATGGAAAACCCTTAACATTCCAAAACCTAACCCTAGCAGATGAAACACCAAACTGTGGGCCCCGTTTGGGTAAATTGGTACACCAAATTCCCGGGGTCCTAACTTTGGCATACGATCTCTGTTTGACGCGTACAATAGCTTGTTAGAAAGATCTATCCAAGCACTACCACTTTGGGAGGCAAAATGGGTTCAGGATCCATGTTGCCCCAGATTTCCCAAAAAACGTCGTTTAGGGCCTCAAAACGGCTCCGGAAGTTCAGGACTCGAAAAACTGCTAAAACTAGTAAGTTGTGCTACAATTAAGGAAACTGAAAACGCGGAGAGAAACAATGGTGGGGGTCCAGGTGGACTTGGCAGGTGGCCACCAATATCCACCTGGATCATCTTTTATGTCTGATTTTCCACGAGAGCTTTAAATTATTTAAACTTGTCAAAGATTTCAGATTTATTTATGAGGAAATATATCCATGTATTCCTTGAAAAGTCAACTTTAAATGAGATATAGTACACAAAATTACCCTGTAATGGAACTGACACAGGTCCAAACACATTACTGTGCACAAGATCTAATATCCCTTTCATCATCTTAGCACTAGAGGAGAAACTCACCCGATTTTTCTTCCCATATACACAATGTTAACAGAAATCGAAATCTAAAGAAAAATTAAACATACCTTCTACCATACCATTACCATGTAGTATTCAAAGGCCCTTCTCTCCAATATGTCCAAGCTTTTGATGCCATAACATAATATTTTCTCTAAAACCACTAGATTTTATGCTCCACTTTCAGGAACCACAAAACTGTTGCACCCATAAAAAATAGTGCTACCCAGAAGCTTTTACAAAGTTCCAACCCGAACTCCCTGCATCAATACCAATGCTCTTTCAACCATCCTGCTGGTATCTTTCTCTAACACTATTTTTACATCTGCATCATCCAACTTGCTTACATAAATCATATTTTTGGCCAATGTAAGAATACGTAAAACACCAAGAAGTGTTCTAATCCTTCCACCTTGCAAATTTAGCTTGACTTTTTCACGTTCAATGATTTTGGCCTTCCTGTGATTCCCTAAAAGGACATCACCACCATCATATTTATCGTATTCCTAGAACCACTCCCTATGGGGAGTGAAGTGAAAGGATGCACCTGATTCAATCAACCATGTCTCATGATCTACATATCCCTACCTTTATCTAAGGTGGTTTTCACCTCTACAGAAGGAGCATCATCACATCTCTTTCCTTTCTCAGGAGATTTAGATCTACAATCCTTTTTGTAGTGCCATTCCTTTCCACATTTCTAGCACACCTTTACAAGTTTTCCTGGAGATTTAGATCTCCCTCTAGATTTAGATCTCCCACTCGATGACTTATTTTTGTTTTTGTTATTGGAGCATCCTCATATAGACAAGGTGTAAAAATTCTTTGTAGATTCAAACTGCTAATTATAATATGTTAAAACAATTAACTTGAATCTACTCCACTCATTAGCGAAAACAATAATTGATTGATGAAATCATAAAGAATACAAGAGAAATAATTCAATCAACACATAACACAATGATTTCCTGGGGAAATCCACAACTAAAAACCCTTGCTATATGTATGTTGCATTGGTCAGAAAATATGAGAAGATTACAAAACTTTGCTCAAGCTCGAACAACCTCTGCACCATCTCTATTTGTCTCACTGCTTCCTAGACAAGCCTTGGCCAATACTTAACCAATTTTTTGCTTTCTCGAGTCCCTATTTCCTTGCGCTATTCCTCAACGAATTAGCCCCTATTTAATTCGGAAATTCGTCAATTATGAATTGTGCAATCCTCATAGGCCTTCCTCTGACTGCATGCACCATATGTACAATTCATATGATTATAAAACTGATAGTACACTGTCCCTAAACTCTAATCTCAACTGGGACCCTCTCTGATCTGACATGCATAAGTTAATTATGAGTAAATCTTCGGTTTACTGGTTGATCACTGCAGGAAACACTACACTGCACTTCAGGTAGCACCACACTGTACTTCAGGCAACACCACACTATACTTCAAGCAACATCACACTGCATTTAAGGCAACACCACACTCGATTGCAAGCAACACCACCCTATTAGACCTCCCACTAGTTTCTCCATCAGTTGGAACTAGTTTAACTGAATTTAACTTAGTTAGACTGAATTAATTAATTACAACTCAAAATAAACTCAACCAGAGCTCCTAATTGCAGGAGACACTCTATATGACTCTAGTTAGAACCTTAACTCATATTAACTAAGCCAACTACTGGTTACAGGAGTCTCCATGGGTTTTCTGCTCTGTGTGTGGAACTTCTTTAGTAACTCGTTGGCATACTTTCCCTGAGAGACAAACAATTCCCCATCTCCTTGCCATACTTCCATACCAAGGAAATAATGCATGAGCCCCAAGTCCTTCATCTCAAATTCTCTTGCAAGATCCTCTTTGACAGATTTTATCAACTTCTCATCACCTTTTAGAATCAAGTCATCGACATATAATACTATAATAAACAATTTACCTTCAACCACAATATGGTAAAGGTTCACATTTGATTCACTTTTGGTGGAGCCCAATCTGGTGAAGTAGCTGTCAATCCTGGTGTACAATCCATGGGGTGCTTGTTTTAGTCCATACAACGTGTAGAAATTTTGAATAATATGACACATATTCAACAGAGATTATCCTGATCATACAATTTAAGCGGAACATGTATAATACATAATCTCCTCTACGTTGATCATCAAATTACAGAAGCAGAAACATCCACAGGCACACATAGAAGCATCAATCAAACTCATAAACACAGTATGTATCCCGGGGAAAGCATCTCGCTAAAAACCCCACACTATCTGTATATTATATTGATTGAATCATGTAACAATACAAAGCATAATACTTCTCACAAGTATCTCCACCTGTTACACACAATACAGCTCAGATTTGATCTCCAAATCTCTCCCGCTGCTTGCCTGCCTCCACTGCTCAAACCTGCTCGAGAACTGATGAGAATAGCTTCCCAAACTCGATTTTACACTGCAAAATAGTCACCCACACTATGTTGGACGTGAGCAACAGCTATACTATCATGAAGATACGTGAGCAAACTCATTGGCATACTCAATCCTTTGATTGTGCAAATCATCATGCACAGCTATAGACACAACTGATAGCAATCTGATCCTCTAACACCTGTCCCTGCTGAACTGAACATGCACTGACATGAAACTGAGTTAACTGATGTATTCTATAGTTGCATTATGAGTTAATAACTTGTGAATTAATTAATAACTAATTCACCCAACTCATCTTTAGTCTATTGATCAGTTAGACTAAATACAACCAGTTTAACAAAGCTAAACTGAACACAACTCCATCAATTGTACCTCCAGTCCACTAAACTCAACTCACTTGAGTTCTAACTGAAGTCATGCATGCAACAACTCAACTGACTCATAAGAAAAACGAATTTCCTTCTGACAGCTGCATGTGCGACTTCCGTAGCTCAAACTGAAGTGCTCCAAGAGAATAAGATTAAGTTTATAGTCCAAATATTATTGTGAGATAATAACATTTGACTTTTCTATTTTTGACTTTGATCACTCACACTGTGATCACTCACACTGTAATCACTCACACTGTGATCACTCACACTTTCATCAAAAATAGAAGTCCATCTATTTTTCCCAACTTGATCAATCATCCATAGACATGATCCATATGTCTAAAAATAGACATAGTCTAAAAATAGACTTGCGCCAAAAATAGCCTGCGGGCCCACTTAGTGAAGGCGACTCTTTTCACTAAGCTCCATCATCTTGTTGCACTCTCAACAAGCATTTCTTGTTGCACACTTTTCAACACTCCCTCTCAACAAGAAAGGCTTCCTCTCAAACCCGATCCTGTAACTCTGGAATGTTCTCCATGCAACACATTTGGCCGGTCCACTTGCTCTGTCATCAAAGTCTCTGACTGCTATTGCCTCTGTCAACTGAAACTCTGCATCTCTGTGCTCTTCAGTATCTGACTGCTCTAGCCTCTGTCACTTTGATCTCTGACTGCATCCGTGCTGCTGCTGGTTCTATCTCCCAGCATTGCATCCGCACTGCACCTCCCAACTGACCTCCCTGTTGGGATAGAAACACCCTCTGATGCTGAAGCTCTACCTGCTGCTGACAAGTGCTCCCTCTCTGACATCTGCGCTACTGCAACATCTCCATGCATCTCGCACCATTGCACACCTCTCTGTGCCACCTAGCACTGTGCAAAACACTTGTGCCTCTCGCATTGCTACAGCCTACTAGCTATGCGCTGTCCTGGGATTCCCTGCACTGTCGCTCTCTCTGCCGCTCCATCTGCATCTGTCTCTACCCAATCAGTCAGTTCCTGCTACTACACATCGGGGCTCCCGTAGCAAGGTCTCATCCAAGAGGTTGGGTACCTCAAGGATCTTGCCCCTCCTCCTTGGGACAATCAATCCACATCACCCCACCTCCTACCTGGAGGTATGGCTGCATGCGATCCCTCAGCCCACCTGGCTTGAAGTTTCCCCCTACTGGAGGTCTCTGGATGAGTAGATGTCTCTACTCGATCTCCTCTCAGCTTCCCTTGTTGTGGCTGCTCCACAACCTCCTGAAGCTGCTGCACCAATCGTGGCTCCTCCACAATCGTCTGAGACTTCTTCTGGCTCTGCATGTTGAGAGGTAATATACGCTCCCTCTCAACCACCAAGTCTCCATTAGTTGCCTTGCTGCTCAAGGCTTTGCATGCATCTTGAACCTCAAGAGCATACAGGTTCCTGACCCGTGAACCAATCTCATGACAACAAAAGCATCGCACCTTCGACTTGTCAACTTTCTTCCCATCACTGGAAGAACAAGATTCGAAAAGAGAAACCTTCTCCTTCCCCTTCTTCGCCTTACTCGCTAAGGCACAGTTCTCCTCATCCTGCATGGATGAAGAACTGTCTCTGGTGCGCTGTCTAATCTCCTCCTGCAACAAATCCAACCATGGTCGTTCCCAATTTGGCAGTTTCTCCCTTCCATTCACTGAGTCCTGGTAGCTATGCCAACTCTTAGGAAGGTCAAGGAGTCCTAGACTCACCATCCTCATCATCAACAGTAACCCCCACACTTCCCAGCTCATCTCGACACTGAGTGAACCTCGTGAGATACTGGGGCATACTATCTCCATTCTCGAACTGAATGTTTCTGAGTTTTATCTCTTGCTTTGGAATTAAATTCGAATTCCACCAGCAAAAAACTCAACTGCTTCCGATCTAGAATTCGTGAGTACAAAATATTTCTCGTACAGAGATTGAATGTATGGGCTTTTACCGGATATTTCACCTTCCAAAGGAAGGATGAATCCAGAGGCTACCTGGCCCGATTACAGACTCTGCCTGAAGAAATAGAATGTAACCACTTCCTGAATAGTAGATCTAATGATCAATCCTCGCTTGATATCCTGTAAAAATCTCTTCTACAAATCAAGCTGCTCAGATACCATGTAGAAACTTTTTCTACAAATCATCTAGCTCCGATACCATGTAGAAATTTTGAATAATATGACACATATTCAACAGAGATTATCCTGATCATACAATTTAAGCGGAACATGTATAATACATAATCTCCTCTACGTTGATCATCAAATTACAGAAGCAGAAACATCCACAGGCACACATAGAAGCATCAATCAAACTCATAAACACAATATGTATCCCGGGGAAAGCATCTCGCTAAAAACCCCACACTATCTGTATATTATATTGATTGAATCATGTAAAAATACAAATCATAATACTTCTCACAAGTATCTCCACCTGTTACACACAATACAGCTCAGATTTGATCTCCAAATCTCTCCCGCTGCTTGCCTGCCTCCACTGCTCAAACCTGCTCGAGAACTGATGAGAATAGCTTCCCAAACTCGATTTTACACTGCAAAATAGTCACCCACACTATTTTGGACGTGAGAAACAGCTATACTATCATGAAGATACGTGAGCAAACTCATTGGCATACTCAATCCTTTGATTGTGCAAATCATCATGCACAGCTATAGTCACAACTGATAGCAATCTGATCCTCTAACACCTGTCCCTGCTGAACTGAACATGCACTGACATGCAACTGAGTTAACTGATGTATTCTATAGTTGCATTATGAGTTAATAACTTGTGAATTAATTAATAACTAATTCACCCAACTCATCTTTAGTCTATTGATCAGTTAGACTAAATACAACCAGTTTAACAAAGCTAAACTGAACACAACTCCATCAATTGTACCTCCAGTCCACTAAACTCAACTCACTTGAGTTCTAACTGAAGTCATGCATGCAACAACTCAACTGACTCATAAGAAAAACGAATTTCCTTCTGACAGCTGCATGTGCGACTTCCGTAGCTCAAACTGAAGTGCTCCAAGAGAATAAGATTAAGTTTATAGTCCAAATATTATTGTGAGATAATAATATTTGACTTTTCTATTTTTGACTTTGATCACTCACACTGTGATCACTCACACTGTAATCACTCACACTGTGATCACTCACACTTTCATCAAAAATAGAAGTCCATCTATTTTTCCCAACTTGATCAAGCATCCATAGACATGATCCATATGTCTAAAAATAGACATAGTCTAAAAATAGACTTGCGCCAAAAATAGCCTGCGGGCCCACTTAGTGAAGGCGACTCTTTTCACTAAGCTCCATCATCTTGTTGCACTCTCAACAAGCATTTCTTGTTGCACACTTTTCAACACAACGCTCGCTTGAGTCTGCACATATGCGACTCTTTATTGAAGGTCTCAAATCCTTCCGACTGCTCAATATACACCTCTTCCTCAATCACACCATTAAGGAATGGTGTCTTCACATCCAAATGATGTATCTTCCATCCCATCTATGTTGAAAGTGCTAGAATGAATATGATTGAAGAGTGCCTTGCTATTGGAGCAAAGGTCTCCTCGTAATCAATTCCCCTGTTGGAAATACTGAGGGGGTGAATCAATATTTCTTTTCAATTGTTACTTTTACCAATTAGATCATTTATATTTAGAACACAAAATGAAAAATAAGAATAAATGATTTTATTAATTTCTTTTTCATAATAAATCATGTACAATGTATATAAGGCTCCAACCCTAGATGAAGACACTGACCTTCAATCTCCCAGGCTCCAACCTATTTCCAAGCACCAACTTGGAATTTTGTGAGGCTCTGAACTCTAAGGCACCGACCCTTCTCTGGTACAGGCTCCGACCTGGTTTCTTGAGGACACCGATCCTCTAGGGCTCCAATCCTATCCTCCAAGCCACAAACCTTGTCTTTTCGAGTCTCCAACCTCTTGGGCTCCAACCCACTACAATACTTTGTCAAGATATGTTTGGTAGTAACTCACGACTCCCAAAATATTCTTCACCGAGCCCTATCAATCTTTAGCTTCACTGTAGTCTTCCACTTTACATCATAAATGACAACCTTGTGATATAGAAGGTATCACCATTGTTCTTCATGGTACCCAGTCAAATCCTCCAATTTTAATTCATGATAACTTCAACACAACATCATGTCTCTAAGGATGTTTATAAGGCTTCTTCAAGTCTTACTCATCCACACATCACAGGTTTCAGGTGACTTTTCTTTTCACAGGTCAATAAACTTCAGACCCAAGCTTCAATCTTCCTATGAACAATAATCCTTCACTGCATCAAACCACTATTCAAAATATCACATTGCCCAATGCAACATGCCGCACCAAGACTTCAACAATGACAATCCTTGCACCACACTACACCATTGTCCCATTCTTCATTACCCAATATGCACCATCAACTCTGCACCATACTGCACCATCTATTTTTCACCATACTTCTTCATCAATTCTGCATCCATGTTTTGCACCACATGTCACCAATACTTCACCAACACTTCTTCACCACAACTCACTAATTTTTCACCATCTATTCAACAACAATATTCTTGCACCATGCTGCACCGGACCACAGTTCAAACTATTCCAATACTTCACTTTACCAATCTGCCTTATTCTGCACCATCACCCTTCTTCTTAAACACTTTACTGGAGCATCAAAATTCTTGCACCATGTTACACCAAGATGTTGTGACTGTCAAGGATGCCATAGGTTCTTTGTTATAGGTTTGAGCCTTCAAAGGCTAACCCCCCCACAAGTTCATATATGACCCTTCTTTCCTTAAGTTTGAAATATCACAGATCTGAAATATAGCACTGAGGCTCCACCAGTGATTGTAGCACAGATCCTCACATATATGAGCTATCAATTCAAGCGAAGACAAATATGACTATCATTATAATGTATATACAGGTCTGCACAAGTGACTAAGGTAAGGTGAAGTCCGAGCTCCAGAAGGAAATTTATCACAACAAGTCTGAGAACAGAGAGGCATAGTCAAGCGAAGTTTGTTGAGTACCTTGCACAGGTCCGAAGTAGCACAACTCCTTAACTGTCACAACAAATTCCTGTCCTCTTCACGCTATCATTGTTCCTTAATTCCCTTATCTTCTAACTGTTCACGAGATTTGAATAGGTCTTCGTTCTGTCCAGAATCCGAGCTGCAATGGAATATAAATTTTTTAAACTTTAATAGAATTTTCCCAAAACACCCAAATAATGATTTCTTTTATTCTCCTCGGCCTGCTTACAACTTCTTTTCCTTTTATGTCCTCCTTTTATTTTTTTTTTTCTCTTCTTCTATAGTTATTCTTTTAATTGATCATCGAAATCTAATTCTAAGAAATGAAGTCTAGAACCTTATTTATATTTATTTCGTCCTTTAAAGAGAAGACACGACTATTGGAGAATGAGAGCCAACATATGTATGTTAACTTAGGTCGGCTTACATTAAAAATATATATTTCTCAATCTTAAAAATTCATTCTCTTCAACTACAAGGAGTTTGAGGGCAAGTGAGAGATCATTAGAAAGGGGAAAAAATATTCTTCAAGATGGTATAGGAGCCAATGTGAAAGGATTCCTCCAAGGTGTCAAAAAATATGTTTCTTTGTGACTGCTCTTGAAATTTTTAGTGCAGAACAACAAGGTCATTAGGGATTCTCTATTGTTTGGGACAACATTTCTTTTTCATGGCTTTGTCATAGGATCATAGAGTCATCATGTAGGAGTGTTGTCATCATGATAAGTTATTAGACATGATAGTGCAATGATACATTATTATCCATATGTCATTAGATCATCACAAGGAGAGATTATACATCAAGAGTCACTATGGGTATCAATAAGGACTTCTTCATTAGTAAGGACATCATCATGATTTCTAGGGCTTCTTCATCAAGAGAAAAGATACAAGAGGTTATAGTGTCTTCATGGTTAGTTCAAGGACAACTAGGACCTTATGAAAAATAAGAATCTAGGAAAAGACTTATTCTTAGTGGCTTGACATCTTCATTCATGGTATCCTTGTCAAAAAAGAGTCTTGACATCATCATCTGGAACCAGACATCTCAAGAATATTGACATCTTGGTCAATGCCATATTGACATCAATGACAACCTAGATTAACAATCTCCCCCTTTGTCATTGATGGCAATATTCTTGTGCTTCCAACATTCTCTCCCCCTTTGACATCAATGGAAAACAGGGTGCCCAAGTACTCCCTTTGTCAAGCTAGTTCTCTTCTTCATGAATAATGGATCTTCATGGGTTTGTTAATCCCCCTGTAATGGTGCTCTTTTTTATGGAAATTTGGTCCATGATATATGTGCTTACATTCCTTCATGTGATGAACCAACTCCTCCTGTCTGTACGACCTCATATAGCCCATGAAAGATTACCTGCTTAGTGATCAAGTGGAAGATATCTTCAATAATAGTTCATGGATGAATAAGGGATCATGTTCTTCAATGGAATTGATCGTGAGAGACGATCTATCAAAGGATGATTGTCCATGTTACTCATCAAGGATTTCATAAGGCCCATTCATGACTAGCTTATGCAAGAATGCTTAATCATCATGAGCTCCCCCTAAATGTATGCATGGTCTTCCTTTTGGCAGAGTCTCCTCATCAAATACTTGGAATATCAAGGATAAATTCATCAGGTCAACAACATGTGTTGTTGGTTGGAGTGTTCAAGAGAGTTTTGGATTCAATTTGCTTCCTTCTCCATACTTTTGTAACTTCTCTGACATGGTTCTAGATTGTGTAGGGGCCCAAGTCAAGTTACAATCATGTGCCATATGTCCAATGTTATGACACTTGAAGCACTCTATGTTGTTCATGAATAAGAATTCATGACTTCTTGCAAAATTGCTTCTCTGAGATTGACGAGGACCATTATATTTATCTTTTTGATATGCCCTACAATCTTTTGCCATGTGCCCAAAGTTTGTACAAGAATAGAAATAACCAAGAAATATGCTTTGGTACCTGGGAGAAGAAGGTTTCCTTGATGTACTTCTGAAGTCTTTTTGCCTTGGGATCCTTTGATGATAACCATTGCTTCTTGCATCCTTAACACCATTTGCATTTCTTTTTGGAGGAGGGTTTCTTCCATAGTTGTCTTGACTCTTCTCCTTGCCTTTGCTGGAACTCGGAGCATCAAAATTTCTTTCAGGCTTCCTCACATCCTTGTTGTTTGAAGCATTAGGGTTTGCATCATTTTTTCTTAAGGATTCACGTACATAACCATGACCTGATTTATCGAGGGGAGACCTTTGATGACTTAGGATGTCATCTAGGGTTTGAGAACTTTTCAAGTTCTTATTCAACAAGTCAACTTCCTTTTTAAGAACAACAATTTCTTCCTTCATTTTCTTGAATTATTCATCCTTATTTGATAGAATGATCTCCATTTATTCCTTCATATTGGTTGCTTCACATGATTAGGCCCTAAGTGAAGTGATCTATGATTTTAACTTGGTGATATCATCATCTTTTCTTCTAGTTGACATATCATAGTGTTTCTCTCCTCTTCTGCTTCATCAACTTGTCCTTCTATGAATGTCAAAGCTTCCACCACCTTCTTAGCTCCTTGTGCTTGTTTCCTTGATTCTTCTAGTTGAGATCTAAGGGAAGAGACCTCTTCCTTGTATTGACCAATCTCTGCTTCAAGTTTGTTCAAGATTTTGTGCCTTTGTTCAAGGTGGCTTAACAATGTATCTTCCCGTTTCTTTGCCTTATCCAATGGATTTGTCATGGATATGAATTATTCATGATTATTTCTCTTGTTCTGATGACATTCTTCCTTGATCTTAATGAGCTCCTCATTTCTTTCCTATACTTGAAGCTGAACAAGGTCAAATTCCTTCCTTGTCTTGTCCTGGTCACCAACTCGCGCTTTCTTCTTAAGTTGCTCATTTTCCTTTTTCAAACTATTAATCTATTCCTGTTGGGTTGTGATATATTCTTTGCATGACTAGCACCCCTAGTTAACTGGGGTGGCAGAGTCGCCCCTTCGTCGCACAACGGGGGGGTCACAGGGGGTTTGAGGGGGGCGGGTAGCCCCCCTCTACGGGGTCTGGGCCAACACCCCAGGAAATTTTTTTTTGGACCCTATATTAGGTGGGTGAACCTACCTATGGTTTTGTGCATGGTTATGGGTGCGATGGTTTTCGGTCCATGATATTGGATGCTTCGACATGTATAAATATGTATTGTAACATTAAGAGGAATAATAATGAAAAATCAAGCCGGTAGTCCCGGTTTTGGGATCCAGGGGAAAATATCCGTGTATATGTGTTTTATGTGTTATGCTCTTACATTGTTTATTTTCTGTGTTTTAGAATTCATATGCAGATAATTTCTATATGGGGTTAAAACCTACATTTGGTATCAGAGCTGTTTTTGCTTCAAGGGGACACCTTTGTTGCTGAGGGGTTTCATTTGGGAATGTGGTAGACCTTTTTAAGTGGGAGATCTGCGGGATCGATTCTAGTGGTGAAAGAAGATGGTGAGCAGTGGAAAGATAGAGATCAAGAAATTTAATGGTCAGAGTTTTGAGTTGTGGAAACTCAAGATGGAGGATCTGTTGGTGGGATAAAGATCAATGAATCACGGTAGATCCGTGTACTAAAACAAATGGAGTGTCTGATAAAGAATGAAAGAAGTTGGATCGAAAGGCAAAGAGCACAATACGATTGTGTGTCTCAGATTCAGTGTGCTGAATGTATTAGGGGAAGCTACGATGAAGGCTTTGTATGAGAAGTTAGGGACTTTGTACCAATCTAAGTCTCTGGTGACTAAATTGTTCCTACGGAAAAAACTGTATAACATGAGGATGAAATATGGAGACTCAACGACAGAGCATCTGTACGCATTTAATACTGTGGCAAGTCAGTTATTATCTGTTGATATTAAAATTTCAGATGAAGATAAGTGCATCAGTTTGTTGTGTTCTCTACTAGATTCGTGGGATAGTCTGGTTGTTGCAATAGGTAGCAATGCAACTGCCTTGCAGTTTGATGAAATAGTCTCATCCTTGTTGACGAAGGAGATGAGATGGAAAAATATGGAGAGCCATAATGGTGATGCCTTGTCTGTATGAGGACGGTCCCAGAACAGAAACAAAAATAAGTCATCAAGTGTGAGATCTAAATCCAGAGGGAGATCTAAATCTCTAGGAAAACCTATAAAGGTGGTGTGCTGGAAATGTGGAAAGGGAGGGCACTACAAAAGGGACTGTAAATATAAAGCTCTTGACAAAGGAAAGGGATCTGGTGATTCTCCTTCTGCAGATGCGAAAACCACCTCAGATGAAGGTGGGGATGTGTACTTGGCTTCTTCAAGTACACATGTAGATCATGAGGCATGGTTGATTGACTCAGGTGCATCCTTTCACTTCACTCCCCATAAAGAGTGGTTCTGCGAGTATGAGAAATATGATGGTGGTGATGTCTTATCGGGGGATGACAGGAAGGTTAGAATCGTTGGTCATGGAAAAGTAAAGTTGAATTTGCAAGGTGGAAGGGTTAGAACACTTTCAGATGTTCTGCATATTCCTGCATTGGCAAAAAATCTGATTTGTGTAAGCAAGCTGGATGATGTAGGTGTAAAAACAATGTTTGAGAAAGATACCTGCAAGATGGTTTGGAGAACACTGGTATTGATGCGGGGAGTTCGGATTGGAACTCTGTACAAGCTACAAGGTAGCACTGTTATTGATGGGTGCAACAGTTCTGTGGTTCCTGAAAGTGGAGCATAAAATCTAGTGGTCTTTGGAGAAAAGACCATGCTATGGCATCAAAGGATTAGAGATATTTGAGAGAAGGTCCTTCGAATACTTCATGGTCAAGGTATGGTAGAAGGTATGACTAATATCTCTCTAGATTTTGATTTCTGTGAAAATTGTGTGTATGGGAAGCAGAATCGGGTGAGTGTCCCATCTGGTGGCAAGAGGGTGAAACATATATTAGAGCTTGTGCACAGTGATGTGTTTGGACTTGTGAAGGTACCATCACTGGGTAAGTCTGTGTACTATGTATCATTTATAGATGAATTCTCAAGGAATACATGGATATATTTCCTCAAGAATAAATTTGAAGTCTTTGACAGGTTTAAAGAATTTAAGGCTCTAGTGGAAAACTAGACAGAGAAGAAGATAAAGGTGTTGAGGACAGATAATGATGGAGAGTTTTGCAGCAAGGAATTTGAAGAATTCATTAAGAAGTGTGGTATAGCATGACATAAGATTACTCCATACACACCTGAGAAAAATGGAGTTGCAGAAAGAATGAATAAGACGTTGATGGAAAGGGCAAGAAGCATGCTGAGTGGTGCTAGGTTAGGACAGGAATTCTGGGCAGAGGCGATGGAGACAACATGTTACCTGGTCAACAGATCAATTTCATCAGCATTGGAGGATAAGACTCCACAAGAGGTATGGACTGGTAAGAAACCGTCTCTTTCACATATGAGGGTATTTGGATGTGATGCATATGTACATGTTCGAAAGGAGAAAAGAACAAAGTTGGATAGTAAATCTGAAAAGTGCATCTTTATTGGGTATAAGGATGGTTTAAAGGGTTATAAGCTTTGGAACCTAGTAACAAGGAAGGTTGTGTACAACCAAGATGTGGTGTTCAGAGAGGTGAAAAACACTATTAAACATGAAGGCCCATCAAAGGAACATGAGAAGATAGGTTTTGAGCTAAAGGAGGAAGAATCAGACTCTACAATAGAAGAGGAATTAGAAGATGAAGAGCCAAAAACTCCAGTTGTGAGAATATCAATTCAAGAAAGAAGGCAGCCAAAAAGGTATAGTCCATCTGATTTTTGTTCAAATTTTGCTTTATCTATTACTAATGATGATCCCAGAACTGTGAAGGAAGCAATAGATTTAGAGGATGAAAAACTCTGGAAAGAGGCCATGGTTGATGAAATGGCATCTTTGCAAAAAAATGAGGCTTGGGATCTAGTGCAGTTGCCGGCTGGAAGGAAACCCATTGGTAGCAAATGGGTGTTCAAGAAGAAGACACATGCAGAAGGAAAGGTGGAGAAATACAAAGCTCGGTTGGTAGAAAAAGGTTATTCCCAAGTGTCGGGAATTGATTTTGGTGATATTTTTTCTCCTGTTGCCAAGGTAGCTTCTATTAGATTACTTTTATCTATTGTTGTTGCTTTTGATTTTGAGGTAGAACAGATGGATGCGAAGACAACATTTATTCACAGGGATCTGGAAGAGAAGATCTACATGAATCAACATGAAGGCTTTGCAGTGAAGGGTAAGAAAGAACTTGTATGCAAGTTAAAGAAGTCTCTGTATGGGTTAAAACAGTCACCAAGGATGTGGTATCAGAAATTTGATACATTTATACGAGGACTTGGCTTCACCAAAAGAAAAGTAGATCACTGTGTGTATTTTAAATTAATTGGTGACCATTTTATTTATCTAGTCTTGTATGTGGATGATATGTCTAGTTGGAAATGACAAAGAAATTATCCAGGATTTGAAGACCCAAATGTCCTGCAAATTAGACATGAAAGATCTTGGTGCTGCAAACTATATTTTGGGCATGGAAATTAAAAGAGATTGGGCAAAGAGGAAGCTCTGGGTAAATTAGAGGAAGTATGTCGAGACAATATTACAGATGTTTAATATGAAGGATAGTAAACCGATGAAGGTTCCTATTCCTGTTGGTGTAAAGTTATCTGCTGAACAATGTCCCAAGACATAAGAAGAGGAAGAGGACATGTCCCATGTTCCATATGAAAGTGTAGTCAATAGCCTGATGTATGCGATGGTCTGTACTAAACTAGACATTGCACATGCAGTGGGAGTATTGAGTAGGTTTATGTCAAAACCAGGAAAGGAGAATTGGACAAGAGTGAAGCGGGTTTTCAGGTATTTACGTGGAACTAGTGATTATGGTTTGTGCTACAAGGAAGACCAAGATTGGATAGAGTTTTGGATATCCGTGGCTTTGTTGATGCAGATTGGGCTGGAGATCTGGATCAGAGAAGATCTACAAGTGGGCATGTGTTTTACCTGTTTGGAGGTACAATCAGTTGGATGAGTAAGAAACAATCTGTAGTGGCATTATCAACTATAGAGGAAAAATACATGGTAGCCACTCATGCAAGCAAGGAAGAAGTTTGGTTGCAAATATTGTGTTCAAGTATGGGGTTATTACAGGGAGCTATAAGGATAGACTATGATAGCCAAAGTATAATTTTCTTGGCAAAGAACCCTGCTTATCATTCAAAGAAAAATCACATTGATGTTCAATATCACTTTGTGAGGGATATGATAGAAGACAAAAAGGTGTTGCTGGTAAAGGTGGACACTTTGAAGAATATTGCAGATGAATTGACAAAATTTGTGAGCTCTGAGAAGTTCTCTTGGTGTAGAGAAACAATGGGCATTGCAGGGCTGGATAAATGACTAAGCTCTCCTGTGGCTCCATGTGGAAAGAAAACAAAAAGTGGGAGAATGTTGGGTTCTGTTATATTCTTTCCATGACTAGCACCCCTAGTTAACTGGGGGGTTAGAGGGGGGCGGGTATCCCCCCTCTACTGAGTCCGGGGTAGTGCCCCGGGGAAAACTTTTTTGGACCCTATATTAGTTGGGCAAACCTACCTATGGTTTTGCGTATGGTTTTCGCACATGGTTTTGGGCGCGATGGTTTTCAGTCCATGGCATTGGATGCTTCAGCATGTATAAATATGTATTGTAACATTGAAATGAATAATAATGAAAAATCAAGCTGGTAGTCCCAGTTTTGGGTTCCAGGGAAAAACCTTTGTGTATATGTGTTTTATGTGTTATTCTCTCGCATTGTTTATTTTTTGTGTTTTAGAATTCGTATGCAGGTAATTTCTGTGCGGGGTTAAAACCTACATTAATCTCTTTGATGGTAGACATAAGTTTAGGGAGGAGATCTTCTTCAAAATCTTTTTCATTCTCTTCATCTTCTAGGTATTCTTTAGCCTTGATGTCATCACTCTTATTTTCACCTTCCTTGATGGGCTCTAGATTTCCTTATTGTTTTCCATCATTTTCTTGACTAGAGATCATTTTCAATGCTCCTTTTGAGTGAAGATCATGAAGTTTATCCCATATGCCTTTTGCTGACGAACATTTTTCAAAATTGGCCTTCATAGAATCAGGTAGCCCATTCAAGATTGCTTTCATTGCTCTTGTATTATGTTCCTTGGATTCTCCATCCATCATGCTATCAACAATCACCGATTTCCAGACTTCAATGCCTTGAGTCTTTAAGAAATTCCTCATTCTTGCCTCCCATATATGAAAGTTTCCATTGAACAATGAAGCCTTCATGAATTGATTGACTTTAATTTTGGTGGTTGAGGGAGACACATCTTTAGGAGGATTGGAGACTTTCTTCCTTGGCTTTGCCATTTGTGTTCTAATGATCAACCTTCAAGCTGTTAAGCTTTGAGTGATGGCACTGGCTCTAAAACCAATTGTTCGAAATAATGAGAGGGGGGTGAATCAATATTTATTTTCAATTGTTACTTTTACCAATTAGATCATTTATATTTAGAACACAAAATGAACAATAACAATAAATTCTTTTATTAATTTATTTTTCACAATAAATCATGTACAATGTATAGTGAATGTATATAGGGCTCCAACCCTAGATGAAGACACCGATCTTCAATCTCCCAGGCTCCAACCTATTTCCAAGCACCAACTTGGACTTTTGTGAGGATCCGACCTCTAGGGCACCGACCCTATCTTACCTAAGGAACCAAACTTGAGTTTAGAGGCTCCAACCCCTAGGGCACCAACCCTTCTATGGTACAGGCTCCAACCTGGTTTCTTGAGGACACCAATCCTCTAGGGCTCCAACCCTGTTGGCTTATTGGGGCCTGATGTAGGTTCAGTGATTTTTAGCCAAACAAATCCCGACACTACCGGCCCTTTTGGCAACAGTCCGCGGAGCGCAGACTGAAGTCTCACCCGAGGTAGTATGGGAGGGTGCTGGAACCAGGTTTCCACACCCTGGGGATGTCTTGATGTGGTCTGGGGTTTCGCGGATCGATCCTACAGGCTATGTTACTTCTGTGCAACTGGCTTTTCAGAGTAACTATCTTAGTCAAGCGTGAACGCAACTTACCCTTGTCTTGTGCTTAATATTATTATAGATCTTGTGTTAACTTACTAAAGCACAGTACACTTAGTTACCATTTAACATAAACATACATGCGCGTAATCATAAAGCGTGAAGAGATGCATAAACCAGAATAGAGAAAGAGATACTCAAGATTCCAAAATCAACTTATCTTTATTAATGCCTTTTTAAGTTACAATCCACTTCCTACCCTGCTCACACAGCTTAAGGGGTCTGCGCGCATAGTTGCGGACTCTACTAGACCTCCACACACACAACTGCAGAGCCTCTATCTCCTATTACACCCTCAACTCAAACTTAGGGACTCAGCTCTAATATCACCTTCAAACATTCATATCACTTCTTACATTACCAAAAAACTGCCTTTGACACTTAGAGCTTTGCTCTTATTTAGGCCGACACATTCTAGATTACTTTACAATATTTTAGGGCGGACTACCCTTAGACTTGACCCATTACAATTCGTGCTCCGTGCACTTCGCGGAGATTTTACAAATCCAGTACCCAAAAATGTGGGCTTTAAGCCCCAAAACCATTACACGGGGGATCCGCTGCCCAACAAGCCCCCAACACAATCATCGTGACTCGACCTGAGTCACCTGGCTGGTGTAGTAATCTTCACGTGAAGTTCATCTAGCAATTTCTGTGCTTCGTTTACATCTGCAGCACATTCCTCCGCTGTCTGTTGTATCCGTTGTGCGTAATGTTTTGATGCATCATTGTTAGGAACATCCGTGTGCCTTTGAGCATATGTGTCTTGCATCTGGGTCAACTTTCTCTCTATCATGGTAGTGACCGTGAACGCTTCCTCGAGCCATGGCTGGATGCGTGATTTAAACCCTGCTTATTTCTGTCGCGTGGCATCCGTTCGTTCTTTCAGATCTTGGGCCTCCCTTATCTTAGCCAATTACTGGGTAAGGGCGATCGTTTGCGTGGTTCCCCAAACATCGTCATAAGCTTGCTGCAATTCCCGCGCTTCCGTCTCTAACTGCCGTAGCGTTGGGTCCTCCTGGATTGAAGTGAGCGTTAAGAGAGACTGGTCCAACAAGCCAGTACAATCTTGCACATCGTGATCTATCTCTATCAACCCCGATTGAATGGCTTGGCGGTGCTACTCTCTGACTTTCTGGGTTATGGAGGACTGCGCCTTCAATCACAGCTCTGCTATCTACAAGTTCAACTCCAACTGTCTCTTCGCAGCCTCCTCATGGGTCCTGTGAACTCTAGCTGCCAGTTGGTGAATCTTTTCTGCTGTAGGGAGTTCTGCTGGTACGACCAACTTCACAATACTACTACAGGCTTCCTCCACTGCCTGTTATACTCCTGTTGTGGTCACCAACACCCCCCCTCTTTGTTTGATATTAGCAATAACACCAAGCAAAGGGGGACCCTGAACAAAAAATCCAAAAAATATTTTTGTTAAAGTTTTTGTATTCTAGGCTCCCTAAGGCTTGATCGCATCGCGAAGAGAGAGTGAATCGTTTCCTAAGCGCAAAAAACAAGCTGCGAAGAAGAGACGCGAAGTTCATCGCGTCGCATACATTCAAAGCGCTCTTAAAAAGAAAATCTTAACGAAACCGCCGACCGCCGATATGCGACGTCGCATATCGCAACGTCGCATGAAACAACATAAGTAATTGAATGAAATCTGCGATCTGCGATAGTAGCAATCTGCGATATTAACGATCCGCGATAACACTTAATGACGTCGTAGCCCTCGATACTGTGATACCAATCGCAGAAAGGACTCATCGCAGGAATCCTCCGACATACACGGTAAACCCAAAATTGAGCGCGCACCTTAAGGGAAATTAATGGCCGCATGCTTGAGTATCCAAGAATGATTGTGTCGCGTTTCTCGAAGAGTCAAGAAATGATGAGTGTCAGAATTATGCATTCATTAGAACTTAATGCTTTCATGTCAATCTGTTCGTCATTTCTCTTCTTCTTTGCGTAAACTGCAAGGCATGCAACTGATATAAATCTATATGCAGGAAACATCTAAGGAAAAGGGGAAGGCGCCAATGAGGTAACAGAGAGAAGATGCCTCCGCAAATGAATGCCGCATGCAACAGGACCGCTGATTCCAGAGTATCACTCAACAGGCACTGATGAAAATAGACTATCCAAGACTCAGAGTCAAAGGCGCACAAAAGGAGCGTGTTTGCAAAAGATCCTGAAGCTCAGACCGGGTAAAGCAAAAAGAGAAACGCAAAAGAAGGAGGACGCTCCAGAAAAGCCTGGAACAAAGAACGAAAGCAATTCTTGACACAGGGGATTGTCCAGACAATGCAACTCCTAACTCATTGAGTCATTTGCACGACCGGAAACCGAAATAGCAACAACAAGATCAATTCAAAAGAAATCTGGGTTGTACTAAATATACACACAGCGAATACACCCAGCTAGAGAAAGGTTTTCGAAAATATCTTCTAGTGCATCAGAAAGAGGTGCCAACTCTTGTTGTTTCTACTTTTATCACTCGAACGAAAGGAGAAGACAACCAGCCGGATCTTCCCAGGCAAACGTTGCATTGCTTACAACACTAAGGAGCAGATACAGAAACAGTTAGAAATTAGATTCAATTTTTAGAAATAAATTTGCTTTTAGTAAAAGGGCGGTCATTTGAAGCCGTTCCCTAAATTTGTGTAATTAAGATTAATTAGTTAGTAGTATTTAACCCTTCTCATGGCATTTGGAGAAGGGTCTGGAAACCTGTCAAAAAACTTGTCCTCAGAACATGCACTTTTGCACCCTCGGAGGGGGTTTTTGATGAATGGATGGATCGAGATTTATTTATGTTTGCATTTTAATGTCTGTTACTGATGTTGCACTTCTGTACTCTTAGCAAATATTAGAACAAGTAGAGATAAATTGTTATTGCTTGAAGTCTATTAGTGAAATCAGTCATAAATGGTACTTTTATCTCTTGACTAAATTTCTGCTTATATTCCTAAAGTGATATGCAACTGAGTTCTTTATATGTTAGTGTATGAATGTGTGTATTACCATTTGGTACTTCTGTACGGTGGAGTCTTTTATTTTTGCATAACATATGAATAACTAAATTATGCGATATGCTGTTCACAACTGTTTTGCCTAACTTTTTATGCAGAATGGTTTATCTTAATGGATTTCTATTCTTATGATAGCTGAATGATCTTTATTACCAGCTATTGTTCGAAATCTTTTTAGATCGCATAATAGAAGAAAAATACCCCGGGTTAGCGTAGATTAGATGCGTTGTTTTTCTTTAGATTACAATAGCATAGAGTCAGTTTAGAAGTTAGAATTAAATTAGCTTAAAATACCCCTAGATCAATACCATCAAACTCTACACACACACACACCCCTTACATTGGGAAACTGGTCCCATTACCCCCAGTCGGACCCACTACTCCAAACGGGCAAGGAGCCGCCAACCAGGTTCCGGACCGGGTGGGTATCCCCCTTGTGTTTTCGACCCGATTTCGAGGCCCTCAACATAAAATGGCGCTAGAAGGAGGGCACGAGCTATGAATGGCGCATAAATCAAAATCTAAATACCATTCTGAGAGCAAATCGCCCTCACCAACTCCCCCGACTTCTCCGGTACGATTAAACTCGGAGCTAGAAGTCGCTCGGGCATCCACCACTGCTACATACCCTAATACATCAGACCAACTTATCATTGATCCCCCTGAAATTCAAACTTTGATTCGTAAACTCTAGGGATTCTCTATTTTTACTCAGAGGTCTGATAAATCTAAAGGCAGCGTGACTTCGCAGTACAACCTTGCTCATCCCCTGACCAGATTGAAGAGTGAAAAGTTTGGCATCCAGCCAACTGAAATCCCTCTCCCCACTAGGAAAAGAGCAAGAAAAACACTTCCAGAGTCTGATAGTGAGACTCTTTCATCTACCTCGTCCATTTCAACTCCCTCACCGCGAAGTCAGCCACCCTCATCTTCACCCCAAATCACTCACCCATCTTCCACAACCCTTCCTCCGCAATCATCGAAGATCATAATATCTCCATCTTCTCAGCATCAGGGATCATCTTCTGCACTTTTGTTAACTAGCAGCTCAATGATGGCCCAGTCTCCATGGAACAATCCTGGGGCAGTTTTAATGCCTCCACCCCTGAGTCCAATACCGGCCCATCCTGAGAAATGGCTACCTAAATTCAATCCAGAAACAGGCATGCTAGCAGAAGAACATATCAATAATTTCATGCTTTCTGTTAATCTCAACGGAGTTACCAACGAAGATGCTGTTGTCCGGCTTTTTCCTTATACAATGCAATGAACAGCCGGGTCATGGTACTTTTCGTTACCTTCCGGATCTATCACGAGTTGGGAAATTTTTCAAAGTCAATTTCTTACCAAGTTCGGTGATGATAGATCAACAGCGACATTGATCAAAGACTTATCCAATCTTAAAGCCGAGGTTAGAGAACCCATTAAAGATTTCAATTTACGGTTCAATAATATCCTCAACAAAATTCCCGCTGCTTCCCAACCCAGCGAGGAAGTAAGATGTGAATGGTATATCACGGCCTTACCATCAAACTTGGCCATCTTCGTGGATAGGGCAAGAAAGACCACCTTAGTTGAAAACTTAACAGAGGCGTTAGCAGTAGAAAAGCGCGTAGTAGCCCTAGAAAAGAGATCTGCAATTGAAGAACGTAAATCTAAGAAAATATCTTTCAAAGAAGACACCAAGAAGAAACAAACGAAAGATCCTTTCGATATGGAAGGATTACAAAAAGTATTAAAGGCCATGTCCAATGAGATGATTGACATAAGAAAACAAGTAGCATAAACGTCTTCAAAACAGCCTTTCAGGACTTTTAAAAGAAATCCTCCCATGGAGACGAAGCCACCCAATGCTGTCTCAAACGTTGAATCTGAAGAAGAAGAAGAAGAGAATACCATCGAAGCACAGACCGACGATGAAGAAGTGGTGGAACTACAAGGAATGTGGGATTTCATCCTCCCACAAGAAGAAGATCAAGAAGCATTTATGGTTAGCACACGAAGCAAAAATCAACTTGATCCTCCCCAAACTACCCCTAAACAGAAGGGCGCAAGCCCTGCAACAAAAGATAAGGTCACAACAAAGAAAACAACTGCTAGAGCGACCCAATTTAGCCCAGTCCAATCAGATCAATCACCTCCATCAAGAACACTGATAGTGTCGGATGAAATGGAGTATAACATCATCGATGACATGAAAAATACTAGGGCTAATATCACTCTTTACGAGTTGAGAAAATTGAAACATCAACAGAAAATAATGATGAAAGAATTACATGCCGTGCCTACTGCACCTTTACCTACGGCTGTAGCCTCCCACAACATGGGAAGACCTCCAACCAACACGATCAATAAGATTGATCCAAATGACATCGCCTTGATTGGAGGAAGATCTAGATCTCATACTCCTCCTTTTCTCCTCACTTATGAAATTTTCAATAAAAACGTGCACAATTTCTTGGTTGATTCTGGTGCTTCAACCAATATTTTACCTAGGTCAATATGTGCCAAATTTAATGTTCAACCGCAAAAATCCGCAGTGCGCATAGTTCAACTTGATCGATCGCAAGTCGAAGTGATAGGCGAACTTAATCAGGTGACCATAAGACTGTCGTCTAACCCCAAGGTATGCCAGGTTATCGACATTCTAGTGGCTGATATCCCTGAATTCTATGGTTTGATTCTTAGCAGGGACTGGTCCGAAAAACTTCACGGATATTTTTCAACCGACTGGTCGCACATGTGGTTACCCTACAACGGTAAACCAAATCAAATAAAGGTTGAACGAGAGTTGCACCAGAAATACATAGTGACGGAATTGGAAGGAGAGAATGAAGCAATAGCATACAACAACAGTATCATAGGCAACTACTCGGTAGATTCTTTCCTCGGTAATTTCACTGCTCATATTTCACCTTATTTGGAAAATTCAGTTTTGTCCCAAGTAGAAAACTTTTCCCAAACTGATGATTCAAAATGTGTTAATTTTTTAGATAACCCTGTAAATACATCTTTATTTTGGAAATTATATTTTGATGGCTCTAAATCCAACGAGGGAGCAGGAGCAGGATGCATTCTGTTTAGCCCAGATGGAAATAAGACCATGCTTACATTCAGACTTGAGTTTGATTGTACAAACAATACAACGAAATATGAGGCATTGGTGCAAGGCCTATACAAAGCAATCGGGCTAAACGTTAAGTATCTTCAAGTCTTTGGAGATTCTGAGATTGTCGTCAAACAGGTACGTAACACCATACACTGCCTGTCAAGTCATTTGAAACACTATCAATCTTTAGTACAAGATCTGACTGCACATTTCATAGCATTCAATATTTCGTCAGTCCCGAGACTCCAAAATGCAAGCGCAGACCTGTTAGCTAATGTAGCCTCTAGACTTATTCCCTCCGAAGATTTCAGTCCAGATAGATTCTCAATAGAATTAATCTTTAGACCATCCATCCCTGACAACATCACCAACTGGAGAGTATTCAACGACGATCCTGACATCGTAAGTTTCCTCACTTCTGAAGGATCCTACTCAAACCAGATAATTGACGAAGATTGTCATGATCACCAAATATAGCAAAGTAGCACTGATAATGTTATACCCAAATCGGTGGTCAAGTTAGAAGACTTATATGATTTGAAAAGTCGGTTCAAAAGGTCAGCTAATGCCAAACTCTACAGTTCAACTCTGAACTATGAATCAGTGAACCTAGGAACCGATGAGAAGCCACAAAATGTTAATCTAGGCCAGGGCCTATCCCCTGAAGAAAAATCAGCATATATCCGTCTTCTGAGACAGTACAAAAATGTTTTTGCCTGGAATTACGATGAGCTGAAGACTTACAACACTTCTATCATTCAACACACTATCCCTATGATTGACAATGAAAAACATGTCCAACAGAAGCTCAGGAAAATCCACCCCAACTTAGAAAATCAGATAAAGACTGAGCTGAATAAGTTGTTGAGAGCCAGAATAATTTTCCCGGTCAGACATTCCAAATGGGTATCCAATATGGTACCCGTTAGAAAGAAAAACGGAGATATTAGGATCTGTATCGACTTCTGGAATCTCAACCAAGCCTGTCAGAAAGACAATTTTCCCCTCCCACCTATGGAGCAAATATTACAGGCAGTAGCAGGCTCAGAGTTAATGTCTTTTCTGGATGGATTTTCAGGATACAATCAAGTGCTGGTACATCCCGATGATCAGTTAAAAACCACCTTCCGAACTAAATGGGGTACCTATGCGTATCGGAAGATGCCATTTGGTCTGATCAATGCCGACGCTACTTTTCAGAGAGCCATGGACATTGCATTTAAAGGTTTAGTCAATAAATCGGTAGTGATTTACCTGGACGATATAACAGTGTACTCCAAGAACCGAAGCGACCATCTCAAAGATTTGAAACAAATCTTTCAAAGATGTTTAAGGTATGGGATTTCACTTAACCCGAAGAAATCTTTTTTCGCATTAAGTGAAGGGAAATTTCTAGGATTCATAGTGTCAAAATCTGGTATTCACATTGAACCTGACAGAATCAAAGAAATTTCTGAAATATCCATGCCCCATAACAAAAAGACCATGCAATCTTTCCTGGGACAAATCAATTTTGTAAAAAGGTTTGTCCCGGATTTTTCACGTATTATTTCTCCTTTGCAAAAAATGATAAAAAAGAATTCAAATTTTAAATGGGGTCTAGATGAGCATGAAGCATTCAACTTGATCAAACAAGCCATCATCAACGCTCCATCTTTAGCAACCCCAATTTTTTCAGAACCTTTTATCTTATACACGTTTGCCTCAGAGAAATCTTATGCTGCGATTTTAACTCAAGCGAATCAAGAAAAGGCAGAAGCTCCAATTGCATTTTTTAGCTCGAACTTACAAGGTGCTGAACTCAATTATTCAGACATGGAGAAACAGGCATATGCCGTTTTCAAAGCAATCAAATATTTCAGACCTTTCTTGCTAAAAGCCCATACCAAAGTCATAGTACCGTTTCCAGCGGTAAGAAACCTCCTGATACAGAAGGATGTGGGCGAAAAGAGAGCGAATTGGATCACCGCCTTACAAGAATACGATCTTGAGATCAAGCCAGCACACATCGTGAGAGGTCAAGGCTTCTGCAAGATGTTGGCTGGAGCATCGCAAATTCCTGAGAACTCGTCTGAAGAGGTACACGCGTATGAGGTAAGCCTAAACGACGCAGAATCATTTTATGCTGACACCATTTATTTTCTTAAGAACGGGTATGCTCCATTTCACCTGGATCACACCAAGAAGAGAGCCCTGAGATTGAAAGCTAAACAATACCAGCTCATAAATGATGTTCTGTTTAAAAGGAATTACGATTCTGTGCTTCTTAGGTGTCTTGAGAAAACTGAAGCCGAAAAGGTTTTGCAGGAACTCCACGATGGACCAGCAGGTGGACACTATGCTGGAGAAGCCACCACACGTAAAATTTTACGTGCAGGATATTACTGGCCCACGCTGTTCAAAGAATCATACAATTACGTAAGGAAATGCCAAATCTGCCAGACTGCTGCAGGGAAATAAAAGAAGTCATCCATGCCACTGCAGCCGGTTAACATTGAGCAACCGTTCAGTCAATGGGGCCTGGACATAATAGGTGAGATCGTTCCTCACTCTTCCAAGCAGCATAGGTATATCCTCACCGTTATAGACAATTTTGTGCCTGGCAGCATCGGGCATGAATTGTCAATAATCCAAGGGATCCAAAGTCCCTAAACATGATGTTCCTACCCCTAGAGGAACAAAGTCAACAAACCAACATCTCTCAGATCAGTTCTCCACCTGAAAACACTCAAAAACAAGCAATCCTGAAATCAAAGCAGGTGCTCCACTAGGCTTCTGCGCTGAAACTCAACTCCTCCATGGTGTACCTGCGTTGCAAAGCAGGTAGAACAAAGGCCACCTGCGCTGAGCGAGATGGGACAAGTGGCACACTGAGTCATTGCTCTGGAATCTTCCAAAAATGACACTTGGATCAGGGATTTTCGCCTTGTGATGAGTCAGAGGCTCTGTTTCTCCAAGTGGAAGCAAGGTTCTCCAAGTGGACTCAAGAACTGAAGATCAACTGAAGAGAGAGAGGACACAAGGCAGCTACACATCAGTTGCAAGCTGACTCATCCTTTCTCAATTCATCTATATATTGAGATCTCTCCTATGAGCTCAAGAGGCTGGAATTTTGTGCAAAGTAATGATATGCTGTTGGTTTCACTATAGAACTATTGGGTGATTGCTTGAAGGAGGTGAAGAGGAGAAATTCTTTCTGCTGGGAGGTGTTGCTGGATTGGGGCCTTCAATGGTTGTAACCTTCTCAGAACTTTACTTCTTCTATTAATAAAAGCGATTGAGGTTCTTCTATATGCACTTGTTTCAATGATGTATTGTGATAATTGTATATTTGATTTATGCTAATCCTTGAATCAGTTATGATTGCATGCTTCTTGTAGTTTCCTTCTTTGTTATTTTGCAGGATCTCATTGTAGCTGGGCCAGCAAAAGAGCAAGGAGCTGGGAGCAAGCAGCAAAGAGAAGAGTTTGGATTCGACATTAAGCGCAAGGCAATGGTTAGTGCATTTCTTCATTCTCTCTTGCTTTCGTAAAGAAGTAAACCTTAAGTAGTTTTCTTTGCAGTTGTTGCTGAGGTACTATCACCCTTAGAGTGGGATAGGGTCATCCGATTTGGATACTTTTCCCTACAACAAACTGGCGACTCCGCTGGGGATCGTATCTGTTTGATTGTTTGTAGTATTTTCCTATTCATTTCCTGAACAAAAGAGTACCAAATCGAAAAGCTTTTGACTATATCAAAAGCGAAGTAGAGGGCAGCTACTCTAGCTCATTTCTGAGCATGTTCATGATTTGAAGAGCTGATCTACAAGGATCCTTGTAAGCTCTTAGTGATAGCTTTTCATCTTCCTTGTCATCCCTTAGTGTGTGCTTGACTGATAGCTTCTGATTTGAGCAAAAACTGTGATTTTTTGAGAAAATTGTGACCCGGAAACTGTGAAAACGCAACTTTCGTTTTCCAAAGCAGGTAGTACATAGGCTACCTGCTTTGCAACGCAGGTCCCGAAGGGGCTACCTACGCTGAGAGCCAGACTGGCTGTGCAGCACCTGCGTTGGCCCAATTTTGCCTTGTGCAGTTGGGGTTTCCTCCCTTTTTCTTGCCTGTTTTCACTATAGATTTTGCTGCTAGTTGTCAGTCTTGTACCTATTCTGAAACCAACCTTACATGCCATCATTCCACCTCTGTTATATAACGAAATTGTACTTGTTCTTTTGTATTTCTTACATCATTTACAATTTCCCATAACGAAAGTGAACTAGTCTTTCTTTGGCCTCTTAGATCCGAACCTGTGTTAGGCATTTTGCTGGTCTAAAGAGTTAGCTTGTTTGCTGTCCATAGCTGATTAGTCTTTTTACTTTCGTCATTATGGTTTGATTTCATGTATTTCCAGTGATTAAACAAGTAAATCTTAAGGTGTCTTTTGATTTTGGACTAGCTTGTTTACTTTCGCTTTAAATCGAAATCAAAGTTATATAACAACTTTCTTTTTGTAATACATCAACATTAAGAAAGGGAAAAGAAAATACATGCATTGTGCATTTTTCATTTGACTGTTTGCATGCTGATTTAGGAAAAATTGCATTAGTGTGTGCTCTATGATCTGTGTGAAAAGATTTGCCTTTCTTTTCCCTCAGTAGTTAAGATTTTCAAAGTTGAAAGATTGAAAAGTTTGCTTCTCATCTTAGATTGCATTCAGGAATTTGTTACATACATCTCGTGGTGATCCTTAAAGGCAAACTGCTAAACAAGATCAACATTAAAATAAATTCAATTTACATAACAACGCTTTGTAACATAACGCAAACACATAGAGGTCTAGGTAGAGACGTGTTCCGGCGTCGTTAAACATAGTGTCTGTCGATCTCTACGAAGGTGGGTGATTCCTCCTGAGAGTCGGTGGCACTAATACGGACTTGTGCTCCCACGTACCGTCGCGTATATATTGGGAGACCCCTATAGGAACAAAGCCTTTATCCATAGGAAGCCGTGTCGGCCGCCCTACTGATTGCGATGCAGTGAACACAACATTCACGAAGATCGACCACCCGTACCGTAAAACGTATTTTGTGGTTTCGCGAAAAGTTTGGCACACCCTCTGCCTAGAACTCCAGAGAAGTTTCTTTTGGCCTTTTTCAAACTCTATAACTGAAAAAGTCCATCCGAGCATTTGTCACTTCGGGCTCGTTAAAACATCGAAGGAGACTAGAGTCATCTTTAGCTTTTTCTCGACTCTTAAAACATGAAAAAGCAAAGTTGTGTCTAAAGCGTCGTTAATAAAATTTATTTTAATCGGAACATAATCACCTGTTATTCCCACGTTGATCTTTCAGTTGAAAAGTATGGAGCCCACCAACCAAGGAAGTCACCTTGGTGGAAGTCCCAATCCCTTCTCCTCTTGGGGAGATGTTGGTGCACCTCATATGGCCACATTGTCACTTCCAGGATTGAAAATTGGCCTACCTGTATGGCTTTTTTCAACTAATGTAGTTCAGATCACCACTAATCCTGAGTAGTCGAATCAACAGTCAGACCAGTCTAGAGCTACCTACCAGCCTTCCACTTATCACAATTCTTCCTCTGATCCTTCATCTTCGCAAGGTAGAGCCGGCAAAAGTCAGCCTCCCATGGAGAAGAAGGAGAAGAAGAAGAAAGAAAAGAAGCGGAAGGAGCCTAAGGCGAAGGCGACTGGGGGCAAGCGAAAGACATCTGACAAAAATCCACACACTGCACCGACTGGGCCTAAATCACCATGTGTCATTTGCAAAGGGACCCACTTCCACCGTGACTGTCCTTGTATTCCTTGGATACTAAGGGACTGGTCCCCCAGGTTGCACAATCCGGTAGCATCAACCTCTGATAGACATGTTGATTGCATTCCGTCAACTAGCAAGAGTGAAGGACAAAGAGGGAGACCAAGATCACCCTGCAGACTGTGTGAAGGCGATCACGCCATCCACCGTTGTCCATTCTTAGATGAGGCGAAGAGAGTTTTGGAAGATCGTCCGGTTTCACCGTTACGACTTCCTCCTGGATACCAAAAACTCATGCCAAGTCCCTCGATAGTTGAAAATCCAGCTGGCCCGATCAAGTGGTCAGCTGAAGTGTCGGTCATTGAGAATGAACCTACTGAATCCAGACCAGACGAAAGTCTAAAGGTCGAAATGACAGTTGACCCGGTTCTTCCTTCAGAGGTTTCATCCCCAAATGACACCGTCGTTGAAGATTCATCTTCAAATGACACCCTATCTGAAGAGAACAAGGATGACACCATCCAGATTCTTTTCATCAACACAGACTCTGACGAGCATCAGGGCAACGCGCCCATTCCTTTATCGCAGGAAGGAACATCGTCAGGGTCGTATCCGGCCGTGTATTCGGTCCCACCACCAAGCAACCTGGTTGTGTCCTTTGATTGGAATCAACTAGGCAGACCCCGGTTACCAGCCGGTATCCCATTCAGAATCATCGTCCAAATCTACAGAATGGTGATGGCTGGAACTATCATTGATGAAGGGGCATCTGTGAGTATCCTTTCCTCTATTTCTTGGAAAGCACTGGTTTCCCCAGCGCTTTTACCTGAGATGAGAAATCTATCAGGTTTCGATAAAGGAACCAGTCGCCCGTTAGGGATTCTCCCCAATGTTCCCATTACATTGAAAGGGAAGACAGTTCATATGAACGTCATGGTCATCCAGGGACCCTTGGTGTATAACTTACTCCTTGGACGAGACTATATATATTGCATGGAGGCGATAGTGTCCTCACTCTTCAGAGTTATGTGTTTTCCGCACGAAGGAAGAATGGTAAAGCTCGTAGACCAACTTTCATTTCCAGGATCACGCATCGTAAATAGTCAAATACCATCCCTTAACGGTTTATTCACTCAAGGAATGCCTCCACCCCCGGTTCTACTTCCCGATGAATGCGAGTGATTCGGAAAGATGTAACTGGGACCCAGGGGGCATGCACCCTGGCCTGCCTTGGGCAGAGGAAACCTTGGGTATAAAGTTAATTTCCGCAGAAGAATGGGACTAGTCCGTACCCCGTCCGAAAGAAGGAAGAGAGGGTTGTTCTAGGATAAAGTCCTTTTGTCAAAGTTATGTGAGTGAGATAATCAGCTTCTCGCTCCCTTTGTCTAAAAAGTAGGCTCTCCTTAGGGAGGAGATCCATTTGTGGCGGCAAGTAGCCACCATCTTTGAAGGCAAGCCTCACCCATTAAAACATATGTTTTGAAGGATAAGTAGGGGCAACCTCCAAAGAAAGAGATGAAATTGCTGCAACAAGTAGTCACCATCCTTAGCAACCTAATGATAGACATCGCCGGAAAAAAGAGTTTAGTTTGCGGCAGCAAATAGAACCATTTTTCGGGTAATAAGAAAGAGGCAGCGCCTCGAAATTATACTTTATACCTGGGGGCATGCAAACCTTTTGGAGTGCAAGCATGGGACGACTATTTATTTTTTAAATTTTTAGGTCCTCCCTTTAAACCTGTAGGTCTAACCCGTTAAACTCGTAGGATTAGCCGTTTCCAGCTTGCATAAAGAAAGGATGTGGGGAAAAAGTTAAAACTTGCCAAATTGGAGTAACTAGTAAGGTATAGCTCCTTAAATATGACTACCTCACCTGAGACGTTCCTTGTATTAAGACTGGTATAATCGAGCAGTTTTAGCAATGTTCATGCTCGTTAAAAAATAAACGCAAGATCCGAGCAGTTTTAGCACATAGTTCATGCTCGTTAAAAAATAAACATAAGTTGTGAGCAATCTTTCCCTAGAGTTCAAGCTCACCCAGAAAAAATGAACCGGTAAATAACCTTGGTAAATGTAACCTTTGACAGCCATATTAAAGCCCTTGGTCGTGTTCTTGCAGTCTCACCTCCATCCGTTCATTTGGCCAATCGTTCATCTCCATATGATTGTTTACCCTCTTTTGAGGAACAGCTGCGAAGAGTGATTTCACTAAGCCATCCTTGTGACACTGCCGTGATTGGAATATTCCAACCTGTACCTGGAATCTGCTGCTGCCCTGTTCATCACTCGTTCTTCAAAAGACGAGTCGTCTTTAAGCTCTTTTCACTGAATCGTAAAATATGAAAAGATTGCCGAGTTTTGGCCTTCCAGCTCGTTAAAGCGACCAGAAAGCTATCCCTCCTCTAGATTTTAATCTTTTTGGACCTGAGGGATTATTGCACAAAAAGATCGAGCGCTTGTTTTGTTCGGCTCGTTAAAGCAATCGAAAATTCATCCCTTCTGTATTGTTTTATACTTTTTCGGACTTAAGGGATTAGATGACGAAAAAGGAATTCTGGAGTTGACTTTATGTACCTTTTCAGACTCTCTAAAAATGAAAAGGACCGAGTTATCCTTGTCGTTAGACTTGTTAAATTCATTAAATAGCGACAAACTTGTCTTTAGACGAGAACGAGTTTCACTATCGCTAGGCTCGTTAAAACATAGCGATGGGCTTGCCCGAAGGGCAGGTTATAGAACAAGCATATGTTATCCTCCTCAAGCTTGACAAAAATAAAGAGGTACTGGTCAGCAATGACTGGGGAAAAATTGGGAGAACCTCACAGCTTTAATGGTAGCAAGTCGCTCTTGAACATGACACTTTGTCCTCCGTATCACATCGAGTTGGGTTGTTTCATTCACCGGTCTCATCACCATGGTCCTCGCCACACCATCCACATTTGGGGTAATGCTACCGATCCATCACATCAGTGTCGTTATATGTTCAAGAGATGTTGTTCTGCAAAGAGTCAACCGTGTCCCATCCACTGCCATACATTGTCCTTCATCCATTTCATGACCGCCACCCTGAATCATACATCACAATTTGTTTTCACCTCATCACAATCACTAGCTCCGTTTCGTGTCACTGATGTGGGATTCATTAAGGCCCTCCTTTGACGGATCGCTCCTTGTCGACATCAGCTCATTATCCAAGGAGTTGATCTAGGAACACCCCCTTCAGTACTTTGAAGCTTGCATGCCTCAATGGCAAGTTTCTCACTTCCAGCGACAGGTATACATCAATGACCTTCGACCAGAAGATTTTGCATGGTGGTCGACGCCAAGTCCTTTATTCCCACCATGTGAATTGTACTGCCGTACCTTGAGGGTCATCATCCTTATCGGTGATTCCTCTCACGCTTGTTAACGGTTTACATCATTGACCGGTAATCAAGCGATGCCTTTCCATGTTCGACTTCAAGAAATTCTCACATGGATCGACTTGTGCATCGAGTGAAGATCGGAAGAGATTGAAGACCCCAGATCTAGTTTCATCCATCCGGGCTGCGATATATATTTAGGATATAAAGACATTTGATATGTACATCATTGCAGCAGATGATCATCCTTCTCAAAGGATGATAATTTCAGCAGAGAATTATCAGTCTATCATCAGACGATCGTCTGTGCTATGTACCAAAATGAATTTATAAAGCTGAGCATGGGAATGCCCGCCTCAGCTAGATCATGAAAAAGAATGAAAAGTAATGTAATGTATTGTATCTTATTACAGGACACTTCTCAGCAGATTGAATGAACTTCGGATCCTCCTAATAAAGCATTTCACCCGATAAATGACCTCATACTTTAGGGGGCATCTGTTATAGACAATTTTGTGCCTGGCAGCATCGGGCATGAATTGTCAATAATCCAAGGGATCCAAAGTCCCTAAACATGATGTTCCTACCCCTAGAGGAACAAAGTCAGCAAACCAACAGCTCTCAGATCAGTTCTCCACCTGAAAACACTCAAAAACAAGCAATCCTGAAATCAAAGCAGGTGCTCCACTAGGCTTCTGCGCTGAAACTCAACTCCTCCATGGTGTACCTGCGTTGCAAAGCAGGTAGAACAAAGGCCACCTGCGTTGAGCGAGATGGGACAAGTGGCACACTGAGTCATTGCTCTGGAATATTCCAAAAATGACACTTGGATCAGGGATTTTCGCCTTGTGATGAGTCAGAGGCTCTGTTTCTCCAAGTGGAAGCAAGGTTCTCCAAGTGGACTCAAGAACTGAAGATCAACTGAAGAGAGAGAGGACACAAGGCAGCTACACATCAGTTGCAAGCTGACTCATCCTTTCTCAATTCATCTATATATTGAGCTCTCTCCTATGAGCTCAAGAGGCTGGAATTTTGTGCAAAGTAATGATATGCTGTTGGTTTCACTATAGAACTATTGGGTGATTGCTTGAAGGAGGTGAAGAGGAGAAATTCTTTCTGCTGGGAGGTGTTGCTGGATTTGGGCCTTCAATGGTTGTAACCTTCTCAGAACTTTACTTCTTCTATTAATAAAAGCTATTGAGGTTCTTCTATATGCACTTGTTTCAATGATGTATTGTGATAATTGTATATTTGATTTATGCTAATCCTTGAATCAGTTATGATTGCATGCTTCTTGTAGTTTCCTTCTTTGTTATTTTGCAGGATCTCATTGTAGCCGGGCCAACAAAAGAGCAAGGAGCTGGGAGCAAGCAGCAAAGAGAAGAGTTTGGATTCGACATTAAGCGCAAGGCAACGGTTAGTGCATTTCTTCATTCTCTCTTGCTTTCATAAAGAAGTAAACCTTAAGTAGTTTTCGTTGCAGTTGTTGCTGAGGTACTATCACCCTTAGAGTGGGATAGGGTCATCCGAGTCGGATACTTTTCCCTACAACACTCACGGCAACTGACTATTTTACCAAATGGGTAGAAGCAGTTCCTCTCAAGATAGCTAATTCTGAAAACATTATTGAATTCATAGATCAATTTATCATCACTAGGTTTGGATTGCCAATGACCTTAATGTTTGATAATGCATCATATTTTTCTGGAAATACAATGACTGAGTTTGCGCTTAAAAGAGGGTTCAAACTGAAGTATTCTGCCAACTACTATCCGCAAGGTAATGGTTTGGCTGAATCAACAAACAAGAACCTAATCAGGATTATTAAAAAGATAGTCGACCAAAACCAAAAGAATTGGCACAAAGCGCTAGTAAATGCCTTATGGGCAGATAGAATTACAAAGAAAGCTTCTATCGGCACTTCTCCCTTTAATTTAGTTTATGGGAGAGAAGCAGTTCTTCCTACTCACTTAGTCATTCCCTCTTTTTCCTTAGTACAATACATCGATGAAGTACCTACTTCCTCCTTACAATTGAGACAAATGGAAATAATCAAACTAGAAGAATGACGAGAACAATCTAAGAAAACCCATGCTCACCACCAAGTGCTAATAAAATCCTCTTTTGACTCAAACATAATGACCAGAAAAAACTTTCAGATGGGAGATTTAGTTTTAAAATGGGATAAGGCTCATGAAGAAAAGGGCAAACATACGAAATTCCAGAAGCTGTGGCTTGGTCCTTTTCAGATTGTAGAGGTCATAGGCCCATCAAATTTTGTGTTGCAGGATTTAACAGGCAGGAGAGATTCTCTGCCTGTGAATGGAAAAATTCTCAAAATGTATTGTCCATAGAAGGTCATTCTTCTATTTTTGTAGGATAGTTTTAGTTTTATTTTTGTTTTTCTTTTCTTATAAATAAGACTGGTTGTGAATGATCATAAATAGGATTCATGAAAGAGCACACCAATTCTCTATCAGATTTTGATTTCACTTGTATAAATAGCAAAACTTTTCGAAAAATCTGACTTTTATTATTGACAAATAGAGTTAACTTTAGCTTGAATATGATGTTAGTTTCAACTTCAAAAATCTTGGATGAAAGCCTTTTGGTAAAATATTGTTTTATGCCAACACAATGAAAGGTATCATCAATAATAAAATAAATATTCTCTGTAAAGCTGTTGTTTTCAAACTCTATTATTGTCGCCCAGAGCTTTCTTAAGGAAAAACAATGACTTCCTCCCTGCTGAGGGAAATCGTAGCATCCAGAGAAACAATACGAGAAAACACTATATCTCAAAGAATAATAGGTCTCATCACGAGCCGGCTTATCATGATCACATATATTATAACTTGCTGACTTTGCCAAATACTATCTATCAAAACAGGGCAACGACTCAAGATTGTTGCAATCAAAAGACAAGGGGTCTCATCACGAGCCAACTTGTTCAACAAAAGTGTAAATCAAGTGAATGAATGTGTCATAATTTGGCCACGAAACCAAGACATTGTTCTTTAGAGAATAAAAAAGGAAAAAGTGTCAAAAGGATTTTTCTCTGGAATGCTGTAAATAACCTCAAGCAAGAAAAAGGATCATTGCTGGATAACATGGTAACCCTGTCGAGGCTATGGATGCTTGCGGGCAGCAGAGGCTCTACCTACGACAAATGAGCATACTTTAGAAAACCAGTACACAGAGAAGACCTTATTTTATCTTTAAAAAGACCGAGTAATGTCTGGTATGAATGCAAGAACTAACCCAGATGAAGCAGACAATCGGAATAACAAAAAGGTTGTGACAAAGTATCATTGACAGGATAAGGGGTAATATACTCTATCTGTCCATAACAAAATTTAGACATACGAAAATTTTTCTGTTTTGGAAGTGAAAACGCAATAGAAAAGCAGAGATAACTGGTTCTTCACAATGAATCGCCATTGTGGTGGTCACCAACACCCCCCCTCTTTGTTTGATATTAGCAATAACACCAAGCAAAGGGGGATCCTGAACAAAAAATCCAAAAAATATTTTTGTTAAAGTTTTTGTATTTTAGGCTCCCTAAAGCTTGATCGCATCGCGAAGAGAGAGTGAATCGTTTCCTAAGCGCAAAAAACAAGCTGCGAAGAAGCGACGCGAAGTTCATCGCGTCGCATACATTCAAAGTGCTCTTAAAAAGAAAATCTTAACGAAGCCGCCGACCGCCGATATGCGACGTCGCATATTGCAACGTCGCATGAAACAACATAAGTAATTGAATGAAATCTGGGATCTGCGATAGTAGCAATCTGCGATTTGCGACATTAACGATCTGCGATAACACTTAATGACGTCGCAACCCTCGATACTGCGATACCAATCGCAGAAAGGACTCATCGTAGGAATCCTCCGACATACACGGTAAACCCAAAATTGAGCGCGCACCTTAAGGGAAATTAATGGCCGCATGCTTGAGTATCCAAGAATGATTGTGTCACGTTTCTCGAAGAGTCAAGAAATGATGAGTGTCAGAATTATGCATTCATTAGAACTTAATGCTTTCATGTCAATCTGTTCGTCATTTCTCTTCTTCTTTGCGTAAACTGCAAGGCATGCAACTGATATAAATCTATATGCAGGAAACATCTAAGGAAAAGGGGAAGGCGCCAATGAGGTAATAGAGAGAAGATGCCTCCGCAAATGGATGCCGCATGCAGCAGGACCGCGGATTCCAGAGTATCACTCAACAGGCACTGATGAAAATAGACTATCCAAGACTCAGAGTCAAAGGCGCACAAAAGCAGCGTGTTTGCAAAAGATCTTGAAGCTCAGACTGGGTAAAGCAAAAAAAGAAACACAAAAGAAGGAGGATGCTCCAGAAAAGCCTGGAACAAAGAACGGAAGCAATTCTCGACACAGGGGATTGTCCAGACAATGCAACTCCTAACTCATTGAGTCATTCGCACGACCGAAAACCGAAATAGCAACAACAAGATCAGTTCAAAAGAAATCTGGGTTGTACTAAATATACACACAGCGAATACACCCAGCTAGAGAAAGGTTTTCGAAAATATCTTCTAGTCCGTCAGAAAGAGGTGCCAGCTCTTGTTGTTTCTACTTTTATCACTCGAACGAAAGGAGAAGACAACCAGCCGACTCTTCCCAGGCAAACGTTGCATTGCTTACAACACTAAGGAGTAGATACAGAAACGGTTAGAAATTAGATTCAATTTTTAGAAATAAATTTGCTTTTAGTAAAAGAGCGGTCATTTGAAGCCGTTCCTTAAATTTGTGTAATTAAGATTAATTAGTTAGTAGTATTTAACCCTTCTCATGGCATTTGGAGAAGGGTCCGGAAATCTGTCAAAAAACTTGTCCTCAGAACATGCACTTTTGCACCCTCGGAGGGGGTTTTTGATGAATGGATGGATCGAGATTTATTTATGTTTGCATTTTAATGTCTGTTACTGATGTTTCACTTCTGTACTCTTAGCAGATATTAGAACAAGTAGAGATAAATCGTTATTGCTTGAAGTCTATTAGTGAAATCAGTCATAAATGGTACTTTTATCTCTTGACTAAATTTCTGCTTATATTCCTAAAGTGATATGCAGCTAAGTTCTTTATATGTTAATGTATGAATGTGTGTATTACCATTTGGCACTTCTGTACGGTGTAGTCATTTATTTGTGCTTAACATATGAATAACTAAATTATGCGATATGCTGTTCACAACTGTTTTGCCTAACTTTTTATGCAGAATGGTTTATCTTAATGGATTTCTATTCTTATGATAGCTGAATGATCTTTATTACCAGTTATTGTTTGAAATCTTTTTAGATCTCATAATAGAAGAAAAATACCCCGGGTTAGCGTAGATTAGATGCGTTGTTTTTATTTAGATTACAATAGCATAGAGTCAGTTTAGAAGTTAGAATTAAATTAGCTTAAAATACCCCTAGATCAATACCATCAAACTCTACACACACACACACCCCTTACATTGGGAAACTGGTCCCATTACCCCCAGTCGGACCCGCTACTCCAAACGGGCAAGGAGCCGCCAACCAGGTTCCGGACCGGGTGGGTATCCCCCTTGTGTTGTCGACCCGATTTCGAGGCCCTCAACAAATCCCTGATTTTGAGCAACCATGCTATCGCACTGCAGGCTGAGTTGTTCTAATTTTGCCTTCTTCTCACTCAAGATTTGGAGAGCACGACCCTCCCTGGCATGAATCTCAGCGATTATCCCTTCCTGCTGTTGGTGTAGGGTTTCTCTCGCAAGGGCGGCCAAATTCAACCCCCAGCCCCTTATGTCACCTTCGGCTACTACTAAGACAACTCCTTCTGGTAATACCAAAGTGTTCGTTGTGCATGCGCGCAACATCTGTTCAGCCTCGGATATACCTTCTGCAAGGTGCGGTGGCATCATTCCTGGGGGTTGCACTTGTAATGCCTGCAACTACGTTCTGAGCACCCCCAACACAGTCATCTGCTCCGTCATCAATTCTGCCAAAGCATTCTTGTCGATAAGGGTTCCTCCCATGGACGCTGTTGACTTTGTCCTCTTTCGTGTGGAAGGCTCCTCCTAGACGTGCGACCTTTTGAGTTGGGTCACATGTGTCGTAGGGCTTGTGCATTCCTATGTCTCCACCTCCCCCTGTATATTCTGCTCCATGGGAATTTCTTGGCCTTCATCGGCCTCCTTAGCAGGCGCGGTTATGGTCTGTGTTATTTGCTCTAGCTCGGCTACCTCAGCTGCCATCTGTTGTATGGTCGCTTCCTGTTCCTGACACTTTCTTTCCACTAGCTTCACTTAGCGTAGCTTGGTCTCCTTCTTCTTCTGTTGTACCGTAAGTTTTTCCAATTCTGCCAAGTTCAGGGTGCGCCACTCCGGAGACCATGACGCCATTACTTCGAAGATTGCATCATCTGTGGCAATGAACGGAAGCTTTTCCCATGCTCGGGCTGGATCCTTACGCACCCGGATATACAAGTTATGCATATTCGCCTTGAATTCCGTCACACTCTGTAAAGTGTTATATACTGTCGGGGACAAGCGTGGCCTACGATTGATCCATGTTCGTAAACTTGCCTCTACAAATGTACAAAATACCTTTATTTCCTGGATCCTTGCTGCGTCTTTGGTCACCCAGAGCGAAGTATACCTCACGGACTCGGGTATGTTTTGCTCCACAGAGGGAAACTGGCTGTCTGCTGGCAGCTCCCCGATAATCAACAAGATGGATAAGAGCACCCATGGGTAGTGGAAGGTCTTACCCTGATCTTGTGCTTCCCTGTAGTTCATAAAAAATTCATCACAGGGAAACTGTGCCCAATTGAATTGGACCCCTTCCACACACTGCACTGCCAATGCAATTATAGATGCCGGTACTTCATCTGCACGTCATTTCCTCATGAGATTGCTTTCCAGCAACTGGGTGGTAACGCACACCCCTCGATATTTGATACTTGCTATTACGTACCCTCACTTCTTTTTCTCTATCTTATATTTGGCCTTCATATCTTCTGCGAGGCCCAAATCATTACTCGTTTCGGCTATATTTGTGGGATTTCTTGCTTTAATCGACAGCCACGAAATTCGGTGAATTAAGTCAGCTATGATGGGAATCGGTTCTTCTAGCCACAAATACCCATCATGTACTAGACAGAGTAGCTGCCGGATGACAAAGATAGTGATAGGCGCGCAGTGGTAGTGGGGTATCCACCGCAGATGTAGTAACCCTGCCTTCTCCACACCTCGCAACCATTTTTGCTGTCGTAGTTTTTCCATGGTCAACTGTGGGAACTTCTCACTATCTGCAAGGTCCTAGTCTTCGAATTTTATATTTGGTACCCGTCCCAGTGGCGGACTGTCAAATCTGATATCATCTGGAAGAAGCGAGGTTTGGAGCGCACTCTTCATGGCCTCCAGGTCCTTTCGTATCTTGGTTGTCCCTTTCCATGGGGGAATGTAGGATGGGAACTCTATCACTGAAGGTACTTGGGAGACATTTTCCACCTCATCGTCCTGTGCCTCAATTTGAGCTATCAGGTCTTGCAGATCATCCTCCTCCTCTTCTGTTTCACTAGCGACAACTTTTCCTTTTTCGACTAGCGAGATTTTACTAACTCTTGGGTGCCGTGGTGATACCCGAATGGACCCCATCGACTGTTTGTTTTTCTGCGGTCATGACATGTGTGGGGACTTCAGTACCTCTAGTGCACCTGTCATCTCTCTGGGCTCCTCTTGGGTCACCCGGGGTTCTTAGCTACCTCCCATAATTCGCACTCTGGTTCTCGACATTGTGTTTATACGAGATCCGGTTAGTCGTGCATTCATGGGTGGCAAGGTAGCTTGGAACTCACTGCTCTGTACTACCTCAATTCTTAAAAATACTAGAGCTACTAGAAGGATACCCCATGGTATTTTATAGTAACAATCATATTTGAATTCAACCCTTCCCTCCATTTTTGAGTCCTTAGTACCTGCTTGGTGACAGATCTTCCTGAATCTAGCTCATAATTCATGTCTTAATGGCCTGCCGCCCACTCCTTTTTGCATCAAATTAGCCTTCTTGTCATGAACAGTGTCGTCAATGGTCACCTCCTAGGCTATCTGCGCGACAGCGCATCCCCTTAAGCGTAACTGTGAGCCTGTTATAGACATTTTTGTGCCTCGCAGCATGGAGCATGAAATGTCAATAAATACAGGGATCCTCAGTCCCTAAACATGTTGTTCTTACCCCTAGAGGAACAAGGTCAACAAACCACAGCACTCCTGATCAGTTCTCCACCTGAAAACACTCAAAAACAGGCTATTTTTGGATCATGTCAGCTGCTCCACTGAGCATCTGCGCTGGAAGTCAACTGCTCTTCCTTGTACCTGCGCTGGAAGTCAAAATCAATGAAGGCTACCTGCGCTGGGCAAGATTGGACATGTGGCACAGTGAGTCATTACCTTGGAAACTTCCAAAAATGACACTTGGATCAGGTATTTCGCCTTGTGATGAGTCAGAGGCTTTGTTTCTCCAAGTGGAAGCAAGGTTCACCAAGTGGACTCAAGAACTGAAGACTAACTAAAGATTAACTGAAGAGAGAGAGGACACAAGGCAGCTACACATCAGTTGCAAGCTGACTCATCCTTTCTCAATTCATCTATATATTGAGCTCTCTCCTATGAGCTCAAGAGGCTGGAATTTTGGGCAAAGCAAGGAAGTGCTGTTGGTTTACAGTTAGAGCTATTGGGTGATTGCTTTTATAGAGGGGAAGAGGAGATTTCTTGCTGCTGGGGAGGTGCTGCTGGATTGGAGCCATTTATGGTTGTAACCTTCTCAGAACCTTTTACTTCTATCAATAAAGCTTTGAATGTTCTCCTATATACTTGTATTGCATTGATGTATTGTATTTACTTGTATATCTGATTCACTCTAATCCATGCATCAGTTATGAGTACATGTTTCTTGTAGTTTCCCTCTCTTGTTTTTACAGGATCTTTGCGTAGCTGGGCCGGCAAAGGGAGCAAGGAGCTGGGAACAAGAGGCAACGAGAGAAGACAGGATAGACAAAAGCGAAATATATCGGTTGGTCAATCTTTTCTTCCTTCTCTGTACTTTCATAAAGGAAAATATCAAAGCTTTACTTTCAGTTGTTGCTAAGGAACTGTTAACACCCAGGTTGTTCCCTATGACTCCCAAGGGAATACGACCGGGGTAACCACTAACCAATCTTTGGGTTACAGTTCCTAGCCCAAATGCAACCAGAGAGGGATCTCTCTTTATGATTTATCTCTATTATAAGTGTGTTTTAGGCTAGCTATGATGCTTAGGTTTTATTTATGTTTTGGTTGAAGGATCTCTTTCAGGTCTTATGATGTAATACTTTGATGGTGAGTTTCCATTGGGCAATGGAGTCTAGATGTTGTGAGATGATCTTATATGTTGAGTAGTGTCCTACTGCAAGGCCTATTGTGTATTTAACAGACAAGTTTAAATTTGAGTGATGATATGTGTCAACCAGCAGAAATCTGTTAAGAATTTTCTGTTATGTTGGTGAAATGAAAATGAACGCAGAGCACAGGAGCAAAGTTTGAATTCCTGTGACGGTAGCCAATATGAAAGATGTATTCTGAAAGTGCAGCAGCTTAAGAATTACACTTTATATAGATTACACCTGAAGAAAACATTTAATAAACAACATAGACTGAACTCAGGGTGCTCAATGAGCAAATCCTGGGAGTTATTCTTTTTCTCTGTTGCTTAATATAGGAAATGAGATAGTGTATATGGATCTATAACAAAACAAACTAAACAGGGAGAAAATTACAGAGACTTATTGCATGGTAAGATACGCAGGGATCCAGCAGTCAAGAACAGGTACAAAACATCTTCAACACATCAAGCATCCATGAAATTCCATTGCATCCTTTATTAACTTTTAGAAAACAATTGCAGCATAAGAGACTCTTCAGGAGAAATTCACAACAACCCTTGATCTCTTATGCGAAGGGGTTTATATAGTAATATGTATACAAAATATCTCAGGTATAGAGTCATCTGAGAGAGAGAAAATATCTTCAGTAGTGTTCAGAAAGTAGGCAAGAAGTTATTACAATGTTAAATGCAGCGTAAATGCCCTTTATATCTGTCAGAGAATTGTTTTGACTTTTAGGAGTCACTGAGTCGGTTGCATTACTCTGTATTAATCCTGGAGGTACGCATTTACTTTTGCCTGCGCAGTGAGTTCTCGGATTTGCCAGCTGTGGTTCTCTTTTTCTGCTTTGTTGGCCGCTTCATCTGCTGAGTTGGCTCAGCTTTGATTTTATGATGCCTGCTGACTTTGTTGACTGTTCTTTTCATCAAAATTTGTAGAAAAAACAGAAGTTGGTGACTGAGTCACTGTTTACAAGATTCTCTGGATTGCATCTGTCCACCATTCCTGTGTAGGGAGCTGATGCCTGAGGATGGCCTCCATTGTCTCTTCAGCTTCTGTATATTTGAAAAAATTTGGGGCTACATCAAACAAGTGATTAATTTCATTCATTACAAAAAGTAGATTTTCTATCTTACTATAGAAAATCTGTCCTGTAATAGGCCCTGTGTCTTCTGAAGTGCTGGCCTTCTCATTGACCTGTGCTGAGGCAAAAACATTCACTCTTTTAGCATACTGTTCATGGGTGAATAATTTCCCTCCGCTGTTCAGCAAGCTAGGGAGTCCTTTATTCTGCAATACCTGGAATCTCTCCATGAACCTGTTTACCTCTGTTTGCATATCCTGGGTTCTTCTGTCCAATGTCTGTACCAGATTTCTAAGAGTAAGAACCCTCTTGATCATTTGAATAGTCTCAGTTCTATTTGCAATTCCCATGGTGGCCAACTGAGAACTTGTTTTGTGATTGAGCACATTGATCATTCTTGTAGCAATTTCAGGCATATTTCCCAATAAGGCCCTTGATGTTCGGATTTCCCTCTGTGCCTTTGGAATGAGCTCTAGTTGCTCATGGATTGTCTCGATGTATGGCCATTGGTTGTTGATGGATTTACCAATATTGGACCATATCATTGCTCTGATCTCAGCTATGATTTTATCTAGCTTGAGCTCATTCTCAAGCTCCTTGATTTTGTCTTTAAGGGCTTTGATTTCCCTGGCCTTCTCTCCCACTTCTCTTTTTGTTTTATCATGCCTTTCATTTACCTTGGCCAGCTGTTCCTTAGTTTCATTCAGCTCTGTCATCTGGGCTTCCAAAACTTGTATTTCATTCTTTAGCTTTTGCATATCTAGGCTCTGATCTGTGCTGATGGGTGCTGCTGAAGTAGATGTGGCTGGTTGTTCAGCCTGCTGAGGTGGAGGTACAGTAGTAGGAACAGTCTCCTCAAGATTGATGACTTGTGGAGAGGGCTGAGATGTCTGCCCTTCTTGTGCTTGTTTTGATGATGCTTGTAGAGGTGCTTGTATAGCTTCATATTGCCCCAATTTTTCTTGTGCCTTCACAAGCTCTTTGTAAATAGAAACTAGCAGGGCAGTAGAATCCTGCTCATACCTTTGCTTTGCTACCTCATCAGTCTGTGGATGGATAGTGGCTGGAATTTTGATCTTCTTCCTCAGTGCAGCCATGTCAGCATCTCTAAGTTTCAGGATCTCTTGTATCCCTTTGATGTCATTGGGATTGTGCCCAATTTCTATAATAATTTCCTCCAGGGATCTTATCCTGTTGTCTTTGGCCTGAGAAGAGGCCCTCTCTAGTTCTAGCTGGGAAGCTGTGGCATTCAGACTGCTTGTTAATTTGTAATTGTCCAAAGTCTTGTCGGCCAATGAAGCATACACCATTTCTCCAGTTTGCTTATGCAGCTCAATTTTGTCCATAGGGTGTATGTCTTTGGCAAGGACCTCTAGGTTGGTCCTAAGATAGTCAGCAGTGGATTGTGGCCGGAGTGCCGTAGGCATAAAGTGACTCATTGTCAATTTGCCTTCACTTACATCAAAAGCAGACATAAGTCTCTGCTGATTGGAAGGAGCCATGTTTAGCAGGTGATTGTACAATTGTACCTTGATAGGGTCACTCCTCCTCTTGATGTCTATAAACTGATGCTTGATACTTACTTGTCCTTCTTTCTGCTGGCTGGAGGAGCTGACCTCCCCTCCCATGGTCCTGTCCTGTTCCTGTTGGAAGGAACTTGCTGAAGTTTCTCTGCTGGGTGGGCCCATGCCCAATGCCTCTCTTATTGCTATATCATCCTCTGGAAAATCATTGAGTCTCTGCCTTTTCTCTCCTTGGTCTATAGAGGATGTCAAGGGAGTCTCTCTGTCCCTTTTTCTAAAGACAAATGTATCCTCCTTTTGAGGGGTTTGGAGGACCGAGGCATCAAAGGTAGTGTCTTGTCTTGTAGGCACTGTTCTTTCAGTGGTCTGAGGAGTCTCCACTGTTTTCTTTTGCTGGGCAGACTGCTCCTGCCCTTGTTCTTCTTGATGTTGTTGCTCTTGCTGTTCTGATTCTTCTTGCTGCCCTTGCTGCAGCCCTTCTGCTTGCTGCTGTTGTTTTTGTTGCTGTTCCTGCTGTTGCTCCTGCTCCATCTCTTTCTCTGCCTCCATCTCCTTTTCTTTTCCCTTCTCTGATATCTTTCCAGCAACTCTTGTAGTTTGCTGTGGGGTGGTTGAAGAGGAGGCTGCTGCTCCAATTTGTGTGCTTGGCAGTGAGGGGACCTGTGAATAAAACTCAAGGTCAGCCATCTTCTTTTGGTTGTTTAGAGCTCTTTGATTAAGCTCTTCTTGAGTCACATTTTCTTCTAAAGTTCCTCTTTTCCACTTGCTTTGGTTGGCATATTTTTCTAAGTGAGGAAGGCTATAATGACCATAAGCAGATAATCTGTATTTAAGTCTCCTCATTGTAATGAAGTTGTTGGGGTCATAGGGTTTCCATATGAAGCTGTATTTGAGACCAAATCCCCCCAGTATTGAATCTGCTTCCTTCCACCCTTCATCCCTTTCATTATAGAGGAAATGGCCAAGTTGACTTTTGACCTTTAGCTGTGCCTTTTTACCTCTGCCTGAGAAGTGGAACATATCCACAAAGCCAAACTGCCTAAAGTATTCTAAGGCAAATAGCCTCATAGGCACAAATCTGGGTAGTCTAAATGGGGGCAACTCACACCCATATATTCTAATGACGGTGTGGTGTTGGTAGAAATACCAATCCCCAATACTGTATGCTTTAGATAAATGCAGGAGTCTTTGCATTTCATCTGTCAGTTTGGGAGGAGGTGAACCCAACAGTAGAGTCAAGGCTGGATGGATGAAAAGATCAATAAATTCGCAGTAGGTGTATGGAGAGCAGCTTACTATGTGAAAAACGGATGTCCAATACACTACTGATCTCAGATTGCCCTGTGCATCTTCTCTCTTCTTTGGGAAGGAGAACTTATCATGCTGGAAGTATAGGAGCAGATGATATAGGTAAGAGGTGTATCTAAATACCCTTTCTCTTGACAAATTCATCAACTGATCATGCATCTTGTCTGATATGTATGTGGCATAATCATAGTGGATTGGCTTCTTTCCTGGGGAAAACATAAGCATCATTTGTATAACTGTTTCATCCACATGCTCTATTGAATCATATCCCAGGATGGGACTGATCATGTCAACCAGGTCTAGGCCCAATTGGTTGAGGTAAACACAGTTGATAGGAGGAATTTGCAGAGTGTCAGCTTTGATGAATAGCTGGTTGATCTTTGTAATTTGGGCCTCTGTGGTTCTGGCTCCCTGTACTATTAAATCATCTAATGACAGAGGGACCAACTTTTGATCTGTCTGGAACTGCAACATCTCCCTGATGGTTTCAGGGGTAATGAGGAATAGAATTGAGCCTGCAGAGTCCAGCACTGCCCTCTGGGATGCATCATAGTGGTCAGCAACTAGGTGTACAAGCTCAGGGAATTGATTAACCTGAGGAAGCTTGAATATTGGGAGGAATGAATCCCAAATTCCCAGGATGTCTGTCCCCCTTTCATGTTTGATCTTTATTTCATTTAGGATTTGCAAATGGAACCTGCTTCTGCTCAACATTTCCTCTGATATCTTGTAGTCCAAGTCTGCTAATGCTCTGGTGTCCAATGTTCTATTAGGGACATTCAGGGGAGCCACATTGAGGGCTATAGGAGCTACAGGGGGGTCCATGACTCTTCTTGGGATGTAATTCTGTTTTGAGGACTGCTGTTACTATGCAGAGTAACACCGACAAGGCTTCTTTGCAGATAATGATGGTTTTGTAAGTGAAAGGTGGAAGTAAGGCTGCAGCAGTTGAAATACTGCCTCTGAGTGATTAGGTGGGTGGCGGAAATGTTCAGAGGATACTCTTTTGTGGTGTATTTATCTCCTGCAGGTGACGGGTTCACGATTGCGCGAACCAGTGACAGTTTTTCTTTCGAATTACCGACAATTGGTTCGACAGAAGCTTAGTGACGGCTCTGGTTCAGTTTAATATGTCAATTCGGTGGCATTTAACGGTGAATTTGGAGTCTTAAGGTCTGTTACTCATTGACATGCGAAATGCAGCGAAAATGGAGTTTCAGAGCTCAAATGAGGAATACCTGTAAATTTGGATCGGTCAGAGCTTGTTGGCGCTGAAGAAATGGACGTTCTGGTGGTCAGGAAACAATTTTCGCGGGCGGTGCAAGTTTATACGTAGTTTTTCATGCAGAATAAAACGACGATGAACGCACAAAAATGGCAAAAAACACGAATTTTTGGCTAAAATAGACCTTTTGGTGCTTTTGGCGCGAATCCGTGCTGACGTCAGCATGACGTCATTGGTGGGGTCAAGGTCGGATGACGTCATGCTGACGTCATCGGGTGACGTGGCGGGGTCTGGTTGGTCCACAGGGGCAGTGAGATGGCAGGACAGGTGGACCAATGGTAGGGCAAGGGAATGACGAGACAGCGTACCTGGGTGACGAAGCGCTGACAGGTTGCTGACGCGGCGAGGACGTAAGCGAGCGGGATGGGAAACCGGAAACCGACAGTGGTTTCGTATCGCACCACTTCCTGTACGGGGGCGGTATCTGTCAGTTGTACCTCCGACGCATTGTGATGAGGGCGCGTGGCAGCGGAGTGACGTACTCAAAATACGGACGTCGGGAGATAAGTTTCGGGCAGCGGATGAGCTCCGACGTCATGGTGACCGTTATATCTGCGGAGGTTAATCGGACGATGGTCGGATGACTGACGTGACAGGGAGATAGTACGCATAACTGTCAGACGTCGGAAGGACTCCGACGCGATCAGGGCCGTCGGATCTGGAGGGCCTGATCCAACGGTCATCGGGGAGGTGACATGGCCAGCGTATACGGAAGCGGGCGGAGGCATAAAATAGGTGTTTTGAACGCATTTCCAATGTATTTCCAAAAACAAATTATGTGCGCCAACCTTGGTTATAGAGCGGAAAGAGGGTTTTTCATGTTTTTTGCTCTTTGAAGCGGGTGAAGGTGGAATTAGGCTTTTTAGGGGTTTTTTATGTGCAAAAGGGGCTAAAAATAGAGGAATTAGCTCATGAAGGGGAAGGGGTAGCTGGCATAGGTTCATCAACATGACCTGGTGTCATTTGATCCCTGACTCGAGACTTTATTGGCTATAATGCCAAGGGGGGGGGTATTTATAAGATTTTGGGATTTATACACCTTGGTGTTAGTAATATTAGGGAAAAAGGTGATATAAGGGATTTATATAATAGGGTTAGTGTTAGTATGGAGGAGAGGGTAAGTGGATGTGGAAACCATTGAGTTTATGTGAAACAAACTTGGTTTTAAATGCAGATCAAAATGAAAAGATCTTTAGACAAGAAATGTGGCTTCTTAAAGATTAAGAAACACCATGAAACCTTAGTCTTTTCCATGAATCTTAGCTGATGGGGGAATGTTAGAAATGAAATTGGAGGGGAATGAGGGAAATTAGTCATGCTTCCTGCTGAAATTCGATGAAGAAGGACACCCTTGTCACTTAATTAACTTTGCTTTGATGCCCACCATCACCATTCCTGCAATGGTAGGGATAACCTTTCTGCAACCCCAACTACTTACCCAGCTACTTACCTAGCATTTTTATTTCTTCTTGGAGGGTGCACTTGGACTTGCAGACCCTTACTTGCCTTTTCTTTTCTTTGGCTTTTTCTTTTGCTTTCTCTATCTACTTCTACCCTTATCTCTTCCAAGGTCCCAGATTAGGCTGTTGGGATCCTTTTCTTCTCTACCTAAACTAGTTGTCTGCCAAGATTAAGCAGTTTGGACAGACTTCTTTCTCTAGTCTATAGCAGAAAATTGAAAACATGGCATGATCCAGATTAAACTGTTGGATCATCCATCAAAATTTGAAAATAAGGTGATCAATCATTGAAACACTTTACACCCCTCTTGTTTCCTAGGAAATATGGGATCTTTGTAAACTCAAAGCAGAGCATATTTGGACTTTCTCTTGCCAATCATGAAATATGAAACCTATTGCTATAGGTATCCAACAGTGGCTCCACATGGGGATGGTTTTTCTTTTGAAAGACCAAGAACAGCAGGTCAGATTGCCTTACTCTTTGGCTGCCCATACCAATCTTGAAATTTGCTGTATTGATGTTTCAAAATTGTGTGCTTCTTCCTTGGAAGACCTCTGATTCTATTTGCCTTTTGCTGGTTGGTGAATCACTTAGAAAACTGTATATTACAATCTAAAACAGAAAATAATATGTACATCTGCATATATACAAGGAATCCTTAGATTCCACTCACGGGGAATAGTCAAAGTAGTGCTTCAGCATCCTGCCATTGACAGGACCTTTATCCAAGTCAGTTTCAGTCAGACTTTTAAGGAAATAAGTGTTGTTACCTTGTACTGCTTGGACAGCAAATGGTCCTCTCCATAAAGAATCAAATTTTCCATGTTTTCCTTTCTCTTCTCTTCTTGCATCCCACTTTAAGACTTTGTCCCCCACATTGAAATCTTCTGCTTTGGTTCTTCTATCAAAGGCCTTTTTCAATTTTTCTTGTAATATCTGCACTCTGCTGAAAACTTGTTCTCTGGTTTGCTGTAGGCAAATTATCTGGTTAATCCTCCTTTGCATATCATTTGGCTCTGCTTGACTTTCTTGCAGAAGCTTCATAACCGGCACTCCTAGTGATGAAGGAAATCTGGCTTCTAATCCATAGACTAACTCATATGGGCTGGTCCCAATTGATCTTTTTGTTGTTAGTCTATCTGCCCATAAAGCATTGACCAGTTTCTTATGCCAATTCTTTTTGTTCTCTTCAAGCACCTTCTTTATGATGTTTATTAAACTTTTGTTTGATGATTCAGCAAGGCCATTTCCTTGAGGATAGTAAGCAGTAGAATGGCCCAAAGTAATGTGAAATTTATGGCAGAAGTTCACCATCTTCTTGGATCTGAAGGCAGCAGCATTGTCTGTTATTATCTTGTCTGGACAGCCAAATCTAGCCAGTATATTGTTTTCCAAAAACTGAATGATTACTGAATCATTAGCTTGTCTGCATGGGGCAGCTTCAATCCACTTGGTGAAGTAGTCTGTTGCTGTTAAAATCCATCTGTGTTGGCCTGAAGATGAGGGATGAATTTCCCCAATGAAATCCAAGCCCCATTGTTGGAAAGGTCTCTCTGTTGCAATGGGCTTCAAAGGAAGTGGGAGCAACTGTCTTTTGCCTTCAAACAATTGGCATTTGTGGCATGAGGTTGTGAATTTCTTAACATCAGAGAACATGGTGGGCCAGTAATAACCAACCCTCAATATTTTGTCCACAGTGGACTTCCAGTACAAATGTCCACCACAGTCTCCTGCATGGAATTCTTGCATGATGTTGTTAGTCTCATTCTCCATTAGACAGTGCAGCAATATACCTTCATGGTTTTTCCAAAGTAAATTTCCATCCATCACACAAAATCTAGATGTTTTCATTTTTAGGAACCTACACTTAGTTTTGGACAGTCCTGGGGGAGCACACAGGTTTTGTAACACATAACAGATATCAGAGTACCAAGGAGATTGTTCAAAGGCTACATTGATCTTTGGAGTCGCCAGCTCTGCTTCACTGTCCAGTTGATTGATATCTAAGGCTTGGAAATTTGCTTCTGTCATTAATTTGGCCAAACCTTGCCCTTTTATTAGCTTTGTAGGTTTTATTTCAATGTCAAATTCTAGTATGTTTGCAATCCATTTTCCTCTTCTGCCCTCTAAGTTTTCTTGGGTGAGAATGTCTTTGACAATAGGACTTGGTACATAAGCCACAACATGGGAGTAAAGGATATAAATCCTAAAGTCTTTAATAGCTTTAATCAAAGCATAGGCTTGCTTCTCCATAATTTGGTACTTTAGCGGGGCATCTCTAAGAGCTCTACTGAAGAAGGCAATAGGCTTCTCATTCCCTTGGTCATCTTTCTGTAATAAAACAGCAGCAATAGTATGCTGGGAGGCAAAGGAGAAAATGATAAAGTCTCGGTCAAACTGAGGATTGGTTAACACTGGGGTTTGAGTCAAGGCCAATTTTATAATTTCAAAGGCTTGTTTTGCTTCAACAGTCCATTTTACCTTTGAATCCTTTTTCAACATGTTGTTCAATAATCTGATTAGTTCTGCTAAATTCGGGATAAACCTCCTTAAAAAGTTAATTTTCCCTAAGAATCCCTGCAACTCCTTGACATTCCTTGGGTGAGGCATTTGTAGGATAGCTTGTATCCTATCTGGATCAATTCTTATGCCATCTTTTGAAATAATGTGCCCTAAGAGTTTCCCTTCTTCTAAGCCAAATAATGATTTCTTGGGATTTAAGGAAATGCCAAATTTTCTGCATGTTAGGAAAATCTGTCTCAAATGTTTCAGGTGTTCTTGGTCAGATTTTGAAAAGGGTGTAAGATCATCTAAGTAAATGACCAGGAAGTCATGAATCTCTTTTGCAAAAGCAATATCCATTGCTCTTTGAAAAGTTGCCCCTGCGTTTTTCAATCCAAAGGGCATTTTTACATACTTGAAAGTCCCCCATGGGGTTGTAAATGTAGTTTTGTCTTGATCATCAGGGTGTACTAGGATTTGATTGAAGCCTGAGAATCCATCAAGCAATGACATCCTTGAAGCCCCCACCACTCTTTGGAGAATGTGATCCATTTTGGGTAAAGGATAGTTATCTTTGAGTGATACTTGATTTAAATTCCTTAAGTCTACACAAAGTCTAATTTCACCAGTTTTCTTTCTTGTAGGGATCAAATTTGAAATCCACTCAGAGAACCTGATTGGTGCTATGATACCAGCTTTGAACATTTTATGCAATTCTTTTTCAATGGAAGGAAGGAGCATAGGATTGATCCTTCTCAATTTCTGTTTGAATGGTTTTTGATTAGGCTTGAGGGGAATGGTGTGCTGGATGACAGAAGTATCATAGGACTTTAGATCCTCATAACCCCAAGCAAAAACATCTTGAAACTCTTTAAAGAGGTCAATGTATTTGGGTTTTTGATCAGGGGGCAAAGAAGCAGATAGCTTTATTATTTTAGACTTGTCAATAGTACCAATGTTGCACTCTTCAACTGCTGCATCTAATGGCTGCATCTTTGGCTTTCTGGGGACGTCATTTGAATCAAAAATGTCCTCTAATGGGGTAAGGCCTACTGGAAGGAAATTGTCTTTGAGTTGTATGATTTCAGCTTCAGCGCTGTTCACCTCTTCACAGTCAATTTGGTGAATTTGCTGAATGTTTTCATTGTTGAAAATGGTTGGACTCAGTAATTGTTTTGCTGTTCTAGGTGACATTGGGTGAGCAAACTGTTGGAACTGTATTTGTGATTGACTTGCTCCATCACGTATTTGTGATTGACTTGCTGACTCAATGTCAATATTTAGTCCTGTGAACTCTTGTTGCAAGGTTAAAAAATTGTTTTTTTGCATGTCATCCTCAAATACTTGCCATTCTTTGACATTGTTTGGAATAGAGGGTCTATATTTGATCTCGGCTGTGAAGCAGTTATTGGGTTGTAATGGGAATTTGAAGGTGCTGGCAAATGTTGCCAAGCTGTGTGCATGGAGATTGTGGCCCCTTGAAATTTTTGTGATAACAAACTCAGAGAAAGTCTCCAATATTTCAATTACAGCAGACCTGTAGGACCTCAATCTTTTGTCATTGGTGACAAAACTTCCTTTTACTTGTTGAATTACTAGATCAGAGTCTCCCATGATGGAGAGCCTAGGAGCTTGTAATGACTTTGCTAGTTTGAGACCTAGTAACAGAGCTTCATATTCTGCCATGTTATTAGTGCATCTAAAATTTAATCTATAAGCCCTGCCTTCTGCATGGTCTTTCTCTTTGTTATGTATCCAAACTCCAGCTCCTGCCCCTAACTTGTTAACTGAGCCATCAAATTCTAGGACCCACAGGATATCTTGCTGAAAAGGAGGTTTGAAAATCTTTTCATGGGATGGCAATGTGAGCAGGAGTTGGGGTTTCTTCTCCCCTTTGTTCTCTAGGACAGTTTCATCACTTGTTTGACAATCTTTGACAACTAGAGGAGGGCTAATGTGTATTGTTGGGCTGATTGATGTTTTGCAGGTGCTACTTGCTTGATTAATGTTTTGTTCTTGCATGAGTGTTTCGGTCCTAATGTCATTGTTTGAGAGGCTTGCGCTGTCATTGAAGAGGATGAAGGAGTCTATGTCTGAATGAACAGCATATATTGGAAAATTTTGAGGCTTTTCTTCACTGCTGACCATATACTTCATGAGTGTTTCCCTGTAAAGTCTTTTTGGTTGCCCAAAGACAGAGATGGTGGCATATGACATATCCAATTGCAAGGAGCCTTGGAGTTTGGCTCCCCATGATCTTGATAACAGCATCCCATATTTAGGTGGGATATCAGCAACTACAACATCCATTAGAATGGTTTTGTTGGGATATTGAACCAGGGATACACATAAATCCTTTATTAGGCCCAAACATTTGACTTGGCTAGAATCAAAGGAAAACAGGTCTTTGTATGGTCTTGTTATATCCAAGTTCAATCTTTCCATGACTGCTTTTGGCATCAGGTTGTGAGAGGCGCCTGAGTCGAACATTGCATTATGCAGTATTTTATCATGAACATGCAGGCTGACATAAAAAGGTAATATCCCTGTGACTATTGTTTTTCCATCTACCTCTGGGCCAAACAGTAATTCTGGAGTGTCATCTAGCACATTTACATCATCTTTGCTATTAGTGAGTTGAAGGGATTTCTTGATCTGTTGCTTATAGATGTCATGCTTGGCTAGCTCTGAGAGGGGAATTGCTATTTTTAGCTTGCCAATCTCTGTGCCTAGGTCAAAAGGTTTGTCAACTTGGGTTTTGGAGTCACGGATAGCAGTCCTTTCTCTGTTCATTAAATCTTCTTGTTGGATTTCATCTTGACTTTGAGACCTGCCCCTTCTACTCATGTCTTGAGGGGTAATGTTTGAATCAGGGTGAGAGGACGAAGTTGCCATGGGCTGTTGTAGTGGGGACAGTAGTTCAGTAACCTCCTCAACTACAATTTCTTCTGCAGGCAAGTTTATTTTGTCATTAGGTTCTGTGACCATGGTTTCTTTAGACCTCTGTTTATCCTTTATCTTGTCTGGCTGATTTACATTCACAGTCCTACTCCTTAGTTTGTACTGTTTATGGACTTCATAGACAGCAGTATCATATCCTTGTTTAAAATCAAAGGATTCTCCTGATTTAGTTTGGAATGTTTTGATTTCATCCTCCTCATGGTCTTCTTGTGTTAAGAAAACATGGCTTTTACCATCCAGACCCATTAAGTTAATTTCAGGATCTTCATTGAGTTGATTGGATGTGGAAGTTTCTGCGTAATTTTCTTGAAAAGGGGGTCTAATGTCTTGGTCAACACTTGTCTTTCCTATGTTTGGGTTTTGAGTTCTCCTGAAATTCGGATTTCTAGGAGGGTTGCTTTGTGATGCTTCCCATGATGATTTTATTTCAACTGATTCCACTCTTTCACCCAATCTCTTCATGCTATTTAGTATTGCATCTAGCTTCTGATCAAAGCCCGAGGGTTCTTCTTTGAAGATAGTCCTTTTCTCCAACTTTGCCCTGTTTCTTTTGGCAATTAGGTTAGCCTCTACTGTGATAGCAACCCTTTGAGCTTCTGCAAGGGTTGGAGGATCTCTTTCTTTCAACTGATAAGCCATATTAGGGTCAAAACCGTCAGGGAATTTATATAGGGCTAAATCAGGAGGGGGCCTTAAGTTCTGTGGGATAGCATTATATACATTGTTAAACCTGGCACAATATTCCAAAACTGTTTCTTGGGGACCTCTCTTAATAGTGTCATATTCACCAAGTATGTGGAGTGGATCTTTCTTTTTCTCCCATCTATTGGTAAAAGCTTGGTAAAGCTCCTCAGGAGTGGTAATGGAGTTTGCATTCAGGGATCTAAACCAGGTTCTAACATCCCCAGTTAAGCTTTGAACAAAAATTCTCATCCTGACACTGTCATCATCTATTTCATAGGTCTCAAAGTGGTCTTGCATCTTCTTAGCATGCTGGACAGCTGTCAAAGGGCCATTGGAGTCAAAAAATGAGATTTTGGTTTGGTAGTCTTGGGGTAGAGCTGCAGCATTAGCTGGTATCTGCAGAGGTGCATACCTGTTAGCCATGTTTATGAGGTTTAGAGGGTTGATAGGAACAAACGGAACAGCAGGGATTACTGGTGCAACAGGGTTAATGGGATGGGTAACAAACGGGGGACCGGTTGAAAGAGTATGTGTAATGGGTGAAGATGTGAGAGGAGGACTTTGAGGTGTTGATGGTGAACTAGGGGAACTAGGGGTGGACCGGAAAAGAACTTTGCAAGGGGTGGGAATGAGGCTAGGTTGATCTGAACTTATATCTGAATCAACAGGCTTCTCCTGCTTTTGCTGTCTCCTAATGTTTTTTGGAATGATATTTGGATTATCAACAATGATGGGTTGATTAGGGTCAGGGTTTGCCCTAGTGTGCCTTGGGTTTCTTTTGGGAGCCAGCTTCTAATTATTCTTTTAGAACTTATATAGGAGGTTTTATATGTGCAAGGACTGGATGAGAATTTTGAAATGACTATATATGTTTCAAAGCTAGGATGAAGATTCCCTAATTAGCTCTTCCCTAAAGCTGTCCCTGTACTACAGAAACAGTCCTAAGGCCTCTTGGCTAGTTTCAGGCTTGATGGTAGCTTTGGAAGATAGATAGTAATTGAAAAATTATTAAGAAGTCCCCAGCGGAGTTGCCAATTATGTTAACACCCAGGTTGTTCCCTATGACTCCCAAGGGAATACGGCCGGGGTAACCACTAACCAATCTTTGGGTTACAGTTCCTAGCCCAACTGCAACCAGAGAGGGCTCTCTCTTTATGATTTATCTCTGTTATAATTGTGTTTTAGGCTAGCTATGATGCTTAGGTTTTGTTTATGTTTTGGTTGAAGGATCTCTTTCAGGTCTTATGATGTAATACTTTGATGGTGAGTTTCCATTGGGCAATGGAGTCTAGATGCTGTGAGATGATCTTATATGTTGAGTAGTGTCCTACTGCAAGGCCTATTGTGTATTTAACAGACAAGTTTAAATTTGAGTGATGATATGTGTCAACCAGCAGAAATCTGTTAAGAATTTTCTGTTATGTTGGTGAAATGAAAATGAACGCAGAGCACAGGAGCAAAGTTTGAATTCCTGTGACGGTAGCCAATATGAAAGATGTATTCTGAAAGTGCAGCAGCTTAAGAATTACACTTTATATAGATTACACCTAAAGAAAACATTTAATAAACAACATAGACTGAACTCAGGGTGCTCAATGAGCAAATCCTGGGAGTTATTCTTTTTCTCTATTGCTTAATATAGGAAATGAGATAGTGTATATGGATCTATAACAAAACAAACTGAACAGGGAGAAAATTACAGAGACTTATTGCATGGTAAGATACACAGGGATCCAACAGTCAAGAACAGGTACAGAACATCTTCAACACATCAAGCATCCATGAAATTCCATTGCATCCTTTATTAACTTTCAGAAAACAATTGCAGCATAAGGGACTCTTCAGGAGAAATTCACAACAACCCTTGCTCTCTTATGCGAAGGGGTTTATATAGTAATATGTATACAAAATATCTCAGGTATAGAGTCATCTGAGAGAGAGAAAATATCTTCAGTAGTGTTCAGAAAGTAGGCAAGAAGTTATTACAATGTTAAATGCAGCGTAAATGCCCTTTATATCTGTCAAAGAATTGTTTTGACTTTTAGGAGTCACTGAGTCGGTTGCATTACTCTGTATTAATCCTGGAGGTACGCATTTACTTTTGCATGCGCAGTGAGTTCTCGGATTTGCTAGCTGTGGTTCTCTTTTTCTGCTTTGTTGGCCGCTTCATCTGCTGAGTTGGCCCAGCTTTGATTTTATGATGCCTGCTGACTTTGTTGACTTTTCTTTTCATCAAAATTTGTAGAAAAAACAGAAGTTGGTGACTGAGTCACTGTTTACAAGATTCTCTGGATTGCATCTGTCCACCATTCCTGTGTAGGGAGCTGATGCCTGAGGATGGCCTCCATTGTCTCTTCAGCTTCTGTATATTTGAAAAAATTTGGGGCTACATCAAACAAGTGATTAATTTCATTCATTACAAAAAGTAGATTTTCTATCTTACTATAGAAAATCTGTCCTATAATAGGCCCTGTGTCTTCTGAAGTGCTGGCCTTCTCATTGACCTGTGCTGAGGCAAAAACATTCACTCTTTTAGCATACTGTTCATGGGTGAATAATTTCCCTCCGCTGTTCAGCAAGCTAGGGAGTCCTTTATTCTGCAATACCTGGAATCTCTCCATGAACCTGTTTACCTCTGTTTGCATATCCTGGGTTCTTCTGTCCAATGTCTGTACCAGATTTCTAAGAGTAAGAACCCTCTTGATCATTTGAATAGTCTCAGTTCTATTTGCAATTCCCATGGTGGCCAACTGAGAACTTGTTTTGTGATTGAGCACATTGATCATTCTTGTAGCAATTTCAGGCATATTTCCCAATAAGGCCCTTGATGTTCGGATTTCCCTCTGTGCCTTTGGAATGAGCTCTAGTTGCTCATGGATTGTCTCGATGTATGGCCATTGGTTGTTGATGGATTTACCAATATTGGACCATATCATTGCTCTGATCTCAGCTATGATTTTATCTAGCTTGAGCTCATTCTCAAGCTCCTTGATTTTGTCTTTAAGGGCTTTGATTTCCCTGGCCTTCTCTCCCACTTCTCTTTTTGTTTTATCATGCCTTTCATTTACCTTGGCCAGCTGTTCCTTAGTTTCATTCAGCTCTGTCATCTGGGCTTCCAAAACTTGTATTTCATTCTTTAGCTTTTGCATATCTAGGCTCTGATCTGTGCTGATGGGTGCTGCTGAAGTAGATGTGGCTGGTTGTTCAGCCTGCTGAGGTGGAGGTACAGTAGTAGGAACAGTCTCCTCAAGATTGATGACTTGAGGAGAGGGCTGAGATGTCTGCCCTTCTTGTGCTTGTTTTGATGATGCTTGTAGAGGTGCTTGTATAGCCTCATATTGCCCCAATTTTTCTTGTGCCTTCATAAGCTCTTTGTAAATAGAAACTAGCAGGGCAGTAGAATCCTGCTCATATCTTTGCTTTGCTACCTCATCAGTCTGTGGATGGATAGTGGCTGGAATTTTGATCTTCTTCCTCAGTGCAGCCATGTCAGCATCTCTAAGTTTCAGGATCTCTTGTATCCCTTTGATGTCATTGGGATTGTGCCCAATTTCTATAATAATTTCTTCCAGGGATCTTATCCTGTTGTCTTTGGCCTGAGAAGAGGCCCTCTCTAGTTCTAGCTGGGAAGCTGTGGCATTCAGACTGCTTGTTAATTTGTAATTGTCCAAAGTCTTGTCGGCCAATGAAGCATACACCATTTCTCCAGTTTGCTTATGCAGCTCAATTTTGTCCATAGGGTGTATGTCTTTGGCAAGGACCTCTAGGTTGGTCCTAAGATAGTCAGCAGTGGATTGTGGCCGGAGTGCCGTAGGCATAAAGTGACTCATTTTCAATTTGCCTTCACTTACATCAAAAGCAGACATAAGTCTCTGCTGATTGGAAGGAGCCATGTTTAGCAGGTGATTGTACAATTGTACCTTGATAGGGTCACTCCTCCTCTTGATGTCTATAAACTGATGCTTGATACTTACTTGTCCTTCTTTCTGCTGGCTGGAGGAGATGACCTCCCCTCCCATGGTCCTGTCCTGTTCCTGCTGGAAGGAACTTGCTGAAGTTTCTCTGCTGGGTGGGCCCATGCCCAATGCCTCTCTTATTGCTATATCATCCTCTGGAAAATCATTGAGTCTCTGCCTTTTCTCTCCTTGGTCTATAGAGGATGTCAAGGGAGTCTCTCTGTCCCTTTTTCTAAAGACAAATGTATCCTCCTTTTGAGGGGTTTGGAGGACCGAGGCATCAAATGTAGTGTCTTGTCTTGTAGGTACTATTCTTTCAGTGGTCTGAGGAGTCTCCACTGTTTTCTTTTGCTGGGCAGACTGCTCCTGCCCTTGTTCTTCTTGATGTTGTTGCTCTTGCTGTTCTAATTCTTCTTGCTGCCCCTGCTGCAGCCCTTCTGCTTGCTGCTGTTGTTTTTGTTGCTGTTCCTGCTGTTGCTCCTGCTCCATCTCTTTCTCTGCCTCCATCTCCTTTTCTTTTCCCTTCTCTGATATCTTTCCAGCAACTCTTGTAGTTTGCTGTGGGGTGGTTGAAGAGGAGGCTGCTGCTCCAATTTGTGTGCTTGGCAGTGAGGGGACCTGTGAATAAAACTCAAGGTCAGCCATCTTCTTTTGGTTGTTTAGAGCTCTTTGATTAAGCTCTTCTTGAGTCACATTTTCTTCTAAAGTTCCTCTTTTCCACTTGCTTTGGTTGGCATATTTTTCTAAGTGAGGAAGGCTATAATGACCATAAGCAGATAATTTGTATTTGAGTCTCCTCATTGTAATGAAGTTGTTGGGGTCATAGGGTTTCCATATGAAGCTGTATTTGAGACCAAATCCCCCCAGTATTGAATCTGCTTCCTTCCACCCTTCATCCCTTTCATTATAGAGGAAATGGCCAAGTTGACTTTTGACCTTTAGCTGTGCCTTTTTACCTCTGCCTGAGAAGTGGAACATATCCACAAAGCCAAACTGCCTGAAGTATTCTAAGGCAAATAGCCTCATAGGCACAAATCTGGGTAGTCTAAATGGGGGCAACTCACACCCATATATTCTAATGACGGTGTGGTGTTGGTAGAAATACCAATCCCCAATACTGTATGCTTTAGATAAATGCAGGAGTCTTTGCATTTCATCTGTCAGTCTGGGAGGAGGTGAACCCAACAGTAGAGTCAAGGCTGGATGGATGAAAAGATCAATAAATTCGCAGTAGGTGTATGGAGAGCAGCTTACTATGTGAAAAACGGATGTCCAATACACTACTGATCTCAGATTGCCCTGTGCATCTTCTCTCTTCTTTGGGAAGGAGAACTTATCATGCTGGAAGTATAGGAGCAGATGATATAGGTAAGAGGTGTATCTAAATACCCTTTCTCTTGACAAATTCATCAACTGATCATGCATCTTGTCTGATATGTATGTGGCATAATCATAGTGGATTGGCTTCTTTCCTGGGGAAAACATAAGCATCATTTGTATAACTGTTTCATCCACATGCTCTATTGAATCATATCCCAGGATGGGACTGATCATGTCAACCAGGTCTAGGCCCAATTGGTTGAGGTAAACACAGTTGATAGGAGGAATTTGCAGAGTGTCAGCTTTGATGAATAGCTGGTTGATCTTTGTAATTTGGGCCTCTGTGGTTCTGGCTCCCTGTACTATTAAATCAGCTAATGACAGAGGGACCAACTTTTGATCTGTCTGGAACTGCAACATCTCCCTGATGGTTTCAGGGGTAATGAGGAACAGAATTGAGCCTGCAGAGTCCAGCACTGCCCTCTGGGATGCATCATAGTGGTCAGCAACTAGGTGTACAAGCTCAGGGAATTGATTAACCTGAGGAAGCTTGAATATTGGGAGGAATGAATCCCAAATTCCCAGGATGTCTGTTCCTCTTTCATGTTTGATCTTTATTTCATTTAGGATTTGCAAATGGAACCTGCTTCTGCTCAACATTTCCTCTGATATCTTGTAGTCCAAGTCTGCTAATGCTCTGGTGTCCAATGTTCTATTAGGGACATTCAGGGGAGCCACATTGAGGGCTATAGGAGCTACAGGGGGGTCCATGACTCTTCTTGGGATGTAGTTCTCTTTTGAGGACTGCCGTTACTATGCAGAGTAACACTGACAAGGCTTCTTTGCAGATAATGATGGTTTTGTAAGTGAAAGGTGGAAGTAAGGCTGCAACAGTTGAAATACTGCCTCTGAGTGATTAGGTGGGTGGAGGAAATGTTCAGAGGATACTATTTTGTGGTGTATTTATCTCCTGCAGGTGACGGGTTCACGATTGCGCGAACCAGTGACAGTTTTTCTTTCGAATTACCGACAATTGGTTCGACAGAAGCTTAGTGATGGCTCTGGTTCAGTTTAATATGTCAATTCGGTGGCATTTAACGGTGAATTTGGAGTCTTAAGGTCTGTTACTCATTGACATACGAAATGCAGCGAAAATGGAGTTTCAGAGCTCAAATGAGGAATACCTGTAAATTTGGATCGGTCAGAGCTTGTTGGCGCTGAAGAAATGGACGTTCTGGTGGTCAGGAAACAATTTTCGCGGCCGGTGCAGGTTTAGACGTAGTTTTGCATGCAGAATAAAACGACGATGAACGCACAAAAATGGCAAAAAACACGAATTTTTGGCTAAAATAGACCTTTTGGTGCTTTTGGCGCGAATCCGTGCTGACGTCAGCATGACGTCATTGGTGGGGTCAAGGTCGGATGACATCATGCTGACGTCATCGGGTGACGTGGCGGGGTCTGGTTGGTCCACAGGGGCAGTGAGATGGCAGGACAGGTGGACCAATGGTAGGGCAAGGGAATGACGAGACAGCGTACCTGGGTGACGGAGCGCTGACAGGTTGCTGACGCAACGAGGACGTAAGCGAGCGGGATGGGAAACCGGAAACCGACAGTGGTTTCGTATCGCACCACTTCCTGTACGGGGGCGGTATTTGTCAGTTGTACCTCCGATGCATTGTGATGAGGGCGCGTGGCAGCGGAGTGACGTACTCAAAATACGGACGTCGGGAGATAAGTTTCGGGCAGCGGATGAGCTCCGACGTCATGGTGACCGTTAGATCTGCGGAGGTTAATCGGACGATGGTCGGATGACTGACGTGACAGGGAGATAGTACGCATAACTGTCGGACGTCGGAAGGACTCCGACGCGATCAGGGCCGTCGGATCTGGAGGGCCTGATCCAACAGTCCTCGGGGAGGTGACATGGCCAGCGTATACGGAAGCGGGCGAAGGCATAAAATAGGTGTTTTGAACGCATTTCCAATGTATTTCCAAAAACAAATTATGTGCGCCAACCTTGGTTATAGAGCGGAAAGAGGGTTTTTCATGTTTTTTGCTCTTTGAAGCGGGTGAAGGTGGAATTAGGCTTTTTAGGGGTTTTTTATGTGCAAGAGGGGCTTAAAATAGAGGAATTAGCTCATGAAGGGGAAGGGGTAGCTGGCATAGGTTCATCAACATGACCTGGTGTCATTTGATCCCTGACTTGAGACTTTATTGGTTATAATGCCAAGGGGGGGGGTATTTATAAGATTTTGGGATTTATACACCTTGGTGTTAGTAATATTAGGGAAAAAGGTGATATAAGGGATTTATATAGTAGGGTTAGTGTTAGTATGGAGGAGGGGGTAAGTGGAGGGGGAAACCATTAAGTTTATGTGAAACAAACTTGGTTTTAAATGCAGATCAAAATGAAAAGATCTTTAGACAAGAAATGTGGCTTCTTAAAGATTAAGAAACACCATGAGACCTTAGTCTTTTCCATGAATCTTAGCTGATAGGGGAATGTTAGAAATGAAATTGGAGGGGAATGAGGGAAATTAGTCATGCTTCCTGCTGAAATTCGATGAAGAAGGACACCCTTGTCACTTAATTAACTTTGCTTTGATGACCACCATCACCATTCCTGCAATGGTAGGGATAACCTTTTTGCAACCCCAACTACTTACCCAGTTACTTACCTAGCATTTTATTTCTTCTTGGAGGGTGCACTTGGACTTGCAGACCCTTACTTGCCTTTTCTTTTCTTTGGCTTTTTCTTTTGCTTTCTTTATCTACTTCTACCCTTATCTCTTCCAAGGTCCCAGATTAGGCTGTTGGGAACCTTTTCTTCTCTACCTAAACTAGTTGTCTGCCAAGATTAAGCAGTTTGGACAAACTTCTTTCTCTAGTCTATAGCGGAAAATTGAAAACATGGCATGATCCAGATTAAACTGTTGGATCATCCATCAAAATTTGAAAATAAGGTGATCAATCATTGAAACACTTTACACCCCTATTGTTTCCTAGGAAATATGGGATCTTTGTAAACTCAAAGCAGAGCATATTTGGACTTTCTCTTGCCAATCATGAAATATGAAACCTATTGCTATAGGTATCCAACAGGAACTATCACCCTTAGAGTAGGGATAGAATCATTCCGAGTCGGATATTTTTCCCCACAACAAACTGGCGACTCCGCTGGGGATCGTATCCATTTGATTGTGTTTGTAGTATCTTTGCTATTCATTTCCTGAACCAAAGAGTACCGAATCGAAAAGCTTTTGACTATATCAAAAGCGAAGTAGAGGGACAGCGACTCTGGCTCATTTCTGAGCCAGTTCATGATTTGAAGAGCTGATCTACAAAGATCCTTTTGTACTCTTTGTGATAGTTTTTCACCCTCTTGATCATCCCTTAGCTTGTACTTGACCTATAGCTTTTATTTCAGCAAAAACAGTGAATTTTTGAGCTTTTTATGACCCGGAAATCCTTGTAAACGCAACTCTCGTGTCTCAGTGCAGGCTGTCCACAGGCAGTCTGCATTTCAGCGCAGGTACTCCCTTCGGGAACTGCGCTGAGAGTCAGTTTGACAGACCAGAGCCTGCGCTGGACCAGTTAGCCAGTGTCTTGCTGAGGTTTCCTACTGAGTCTTGGCCCTGTTTTCACTGTTATTTTGCTGCTGATTGCTTGTCATTTGTACTTGCTGTAAACCAACTTTCCTTGACATTATTCCGCCTCAGTTGTGTGATGAAACTGTGATTGTTCTTTCAGTATTTCTTGATTCAGTTACAGTTTCCCATTGTGAAAAGCAAACAAGTATAGCTGTGGCCTCTTAGATCTTGAACTGTAAAAGTGTCTTTGTGATCTTAAGAGCTAGTTTTATTACTGTTCATGGCTGTTTGAGTTAGTTTGTTTTTCATTTTATGGTTTGAATCTATACATTTCCAGTGTCGAAACAAGTCGATCTTAAGGTGTCTTTTGATTTTGGACAAGCTTGTTTACTTTCGCTTGAAATTAGATTCGAAGCTATACAACAATTTCCTTTTTGTCTTACATCAACATTAAGGAAAAAGAAAAGAAAATACATGCATTGTGCATTTTGCATTTGACTGTGTGTTTGACGATTTAGGAAAAATTTGCATTTTAGTGTGTGTTCTATGATCTGTGTGAAAAGTTGATATCTTTCTTTTCCCTCAGTAGATTAAGGTTTTCAAAGTTGAAAGATTGAAAAGTTTTGCTTCTCATCTTAGATTGCATTTAGGAAGTTGTATATATACATCTCGTGGTGATCCTTAAAGGCAAACTGTTAAGCAAGATCAACATTAAAATAAACCCAATTTACATAACAACGCTTTGTAACATAACGCAAACATCTAGAGGTCTAGGTAGAGACGTGTTCCGGCGTCGTTAAACGTAATGACTGTCGATCTCTACGAAGGTGGGTGATTCCTCCTGAGAGTCGGTGGCACTAATACGGACTTGTGCTCCCACGTACCGTCGCGTATATATTGGGAGACCCCTATAGGCAATTATCCTTTATCCTTAGGAAGCCGTGTCGGCCGCCCTACTGATCGCGATGCAGTGAACACAGCATTCACGAAGATCGACCACCCGTACCGTAAAACGTATTCTGTGGTTTCGCGAAAGGTTTGGCACACCCTATGCCTAGATCTCCAGAGCAGTTTCTTTTGGCCCTTTTCAAACTCTATAATTGAAAAGGTCCAACCGAGCATTTGTCACTTCGGGCTCGTTAATACATCGAAGGCGACTAGAGTCATCTTTAGCTTTTTCTCGACTCTTAAAACATGAAAAAGCAGGTTTGTGTCTAAAAGCGTCGTTAATAAAATTTATTTTAAGCGGAACATAGTCACCTACTATTCCCACGTTGATCTTCCAGTTGAAAAGTATGGAGCCCACCAACCAAGGAAACAACCTTGGAGGAAGTCCAAATCCCTTCTCCTCTTGGGGAGATGTTGGTGCGCCTCATATGGCAACATTGTCACTTCCAGGATTGGCAATTGGCCTACCTGTATGGCTCTTTTCAACTAATGTAGTCCAGATCACCACTAATCCTGAGCAGTCGAATCAACAGTCAGACCAATCTAGAGTCACCCACCAGCCTTCCACTTCTTACAATTCTTCCTCTGATCCTTCATCTTCGTGAGGTAGAGCTGGCAAAAGTCAGCCTCCCATGGAGAAGAAGGAAAAGAAGAAGAAAGAAAAGAAGCAGAAGGAGCCTATGGCGAAGGCGACTGGGGGCAAGCAAAAGATAGCTGACAAAAACCCACACACTGCACCGACCGGGCCTAAATCGCCATGTGTCATTTGCAAAGGGACCCACTTCCATCGTGATTATCCTTGTATTCCCCGGATACTAAGGGACTGGTCCCCAAGGTTGCACAATCCGGTAGCATCAACCTCTGGTTGTCATGTTGATTGCAGTCCGTCAACTAGCGAGAGTGAAGGACGAAGAGGGAGACCAAGATCACCCTGTATGTTGTGTGAAGGCGAGCATGCCATTCACAAATGTCCATTCTTAGATGAGGCAAAGAGAGTTTTGGAAGATCGCCCGGTCTCACCGTTGCGACTTCCTCCTGGATACCAAAAACTCGCGCCTAATCCCTCGATAGTTGAAAATCCAGTTGACCTGCTCAAGTGGTCAGCTGAAGTGTCGGTCATTGAGAATGAACCTACTGAACCCAGACCGGACGAAAGTCCAAAGGTCGATACGACAGTTGACCCGGTTCTACCTTCAGAAGTTTCATCTTCGAATTACACCGTCGCCGAAGAGTCATCTTCAAGCGACACCCTCACTGAAGAGAATAAGGATGACACGATCCAGGTTCTTTTCATCAGCACCGACTCTGATGAGCGTCAGGGAAATGCGCCCATTCCTTTATCGCAGGAAGGAACATCATCAGGGTCATACCCGGCCGTATATTCGGTCCCACCACCAAGCAACCTGGTTGTATCCTTTGATTGGAATCAACTAGGCAGACCCCAGTTACCAGCCAGTATACCATTCAGAATCATTGTCCAGATCTATAGAATGATTATGGCTGGTACTATCATTGATGAAGGGGCGTCTGTGAGTATCCTTTCCTCTGTTGCTTGGAAAGCACTGGGTTCCCCGGCGCTTTTACCTGAGTTAAGAAATCTCTCAGGTTTTGATAAAGGAACCAGTCGACCATTAGGGATCCTCCCCAATGTGCCTGTTACATTGAAAGGGAAGACCGTTAATTTGAACTTGATGGTCGTCCAAGGACCCTTGGATTATAACCTACTCCTTGGACGTGACTATATTTATTGCATGGGAGCGATAGTCTCCTCACTCTTTAGAGTAATGTGTTTTCCACACGAAGGAAGGATGGTCAAGCTCGTAGACCAACTTTCATTTCCAGGATCTCGCATAGCAAATAGTCAAATACCAATCCTAAATGGTCTGTTCACTCAAGATTTGCGTCCACCCCCAGTCCTCCTTCCCGATGAGTGTGAGTGATTCGGAAAGAAAGACTGGAACCCAGGGGGCATGCCACCTGGTCTGCTTCGGGCAGAAGAAACCCTGGGTATAAGATAGAATTTCCGCAGAAGAATATGACTAGTCCGTACCCCGTCCGTGGATGGAAGAGGGGTTGTTCTAGAATAGGATTCTTTTGTTAAAGTTATGAGTTTGACAAGCATGTCATTCACCTTTGTCTAAAGATGTGGGCAATGCCCAAGTAGGAATTCCCTTATTGCGACAAGTAGTAACCATCTTTGGGGAAAGCAAGCCTCACCCATTAAAACAAATGTTTTGAAGGATAAGTAGGGGCAGCCTCCAAAGAAAGAGATTCTATTGTTGTGACATAGGGTAACCATCTTTGAGTAACCTAATGATAGACATCGCCGAAGAAAGAGATTGATTTGCGGCAGCAAATAGAACCGTCTTTGGATAATAAGAAAGAGGCAAGCCTCCTTCAATAATACCAATGTTTTGTCTTTGAGTAGTGTTCTTCTCTTGTCACAAATAGCTGTTCGTTAAAAGTTGGGCCGACGGGAAGCTTGAGTACCACGTAAGACCCCTTAAAATAACGAGAAGACTAGCATCGTTAACATTAGATTAGCCATGTGACAAGTAGCTGTGAACACCCAAAGAAAAGCAGAAGTGGGGGAGAGGAGGGGCAGCCTGAAATTCTATCCTATACCTGGGGGCATGCAAACCTTTTGGAATGTGAGCGAGGGACGACTATTTATTTTTTAAATTTTTAGGTCCTCCCTTTAAACCTGTAGGTCTAACCCTTTAAACTTGTAGGATTAGCCGTTTCCGACCTTGCATGAAGAAAGCCTGTGGGGCAAAAGAAAAACTTGCCAAATTTGGAGCATAGCTTCGTGAGATAAAGCTCCTTAAAAAATAGTTATCTCACAGGAGGCATTCTGATTTTATGACTGGTATATCGAGCAGTTTTAGCATAGTTCATGCTCGTTAAAAAATAAACGCAAGATCCGAGCAGTTTTAGCACATAGTTCATGCTCGTTAAAAAATAAACATAAGTTGTGAGCAATCTTCCCCTAGAGTTCAAGCTCATTCAGAAAAAATGAACCGGTAAATAACCTTTTGAGATCGTAAATTCATCAGCCATAAAAGCCTTGGTCGTGTTTGTGCACCGTCACCTCCACCGTCATTTGGCCGATCATTCACTTCCATTTGTGTGTTTACCTCTTTTGAGAAACAGCTGCGAAGAGTGATTTCACCTAGCCATCCTTGTGACACTGCCGTGATTGGAAAATTCCAACCTGTACCTGGAATCTGTTGCTATCCCTGTTTATCACTCGTTCCTCAAAAGACGAGTTTTCTTTGAGCTCTTTTCTCTTGACTCGTAAAATATGAAAAGTTTGCCGAGTTTTGGCCTTCCAGCTCGTTAAACGACCGGAAGAGCTATCCCTCCTCTAGATTTTAATCTTTTTGGACCTGAGGGATTATTACACAAAAAGATCGAGCGCTTGTCTTGTTCGGCTCGTTAAAAGTACCGAACATCCATCCCTTCTGTATTGTTTTATACTTTTTCGGACTTAAGGGATTAGATGACGAAAAAGGAATTATGGAGTTAACTTTCTGTACCTTTTCAGACTCTCTAAAAATGAAAAGGACCGAGTTTTCCTTGTCGTTAGACTCGTTAAAATGATTAAATAGCGACAAACTTGTCTTTAAGACGAGAACGAGTTTCCCTATCGCTAAGCTCGTTAAATCATAGCGATGGGCTTGCCCGAAGGGCAGGTTATAGAACAAGCATATGTTATCCTCCTCAAGCTTGACAAAAATAAAGAGGTACTGGTCAGAAATGACTGGGGAAAAATTGGGAGAACATCAAAGCTTAATGGTAGAAAGTCGCTCTTGAACATGACACTTTTCTTCCGTACCACATCGGGTTGGGTTGTTTCATTCACCGGTCTCATCACCATGGTCTTCGCCAAACCATCCACATTTTGGGGTAATGCTACCGATCCATCACATCAGTGTCGTTACATGTTCAAGAGAGGTCATTCTGAAAGTGTCAACCGTGTCCCATCCACTGCCATACATTATCCTTCATCCATTCATGATCGCCACCCTGAATCATATGTCACAGTTTGTTTTCACCTCCATTAAAATCATTAGCTCCGTTCCGTGTCATTGATGTGGGATTCATTAAGGCCCTCCTTTGACGGATCGCTTCTTGTCGACTTCAGCTCATTATCCAAGAAGTTGATCTAGGAACAACCCCATCAGTACTTTGAAGCTTGCATGCCTCAATGGCAAGTTTCTCACTTTCGGCGACATGTATACATCAATGACCTTCGACCAGAAGATTTTGCGTGGCGTTCGACGCCAAGTCCTTTATTCACGCCACGTGAATTGTACTGGAGTACCTTGAGGGTCATTATCATTATCGATGATTCCTCTCGCGCTTGTTAACGGTTTTCATCATTGACCGGTAATCAAGCGATGTCTTTCCATGTTCGACTTCAGCGAAATTCTCACATGGATCGACTCGTACTTAGAGTGAAGATCGAACGAGTTTGAAGACCCCGGATCTAGTTTCATCCATCCGGGCTGCGATATATATTCAGGAAATATAAAAGCATTTGTCATGTACATCATTGCAGCAGATGATCATCCTATTCAAAGGATGATAATTTCAGCAGAGAATTATCAGTCTACCATCAGACGATCGTCTGTTCTATGTACCAAAATGTATTTATAAAGCTGAGCATGGGAATGCCCGCCTCAGCTAGATCATGAAAACAGAATGAAAAATAATGTATTGTATTGTATTGTATTACAGGGCACCTCTCAGCACTTGAATGAACTTCGGACCCTCTGGATAAAGCATTTCACCCAATAAACGACCTCATACTTTAGGGGGCAACTGTTATAGACATTTTTGTGCCTCGCAGCATGGAGCATGAAATGTCAATAATTACAGGGATCCTCAGTCCCTAAACATGTTGTTCTTACCCCTAGAGGAACAAGGTCAGCAAACCACAGCACTCCTGATCAGTTCTCCACCTGAAAACACTCAAAAACAGGCTATTTTTGGATCATGTCAGCTGCTCCACTGAGCATCTGCGCTGGAAGTCAACTGCTCTTCCTTGTACCTGCGCTGGAAGTCAAAATCAATGAAGGCTACCTGCGCTGGGCGAGATTGGACATGTGGCACAGTGAGTCATTACCTTGGAAACTTCCAAAAATGACACTTGGATCAGGTATTTCGCCTTGTGATGAGTCAGAGGCTTTGTTTCTCCAAGTGGAAGCAAAGTTCACCAAGTGGACTCAAGAACTGAAGACTAACTAAAGATTAACTGAAGAGAGAGAGGACACAAGGCAGCTACATCAGTTGCAAGCTGACTCATCCTTTCTCAATTCATCTATATATTGAGCTCTCTCCTATGAGCTCAAGAGGCTGGAATTTTGGGCAAAGCAAGGAAGTGCTGTTGGTTTACAGTTAGAGCTATTGGGTGATTGCTTTTATAGAGGGGAAGAGGAGATTTCTTGCTGCTGGGGAGGTGCTGTTGGATTGGAGCCATTTATGGTTGTAACCTTCTCAGAACCTTTTACTTCTATCAATAAAGCTTTGAATGTTCTCCTATATACTTGTATTGCATTGATGTATTGTATTTACTTGTATATCTGATTCACTCTAATCCATGCATCAATTATGAGTACATGTTTCTTGTAGTTTCCCTCTCTTGTTTTTACAGGATCTTTGCGTAGCTGGGCCGGCAAAGGGAGCAAGGAGCTGGGAACAAGAGGCAACGAGAGAAGACAGGATCGACAAAAGCGAAAGATATCGGTTGGTCAATCTTTTCTTCCTTCTCTGTACTTTCATAAAGGAAAATATCAAAGCTTTACTTTCAGTTGTTGCTAAGGAACTATCACCCTTAGAGTAGGGATAGAATCATTCCGAGTCGGATATTTTTCCCCACAACAGAGCCTTGTGACAGACGGGCTCTACGCGGAACCCCCTTTCAGCGCAGACTTCTTGCAACCTTGTTTATAGTCCCGTGCCTTCTTTCAACTACCTGGAGTGTTGAGACTATGCCTTCTATAGATAGTCAGGTGGTCACACCCCTAGTGTGAGGCTTTGCTTTTCCTGCTAGCCCGGGTTGTAGGCACCTTCTGCATGCCTTTACATCATGTCCCTCTTTGTATGGTACCTTTACTTGTTTAGTAAGGTGCACTTGCAGCCATGATAGCAGGGTCACAATTTCTTCTAAGGCATTAGTAGGGCTGGCTGGACTTGGTCTCCTCATACTCAGTTTTTCGTGGCGCGCTTGTGTGACTTCGGTTTCCAGTTTGCAGATTTCTTCATCCAGTGTCATACTTCTCTTCCTCAACTGTGCCCACTCATCATCGAGTTCACGAAGTTTCATGCTTCTGCGACGAAGGTTTTCTTGCAGCTGCTTAATTCCTTTAACTAGGTCCTCGCGTCCTGTCCCTACTGCGGGAGCCATAGTCCAAGGATTCTTCTCTGCCCTCCTGATTTCCACTCTTCTTGTCATCATTGAAATCAATTCCTCACTCCAGTTTGTGCTTATGGTCCTATCAGCCCATCGACCCACGGGGACGCGTAGGGCCCCATCCGATCGTCCCACCTGGTAAACTCTCTTCATGATCTCACATAGCCTTATGAGTGCTTCGTCACAGGGTATTTGTGGTGTGCGTCGCTCTTTCTGCTGCCGCGTTGGGTCCTGATTTTTGATCCTTAGCCTGGGTTGTGCCTGCCCAGCACGTGACTGCACCCATCGACACAGGTGGGAATGCAAACGACTTTTCCCTCGCTGCCTGACCCATGTTTGACGCTGGGGATTTTGAAACTGCAAGTGCATCCTTCTTCTGTTTTCACACTAGCTCCCAATATCCTTTTGGTGCTTCTATCACCCTTCTACGGGTGCTACACACAATTCCCAATCCATCGCATCGTATCGCTGCTGTTTTGGTACTAACCTTTCAATTTCATCTAAGAGTTCATCTCCACCTTTGTCCCCATCATGTGTTGGCAGTTCCCTGGCTTCGGTTGTTACGTATCGCAGTGATCTAATCATCATTTTGGAATTTAGCGTTGATACTTCATGCAACCAGTTTTGCCAATGTTCTATTTCTTCCTCAGAATCCGAAGTACAGGAACTGTCGCACTCCCATGAGATTCTCCCATCTTTAGTCGGGTTTACCCTATCTTGGTCTTACACCATTATCTGGTAAATGCAGTCCAGCTCATCGTCGCTATCATCTTCACGCACAGGTTCAGTGTAGCGTACTCCTTCAGCTGGATCCAGCGGAACTACTATGCGTAGAGACTTTTTCTCAAAAGTCATTTTTCACTTCTTCAGATTGATGACTCCATTCATATCCATGGCCCAATCTATCCCTAATAATGCGGGGGTAAGGGTTACTGTCATCCACAATCTCTATTACCTCAAAGTCCATCTGCATGCTCGCACCTTCAATATCCATGGTTACCCCTTGCAGTCTTCCCATGGGCACGATATTTTGTTGGTTTGCCATCCATAATTGAATAGGAGACCATTGTAACACAGACTGGCCCATTTGCTCCCAAGTCTGTTTTGGTAACATGTTCGCATCTAAACCCAGGTCGAGGACTACCTGATCCATCTCATATTCACCAATTACTGTCAGCCGCATTTCCCTCCTAGTACTCAAAGCATGCTTCCCCATCTTTCGAACTACGCACGGTTCCCTTGATCCTGCACATCTAGTGATCAGCTCTTGGAGTCCTTTAACTGCCTTATTTTCTTGTAGCAGCTTCATGCATGTCTCTAAAAAGGTAGTAAGCATAGACGGATCCATTCCCGGTTTTGGTTGATCCTTACTACCTGAAGTAGAGGCTTCCTTGAAGCTCTTCTTAACTTGCATAACCGTTTCCTTTGCACATTCCAAGTCAAGCTCAGATTCCTTCGTAGGGGCCTTGCAAACCCATGTATCGTCCTCGGGTTGCTTTCCCTTATCTTCCATTGTAGTCGCACCACTTTTAAGCACCATATTCACGTTGGGATCTTCTTCGCGTGGTTCCGACCTCATCATTTGGATATTTTGAGTTGGAGTAGGTTGTAGTACCCCTTTCTCACGCATGTGAGAAATCAACGTCGGACAATCCACTACTTCATGATCAAACTGATAACAATACGGACAACATATTCTAGTCAGATTCGTACAGTCATGCACGTAATGCCTGGGTCCTCCGCAGTTGTAGCAGATTAGTTGTTCGCGCCCTCGTCCTGGTCCCATTCCTCCTCATCCTTGTCCTCGTCCTTGGAATCCCCCTGCACGATAGCTATAGCTGGATCAAGGCCTCACATTTCTGTTTGCATTCAATAAGCCGGGGTCCTATCCATCATTAGCTCATAGCTCTGACAGGTCCGCTCATTGTGACCCACTGACCTACAGAAATTACAGTATAGTTGTTGCGGAGTCTGGGTATACTTCTGCAACAGGTGATAGTGGTCCGTCGCATGCTTTCCTCCCACCTGAAAAATCACGCACCATAGTGTGGCGAGTGCACTCGGCCCTGCTTGTGCCTCCGGTCTCAATGGAATCAGTCCCCCTCTCACAAAATAGTTCGCGAATACAGGACAATGATCCTTATCGTGACCCTAGCCTTTACATTTTATACACCACACTTCTTCGCGCGCCTCTAGCCGGGGCGCCCTATCCTGCTTCAAACTTTGCATCTCTAAGCATAGGTTTTGTAGTTGTGTGTGGATTTGTTGGACTCCCAACCCCGGATCTTGTATTGGTGTTTCGTGTAACCTCATCGCCATTTCCAATGCCTCTGCCTGGGTTGAGAGCTTCTGTTGCGACAATGCCGTCCTCAGGTGTGGTGTCAAAGACGCCACGAACCATGCGCGGTGTTGTGCATCTGTCAATGTCATATTCGCCTCATGGATCATACTTTTCAGCCTTTGATCTAGATCCCAGGGGGTTTCACCTAGAAGCATTGCGATCTCCTTGAATTCGATGATCGACTGCGTCTCTGATTTCGGTCGGCTAAATTCTCTGTTCAATGCAAGCTGAATTTTTGCTATTCTGGCTTTCGGGTGATCATTCGAGTGCTTGATATACCAAGTTAGCGCGCAATCCTACAGCGCACTTACCAATGTGGCCTTCTTAATGTTATCATCCGTAACCCCGTGCGCTTCCCACACTGCTCTTACTACGAACCAAAACTGATCTGGGTCTTCATTTCCTACTCCTCTGAATACAGGCAACTTGATCGAGCTCGCCATGTTAAATTGTTGGATTGGTGGAGGCGGAGTGGGAAAAGTTGGAGGTGAAGAAGGTGATGGGATTGGTGGCATTAGTAGAGATGATAACTGTGGAATGCACTGTCTGATCAAATTGACCGCACTCCTCGGGAAAACCCAAGTGCGCTCTTCCCCACTTGCTCACGGTGGTGAAATTAAAGGACTATTTCCTAACCCTTCGACCCCTTTGTAGATCCTTCCACTTTGCGTCGTTTTGCTCATTAATGTATGTGCATCACCCATTTTTCACATAACAACATCTTAATCCAGGTATTCAAAGACTTGATGTACTTACCTCGCGGTCCTTTGAGAAAACATCTTTCTGCTTCGCTGTAGATGACAGTCGTGTCTATCGCAAATTTAGTGATAAACCCTCCTATTATCCTATCCAACCAATACGACCCGTGCGATCTTATCTTTGGATGCCTCTAGCCTGCGTACTAACTCTGGAGTCCACACTATTGGCTGATCAAGCTTGCACCTTCCCTAGCTGCCTGCTAGCCTTGCTATCCAATCGTATACTTCTGAAGATAAGGTTGCGATGAAGACCTCGTGGATTTCTATATATATGAAGCGATCCAACCACCTTTTCTTAGATATCTGTGGAGTTTTGTTTTCTTGTATTTGTGCAACTTCTTATCCAACCAATCTTCAATTTCTTTCTTCGTAGGGTTCCAATGTTTCGACATCAGACATCCCTTAGGCAGATCTCGGTCCCAGCAATGGAACCATTTGTTGGCTTATTGGGGCCTGACCTAGGTTCAGCGATGTTTAGCCAAACAAATCCCAACACTACCAGCCCTTTCGGCAATAGTCTGCAAAGCGCAGACTGAAGTCTCACCTGAGGTAGTATGGGAGGGTGATGGAACCAGGTTTCCGCACCCTATGGATGTCTTGATGTGGTCTGGGGTTTCATGAATCGATCCTACGCACTGCGTTACTTTTGTACAGCTAGATTTTCAGAGTAACTATCTTAGTTAAGCGCGAATGCAACTTACCCTTGTCTTGTGCTTAATATTATTATAGATCTTGTGTTAACTTACTAAATCACAGTACAATCAGTTAACATTTAACATAAATAGACATGCGCGTAATCATAACGCGTGAACAGATGCATAAACTAGAATAGAGAAAGAGATACTCAAGGTTCCAAAATCAACTTATCTTTATTAATGCCTTTTTAAGTTACAATCCACTTCCTACCCTGTGCACACAGCTGCAGGGGTCCGCGCATACAGCTGCAGACTCTACCAGGCCTCTGCGCACACAGCTACGGAGCCTCTATCTCCTATTACACCCTCGACTCAGACTTACAGACTCAGCTCTAATATCACCTTCAGATGCCCGTATCACTTCTTACATTACTAAAAAACTACCTTTTGCACTTAGAGAGCTTTTCTCTTATTTATACATTCCCATGGTCCGCAGACCATGGGTAGGTTGACACATTCTATACTACTTTAAAATATTTTAGGGTGGACTACCCTTAGACTTGACCCATAACAACTCGCGCTCCGTGCGCTTCGCGGAGCTTTTACAAATCCAGTACCCAAAAATGTGGGCTTTAAGCCCCAAAACCGTTATGCGGGGGATCCGCTGCCCAACAAACCCTATCCTCCAAGCCACCACCCTTGTCTTTTTGAGGCTCCAACCTCTTTGGTTCCAAACCACTGCAATACTTCATCAAGATATGTTTGGTAGTAACTCACGGCACCCAAAATCTTCTTCACTGAGCCCTATCAATCTTCAACTTCACTGTAGTCTTCCACTTTACATCATCAATGCCAACCTTGTGATATAGAAGGTGTCACCACTGTTATTCATTGTACCCAATCAAGTCCTCCAATTTTACTTCATGATGACTTCAACACAACATCATGTCTCCAAGGATGTTTACAAGGCTTCTTCAAGTCTTACTCATCCACACAACACAGGTTCGAGGTGATTGTTCTTTTCACAGGTTAATAAAATTCAGACCCAAGCTTCAATCTTCCTATGAGAAATAATCCTTCACTACATCAGACAACTGCTAAAAATATCACACTTCCCAATGCACCATGCTGCACCAAGACTTTAGCAATGACAATCCTTGCACCACACTACACCACCGTCCCATTCGTCATTACCTAATCTGTACCATCAACTCTACACCATACTTCTTCATCAATTCTGCATTAATGTTTTGCACCACATGTCACTAGTACTTCAACAACACTTCTTCACCACAACTCACCAATTTTTCACCATCTATTCAACAACAATATTCTTGCACCATGCTGCACCTGACCACCCTTCAAACTGTTCCAATACTTCACTTTACCAATCTACCTTATTCTGCACCATCACCCTTCTTCATAAACACTTTACTGTAGCATCAAAATTCTTGCACCATGTTACACCAAGCTGTTGTGACTGTCAAGGATGCCACAGGTTCTTTGTTATAAATTCGAGCCTTTAAAGGCTAACCCCTCCACAAGTTAATATATGACCCTTATTTCCTTAAGTTTGAAATATCACAGATCTGAAATATAACACTAAGGCTCCATCGATGATTGTAGCACAGATCCTCACATATATGAGCTATAAATTCAAGTGAAGACAAATATGACTATCATTGTAATGTATATACAGGTCTACACAAGTGACTAAGGTAAGGTGAAGTCCGAGATCCAGAAGGAAATTTATCATAGAAAGTCCAAGAACAAAGATGCACAATCAAGTGAAGTTCGTTGAGTACCCTGCACAGGTCCGAAGTAGCACAACTTCTTAACTATCACAAAAAATGCTTGTCCTCTTCACACTATCACTGTTCCTTAATTCCCTTATCTTCTAACTATTCATGAGATGTGAACAAGTCTTCGTTCTATCCAGAATCTAAGCTGAAATGGAATATAAAACTTTTAAATTTTAATAGAATTTGCTTAAAACACCCAAACGATCTCTTTTATTATCCTCCGCCTCCTTACAACTTCTTTTCCTTTTCTGTCCTTCTTTTCTTTTTCTCTCTTCTTCTGTAGTTCTTCTATTAATTGATCACCGAAATCTGATTCTAAGAAATAAAGTCTAAAACCTTATTTATATTTATTTCGTCCTTTAAAGGGAAGACGTGATTGTTGGATAATGAGAGCCGACATATGTATGTTAACTTAGGTCGGCTTACAATAAAAATATATATTTCTCAATCTTAAAAATTAATTTTCTCTTCAACTACTAGGAGTTTGAGGGCAAGTGAGAGCTCTTTAGAAAGGGGAAAAATATTCTTCAAGATGGTGTAGGAGCCAATGTGAAAGGATGCCTCCAAGGTGTCAACAAATATGTTTCTTTGTGACTGCTCTTGAAATTTTTAGTGCAAAACAACAAGGTGGTTAGGGCTTCTCCATTGTTTGGGACAACATGGGTTTTTCATGGCTTTGTCAGAGGATCATAGAGTCCTCATGTAGGAGTGTTGTCATCATGACATGTTATTATCCATGATAGTGCAATGATATGTTATTAGACATATGTCATTAGATCATCACAAAGAGAGCTTCTACATCAAGAGTCACTATGTGAATAGATAATAATGACTTCTTCATCATGATTAAGGACATCATCATGATTTCTAGGGCTTCTTCATCAAGATCAAGGATACAAGAGGTTATAGTGTCTTCATGGTTAGTTCAAGGACATCTAGAAATTATGAATAATAGGCATATAGGACAAGACTTCTTCTTAGTGGCTAGACATCTTCATTCAGGGTATCCTTGTCAAACAAGAGTCTTGACATCATCATATGCAACTAGACATCTCAAGAATATTGACATCTCGATCAATGCCATATTGAAATCAATGGAAACCTAGATTAACACCCTCCACCTAAGAGAAACCTCTGACCACAAATCTGGCCTTTTGTTACTTCACACTCACATATGATGCTTGCTTTACCTTGCAAATCCATCTGGAACTCACCACTGACTTGTCTGTGGGTCTTGGGATCACTTTCCAAACACTGTTTTTGATAATGGAGTCATACTCCTCAACCATGACATCAACCCATACTAGTTGTTGCTCTGCTTTCTCGAATGAGGATGGATCAAAGTCTACACTCTCGCTCATCAGATCCATGTATCCAGTGTATCGATCTGGTGACCTCCTCTACCCACATTGTGATGTGGGTGATCCCACATTCTATCTAGCATCATGCATCAATCTATCAGCCTCTATGGTGTGTTTCCTTCCATCTATGGAAGTATCTACGTGAGTGGGTACTTCCACTCTCTGCTCCTTTGCATGTGGCTTCTCCAAATCATCCTGAGCTTCTTCCTTTGGAGCTAAAAGTTCCTCATCTGCATGAAATTGAAGATCCCTCTCAAAGGACATCTCATGGCCTTCTCTTCATCGAACTTCACATCTCTATGAACCACTGTCATAATGTGAGATGACAGGTACACCCAATAGTTGTGAGGTGTATTAGTGTACCCCACAAATATTCCCAACTCAATAGTTGACTCTAGCTTTTTTCCATGCATCCTTGGTAACATGATAATAGACTGATGAACAAAATATCATGAAGTGTGCCACATATGGTATCTTACCTGAAAAAACTTCTTTTGTTGTACTCATCCCGAGAATTCGATGAGGACTTTTTTTCACATAAAAAGCTGTGTTGCATGCTTCAACCCATAAGTGCAACGGTAGGCCTTAATCATGTAACATCACCCGTGCAGCTCCCACAATACTTCTGTTCACCCTTTCAGCCACCCCATTCTACTGTGGGTTATGGGGTGCTATTAAATCCTGTCGAATGGCTTCTGATGCACATAATTTCTTAAATTTATTTGACACACATTCTCTACCATTATTGCTCTTGAGAGATTTAACTTTCCTGCTAGTATCTTTCTCAACAAGTGATTTAAATTCACAAAATTTAGCGAACGTCTGACCTTTCTTCTGCATGAAGAAAATTCAACACTTACGAGAAAAATCATATACAAATATTACATAACACCTGTGCTTGGCCGTGGATACTGTCGAGAATGGTCCACACACATCTGAGTGAACTCTTTCAAGGATCGCTTGCGCTCGACTTTCTTTATCATGAAAGGTAACTTTGGTGTACTTCCCCAATATACACCCTTTTCTTGTGTCTCTCTGCTCTAGTGTACCCTTGGGAAGTCCTATCGAAATTTTCTGCATGATCTTCAAATCTCCATGGTACATGTGACCCAATATTCTATGCCACAACTCATCGATGTCTCGGCTCTGCATCTTCTCCACTTTTGTCCTCAAAGAAACACTGTCTTGTATATCCAATTTGTAGAGGTTCTTCACCTGAATCCCGATCTACTTCACTTTTCTTGAGGCTATGTGAAGAAGAAAAGCCTTTCCCTTGCTAAATATCACATCGTAGCCACGGTCCTCCAACATGGAAACTGAAACAAAATTCTTCTTCAAACCCGAAACATACATGACATATTTTAATGTGAGAGGAGAACCAAATTCCCTCTAAAAGGTAATAATACCAATGCCAGTCATGCTATACGTCCCATCATCTTCCATTTCGATGTGCATCTGGAGGTCTTTCTCCTTGAAGTCACTGAAGAACTTTTTGTTTCCAGTCATATGGAATGAGGTTCCACTATCCAGGTACCATACATTACCCATCATTGATGTCACCATGCAAGCGATGAGGGCGAAATCCAAATTGAATTGTGAAGCAAGAGTTTCACTTTCCGCTCCTCCTGAGGGCTTCTTATTGACCTTCTTCTGCAAACACTTTGTGTCATAGTGTCCCAACTCATGAGAGTGAAACATTTAATCTTCAACATGTCCTTCTTTTTTCCGCCTTGAATGGAATCTAATTTGAAATGAGACAAATTCCCCTTCCATTTCTTCACCTTTGCATCTAAAGGCACATTTCTCCTCATCATCATGCTTGGATGAGGATCCACCTCTGGTGTTCCGCTAAATCTCTTCTTGCACCAAGTCGAACCACAAACTCCCACTCTAGTAGCTTCTACCTCTCATTAACTGAGTCTTGGTAGCTATGCCAGCTCTTGGAAAGGCCTAGAAGTGATAGACTCACTAGATCGTCTTCAACAACTATAACACCGACACTTCCAAGCTCATCCCGACATTAGGTGAACTTGGTAAAGTACTTCGGTATTGTGTTGCCCTTCTCCATCTTGATTTTTCTGAGCTTCTACTTTAATGTTGGATTCCTATGGTCACTGCTTTTTTGAAACAAGTTTGTCAAGGCCTTCCACATTGCATATGGAGTCTCCTTATCATGGAGGCTTGAGACAATATGGTCTTGAACTCATTCTAGGATAATCCTTCTCGCCTTTTCCACACATTTTCTCCACTTTGCTAGATCTTGAGCATCAACTTCTGGAGGCTTAGGAATATATTTGTCTTTGAATTTATTAAGCCCATTGTCTTCCAACACTGCCTCCATCATGTCCTTCCAACAAATATAGTTCTAACTACCCTAAAGGGAATATTTTAGTCTCAATCCGTAGACCGACATCCTACTGGCTCTGAAGTATGATACTGCAAATTCGATTTCACCTGCAAAATACAAACTCGTATTCTCCTCTTCTATAATGACTTCATCTCCAGTATTATGTAGAAATTCCTTGTAGATTAAAACTACTAATTGTAATATTCTAAAACAATTGACTTGAATATACTCTACTCATCAGCGGAAAAAATAATTGATCGATGAAATCATAGACATACAAGAGAAATAGTTCAATCAACACATAACACAATGATTTCCTAGGGAAAGCCAAAGCTAAAAACCCCTGTTATCTGTATATTGCATTAGTTAGAAAATATGAGAAGATTACAATGCTTTGCTCAAGCCCGAACAACCTCTGCACTATCTCTATCTGTCTTACTGCTTCCTAGACAAGCCTTGGACAATATTTAACCAATTTTATGCTTTCCCAAGTCCTTATTTCCTTGCTTGTTCCTTAAGGAATTAAACCCTATTTAATTGGGAAATTCCTCAATTATGAATTACACAATCCTCATAGGCTGTCCTATGAATGCATGCACCATATATACAATTCAGATGATTATACAACTCATAGTACACTGTCCCTGAAATCCAATATCAACTAGGTCTTTCTCTGATCTGACATGCATGAGTTAATTATGAGTGAATCTTTAGTTTACTGGTTGATCACTGCATGCAACACCACACTTCACTTTAGGAAGCACCACACTGCACTTCAGGAAGCACCACACTATACTTCAGGAATCATCACACTGCACTTCAGGCATCACCACATTGTACTTCAGGCAACACCACACTTGATTACAGATAGTACCTCACTGGACTGTAGACAACACCACATTACTAGACCTCCCACTAGTTCCTCCATCAGTTGGAACTAGTTTAACTGACTTTAACTCAGTTAGACAGAATTAATTAATTACAACTCAAATAAACTCAACCAGATCTCCTAATTGTAGGAGACACTCTAGATGATTCTAGTTAGATCCTTAACTCGAATTAACTGAGCCAACTAAGTCAAATTAACTTAGTTAACTAATACAAGTTTTCATGAGATGTGGAATTACAATTTTATTCCCAATTTAATTCAAGAACAAAATTAAATTAGGATTTTCTTGTTATATTTTCAACACAAGGCACCTTCATTATGGCTCTCCATATTTTTCCATCTCATCTCCTCCGACAACAAGGATGAGACTATTTCATCAAACTTCAAGGTAGTTGTATTGCTACCTATTACAACAACCAGACTATCCCACGAATCTGGTAGAGAACATTGCAAACTGATGCACTTATCTTCATCTGAAATTTTTATATCAACATATAACAATTGGCTTACCACCGTATTAAAGGCGTTCAGATGCTCCGTCATCATGTCTCCATCCTTCATCCTCAGGTTATACAACTTTTTTTGTAGGAATAATTTGTTCACCAAAGATTTATATTGGTACAAAGTCCCTTATTTGACCCACAAATCCTTTGCTGTAGCTTCCCCTGATACATTCAAAAACATTGAATCTGAGAGACACAATCGTATTGTGCTTTGCCTTTTGATATAACTTCACCCAGTCTCTTGCCGACATTCTTGTCGGTGTTGTGTATGGATCTACATCAATCCACTGATCTCGTTCCACCAATAGATCCTCCATCTTGACCTTCCACAACTAAAAACTCAGAACATTAAATTTCTTGATCTCTATCTTTCCACTGCTCGCCATATTCTTTCACCACAAGAATCGATCATGCAGATCTCCCACTGAACAGGGTCTACCACAAGCCCTAGCAAAACCCCTCAACAACAAAGGCATCCCCTTGAAGCTGAAATAACTTTGATACCAAATGTAGGTTTTAACCCTGTACAAAAATTACCTGCAAAAAAATTCTTAAAAATAGAAAATATACGGAGATTTTCCACTGGATCCCAAAACTGGGACTACCAGATTGATTTTTCATTATGTTCTTTTCAATGTTGCAATATATATATCTATATATATGCTAAAGAATCTATAAAATCTAATCCATTAACCCTGGATTAGAACATAACCATAGTTCCCTTGACCGAATCTACAAAATACCATGGGCATAAAACTATCATGCCCAAAACCATATGAAAAAACCATGCATAAAACTAGGGGTAGTTCTGCCGCCCATCCTTGGGGCGGCCATGCAGGGGCTACCACCCATCCTTGGTCTCCCCTGCTGTGCCTAACGTAACATACAACGTGTGGGACTAGTCGTGGAAATAATATAACACATATCCAACAATACTAACACATTTCATCAAGCACACATGCAACTTAGATATTTCATCACAAAATCCTCAAAGACATTTCCAAAACATATCCATTAAAAAACAATTTATTAGAAAAACTGGGATTCTTACAAAATTGATAGTTTACAATGGTTCTCAATGGACAAGAGGACATGGAAATATGAGTAGCATAGTTCAATTCCAAGCTCATCATACTCTGCAATTGGAGGGTTGCACAACCCTATGAGACAAAATATATAACTAGTAATCCTGCCCTTTTCCTTTGTCTCTACTTGTGGAATATTTCATTCTCTAGTTTTTGATATCCTTTGTTTTTTGTAGTTGTTTCTACATGATAATCCTTCATTGTTTCCTTTGTCTTTGATTAATAAACACTAGATCCTCATTTTATATGGGTAATATCTATTTGTTTATAGTGGCTACTTAGCTTCCATTGTTTCTCTCATCTGCTTGTTGTTCTTATAAACAAATTTCTCTTGATTCATTGGAAATGAAATGGGTCAAAGCTTCCTTAGGATAATAACATTTTACAATGTCTTTCCCTCTCTTCAAAGTTTCATTAGTAGTATTACCCTTTCTTGATCCCATCAAATAAGGATTGAGGGTGAAGTAAGAGGGGAAATCAAAATTTCAAATACAACTAATTGAAGGTGATATGGAGTTTTTAATCATATAGATTTGCTTTAAAAAATACTTTCTAAAGTCCTAGAATTGTATGAGGTTCTCTCCTTTTTTCCTTTTTACTATCTCATCCCATTATGTCCTAACACATTGCAACAACATATTTTTAAATGTTCCTAGAATTATACTACAAATCACTATTTCTTTTAACTACCTTTTATCTAGCGTTGAAATGCAATAGGGTCCAACACTATTCTACGATGATTCATCTAAAATTAGGTTTTGTATTTTCAACCTTATATTTTGGATTCCTTACGCCATTATGATGATAATTTGATTTGTTGCCTTTGGAGATGTTAACTAGATAGGTGACACTAGCCTAAAAAAGTCTCTTAAATAGTCTTTGGTGGATTGTAGGAAGTCTGTAAATGACAAGATATTTTGGATTTCTTACGCCATTATGATGATAATTTAATTTGTTGCCTTTGGAGATGTTAACTAGAAATATGACACTAGCCTAAATAAGTCTCTTAAATAGTGTTTGGTGGATTTTACAAAGTCCAAAAATGTCTAATCCCTTAATTTGAAATTTGATCAGAGAGCTTGAATATGCCTAAGTATGGTATTAGAAATAAATCATCCTCGGATATGTAGGAAAATGAGAGATGAATTTGTTCTAGAAAAAGGTCATGGTAGATTTTCGAAATAACAAAATGTCAATGTTCTACCATTTTATTAATTCGAACCAGTGGATAGAGCCATAATCTCGCCAAGTGAAAATCAATTAGGGACAAATGTATTTTTTTTTCCATATCAATGTTAACCTAAGAAATATTGGATATTTATTCCATTTGATTTATTTTTTCTCCTAGGAACAAGAATCGTACATTTTTGTGGCCTTATGAGAGATTTTCATAAAAGTTGAAAAGATGATCCTCCCTACATCCTTTTTTTCTTTCTTTTTGACACAAATAAGAAAATATTTGTTATTAATTCTGTGCTTGGTCACAACAAGGTACACGGGAAATTTACATATTGTTCGAAATGAATAGAACTTATAGGAGGAAAGGGAGAGTTATTTCGAAATGATTTGGAAGATTTTTGCTACACTCCCTCCAAATTGCCACAATTTAAACTTCTACTACTATAGACTCAACAAAGTTGACCATTTATCAAAATACATTTACATGGATTTGTAATTTCTTACTGAGGGGGGATCAATTGAAATTTTGTTTGTAGGGGTGCTACTTGTTGTACTTATTGATTCCTAATTGTTCCTATGAGCTTGGAGGTTAGCTAGTTGAAGGCGCACCCTATCCAACTCATCCTCCATTAGGGGAATTTTTGAGGTCTAAAATGGGCTCCTAAGAAAAATGTACAACCAAAATAAACTTTATAAGAACCAATAGGATTCAAGATGATGATGTCAACCATGGGGGATGATTCACCATTTTTGGAGTGAAAAGTACAAATATTAAAAAATAATAAAATAATAACACTATTTTTTCAACTCATATTTTCAACTGATCTCCTTAAGGTTTTACTCAAATTTCGAGCAGGAGTACTTGTTGGGTGTAAAATTTAATTCCTTATCCAAGTAGTACCCTTGTTGCATACTTTTGATAGACCCTACTACACGAAAAATGAGAAATACATGAAAAAACGCGATTGTAGTCACATTTTTCATGCATTTCTCATTTTTCGTGTAGCGGGGTCCATCAAAAGTATGCAACATGGGTACTCCTTGGATGAGGAATCAAATTATGCATCCAACGAGTGTTTCCACTCGGCATTTGAGTAAACCCATAGGGAGATAAGTTGGAAATACGAGTTGAAAAAATAGTTTTTACATTTTTTCCCTCTAAAATAGTTTTATTTCCACTATTATTTTATAATTTCCTAAGGAGGCTCATTTTAGACCAAAACATTCCCCTAATGCATGCGTTGAATTTTGACCTACTGATTTTGCATTGTTTTTGTTATGACCAAGATTTGTTGACGCAGTTTGAAGACTTCCGTATACCAATCCAGAGGAGGGTGCAAACACAAGTGGCAATGGTGATCCATTGGAGAGATGATACTCGTGAAGACCCTTTGGGTGGCTGGGCTTAATGAGGTTCTAGACTCTTCAATGCAAGTGAGTGAATGACCAGAAAACCACTAAGGGGTAGAGTAGGGTAAAAACAAGCTAGAGAACTAATGATCAATGTCTAGTTTTGATCTAATTCTAATCTGCTATGCTCGCTAGAACGTAAAGACTAGGAGTGATGTTGATGAAGAGTTGCATATGGGATTGTTGATGCTCTTGGAGGAATTGTCTTGTGAAGAAAAATGAGTTCCAACACGTTTCTTTTCCACTGAAGAACGAGAATTACGCTCAGAACAAAGTCTGCAAGAAGAGGACCAACTGGATTTTCTTAGAGGAGAAATAAACCAAAGGTAGGATGACTCTCGGATGAGAGAGCTTCTAGGTGAGCCCGCAGTAAATTCCCAAAATTCTGTCTTGGCCACCCCACTAACCACCAAATTTAAACTCACTAGAAAAATTTAATTTCCTTAGCATGAGCTCAACTTGCATGAGTGATTTCATAGAATTCAAGAGTTCCCATGCTTTCTAGATAGTCATCGACATCGTAAACGGGAGGAGGTGACTAGCAATGTCAATTATGCAAAGTACGATGGAGTGTGAGAAATATTATAGAGGGATTGAATTTGATTATGAATCAACTCTCTTATGAATGCACTTCATCTCTTCAGACGAGGAAACTGTCCCTTTGAAGGATCTGGCACATGACGAGCATTATCTGGATGGCTTCACACAATTACAGAGAAAGTGGGTTATAAGAGATATGTTTCCATATTTTTTAACCATAAGGAGCGGAAACATCCATCTTCTTAAAGGTTTATAAATGATATTTCCTAATACTAGGCTCTATGCCTTCTTCCCTTCCGAATTTCACTAAGTGATGGTGAGGTAATGCATGAAATTTTCGTTGATCATGGTATATTCTTTCAAATGATATTTCCATTGATCGTGAGTTTCCCTTCTTCCAGCTTACAAGATATATTGGCTTGTTCATCAACTTCCTTATTTTGATTGTGGAGAATGTGGAGAAATGAATTATATGATAATGTTTCTAAGATGAAGGAGATTCTGTTTCATAGGGAGAGATCTCGAGTGATGCCCAAGTAAAGGTGTCAAATGGTTAAAAGAGAGTCCCCAAAAACAACAATAGAAGAAATGTCCTACCCTTTGGTTAGCTAAATGCCAATAACGAGACCATACATTTCGGTAAGGTTGTTCGTTCTCTACCCCAGGCATGGAAAACTTGGTTTCTGTTTCTCCTTCTAGATTTATGATAATCCAGCCCCCTACTGCCACCCTTGGATTCTTTTTAGATACCACATCAAAGAATACTATCTATCTCTTTTGTTGCATCCTCTAGTTTTTAAAGTCTGCATCAATTAGCCTAAGTTTCCAATCCAAGGGAGTAGGGCGCTTTGAGCTGGCATTGGTAGGAAAGCCGACCATAGGAACCACAAAAAACTCCATCCATTGCTTCTCTTGATGGTCTAAAAGAGGGTCTAGATATTTTACTTTTGATTGATTCATTTTCACACGGAAAGAGAGAGATTTAGTAGCCACAATCCATGGAGGAATTTCGTTATTATTGAACATGACACTATTTATTAAGAGCCATATTTTCCAACAATATTTTTTTGGAATAGAAGTCCATATCCAGTTAAATCATAGCTTTCCTATGAAAGAACTTGCATATTGATTGGGCCAATTTGTCAGTAGAATGGAGAATGATTGGGGAGACTGAGTCTGGATGGCAAGGGGCAAACTACAATATCCCAAACTTGAAGAGAGAAAGGGAAGAATAAGAATTGGTGGGGGATCGATTCTTAATTAAGGGAGAAAAGGGGGCAATGGGACGATCCACAAATTCCTCTCCTTTTGAGGTTTTTGGAGGTAAGGATTTTTTTTTTTTTTACAAGATCGGTTATAATTTTACATTTCCAAAAAAAGAAGGCGGAGAAAGCTCCTATTACATTTGGTGCCAAAGGATAGAAGGATGTGAATGTAGTCCCTAAAGACTTTAGACATGATTCCCAAAATTCCAGAGATTCCTATTACTACTCTGGTGTATTGCCTTACAAACTGAGACAACAATAAAATACATTTGCATAACATACTTCTAAAATACTTCTAAAACTGTTAAAGACAAATTAGTATTTGTTCACTAAATGGTCTTGCTGAGACCTTTGCTTGCTACTTTGGTATGTTGAATTTTCTCCTTCCTCATTCAACGTGATGTTCTTAGATAGGTGACCGTCTCCTCCAGGTGAGTACATTTGTTTTTAAGTGAAGTAATTTCTGCCTCTGGCTCTCCAAATGTCTCTTCAGATAGCCATTCTCAACCTTCATCTCAAACCCCAGATCTTGTATTATTTCTTTTATCTTGCTGATCATAAACTTATTGGCTCTGCAGGTAGCACAACTCTTGTTTTGGGAGGCTCTCTCAACTAGATTGAAATTCATTTCTGGAAGGTTTTCAGATTTCCTGAGAAACACAATTTGGTTCTTTGTATTATGCTGATTCTTCCTGAGATTTCTTCTTGTGAAAAACACTGCTAAGGTTCCCTTGCCCTTGTTAGAATGACACCTCTGATTCTACTTGCTGTGGCCTCATTGTTTTGTCTTCCCTTTAGAGCCCGTTGGAAGGAACAAAAAAAAGAAGCAAAAGGAAAAGATATTTTCTGCACTGGTAGCTAAATATTGGGAAGAAAAGAGGAGACTAGAATCAAGATTAATGAAGCACTAGCACTTAGGATGCAGACAAAATATAGGAGAAAGGCTTACCAATAGATTGAATGTAATAGGAAGGAATCGATCAGCTAACTGAGTGCAAGGAGGAGGAGAGGAAGCACACTGAAATAATGTAGGAATGAAAATAAGAGAAGTGCCCAGAGAACTTTGATGGATGATAGCCTCAGAGAGGCAAGGAAAATGATGCGAGAAAGGGTCTGCGGGATGAGTGAAGATTAATCTGAGAATGCGAAAGGAAAAGGAAGGCCCGAGATATAAAGGCAAGAAGAGAGCAAAGTAAGGACCAAGCCACTTAGAAATCATGCATACCTGGGGAGACATGATTGGCTTTACATCATTGGTCTTTGAGCTATGGATGAGACATTATTTCCGTAGGAAATTTTGATTGAGATCACGAGACTTTCATGCTTTTTTAATTGAGAAAATATCTTTGCTGAGATTTATAATGATACTACGAATCTGCTTTGTTTTAGTCTTCATATTTTCATGGGAAAGAATGATTTTTGTCATGATTTTCATGAAGGATCAAGCACTAAAGAATCGTTGTGTGATACACCTCCACATATTGTTTCTCCTTCAGGCCTGGACACTTCCATATTTTCAAACTGGTCTGTTGTACTATTGTTTTCCCACAGAATGTGATTGAAAGTAATGTATCCTAGGCCTGCTAGATGGTGCCTTATTCTTTTAAAAATTCGATTCATGGCAGCATTTGGGGAATTGTTGGGTAGTGGATCCCCTGCGTAATGGTTTTGGGGCTTAAAGCCCACAATTTTGGGTATTGGTATTGTAAAGGCTCCGTGAAGTGTGTGGAGCATGAATTGTAATAAGTCAAGTCAAAGGGTTGTCCGCCTGAAAATAATGTAAGACAATAGAAAGCAAGTCGGCCTGCCCATGCATAGACCATGAGAATGTATACATAGAGCACGACTCTAGGTGTAGAAGTCAGTTTTTGGTAGCTTTGATCAGATCTGAAGTGTTATGGGTTGTTAATGACGATATTCGCTCTGAGTCTGTAAGTCCGAGTTGAGGGTTGTAGTAGTAGAAGAGGCTCTACAGCTATGTGCGCAGAGGCCTGGTAAGTTTGTAGCTGTGTGCATGGACCCCTGCAGCTGAGTGCATAGGGTGGAATTGGATTTTACTGGAACAAAAGATTAATAAAATATAAGTGTTTCTGAAATATTGTGCATCTGCTCATAGATCTGTGTGGTTGTTCTTCTGTTATGGTTAAATGCATCTCTTAAAGTTTATGTTTGCATGCGCTATTTACAAATATTGAATGATTAATAAAATCCACTGAATTAAGTCAGATCTATAATAGAAACATACTGAGGATAAGGGATCTAGATAGTGCCTCTTCGCGCTTGGAATAAAGGCTATGCCAAGGTCGGATAGTTGCGCGAAGCAGTATAAGTGTGAAAGATCGGTTCGCGACCTTCCCATACCTCATCAAGACATTCCTTGGGTGTGGAAACTTGGTTCCAGCACCCTCCCATACTACCTCGGGTGAGACCTCAGTCCACGCTCCACGGACTGTTGCCGAAAGGGCCAGTAGTTTCTGGATTTGTTTGGCTAAACAATTCTGAACCTGGGTCAGGCCCCAACAAGCCAACAAATGGTTCCGTTGCCAGGACCATGATCTGCCTAAGGGATGTCTGATGTCGGAACACTAGAACCCTACGAAGAAGGAAAATGAAGATTGGTTGGATAAGAAGCTTCACGAGTTTTGATTACATGAAAACAAAACCCCACATATATCGGAGAAGAGGTGGATGTATTGCTACATATATAAGGAAATCCATGAGATATTCTTCGTGACCTTCTCGTTAGAGTTGTATGATTGGATCGCGAGGCTAGCTGACAGCCAGGGAAGGTGCAAGCTTGATCAACCGATAGTGTGGACTCCAGAGTTGGTGTGCAGGCTAGAGGCATATGAAGATAAGATCGCACAGGCCATAGACCATTGGCTTGATCGGATAATAGGAGGGTTTATCACTGAATTTGCAATAGACACGAATGTAAGCTACAATGAAGCAGAAAGATGTTTTCTCAAGGGACCACGAGGTAAGTACATCAAATCTTTAAATACCTATATTAATATGCTGTTATGTGAAAAACGGGTGATGTGAATACATTAATGAGTGGAACAACACGAAGCGGAAAGGTCTACAAAGGTATCGAAGGGTTAGGCAACAGTCCTTTAATTTCACCTCCGCGAGCAAGCGAGGAAGAGTGCACTTAGGGTTCTCTGAGGAGTGCGATCAGTTTGATAAGGCAACGCATTCCGCAATTATCATCCCCACTAATGCCACCACTCACGCCACCGCCTTCACCTTCATCTGCACCTACACCACCTCTGCCAAACCAGCAGTTTAGCATGGTGAGCACGATCAAGCTGCCGATATTCAGAGGAGTAGGGAACGAAGATCCATATCAATTTTGGTTCGTAGTAAGAGCAGTGTGGGAAGCACACGGGGTTACGGATGACAACATTAAGAAGGCCACATTGGTAAGTGTGCTGCAAGATCGTGCGTTGACATGGTATATCAAGCACTCGAATAATCAACCGAATGCCAGAATAGCAGAGATCCAGATTGCATTGAACATAGAATTTAGCTGGCCGAAATTAGAGACGTAGTCGATCATCAGATTTAAGGAGATTGCGATGCTTCCAGGAAAAACTCCCTAGGATCTAGATTAGAGGCTGAAAAGTACGATCCGCGAGGCTAATATGACACTGACAGATGCGCAACACCGCGCATGGTTTGTGGCATCTTTGACACCACATCTGAGGACGACACTGTCGCAACAGAAGCGCTCAACCTAGGCAAAAGCATTGGAAATGGCGATGAGGTTGCATGAAAAACTGATACAAGATTTGGGGTTGGGAGTCCAACAAATCCACTTGTAACTATATAACCTATGCTTGGAGATGTAGAGTTTGAAGCAGGATAGGGTGCCCGGGATGGAAGTGCGTGAAGAAGTGTGGTGCATAAAATGTAAAGGTCAGGGCCACGATAAGGATCACAACCCGGTATTCACGAACTATTTGGCAGGAGGGGGACCAATGCCATTGAGACCAGAGGCTCAGGTAGGGCCAAGTGCGGCACCCACGCTCTGGTGTGTGATATGTTAGGTGGGAGGAAATCACACAACGAACAATTGTTACCTATTGTAGAAGTATACACAGGCTCTGTAACAACTATTTTGTAATTTCGGTAGATCAGTAGGCCACGATGAGCGAAAATGTCAAAGTTATGAATTGTTGATGGATAAAACACTTGCCTAGAGGATTTAGATCGAGGTGTGAGGTCAGGATCCAGCCGTAGTAATAACGCGTTGTGGATTTCAAGGGAGAGGTCGAGGATGAGGAGAAATGGGACCTGGACGAGTGCATGGATAGTTAATCTGCTATAATTGCGGAGGACCTGGGCATTATGCGCGCGACTGTACGAACCCGACTAGAACATGTTGTCCGTATTGTGAGAAGTTTGATCATGAAATGGTAGATTGTCTGATGCTGATCGCACAAATGCACGAGAAAGGGGTACTAGAGCCTACGCCAACTCAAAATATCCAGATGATGAGGTCTGAACCATGCGAATAAGACCCCAATGTAAACATCATGCTCAGAAGTGGCGCTGCCATAGGGGAAGATAAGGGGAAGCAGCCCGAGAAAGATACCTGGGTTCACAAGGCTCCTACAAAGGAACCTGAGTTTGACTTGGAACATGCAAAGGAAACGTTTATGGCTAAGAAGAGCTTTGCGGAGGTCTCTACTTCAGGAAGTAAGGATCAACCACAGATGAGCCTAGATCCTTATATGCTAACTTCCTTTTTAGAGACATGTATGAAACTGCTGCGTGAAAATAAGGCAGTAAAAGGACTACAAGAGCTGATCTCTAGATGCGCAGGATCGGGTGAATCACGCGTAGTCCGGATACTGGGAAATCTTGTACTACGCATCGGGAGGAAATGAGATTGACGGTGTAGATTGGCGAGTATGAAATGGATCAGGTAATATTAGACTTGGGGTCGGATGCAAATGTGTTACCGAAACAGACATGGGAATGCATGGGCAGGCCCGCATTACAGTGGTCTCCTATTCAATTATGGATGGCGAACCAACAAAAGATCTTTCCCATGGGAAGATTGAAAGGCGTGATAGTGGATATCGAAGGTGCAAGCACGCAGACGGACTTTGAGGTAATAAAGATTGTGGATGATAGTAACCCTTACCTCGTGTCGTTAGGGATAGACTGGGCCACAGATATGAATGGAGTCATCAACCTGAAGAAGTGAAAAATGATTTTCGAGAAAAAGTCCTTACGCGTAGTAGTTCCATTGGATCCAGCCGAAGGAGCACGATACACTGAACCTATGTGCGAGGATGACAGCGACGATGAGCTGGATTTCATTTACCAGATAATGGCGCAAGACCAGGATCGGGTGAACCCGACTGAAGATGGGAGAATCTCATGGGAGTGTGACAGTTCTTGTACTTCGGATTCAGATGAAGAAATAGAACGCTGGCAGAACCGGTTACATGAAGTAACCACGCTGAATTGCAACCGATGATTTGATCACTACGGCACATGACGACTGAAGCAAGGGAAATACTAATAGATGAGGGGGTAACAAGATTGGATGAATCCTTAGACAAAGTTGAAAGTGCCGTACCAGAACAACAGCAGTGTGGTTCGCTCAAATGGGTGTTGCGCGTGACACTCGCACAATGGGGGCATATACGTCAGAAGAATATTGGAAATTGGCATGAAGGTAGAAGACGGATGCGCTTACAATTTAAAATAACCCAACCAAGGCAAATTGGTGGGGAAGGGCAGAATAGCCTGCAAGCACACCTTTTCCGATGGGTATAGATGTATACAAAACGGATTGTTCTGGCGCACAACAATATTAAAATCGCAGGCCCAAACAGGATGCAATGGCGGAAGAGAAGGATCGCACTACCAAGTGCGAGTGGGGAAGCGTTCGCCAAGGTACGTGAAGTCATGAATAAGGGTTAGCAGATACAATGTAAAAAAGTGGATCTGCGCGTCCCACTGGTCAGATGGACATATACGGTGCTATGCAAGAACCTGTTCGTGAAATCGAGGGTGAAGAATGGTACAAGAACTGAGGACCCTGAAGCACCTTCGCAGAAGGCTGTGGATATGTCAGAGAAGAGAACAACGCGCGAATTCTGGACTAAAGGACTCATAAAACCATGTGAAGAGGAGTATGAAGGGATTCAGGAAGCCATTTGGCAAGGGAATGTGCAACTTTGTGAATTGGAAAGAAACAGGGTACTACTCAGAATTAAGCATATGATGCTAGACGCGGAGATTAAACAACTGGAGAAGGAACTGAAGGAGAACTTTCTGAACAAAAAACCTGGAAAGTTGCAGCCAGATATGCGCAAACCTAAGGATAAATTGGAGGAGTATGACCGCAAGGTAATTAGTCGAATACCGTGGTTAAGGCTGCGCCTCACTCTCGAGGGAAATCAAGAAAACGTGCCACATCCAGTAGTGCGCATAGCAACGACAATAGAAACTGTGTCACAGGTTGTTCAAGATGCGATAGCAGTGCACCAAAGGGGTGCAACCTCCTGACTAGCCGAAGAGGAGAAAGTCTCAGCACTCCAGATAGTTGAAAGAGAGTGTGGGACTATAAAACAGTCTGTTAGGAAGCTACGCGACAACAGGGGTGCGCGCAGGGTCGGTATGTCCCAAGGGTCACGGTCGCGCAGAATGGGCTACGCTACTGCGCGAATAAACAAGGAAGTGACCGTTGCTGTCACTATCCATGGCAAGACGTTCGAGTTAAGGCGAAAAGGAGCAGGCGGTAGACATTTAAGACATGAAGTCAGAACTAGATTTGAAACGATCTGCCGCCAGTATAGCATTAATGCGCCAGAAAATGGGGGGACGGTCGAGTTTGAATTTCAATGGGCCTATAAATCACGGGTGGCCCTCCATCAAACAACCCTTGGCATTTTGTGAATAGAGTTGTTGCGTTATCAAGCGGGCATGAACTTGATGAATGAGGAGGTTGTAAGAGCAAGTCTGTGGTTTGAAGCATTGCCGAAGGATACACAGGAGTCCCTAATCAGAATCATGTCAACAACAAAGGGAGTCGCGCAGAGTTCTACGCCACCGGTAGGGGATGCACTAGAAATCCCTAAATTGCCTCGGACGGTGATGCCTAAGAAGGACCCACAGGTAGCAGGACCGGTCCGTATGTCTCCATGAAATTCGCGGTTTGGAAAATTGTCGAAGGAAGAAAAGGGAAAAACAGTTAATATTGAGAGCGACGATGAGGAAGAGGATCCTCCGACCTTTGTTGAAGAGATGGAACCAGAGGAAGAGATGGAAGAAGACATCTAGCCAGCAAAACTGCCCAAATATGTCCCTCCAAGGAAAGGGAGGGTAAAGGTACCTAAAGATTTGGATGTCGTTAAATGCACACTTAACACCTCGTCACTCCCCGAGGGGGTTCTTTTCGAAGGAGCGGTTGTGGGCTGCATTCCCACTATGAAATTTGAGGATTCGAACCTCGCGGATAGTGATAAGTTTCCTCATTTGGAAACTAGTGAGCTGATGGAATAAAGAATGGAGGGGGCCGTTACAACACTGTAGCCACGGACATGGCTACATGGGGTGGAGGAGGCAGGGCTACTCCATCTCCTATCAATTCCACACTTTCATCGGGCCTCGATCATAATATTTGTCATCAGGCAACTGCTTTTCCTGGTGCATGATGGGTACTTATGGCTGGAAGAGCCCATTCCTATCATGGCAGAGCTCATTCATACGATTTCTTGTTTTCCCTGTGTGGGAAGGGACCCTGCAAAAATAGTTGGCACAAGTGGAGACTTGTCGCTTACAGAGGCCATGAAAAAGAAATATAAGTTGGAGAAAAAGTAGAGGGGGTATGTTATTACTAGTATTCAGGACAAAGGGGTCCGCTTCGCCACCTAGTTGTTGGAAGGAAAGGTGATGAGAAAATGCCGGGGCAATGAGGTACTAGCAACGGTCATTGTGCTAGCTGAGCAATGCGTAAAAGGGGTACAGTTCAATTGGGTGCAGTTCCTCCGCGACGAGTTCCTCAAAAACTACAGGGAGGCCCAAGAACAGGGTAAGACCTTCCACTATGCGTGGTTGCTCTTATCCATACTATTGGTTACAGGCGAATTGCCTGAGGATAGTCAGTTTCCTCCCCTTGACCAGGACTGGCTAGAGGCAGCAAAATACACATCGCTATGGGTGACGAAAGATGCCACACGAATTCGAGAAACCAAGATCTTCTCGGTACTGACGGAGGAAAGCATACGACTATGGATCAACAAATGGCCACGCCTATCTGCCTCAACATACGACAATGTGAAGAGTTTTGTAGACTTTAAAGCAGATATGCACCATGTGTATATCAGGGCATGGAAGGATCCAGAGTAGAAGTGGACCACACTCCCCTTCATCACAATAGATGACTCTGTTCTTTTGGTGCTCGACACATGGCCACTAGAATGGCACGCACTAGATTTGGTGGTGCGCGATGAGACGAAGATTCAAAGACAGAAGGCTGCTGCCAAGTTTCTAGCACAACAGAAGCGGAACGAACAACTAGCTGAAGAAGTACAGGTGTCCCGGGAGGTAGCAAAGGCCACCATGGAAAATATAGCAGCATTAGGGATTGCTACGACACAGGAAGAAAGAGGCCCGATCTGACCACCGAGCAGGGGTTAGATGATACGACAGAAGGCGCAGACCCAAGCACCAACTCTACACAATTGAAATGGCCGCATGTGATAGAACGAACCGGGCCACGGAAGAAGGCCAAGGCTTCCAAGCTGGATGGGGAGCCTATTACACTGACCCAGGGTGACCTATGCGACATCGGCGATACAGTTCATGAAGTCACCAAGGAAGCGCTCTAGGAGGCATTGACGGAGCAACAAACTATGTTGGGGGCACTCAGGACGCAACTTCAGGAACTTTAGGTGTGGCCCCCACAACAGGGAATGGTAACCGCCTACGGGTACATCAGCAACCGAGCAGTTGCTGCAGGCCAAAATGGCTAATACAATCCCGCTGCCGGAAGGAGCACTGATAGCAGAGAACGTGGAGGACAGAGCAACGGTAGGTTAGCTCAAGGGACTTGGATTAAACTTGGTTGCCCTTCCACGAGAAATATTATACCAGCTACATGATGGAGTGATGACAGAACTTTGCATTAGGGAAGGACACACAATACACATGCTCAGTGAACAACAAATCAACATCGAGCAGCTAAGCCTACAATGTGATGAAGCAATAGCACAGAATAAACAGTTGGAGAAAATCGTCAAGGAAGCATGTCGTTGCGTCCCCGAGCTCGAGATTGCAGTAGAATTACCAGTAGGCATACAGATCCACAAATTGGCCAGTGGATTCGGCAAAGCGAAGGAGGAAGCAACGAGGATCTAGTTGGACCTTAACTTGCAGATCCCAGAGCTGAAACTAAAGGCACAACCCTCTACACCGTTGGAGGTCAGAGAGTAGTGGAACCATGTCATTCAAGCAGGGTTGGAAGCAATAGAGCGCGCCATATAGGATTGCACTGGCTTGCTAGATCAGTCACTCGTCACCCTCACTTCACTGCAGGAAGATCCAACGCTCCAATGGTTAGAGACAGAAGCATGGGAGTTGCAGCAGGCTTATGATAATGTTCGGGGGACCGTGCAGACGGTCGCCCTTACTTAGCGGCTAGCCAAGATGAGGGAGGCCCAGGCTCTAAAGGCCCAGGTGGACACCGTACGTCAAAAAGAAGTAGTGCTTAAAGAACGCATCCAGCCTTGGCTCGAAGAAGCATTCACGGTCACCGCCAAGATCGAGGGAAAGCTGGCACACATGCAGGGCGTATATGCACTCATGCAAGGAATTGCACCTGACAATGAAACATCAGAGATACGTGCACAATGGGTACAACAGACAGCGGAAGAATGTGCTGCGGATGTAAGTGAAGCGAAGAGGTTGCTAGATGAACTTCGCGTGAAGATCACCGCACTAGCCGAGTGACTCGGGACGAGTCACGATGATTGTGTTGGGGGCCTGTTGGGAAGTGGATCCCTCGTGTAATGGTTTTGGGGCTTAAAGCCCACAATTTTGGGTATTGGTATTGGTTTTGGGTATTGGAATTGTAATAAGTCAAGTCAAAGGGTTGTCTGCCCGAAAATAATGTAAGATAATAGAAAGTGAGTTGGCCTGCCCATGGTCCATGGACCATGGGAATGTATAAAGAGAGCAAGGCTCTAGGTGTAGAAGTTAGTTTTTGGTAGCTTTGATTGGATCTAAAGTGTTATGGGTTGTGAATGACGATATTTGCTCTGAGTCTGTAAGTCTGAGTTGAGGGTTGTAGTAGTAGAAGAGGCTCTGCAGCTGTGTGCGCAGAGGCCTGGTAGAGTCCGCAGCTGTGTGTGCGGACCCCTGCAACTGAGTGCGCAGGGTGGAATTGGATTGTACTGGAACAAAAGATTAATAAAAGATAAGTGTTTCTGAAATATTGTGCATCTGCTCATAGATCTGTGTGGTTGTTCTTCTGTTATGGTTTTATGCATCTCTTAAGGTTTATGTTTGTGCGCGCTAGTTACAAATATTGAATGATTAATAAAATCCACTGAATTAAGTCAGATCTATAGTAGAAACATACTGAGGATAAGGGATCTAGACAATGCCTCTTCGCGCTTGGTACTAGGGCTACGCCAAGGTCTGATAGTTGCGCGAAACAGTATAAGTGCGAAAGATCTGTTTGTGACCTTCCTAGACCTCATCAAGACATCCCTAGGGTACGGAAACCTGGTTCCAACACACTCCCATACTACCTCGGGTGAGACCTCAATCCGCGCTCTGTGGACTATTTCCGAAAGGGCTGATAGTTTTGGGATTTGTTTGGCTAAACACTTCTGAACCTGGGTCAGGCCCCAACAAGCCAACAAGATTTTCTTCTACTGGCTATGGCTTTGATTATAATTGTTGAATCCCCCAGAATTATTGGATCTCTAATATCCTTTTTCTTTAAGGATCTTGGATCCCATTAACAAGCTATATGCCTCTGCCTTCTTGTTGGAGGTTTCCCCCAGACCCCACTCATAGGAGACCAAACACCCCCCCCGACTTAGTGATGTTCCCTTTTGCACCTGCTATGCCCAGATTATTTTTGGAAGCCTCGTCGAAAAAGAGACAAAACCTATTCAAGTTTCCTTTAAATTTTATGAATTCTTCCTTGTTTAGTTTGATTTTCCAATTTTCGATTGGAGGTCTATCACTGGGATTAATATTACCATTATTTCTTATCGTTTCCCTACTGATCCAATTCCTTTATTCTTGCTATAGTAGACTATTGTCAATTGCTTTTAATCCTTTCATATTTAAAAATTTTGAGGCGAGTCCCCAAGTTTTTGATAGGAATCTTCCAATTTTTGGAACCCGGTCTTTGAAAATGCTTTTATTTCTTGAGAGCCATATCTGCCAACATAGTACAGATGGAAGGCTTTCCCAAAACAATTTAATGCTTTGCTTATTCTTCATTGAGTAGGGATATATTTTTTCCATTCAATAAAGAAATCATTGAAGGTTCTATAGAAATTTAGTTCCACTTCCAGGGGACTAGATAACTACTTCCAACATTGTCTAGTGAATATGCAATCCAAAAAAAGGTGTTGAATAGATTCTTCTTCATTTAGGCACATTGGACACCTTGACGGGCCGGAGAATCCTTTTCTTTTAAGGTTTTTAGTCGTGAGGATTTTTCCTTTTAATAGAGTCCAACTGAATATTTTAACTTTAGGGAGACTTTATGTTTTCCATATGGATTTCCATGGTGCCCAATCTTGTTCATTTTGGTGAGCTTGTAGAACATTATATCCGGACTTGACTATGTAGATACCTCCACTAGGATCCCATATGATTGTATCTTCATCCTCCATGCTTGTAGGGGATGATCCTTTGAGGTGGTGCACTAGGAGATCCCAATGAATTTTTAAGTTTGGAGGGAGATTTAGTATATTCCAGCCTTGCCAATTCCTGTTTTCCCAACGAGATATAGATTGTAGAGTGGTTATCACTTTGTCATGCATCCAATCTTTTATCTCTTCACAACTTGGAAGGTAATTTAAAGGTTACTTCCCCATGATTTTGTCTTCCCATACCTTGATATTTTTACCATTTCCTGGCATATTCGAGGTGTGTTTGCTGATAGTAGATATATATTTTTTTAACTAGCTTCCAAACTTACGTGCATGGCCTTATTGGAACACTTTCAACCAACAAGTGTGTTCTTTGATGGTTCATATACTTTGAAGCCAAGGTTTGTTTCCACCAGCTATCCTTGCCAGTTATCATTCTCAAAATGATTTTAGCCCCTAAGGCAACATTCATCAAACCAGACAGCCTTATAGATAAGCCTCCTTTCTCAGAGGGCAGGATTACTTGATACCATTTTACCAAAATGAATTTTTTGGTCTCTTTTTTCCCTCCGTGCCAAAGAAAACTTCTGATAATTAATTCCATTTGTTTGTGAATACTGGCCGGAGCCAGAATAGTGGCATATTGGTAAATAGGTAGCGCAATGAGAATGGATTTAATTAGTGTCACCTTGCCTGTCATGTTTAGCCACATTATTCCCCAATTTTGAATTTTTTCTTTCATTTTTTCAATTTGTGTGCTCCACAACTCAGCCTTAATATTTTATTTAGGTATGGGAAGCCTAAGATAGAAGAAATGGTTCCAGATTGCCTGTATGGGAATCTCAAGAATATGGGATATTCTGTGCATGGTGTGGGGTGTAGTGTTCCAGCCATATATTCTACACTTTACATTGTTTAAGAGGCCATCTGAAACCTCCATAAAGTTTTCAAGGATTTTTTTAAATCTTTAGGCAATTATGCATGAAGCTCTGCCCAACAACAGAGTGTCATTAGCAAATAGAGAATGATTGATGCTTTTAACTCCATGAGAGATTTGCAAGCCGGTTAGAGTTCTTTCTCTCCTTCTATTTTCTAGAGTTCTACTTAACGAATCAACCATTATCATATATAAAAAAGGAGAGAGGGGGAATCCCTGCCTCAACCCTTTGGAACTTTGAAAGAAATCACTAGGTCTTCTGTTTATCAATGGTGCTATCCATGGGCCCATTATGAAAGCACTAATTACCTCAATTATTTCACTTGAGAAACCGAATTTCTTTAAAACAACAATGAGATATGGGAGACTTACCTGTCAAAGACATTGGTCATATCTAATTTTATGATGATTCCTTTTTCTTTTTTTAGCATGCTTGAATGGAGAGCTTCCTCGACCACCAGAACATTGTCTATAATATGTCTGTTTGGTACAAAACCTCCTTGATTTTTTGAAATAATCTCTGGTAGAACTTTCTTTATTCGGTTTTATATTATCTTTGTTACTATTTTATAAGAAGAGTTTCACAAAGAAATTTGACAAAATCTACTAAAAGTGGAGGGACTAACATCCTTTGGTATTAATGCCAGATAAGAGGATTTGGTGGAGCCTCCCATTTTTTTTTGAATACATTTCTTATCATTCTTACTAAATCCTTTTTTATTATCTTCCAATGCTACCTATAGAATTATATTGTGAAGCCATCCGAGTCTGGTGCCTTATTGGGATGAAGGCTCCAAACAACTGCCTCTATTTCTTCTTCTACGATTTCTTGCATGATTTCTAGATTTTGCCCATCATTTATCTTGTTTGGGATATGGTGCAAAAAATTGTCATAATTTGCTGCTTCTACATTTGCTGTTAAAAGATTTTTAAAATGTTTGTATGCCTCTTTTTTTAATTCCACTGCTCCTCTAATTTCCTGTCCATCTACTTGAATTTTATCAATATGGTTTCTAGCTCTTCTAATTTTCATAGTGTTATGTAAAAATGTTGTGTTTTTATCCCCTGCTTTTAACCATAGGCTTCTTGACTTTAATCTCACCTCTTCTTCTTCTTTCTGGTTCTCTCTATATGTTTCCCAAAAAAGTCCCTTTTCCTAGAGATGATCCTCTTTGTCCTCTTCCCTATTTTCTTTTGCCTCTTGAAGTTTCTCCATCTTTTTTAATAACTTTGTCCTTCTTTTTTTATTTTTATTTTCATTTTCTTTAGCCCATATTTTCAATTCCTTTCTCATATTTTTAAACTTGGTTTCCCACATAGTAGGGCGACCCCATGACCTTTTGAGACCATACTTCCATTATTATTTTTGTGAGTTCTTCACTATTGTTCATATTGGGCAGTATCTGAATGGTAATGGTCCTTGGTTGTCCATCAACCGCAAAGTGATTGCAACAGGCTTGTGGTCAGATGCAGTAGTATGAATGGTTCTTGATCTTGCTGAATTATTATTGGACATGATGCTTTCCTAAACAAAAAATCGATCCAATCTTTATTTTATATTGCTGTTTCCTACCCTTTTGTTGTTCCACATGTACTTACCATTATTTGGAGGTATGTTTATTAGCTTGTTTTTTTCATAATGGTTTCAATGGCATCCCTTGATGGGTTTGCATGGAAGGTCCCTCCAAATTTCTCCTGTATATTTAGGACAAGATTGAGATCCCCTTCCAAAATTATTTTTCTGTTATGAGTTTCAATTAAGGTTTCTTGAACAGTGTTCCAACATTGTTCTTTTTCCTTGAATTGATTAGGAGCATATATGTTGATGATACAAAATTGCTCATTAGTAGTTGTCTCTTTTAGATCTATTCAAATCCAGTGTTGTTCCTTTTTTTGCTGTAGTATTTTCCATTTTCCTTTCCTCCATAGTGTGTAAATCCCCCTGAGGCCCCTATGGCTTGTTGAGCTATTCCTTCATAATTTTTTTTTATCATTTTTTCTGATTCCTGGCAACTTGTTTTGGTCTACTAAAGCATAAGGATATTTGGGTTTTCCTTTACTAAAATATCTTTTGCTACATTTACTTTAAAGGGTGTTCCCAAACCACAACAGTTCCAGGAGACCACAATAATTACTTTTTTGGTTGATGGGATGAGGGACCTTTACCTCTGTAGAAATTTCACACTTGTATATCAAAATTTATATATGAAATGTACTAAAGCATAATACTTGATCTAGTTCTACAAAACATTAAGCGGAAGCATAATCGATTTCATGAGCAACATCAAGCATAAACACATATAACTGATCAAGAGAAATAATCAACCATAACACAAGATATATCATTGGGGAAAGCACCAGCATAAAACCCCTATCTGTATTATTAATCAAGTGGAAATCCTCTTCTGTTTACAAAAAGAATTAGCTCAAGAGCTATCCTGTACTCTCTGCAATCAAAAGATGAAGATCATAGACTACCTAGGCCTCAATATATAGGCCACAAGTCCTCCAATCTCCTATAATACGTATTTCTCTTGGAAATAAATCCTTCTCCATGCAAGGAATACTTACTAGAAATATCCAAGCATCTGATAGTACACTGTCCCTCATATGAAATCAACTGGGTCTCTGTTTGAACTGACACGCATTAGTTATCCATGACGGAATGCTCAATTATTTGAAATAATAGTTGTCACATGCATGCAAGCATTAAAAAACTATATCTCATTAATTTAACAACTTGTTAAATTAACCTAACTGGACTTGACTAAGTAAAACTAAGTCAACTGATCCTCTCATTATAGGACTCATACTTAATTCCTCAATCAGTGGAGAGAATCAAGGATAAATTCCTCAATTAGTGGGACAACTAATTGCATGTTCTCACAAAGACTTCAAGTTTAATTTTCCATAATTAATCAACTCATGGAGATTAATTAATTAATATTTTAAACTGCTGTTAAGACCAAATTCTTTTTTACTTCCTATAGTTAGACCAGGGACTGCTAAAAATAGGAAGGGACCCAGAAATGCTATTTTTAGAAGATTCTATTTTTAGCAGTTTCACCTCTCACCCAAGGTGGCCAAAATGCTCATTGGCCAAACTGCTATTTTTAGGAGTTATATTTTTAGCACATTCTAAATTTAGCATTTCTTATTGCACACTTTTCAACACTCCCTATCAACAAGAAAGGGATTATCAGCAACCCCGATCCTGTCTCTATGGAACTCAAACTTGCCCTTTGACAATGTCTTTGTCAAAATATTTGCGTCCTGTTCCTCGGTCGAAATGTATAGCAACATCATGATCCTCTTGACCACACAATCCCGTAGATGATGATAACGGATATCTATATGCTTGGACCTGTCATGAAACACTGGATTCTCAGAGAGTTTAATGCGACTCGGATTATCATAATATATCACGGTAGGATCCATCATCTGACCAAACAATCCCACTAGAATCTTCCGCATCCAGATGACCTCACATGCAACCTGACTAGCAACCATGTATTCAGCCTCCGCTAAGCTAAGTGAAACTGATCTTTGTTTCCTGCTATACCAAGAAACCGCAACTGACCCAAGGTTGAAGACTCCTCCAGAAGTGCTCTTCTTGTCTAATGGACTACCTACCTAATCTACATCTGTGAAGCCTTGGAGCTTCACGCCCTCTGTTTTCCTATACCATAATCCATACTGTGTAGTGCCTCTGAGATATCTCAACACATGCTTTGCCACCTTCCAAAACAACTTGGTTGGCTGAACCATAGCTTGACTCAGCTGGTTCACCGCAAAGCACAAATCTGATCGTGTGTTCACTAGATACATAAGTGAACCTACAAGCTGCCGATAAACAATAACAACTACTACCTCGCATGAAGTAGCATCCTCCTTCCTCCAGTTCCCTGCTAGAGGAGTCTCCATGGGCTTGCACATATCCATGTGGAAGTGCCTGAGTATCTCATTGGCATACTTGCCTTGAGACACAAATACTTCCCCATCTATCTGCCACAACTCCATGCCTAGAAAGTAGTGCATGAGGCCCATGTCCTTCAAATCAAACTCTCTTGAAAGGTCCTCCTTGCAAGACTTGATCAACTGATCATCACCTGTCAAAATTAGATCATTGACATAAAGTACAATAATCAATAGCTTACCTTCTACCATGATGTGATAGAGGTTCGCATCTGCTTCACTCTTGGTGAAGCCCAACCCAGTGAAATAGCTGTCGATCCTGGTATACCAAGCACGGGGTGCTTGCTTCAGCCCATACAATGCTCGCTTGAGCCGACACACATGCGACTCACGATCAAAGGTCTCAAATCCCTCAGGCTGCTCTATGTATACCTCTTCCTCAATCTCCCCATTGAGGAAAGCTGTCTTCACATCCATCTAATGGATCTTCCAACCCATCTGAGTTGATAGTGCTAGAATCAATTTGATCAATGAGTACCTTGCAATAGGAGCAAAAGTATCATCATAGTGAATCCCCTCAACCTGTGAGAAACCACAGGCAACAAACCTTGCCTTGTGTTTCTCAATACTTCCATCAGCTGCATGCTTTACCTTGTAAATCCATCAGGAAGTAACCACTGACTTGTCCCCCGGTCTAGGGACAACATCCCACACACTATTCCGCATGATAGAATCATGCTCCTCTACCATCGCATCCACCCAAACTCACTGCTGCACTGCCTCCTCAAAGGAAGAAGGCTCGGTCACTACACACTCCCCAACCAGGGCCATGTAGCCAGTGTATCTATCGGGAGATCTCCTCTGTCTACGTTGAGAGGATGGCTGCCCCACATTCTCTCTCACATCCTACATCAATATGTCAGCTTCCTGTGAGCGCTTCCACCCATCTCTGGAAGACTCTCCAGCAGTGGTGATCTCCACTACTAGAATCTCTGCATGTGGCTGATCCACATCATTAGGGGGCTCCTCCTCCTTAGGAACTAATAGTTCCTCATCATCACCATGCAACTTGAGCTCCCTCTCAAGTGACACTCGCATGGCTTGCTACTCATCGAACTTCAGATCCCTGCACACTACGGTCCTCTGACTGGCAGGCAGAAACACACGATAGTTGTGAGGTGTATCCGTGTACCCCACAAGTATTCCCAACTCAATTGTTGGGTCTAGCTTCTTCCAAGCATCGTTGGTCACATGACAGAAAATTAGTGATCCAAAGATGCGAAAGTGACTCACATCTGGTCGCTTCCTCAAAAAAGTCTCTATAGGTTTCTTCATCCCCAACATGCGATGAGGACTTCTATTCTGAATATATACTGCTGTATTGCATGCCTCAGCCCACAGATGAAGTGGTAGGCCTTGGTCATGCAACATTGCTCGAGCTGCTCCCACAATAGACCTGTTCTTCCTTTCGGCCACCCCATTCTGTTGTGGGTTATGAGGTGCTGTGAGTTCCTGTTTAATTCCTTCTGAAGCACAAAAGTCCTTAAACTGTTGGGAAACATACTCTCCACCATTATCAATCCACAAGGCCTTTATTTTCATCCCTGATTCTTTCTCTACCAAAGCTTTGAACTCACAAAACTTCAAGAAGGTTTTATCCTTCTTTTGCATGAAGTAGATCCAACATCTACGAGAAAAATCATCAACAAAAATAACATAGTACCTATGCTTTGCCGTGGAGGCTGTAGAGAAGAGTCTGCATACATCTGAATGAACTTGCTCTAGAACTGCTCCTACTCTACTATCCCGATCATGAAAGGAAGCTTTTGTATACTTACCCAAAGTGCAACCTTTGCATGTGCTCATTTGCTCCAGCTTGCAGTTGGATAATCCGGTAGAAATTTGTTGCATGATCTTCAAGGCCCCATGATGCAAGTGGCCTAGTCTCCTATGCCATAACTCACCAATATCTTGGCCATGCACCACCTCTGCTTTGGAACTCAATGCAACACATTCTTCTACCTGTAACTTATAGATATTCTTAATTCGAATCCCTATTTGTTTGGTCTGTCCAGTGCCGATATGCCTTAGGAAAACCTTTCCCAAACTAAAGGCTACATCATAGCCTTTATCCTCAAGCATAGCAATAGACACAAGATTATTTTTCAGCCTTGGTACATACATAACATTAGAAAGAGTGAGGGGAGAACCATGCTCCCTCTGAAACACAACCGTACCTTCACCTGAGACACGATACTTTCTGTCATCGCGCATCTCGATCCATATCTGGAGATCCTTCTCCTCCAAAGTGCTGAAAATATTCTTGTCACATGACATGTGGAAAGAGGCTCCACTGTCCAAGTACCAAACACATCCCATGCTGGATGAAACCATGCATGCAATAAGTGAGAAATCCATCTCAAACTATGAAGCTAGTGCATCACCATCATATTCCTTGGAGGAACCCTTCTTGGACTTCTTCTTTGGGCAATTAGTAGCATAATGGCCCAAGTCATGACAATGAAATCATCTCACCTTCGACTTGTCAAACTTCTTCCCTCTTTGAGAAGAATTAGATTGGGATGCCTTCCCTTTCCCTTTCTTAGCTTTAGATGCTAAAGCCAAGTTCTCTTCATCATCATGTTTTGATGAAGAAGCTCCATCCCTGGTGCTCCGTCTGATCTCCTCCTGCATCAAATCTGACCATAATCGTTCCGAATCCGACAGTTTGTCCCTTCCATTCACTGAGTCTTGGTAGCTATGCCAGCTCTTAGGAAATCCAAAGAGTGCTAGACTCACCATGTCATCATCAGCAGCCACGACCCCTACACTTGAAAGCTCATCCCTGTAGGTGGTGATCTTGTTCAAGAACATAGAGATAGTGTCACCCTTTTCACACTTGATCTTGCGAAGTTTCTCCTTCAGTGCCAACTTCCTCTGATCACTGCTATTTTGATATAAATATTTCAATGTTTTCCACATTGCATGTTGAGTCTCCTTCCCATGGAGGCTCGAAATTATGTGATCTCGAACTCCCTCCAGGATGATTCTCCTAGCTCTAGTCACACAGTTCTTCCATTCCACCAGTTGAGTAGCATCAATAGGCTTAGGGACTTCTTGATCAATGAAGTCCTTAAGGCTGTTATCTTTCAATACCACCTCCATGCGATCCTTCCAAGCTATGTAGTTTTAGTTTCCATCAAGGGCATACTCAAGCATCAAACCATAGAAAGCCATCGGTGAAATAGATGTGATAAGAACTTGAGATCTATATTCCAAATAATAAACTTCGAATTTCTCTTGCTTGTATACTATTCTTACTTGATCACCTGTGCTCTGATACCATGTAGAAATTTCACACCTATAGATCAAACTGATATATGCAATGTACTAGAGCATAATACTTGATCTAGTTCTACCAAACATTAAGCGAAAGCATAATCGATTTCATGAGCAACATCAAGAATAAACACATATAATTGATCAAGAGAAATAATCAACCATAACACAAGATATATCACTAGGGAAAGCACCAACATAAAATCCCTATCTGTATTATCAATCAAGTGGAAATCCTCTTCTATTTACAAAAAGAACCAGCTCAAGAGCTATCCTGTACTCTCTGCAATCAAAATATGAAGATCATAGACTACTTAGGCCTCAATACATAGGCCACAAGTCCTCCAATCTCCTATAATACGTATTTCTCTTGGAAATAAATCCTTCTCCACGCAAGGAATATTTACTAGAAATATCCAAGCATCTGATAGTACACTGTCCCTCATCTGAACTCAACTGGGTCTCTGTCTGAACTAACATGCATCAGTTATCTGAAATAATAGTTGTCACATGCATGCGAGAATTAACAAACTATATCTCATTAATTTAACAGCTTGTTAAATTATCCTAACTGGACTTGATTAAGTAAAACTAAGTCAACTGATCCTCTCATTATAGAACTCATACTTAATTCCTCAATCAGTGGAGAGAATCAAGGATAAATTCCTCAATCAGTGGGACAACTAATTGCATGTTCTCACAAAGACTTCAAGTTTAATTTTCCATAAATAATTAACTCATGGAGATTAATTAATTAATATTTTAAACTGTTGCTAAGACCAAATTCGTTTTTACTTCCTATAGTTAGACCAGGGACTGCTAAAAATAGGAAGGGACCCATAAATGCTATTTTTAGCAGTTTCATCTCTCAACCAAGGTGGCCAAAATTCTCATTGGCCAAACTACTATTTTTAGGAGTTCTATTTTTAGCACATTCTAAATTTAGCATTTCTTGTTGCACACTTTTCAACAACCTCTTTGATGATTTTGATTTTTCTCATTATTCCCGGAGCTTTTCCCAAAGAAGGAATCCATGGGCTACTGCATTCCTAAAACCATCTCTTTTGATGCCGCTTCATCTCTAATCTCTTTGTTAGATTTTCTTCCTGCTTTCTTTTGGTGATTTAGAGTTTGGAGAGATTCCTTTGATTGGTTTCTTGTTAGTATTCTGTCCATTGAGGGAGGAGGGGGGTTGCGTGTATTACAGGGATTAAGGGTGTGAGTTATGGGAAGGGGAAGGATGAGAAGGGGAGGAAGGGAATGAAGGAATGAAAAAAGGTTCATCAAGGGGTTCGAAGGGGTTGGGATTGGTGAGAGATGAAGAAATTAGGGTGGGGATATCCGAGATGGGAGAAGATGGGAAGGGTTAGTGATCCAAAATGGATCCTAGAACACTCTCTAAGTTTTCATGAACTCTCTAAAATTATATCAAAGATTCAAAGTCTTATAAAGATCAAGCTATCAGAGAAAATCCTGAGACAGTTGCAATGGCGATCAACATGGATCAACGAGGGCTATCGATCTAGTGCACAGAGCAGCGGACCATGGTAACATGCGCTAACACCAACCAGCAAATGCAGGGACATATTTAAGCAGCGAAGGTAGTTTCCGATATGCGATTAGCGACAAGGGAAAACCTCTCAGTGAAGAGAAGCCCTGAGCACTTGGACCCAAAATAATTATAAAATGTGGAAAATATTGTTTCGGTTCTGTCAGGAGCGGGATTCCACAAAACGGGCAGGATATCGGACGAGCTTCGAGCGGTAAGCGGTTTCGACCAAGTTCCACCCAATGCCACACAATGATCGCCATGCGTCCCGGTGGGGAGAGAGAGAACCGCTCACATCGGACGGGTAAAAATCATGCTACTCAGCTGCCCGATATGAACGACAACCATAGGATCTGGGGCCTCCAGATCAACGGCGGAGACACGTTCTGATGGATGACCGGAATTGATAAGATTATAAAGCAATATCACATAGGATTTGAAGTCCGATATGGATGATGTGTTGACAGAAGGTCATGTTTCGCGAGCATTCTTGGCGTTAATGGAAAAAACGGCCGTTTCAAATATGTCCAAGAGAACTGGCACTCATCCGTTATGAAATAGGTGGCCACCTCCCTATGAAGTGTGTTATAGACATTTTTGTGCCTCGCGTCAAGGAGCATGGAATGTCAATAATTACAGGGATCCTCAGTCCCTAAACATGTTGTTCTTACCCCTAAAAGAACAAGGTCATCAATCAACAGCACTTCCAATCAGTTCTCCACCTGAAAACACTTCAGAACAGGCTTATTTTGGATCATGTCAGCTGCTTAACTGAGCTTCTGCGCTGGAATGCAACTGTCCCACTCTGTACCTGCGCTGGAAGTCAAAAACAATGAAGGCTACCTGCGCTGGGCGAGATTGGCCAAGTGGCACAGTCATCCTGCAAGGTGTCAATTGCCCAGGAAGCTTCCAAAATGACACTTGGTTCATGAGATTCGCCCTGTGATGAGTAAGAGGTACTTGATCACCATGTGTAAGCAAGGATCTCCAAGTGGACACAGGAACTGAAGATTAACTGAAGAGGGAGAGGACACAAGGCAGCTTCATGTCAGTCTCAAGCTGACTCATCCTTTCTTCTTCTACCCTATATATAGAGCTCTTCTATGAGGTCTAGGGAGGCTGGAATTTTGTATAAGCAAGGAGGTGCTGTTGGTATACTGCCAGGATTATTGGGTGATTGTTTTACTAGAGGTGAAGAAGAGAGTTCTTGCTGCCGAGGAGGTGCTGCTGGATTGGAGCCATCATCATTGGTTGTAACTTCCTCTGGAACCCTGTTATTTTCTATCAATAAAGTTTGCATGTTCTCCTATATACTTGTTTTACATAGATGTTTTGTGTTTACATGTATATTTGATGCACCCTAATCCATGCTTCAATTATGAGTACTTGTATCTTGTAGTTTGCTCTCTTGTGTTGTGCAGGTTCTGTGTGTAGCTGGATCGGCTAGGAGAGCAAAGAGCTGGGAGCAGGATACAAAGAGAGAAGGACAAGGATCGACTAAGCGCAAGACACCAGGTTGGTTGACCTTCTTTCCATTCTCTCTGTACTTTCATAAAGTGGAACATGAAAACTTTATCATTTAGTTGTTGCTAAAGACTGTCACCTTTAGAGTAGGGTTAGTGTCATCCGCATCGGATACTTTTCCCCACAACAAACTGGCAACTCCACTGGGGAGCCTAGTATCTTGTTGTTGTTTGTAGTATTTTGCTATTCATTTCTTGAAGAAAAGAGTACCAAATCGAAAAGCTTTTGACTATATCAAAAGCGAAGTAGAGGGTTTGCTACTCTTGCTCCTTTGCTGAGCAAATTCAAGATTTAAAGAGCTAATATACAGATGAATCTTTACTCTTTGTGATAGATCTTTATCCTCTTGATCATCCCTTAGCCTGTACTTGACCTATAGCTTTTTATTTCAGCAAAAACAGTGCATTTTTGAGCTTTTTATGACCCGGAATTCTTAGCAGACGTAACTCTCGTAAGTCAGTGCAGGCTGTCCACAGGCAGTCTGCATTACAGCGCAGGTAGTCCCTTCGGGAACTGCGCTGAGAGTGAAACTGGTGAACTAGCACCTGCGCTGGTCCAGTCAGCCTTAGTCTAGCTCAGCTCTTCCTTAGTGTCTTGGCCCTGTTTTCACTGTTTTGCTTGCTGATTGCTTGCTGGTCATTGTATTTGCTGTAGACCACTTCTCCTTGACATTATTCCGCCTCAGTTGTGTGATGAAACTGTGAATGTTCTTTCAGTATTTCTTGTTTCAGTTCCAGTTTCCCATTGTGAAAAGCGAACCAGTATAGCTGTGACCTCTTAGATCCTGAACTGTAAAAGTGTTTTTGTGATCTTATGAGTTAGTTTTATTACTGTTCATGGCTGTTTGAGTTTGTTTGCTTTTCACTTTATGGTTTGAATCTATACATTTCCTGTATTTTAAACAAGTCTATCATAAGGTGTCGTTTTGATTGTGGACAAGCTTGTTTATTTTTACTTGAAAAGTTGATTCAAAAATCACACAACAGTTTCCTTTTGTTAGCATCAACATTAAGGATAACGAAAAGAAATACATGCATTGTGCATTTTGCATTTGACTGTATGCTTGATGATTTAGGAAAATGTGCATTTTAGTGTGTGTTCTTTGATCTGTGGAAAAAGTTGTGTCTTTCTCTTTCCTCAAGTAGATTAAGGTTTTCAAAGTTGAAAGATTGAAAAGATTTTGCTTCTCATTCTTAGATTGCATATAGGAAGTTGTATATATACATCTCGTGGCGAACCTGAAAGGCAAACTGTTAAAAAAGATCAACATTAAAATAAACTCAATTTACATAACAACGCTTTGGAATTTAACGCAAACATCTAGAGGTCTAGGTAGAGACGTGTTCCGGCGTCGTTAAACATAGTGACTGTCGATCTCTACGAAGGTGGGTGATTCCTCCTGAGAGTCGATGGCACTAACACGGACTTGAGCTCCCGCGTACCGTCGAGTATATTGGGAGACCCCTATAGGATTTTATCCTTTATCCTTAGGAAACCGTGTCGGCCGCCCTACTGATCGCGATGCAGTGAACACAGCATTCACGAAGATCGACCACCCGTACCGTAAAACGTATTCTGTGGTTTCGCGAAAGGTTTGGCACACCCTCTGCCTAGATCTCCAGAGCAGTTTCTTTTGGCCTTTTTCAAACTCTATAACTGAAAAAGTCCAACCGAGCATTTGTCACTTCGGGCTCGTTAATACATCGAAGGCGACTAGAGTCATCTTTAGCTTTTTCTCGACTCTTAAAACATGAAAAAGCAAGTTTGTGTCTAAAAGCGTCGTAAATAAAATTTATCTTAAAGCGGAACATAATCACCTATTATTCCCACGTTGATCTTTCAGTTGAAAAGTATGGAGCCCACCAACCAAGGAAGTAACCTTGGCGGAAGTCCAAATCCCTTCTTCTCTTGGGGAGATGTTGGTGCGCCTCATATGGCTACATTGTCGCTTCCAGGATTGACAATTGGCCTCCCTGTTTGGCTCTTTTCAACTAATGTAGTCCAAATCGCCACTAATCCTGAGCAATCGAATCAACAGTCAGAACAATCTAGAACTACCCACCAGCCTTCCACTTCTTATGACACTTCCTCTGATCCTTCATCTTCGCAAGGTAGAGCCGGCAAAAGTCAGCCTCCCAAGGAGAAGAAGGAAAAGAAGAAGAAAGGAAAGAAGCAGAAGGAGCCTCTGGCGAAGGCGACTGTGGGCAAGCAGAAGAAAACTGACAGAAACCCACACACTGCACCGACCGGGCCTAAATCGCCATGTGTCATTTGCAAAGGGATCCGTTTCCATCGTGATTGTCCTTGTATTCCCCGGATACTGAAGGACTGGTCCCCAGGGTTGCACAATCCGGTAGCATCAACCTCTGGTTGTCAAGTTGATTGCATTCCGTCAACTAGCGAGAGTGAAGGACGAAGAAGGGGACCAAGATCACCCTGTCTATTGTGTGAAGGTAGTCATGCCATACACAAATGTCCATTCTTAGATGAGGCCAAGAGAGTTTTGGAAGATCGCCCGGTGTCACCGTTGCGACTTCCGCCTGGATATCAAAAACTCGCGCCTAATCCCTCGATAGTTGTAAATCCAGTTGATCCTCTCAAGTGGTCAGCTGAAGTGTCGGTCATTGACAATGAACCTACCGAATCCAGACCAGACGAAAGTCTAAAGGTCGAAACGACAGTTGACCCGGTTCTTCCTTCAGAGGTTCTATCGTCTAATGACCCCGTCATTGAAGATCCATCTTCAAATGACACCGTCGCTGAAGAGTCATCTTCATGTGACACCCTAGCTGAAGAGAACAAGGATGACACCATCCTGGTTCTTTATATCAGCGCCGACTCTGGTGAGCGTCAGGGCAATGCGCCCATTCCTTTTTCGCAGGAAGGAACAACATCAGGGTCATATCCGGCCGTATATTCGGTCCCACCACCAAGCAACCTGGTTGTATCCTTTGATTGGAATAAACTAGGCAGACCCCGGTTACCAGCCAGTATACCATTCAGAATCATTGTCCAGATCTATAGAATGATTATGGCTGGTACTATCATTGATGAAGGGGCGTCTGTGAGTATCCTTTCCTCTATTGCTTGGAAAGCACTGGGTTCCCCAGCGCTTTTACCTGAGTTGAGAAATCTCTCGGGTTTTGATAAAGGAACCAGTCGACCATTAGGGATCCTCCCCAATGTACCTGTTACATTGAAAGGGAAGACTGTTGAGATGAACTTGTTGGTCGTCCAAGGACCCTTGGATTATAATCTACTCCTTGGACGTGACTATATTTATTGCATGGGAGCGATAGTCTCCTCACTCTTTAGAGTAATGTGTTTTCCACACGAAGGAAGGATGGTCAAGCTCGTAGACAACCTTTCATTTCCGGGATCTCGCATAGCAAATAGTCAAATACCAATCCTAAATGGTCTGTTTACTCAAGATACGCCTCCACCCCCGGTCCTGCTTCCCGATGAGTGCGAGTGATTCGGAAAGAAAGACTAGGACCCAGGGGGCATGCACCCTGGTCTGCTTCGGGCAGAAGAAACTCCGGGTATAAGGAATAATTTCCGCAGAAGAATATGACTGGTCCGTACCCCGTCCGTAGGAAGTGGGGTTGTTCTGGAATAATAATCTTTTGTTAAAGTTATGTGTCTGGGAATCATTCACCTTTGTCTAAAAAAGTGGGCAATGCCCAAGTAGGAATTCCCTTATTGCAACAAGTAGTCCACATCTTTGAATTCAAGCCTCGCCCATCGAAACATGTGTTTTGAAGGATAAGCAGGGGCAGTCAAGAAAGAAGAGGACCGTATTGTTGTGACGGAGGGTAACCATCTTTGACAACCCAATGATAGACACCGCCGAAGAAAGAGATTGATTTGCGGCAGCGAATAGAACCACTCTTCGGATAATAAGAAAGAGGCAAGCCTCCCTCAATAATACCAATGTTTTGTCTTTGAGTAGTGTTCTTCTATTGTCACAAATAGCTGTTTGTTAAAAGTGGGCCGACAGGAAGTCTGAGTACTGCGTAAGACCCCTTAAAATAACGAGAAGACTAGTATCGTTAGCATTAGATTGGCAAGATGACAAGTAACTGTGAACACCCAAAGAAAAGCAAAGGTAGGGGAGAGGAGGGGCAGCCTCGAAATTCTATCCTATACCTGGGGGCATGCAACCTTTTGGAATGCAAGCAAGGGACGACTATTTATTTTTTAAATTTTTAGGTCCTCCCTTTAAACCTGTAGGTCTAACCCGTTAAACTCGTAGGATTAGCCGTTTCCAAGCTTGCATAAAGAAAGCCTGTGGGGCAAAAGTAAAATTTGCCAAAATTAAGAGCATAGCTGTGATAAGGCATAAGCTCTATAAAAATTGGTCCTTACGAGAGGCGTTCTTCATATGACTGGTATATCGAGCAGTTTTTAGCATATAGTTCATGCTCGTTAAAAAATAAACGCAAATCCGAGCAGTTTTAGGCCTGAATCTATGCTCGTTAAAAAATAGAAAAGTGTGAGCAAAAGTTTCCCCCAGAGTTCAAGCTCATGGAAAAAATGAACCGGTAAATAACCTTTTGAGATCGTAAATTCATCAGCCATAAAAACCTTGATTGTGTTGTCATCCATCACCTCCATCGTTCATTTTGGCCGAGCATTCACTTCCATTTGTGTGTTTACCTCTTTTGAGAAACAGCTGCGAAGAGTGATTTCACCTAGCCATCCTCGTGACACTGCCGTGATTGGAAAATTCCAACCTGTACCTGGAATCTGTAGCTATCCTTGTTTATCACTCGTTCCTCAAAAGACGAGTCTTCTTTCATCTCTTTTCACTGACTCGTAAAATATGAAAAGTTTGCCGAGTTTTGGCCTTCCAGCTCGTTAAAGGACCGGAACGCTATCCCTCCTCTAAATTTTAATCTTTTTGGACCTGAGGGATTATTGCACAAAAGGATCGAGCGCTTGTCTGGTTCGGCTCGTTAAAAGTACCGAACAGCCATCCCTTCTGTATTGTTTTATACTTTTTCGGACTTAAGGGATATGCTGACGAAAAAGGAATTATGGAGTTGACTTTCTGTACCTTTTTAGACTCTCTAAAAATGAAAAGGACCGAGTTTTCTTTGTCGTTAGACTCGTTAAAATGATTAAATAGCGACAAACTTGTCTTTAGACGAGAACGAGTTTCCCTATCACTAGGCTCGTTAAATCTTAGCGATGGGCTTGCCCGAAGGGCAGGTTATAGAACAAGCATATGTTATCCTCCTCAAGCTTGACAAAAATAAAGAGGTACTGGTCAGAAATGACTGGGGAAAAATTGGGAGAACATCAAAGTTTAAAGGTAGCAAGTCACTCTTGAACATGACACTTTTCCTCCGTACCACATCGGGTTGGGTTGTTTCATTCACCGGTCTCATCACCATGGTCCTCGCCACACCATCCATTTGGGGTAATGCTACCAATCCATCGCATCAGTGTCGTTATATGTTCAAGAGGGGTCATTCTGAAAGTGTCAACCATGTCCCATCCACTGCCATACATTATCCTTCATCCATTTCATGATCGCCACCCTGAATCATATGTCACAGTTTGTTTCCACCTCCACTAAATCATTAGCTCCGTTCCGTGTCATTGATGTGGGATTCATTAAGGCCCTCCTTTGACAGATCGCTTCTTGTCGACATCAGCTCATTATCCAAGAAGTTGGTCTAGGAACACCCCCATCAGTACTTTGAAGCTTGCATGCCTCAATGGCAAGTTTCTCACTTCCGGCGACAGGTATACATCAATGACCTTCGACCAGAAGATTTTGCGTGGCATTCGACGCCAAGTCCTTTATTCACGCCACGTGAATTGTACTGCAGTACCTTGAGGGTCATTGTCATTATTGGTGATTCCTCTCGCGCTTGTTAACGGTTTTCATTATTGACCGGTAATCAAACGATGTCTTTCCATGTTCGACTTCAGCGCAGTTCTCACATGGATCGACTTGTACTTAGAGTGAAGATCGAACGAGTTTGAAGACCCCGGATCTAGTTTCATCCATCCAGGCTGCGATATATATTCAGGAAATATAAAAACATTTGCCATGTACATCATTACAGCAGATGATCATCCTATCAAAGGATGACAATTTCAGCGGAAGATTATCAGTCTGTCATCAGACGATCGTCTGTTATATGTACCAAAATGTATTTATAAAAGCTGAGCATGGGAATGCCCGCCTCAGCTAGACCATGAAATTTGAATGAAAGATAATGTATTGTATTGTATTGTATTACAGGGCACTCTCCTCAGCACTGGAACGAACTTCGGACCCTCTAGCTAAAGCATTTCACCCGGTAAACGGCCTCATACTTTAGGGGGCAACTGTTATAGACATTTTTGTGCCTCGCGTCAAGGAGCATGGAATGTCAATAATTACAGGGATCCTCAGTCCCTAAACATGTTGTTCTTACCCCTAAAAGAACAAGGTCATCAATCAACAGCACTTCCAATCAGTTCTCCACCTGAAAACACTTCAGAACAGGCTTATTTTGGATCATGTCAGCTGCTTAACTGAGCTTATGCGCTGGAATGCAACTGTCCCACTCTGTACCTGCGCTGGAAGTCAAAAACAATGAAGGCTACCTGCGCTGGGCGAGATTGGCCAAGTGGCACAGTCATCCTGCAAGGTGTCAATTGCCCAGGAAGCTTCCAAAATGACACTTGGTTCATGAGATTCGCCCTGTGATGAGTAAGAGGTACTTGATCACCATGTGTAAGCAAGGATCTCCAAGTGGACACAGGAACTGAAGATTAACTGAAGAGGGAGAGGACACAAGGCAGCTTCATGTCAGTCTCAAGCTGACTCATCCTTTCTTCTTCTACCCTATATATAGAGCTTTTCTATGAGGTCTAGGGAGGCTGGAATTTTGTATAAGCAAGGAGGTGCTGTTGGTATACTGCCAGGATTATTGGGTGATTGTTTTACTAGAGGTGAAGAAGAGAGTTCTTACTGCCGAGGAGGTGCTGCTGGATTGGAGCCATCATCATTGGTTGTAACTTCCTCTGGAACCCTGTTATTTTCTATCAATAAAGTTTGCATGTTCTCCTATATACTTGTTTTACATAGATGTTTTGTGTTTACATGTATATTTGATGCACCCTAATCCATGCTTCAATTATGAGTACTTGTATCTTGTAGTTTGCTCTCTTGTTTTGTGCAGGTTCTGTGTGTAGCTGGATCGGCTAGGAGAGCAAAGAGCTGGGAGCAGGATACAAAGAGAGAAGGACAAGGATCGACTAAGCGCAAGACACCAGGTTGGTTGACCTTCTTTCCATTCTCTCTGTACTTTCATAAAGTGGAACATGAAAACTTTATCATTCAGTTGTTGCTAAAGACTGTCACCTTTAGAGTAGGGTTAGTGTCATCCGCATCGGATACTTTTCCCCACAACAAAGTGTTATACTGTGACTAATTATGCAGGACAGAGGGATTCAAATGGATAGAGGCAGGGGAACCGGAAAGCGGGAAGCGGAAACGAATAGTCAGGAAGCAGATTGGCTTAAAAGCCATGAACTGACAGAGAAGGAAAAAAAGTTAAGGGCCGGAAGCAGAGAGAAGAAGCTGAGCTGACCTACAGAACCGAAGGCAACATCGAGCCAGAGTTAGGACAGAGACAGAGAGGGTCAGAGAGTCTGTGCACTCCAGAGAAGACTTGAGAGGTTCAAGCGAACTCCTCTGTATATGCCTATCATGTATTGAGTCTCAGATTGGGCTCATACTACCATGACCAATAGAGGTCAAGAGTCAGTGAGGAGAGTCTGTGTACTCTAGAGACTTGGGGGATCCAAGTACAATCTTACTGATTTATACCTGTTGTGTGAGACTCAAATTGAGCTCACTATTGTAAAAACTCTGCTACGAAAACATAATAGAGAGGCCACCATTGAAGGTTGGACTAGGAGACGTAGCCTAGGAGTATTGGGTGAACTCCTTATTAAACCTTTTGTGTTTATATGTTTGCCTGTTATGTTTTCTTTAACTGCTTCATTTCTTGTGTATTTCACAATCTTATCGATCCATTGCATAAAATAACATAGGCACATCCATGCACATGAATATGTAATACCTTATTAATTGTCATAGATCAATTGTGGATCAAGTGGTATCAGAGCTCTAGGTTGCTAAGGTTAGAAATGCTTGTGCTGGACTATTTGTGAATGCTAACTAGGTCAAAACTTAAATTAGGAGAAGGAGAATTGGTTGAATCTAACCCATAAATTGGTAGAGTCTATACTAGGAGGAAAATGTCAGAAGAAACTCCCTTGGAATTAGAATCTCAGTTCATGGACAGTTTCATGACTATGAGAGCCATGGTAGAGGAAATGTATGGAGAATTTAAGAAAGGTCGAAGTGAAGATTCTTTAACTTGCCATGACAAAGGAGTAGAAGAATCTCTCCTAAATGACCATTCTAAAGGCAAAGGGAAAGAAGAAAAGCTTCCCACACCTCATGATAGTCCTAAAAATAGAAAGAAGAAAGCATCTTTGATTAAGTTAGATGTTAAATTTGATTTGCCTATTTATGATGGAGAGCTGAAAGTAGAGAAGCTAGATAACTGGATCAGACAGATTGATGTCTATTGCAGGGTGCAGAATATTGATTCAGACAGTAGTACAATTTAGCTGGCTAGCCTACACCTTGGAGGAACTACCTTGGTATGGTGGGAAGGCAAAACACACGCTGACTTGAAGAAGCATGTTAAAATTCTTTCTGTCTGGAGTGAATTTGTGTATGTAATTAAAAAACAATTTTATCCACTAGCTTGTATGCATCAAGCCATGATGAGTTGGCAAACTCTTCGCCAATTGAAAGGGCAAAGTGTACAAGGTTACACCCAAGAATTTAGAAAAAGAGCTTTGATTCTAGGCATTTATTTAGACTCACCTGAAACTTTGCTGAAGTATATAGGTGGTCTACATAGTTATTTGAGACATACCATTCTCATGTTTAACCCTATTAGCATAGACGAGGTATCTGTTCAAGCTACCCATCTAGAGGCTAGAGACAAGAATGTGGTCCCAAAGGTTGGGGGATCATCCAAACCCACTGCAAGCAAGAACAAGGAAAAGAGGAAGCAAAAATGGAAAGAGAGGAAGGCCAATGCTATACAAAAGACCAAACCTTCATGCACTCACTGCAAGAAGGATGGATGTGATGATGAACATTGCTGGTCTTTGCATCTGGAGCTGAAACCCCAAAAATTCGATGGTAAGAAGAAGAAGGCTGCTGCTGTTGTTCAGAGAGATTTGGGGTCAGACTTAGGTGATGAAACAACCATCATAGCCACAAACTCACAAATAATTATACTCTCATAAACTCAGGGCAGATGAAAAGGATTGTAAATTCATGCAAGCAATTTTTATTGATGGTTGTAAAGGAAAAGAAACCTGAAAAAACCAATATATTTGAAGGCTGTGATGCTAAACAAAAAGTTGATTTAGAGAAAGTTGTTTCAGAATATGATATATTATTTCAAGAACCTAAAGGTCTGCCACCAAAAAGGGAAATTGTACATTATATTAATTTGTAGCAAGATGCTCCATTCCCTAACATCAGAATGTACAGGTTATCCGCTTTAGAGAATGAAAAACTCAAGAAGCAGGTACAAGAGCTACTCGAGAAAGGGTTCATAAGACCAAGGACATCACTATGCGGATCTCGAATCGTGTTGGTGAGAAATAAGGACGGTTCGTGGAGGATGTGCATTGATTACCGAGCACTGAATAAAATAATGATCAAGAATTATTATCCCCTTCCTCGCATAGATGATCTATTAGATTAGCTAAAAGAGGCAGTTTACTTTTCCAAGTTGGACCTACATAGTGGTTATTATTAGGTCAGAGTAGCAGAGCAAGATGCATGGAAGACTCCTTTCAAAACAAAGAAAGAGATGTATGAATGGCTAGTTATGCCTTTTGGCTTAACTAATGCTCCTGCCACTTTCATGAGAGTAATGAATGATGTACTCAAGCCTTTTATTGATGATTTTGTAATTGTATATTTGGATGATATTCTTGTATTTAGTAAAACATGGGAAGAACATTTGTAGCGTGTAAAGCAGACTCTAGATGTTCTGCAAAAGGAAAATCTCTATGTTAAATTATCAAAATGTGAATTTGGAAAAACATCTTTGAATTATTTAGGTCATATAGTAGGGGGTGGTGAATTGAAGATAGATTCCTCTAAGGTTGCAGTCATTGTAAACTGGCCTAGACCCAGGTTTGCTACTGAAGTTAGAAGCTTCCTAGGGGCAGCACAATATTGGAGAAAGTTTATTGCTAACTTTTCCTTAATTGTAGCTCCTTTATATGCATTGACAGGATTGAACAAGGTGTTTCAGTGGGGACGCAAACAGTAGAAAGCCTTTGACACCTTGGAAGAAAAAATTAGTACAACACTAGTACTAGCATTACCAAATCTTCAACAAACATTTGAGATCGAAATACATGCCAATGATTATGCCATGGGAGCAGTGTTGATGCAACATGGTAAACCCAAATGCTACCATTTTGAGACTTTTAATTCTGTAGTAGTTAATTATCCTACATATGATAAAGAATTGTATGCATTAGTTCAGAGTGTGAAAAAGTGGAAACCTTACTTAATGGGCAAAGAAACAGTAATACATACTGATCATCAGCCACTTCAGTACTTACACTCACAAACTAAGTTGCAACAATCAAGACACTATAGGTGGATGGGTTTCCTACAACAGTTTCATTTAGTCATCAGATATAAAAAGGGCATACACAATAAAGTTGTAGATATGTTGTCTAGACCAATCATAAATGCATCTACTATACTTAAGCATAACTCAATGATGCATGAGAGCTACATTGAACAATATACTCAAGATATAGACCTTAAAGATGTATATGTAGCTTTAAGTAATGGAAAAAAGGTGGAAGAAGTGGATTACTACATTAAGGACCAACTCTTGTATCATTTGGGGAAGCTATGCATTCCACAAACAAAGAGAATTAATATAATTAGGGAAGCACATACTTCTATGATATCAGGTCATTTTGGTGTAAACAAAACAATTTCAAAATTACAAAGATACTGCCATTGGCCAAAAATGCATGAAACAGTTTCTAGATATGTAAGAGGGTGTACCATGTGTGCTAAGAGCAAGCCTAGCAATAGAAAACTAGGCTTGCACACTCCACTACCAGTTCCTTCTCATCCTTGGGAAAGTGTTTCCATGGAATTTTTTAGGGGACTGCCTAAATATAGAAAAGGTCATGACTATTTGTATGTTATTGTGGATAGGTTCAGCATAATGTTTATTCTAATACCTTGTAATAAGCAGATTACAGCTGAACAAACAACAAAATGGTTCTTTCAGTATGTCTAGGTACATTTTGGTTACCCACTTCCATAGTATCTGATCGAGACTCCCGATTTGTAGGGAAGCTTTGGTCAAGTTTGTGGGAGTTAATGGACACCAGATTGAAGTAAAGTACAACCTTTCATCCACAGATAGATGGCCAAATAGAGGTAGTCAACTCGACAGTGATCCAGTTTCTCAGGGATTATTGCAGCAAGCATCCCAAGCTTTGGGATGAACATTTATGTTATGTGCAACATGCTTATAACTGTGCTAAACATTCTTCTACATAGAGATCTCCTTTTGAGACTTGTTTTGGTTTTATAGCAAGGTCTCCTTTGGATTTTGTTTTTGGTAAAGACATAGCGGTTGATGGACATAGTGATGTGGACAAGGCAACCAAGTTCATTGAAAAAATCCAAGAAATTCACCAAGCAGTGCAAGAACAACTGTAAAAGAGCCAAGTGAAGTACAAGGCAAGGCATGATAAGCATCAGATTGAGCATAGTTTCCAAGTTGGTGATCAAGTCTAGCTGTATATCAACAAAGACAGAATGCGAGGTGAAGTTAAGAAGCTGAAGCCAATAAGGTATGGACCTTTCAAGATACTTGAGAAAATCGGTGAGAATGCTTTTCACCTTGATTTTCCAGCTTACATGCACATCTATTCAGTAGTTAATGCAGAAATCTTGAGACTGTTTGAACCTTCATTGATTGAAGATCCCGAAGAGCAGAGTCAATTGCCTTCTATTGATGATCTGTTGCCTGAATATCCCAATGAATTGTAGGAAGATACAGTTCTAGACAAGAAGGTGAGAACTACGTGCAGAGGGGATGTTGAGTACCTCAGGATTGGACTCAAAGGTTCAAAACTAAGCAGTGCAAGATGGATAGAAATTGGGCAAGCGAGGAATCTATATCCTCACTTGGTTGATGCTTAAAAACCAACTTTTGGTGGTCCAAAAGATTTTTTAGTGGGAAGGCATGATCCAAAAATGATCCTAGAACACTCTCTAAGTTTTCATGAACTCTCTAAAAATTATACCAAAGATTAAAAGTCTTATAAAGATCAAGATATAGGAGGGAATCCTCAGACAGTTGCAATGGCGATCAGCGTGGATCAACGAGGGCCGTCGATCTAGTGCACAGAGCGACGGGCCATGGTAACACGCACTGACACCAACCAGCAAATGTAGGGACAAATTTAAGCAGCGGAGGTAGTTTCTGATATGCGATTAGCGACAAGTCGCTAATTGCATATCGCGGGGAAAACCTCTCAGTGAAGAGAAGCCTCGAGCACCCGGACCCGAAATAATTATAAAACGCGGAAAATATTGTTTCGGTTCCGTCGGGAGTGGGATTCCACAAAACTGGCAGGATATCGAATGGGCTTCGAGTGGTAAGCGGTTTCGATCGAGTTCCACCCAATGCCACACAACGATCGCCATGTGTCTTGGCGGGGAGAGAGAGAACTGCTCACATCAGACGGGTAAACATCATGCTACTCAGCCGCCCGATATGAATGACAACCGTAGGATCTAGGGCGCCCAGATCAATGGCGGAGATGCGTTCTGATGGATGACCAGAATTGATAAGATTATAAAGCAAGATCACATAGGGTTTGAAGTCCAATATGGACGATGTGTTGATAGAAGGTTGTGTTTCGCGGGAATTCTTGGAGTTAACAGAAAAAATGGCCATTTCAAATATGTCCAAGAGAACTGGCACTCATCCGTTATGAAATAGGCGGCCACCTCCCTGTGAGGCATTATACAGTGACTGATTACGTAGGATAGAGGGATTCAAACATACAGAGGTAGGGGAACCAAAAAGCTGGGAAGTGGAAATGAATAGTCAGGAAGTAGATTGGATTACAAGCCATGAACTGACAGAGAAGGAAAAAAAGTTAAGAGCTGGAAGCAGAGAGAAGAAGCCGAGCTGACCTACAGAAGCGAAGGCAGCATCGAGCCAGAGTTAGGACAGAGACAGAGAGGGTCAGAGAGCCTGTGCACTCTAGAGAAGACTTGAGAGGTTCAAGTGAACTCCTCTGTATATTCCTGTCATGTATTGAGTCTCATATTGGGCTCATACTACCGTGACCAATAAAGGTCAAGAGTTAGTGAGGAGAGTCTATGTACTCTACAGACTTGGGGGATCCAAGTATAGTCTTACTAATTTATACCTATTGTGTGAGACTCAAATTGAGCTCATTGTTGTAAAAACTCTGCTACGAAAACATAATAGAGAGGCCACCACTGAAGGCTAGACTAGGAGACGTAGCCTAGGAGTATTGAGTGAGCTCTTTATTAAACTTTTTGTGTTTATATGTTTTCCTGTTATGCTTTCTTAAATTGCTTCATTTCCTGTGTATTTCGCAATCTTATCGATCCGTTGCATAAAATAACATAGGCACATCCATGCACATGAGTCTGTAATACCTTATTAATTGTCTTAGATCAATTGCGGATCAGTTAGGAGGGAGCCTATGGATGGCTTGATGAGGAGATGGGCTATTTATTTGATGATTTTTTCTTTTTGGCTTGTTCCCATTTAGCTTCAAAATCTTCTATATTTTCACTTTATTGTTTTTTTTGGACATCTATTTGAAAAATGACCATATTCATGACATACCTTGCATTTGAACGGTATCTGTTTGTAGTCCAACTGTTGTATGTGCATCCATTGATCTACTTTGATCTTTACTGCCTACGGAAGTCCTTTCCCTAGATCCACTTCGACACAAATCCTTGCACAAGCATGCATGTTCTCTTTTGGTTCGCATATGTCAATATACTTCCCCACAAAATTCCCGATGGCTTTGACCAATTCATATCCCCAACCATGGAGAGGTAGATGTGGTAATCTTATCCATACCAGCAGCGCATTGGGAACATCCATTTCAGGATCAAAGTCAGGGGTCCATCTGTTTAAGTATAACCCTCGCATTTCCATGAAGTATGCACCGTTTATGAAAATTACGTCTTGCTCTTCCTTTGTTTCAAAGTAAAAAAGTGTAATACCCTCTTCCACAGAATCTTATAGATATTTTTCTGCTTATTGAAGATGTCTAGTTTATTTTAACCCAATTCTGAACCAAACGAGGGGATGGCCATAGTCCTATAAACTCGCGAACCAATCCCCTTTCTGCTAGAGATAGAGCTGCCTGACGGGGTAGAGATGGAGGGAGAGAAATCTCTGGAATATCTTCAATTTTCATCACAAACTTAGATATTGACGACCTGGTTTTTGGAGGGCCAATGGCTAAGATTAATGATGCAAAGGAGTTTGTAGTTTCTTCTTTCTCAGATTGAACACGTGGATGTGGATCACTATCCTCTGGTGGATCCAATAACTCCATCGATGCAGCAAGATGCTGCAGTAGGGGATGGAAACTAAGTTCCTCGAGCTTAGTAGGGCCGGGAGTGCGCACAGCGCAGCAGCAACAAAAAAAAACTTAAACGAGGTAATGACTTTATTATGGAGGGTATAGAAAAATAATTTTACTTTGGGGATGGTGTTATTAGTCCATATTTTTCTCTAGAGGGAGGATTTCAGAGGGATTTTTTCTTGGAAAATTAATTCTTTGTTTCTGGCCTTGATTGTGTACACATGGGCTTTCTATCCCAGCTTGTCTTCGGATTGGAAGTTGATGGGAGAACATCCAAACAACCTAAGATTAATCATATTTTCAAGGTTAATGAGATTGGGTGGAGAATCACCTAGCCACCGGTTGGACCAAGTGCTTTCTTCTGACTCGTCACTTAGTTAGGCTAATGTATTGATTCCTCAGATTGTTGGATGTTGTTGTAGAGGTCTGAGATCATCAAATTATTTAAAAGGAGGACATTTTAGAATAGAGTCAAACCAAATACAAATTTTGGCCCCATTTCCATGGGTCCAACTGAGGTGGTTATTAATAAAAGAGGATGAGGCCAAGATGAATCTCCGAATAGGCGAGTGATTCCTAGGGGGAGGAAGAGGATCAAATCTATTGTCAGGATTATCTCCTAGATATTTACTAGCAAAAAATTTCACCCACCAAGCTTCGTTATTCTTCAGCTTCCAAGCCAGCTTCTCTCCCATTGCTTGGTTCATAAGAGTTGAATATCTAATCCCAAGATATCCATGGTCTCGGGGGTCTCTAATGGTCTTCTAGTTGATAAGGTAAAATTGGAGTAGGCTTTGCTTCCCTCCTAGAGGAATTTCCATATTACCTTGTTGACCACCTGCAAGATAAATTTGGGGGCCAGTAAAGCCAAGAATTGGAATATATGGATGAAAAAAAGACAAATTTAATTAGTATGAATCAACCAATGAAAGTAAGGCATCTCAAACCCCATAATTACAATTTGGATTTGATTTTCAAAAGGATTGAGCTCCACACCTAAGAAGAGAGATATTTTAGGCATATGGGAATGCTAAGATATTTGAAATTTGTCCATCTTCCTACATAGTTGAAGCCAAAAATATTTCTAATTTGAGAGTGCTTATGAGCCTAAATGTTCCAGGAGTATATCTGCGATTTTTTTGAATTCAATGAGACCCTAGAGGCTGCTATAAAGTGATATAAAGTGATCCAGGACCTTCTTAAATATTCAGGTAATGGCCACGAAGGAACCTCCTAAGAGAATAGTGTCATCCAATAATTGGGAGAGGTTGATGATCTTAGCCAACTACATGAATATGATTCTAGGAAGGCTACTTCTGCTACACTCATATGCCAATATTTTTCTCAAGGTATCCACAACCAAGATATAGAGAAAGGGAGACAACAGACAAACTTTTCGAATCCCCCTTGATGTTGGGAAGAAACTGGTGACTTGATCGTTGATTAAAGGAGCTATCCAAGGAGAGATAATGTAGTTGGAGATCTAATGCATCTGCTCAACCCTAGCCTTCTCAGGAGTTTGAATAGGAAGTTGTGCCGAAATTTATCAAATGCATTGGCCATAACAAGCTTGATTTCCATTCCCTTATCCTCCCTTTCTCTGCTTGAGAAGATTGCTTCCTAAACCAATGTAATATTTTCAAAGATCTGTCTTTTGGGGACTGTTATCCACCACCTGTGGGTAGTATATATGGGAGAATTGTTTTCTCCTAGATGGTCCTCAACTAATAGCCAACAGTCCCTTATAGCCCCCAAATAGCTCGTTGTGCCATTTTCTCTGCCACCTGAGCCAACCATGTGGTCCCTCGTCCATTTGTTGTATATGCATGTTTGAAGGTGGGCCTTCCGACTCTAAAGATATGAACTTTCATTGGTATAGTTGTGTAGTTTTCCTTACTTTTCATGGGAATTTTTGGGCATGAATTGGTGGGGGGATTAAACATAAAGAGTGGGTTAGGTCTGCATTTTTGTCTCCATTGCCTGATTTCCTAGTTACCCTTGTATCCTAGTCCCATGGGATATCCTCTACTGACCAATAACTTTAGGGTTGGAACTACATGGGAAAATCCTGATTTTGGTTATGTGATCTCGCCTCTCAACACCAACTACATTAATCTCTCTCCACTTGTTTTATCCCCATTCATCTCTTTTCCCATCCGGGTCCACATGTGTCCACTGGGTCCACATAGGGTTAGCCTCCATCTCCCCTTGTCCACACCTAGGATTGGGCGTGGAACGATGTCCCAGAGGTTGATGCAGCTGAAAAGAAAATAAAAAAGAATGATTTGTCCACTCTCAACAGGAAATGTACCACAAAATGCAAAATATGGCCGGGACATACAAATTTAGCATGTGGGAAAAAGATGAACATGAGCTATACCCTTATTCATGGCCATCACCTTGGTTCCTATGGGCCCTAGATGAGCCCCCTTCATCATTAGGGAACACATGATTGTCCCGAACCCTGCTCGGCGATGAACTTCCCCACCTCAAGGGGATATCCACTGCTACATATTACACATCATGATCTCCATCCCATGGAGCCCTGGGAAGTTATAAATAAAAATAAATCAAAGGAAAAATACATGTGAAGAAGGCTGGAAAAACAAAGGCAGGGTTAACTCATGTGCCATGATTTTCTCCCTCCTACACTCACATACCCAGGTGTGGGATTCCCTTGTTATAGCTACCCAATGTCCCATGACATGTGGTCTGGATGTTTCCCTTGATACTTACTCCATCCCATCATCATATCATTTGCCACCTACCTATTCAATAATGTACTATGGACATGCCACCCCCTTTAGATGTTGAAACCACCTAATAGGTTTCTTGGTTAACCCCCTTTTGAGCTTGGAGACACTTGTACTTGCCAAGGCCCACTATTGAAGGGCACGCCACCATGAAGTGCCCCATTTATCCCATAACTTGTAAGAATTATTACTTGATTATTCTAATTATTTGTTGTATTTGAGGGCAAGGGGATGCATTGGATCTTATGCAGGATTGCAGCTGGGCCTTCATTTAGGGCTTGGCCTCCCTATATGGGGTCTTAGTCCTCCAGAGGGCCACATTGGAACTTTTAGGTTGAGCATTGAGAGCCATGGGCCTCCACCATAACAAATATCACCTCATGGATCACCAACAATGTTCATTGATCACTCATGTTCCAACTATTTGATGAGGATGATGTACCTGGTCCACCATGCCAAACCGACTCCACAATTGCACCACACACTTGGGAGATGCTCCAGGATATCTCCCGCTATAGATGGATGGTTTATTTCATCACTCTAGCCCTTACATATCGTCTACAGGGATATTTGATCCATTTGGATACCCACGAGGATGCCCTTGTGACCCCACACCCACTCGGGAGCACCACAAGTTCTTGATTAGATTAAAAGGGGCCCACCCCCTTGTCCACTATGTTTGGAGTCCTTCTATTCATTATGAAACCCCGTGGACTTCATCAGGCCTCCTAAAAGGACCAACGACTCACTTTGATGATCATTCAACCCTCTTTAAAGGCTTATTCATGTGTTATTAAGCTATTTGGTGGGCTTGTCACCAATGCTATAGTTATTTTTCACATTATTTTATTCTAGGGGCTAAGTTAGGCCAACGACTCACTTTGATGATCATTCAAGCCTCTTTAAAGGCTTATTCATGTGTTATTAAGTTATTTGGTGGGCTTGTCACCAATGTTATAGCTATTTTTCACATTATTTTATTCTAGGGGCTAAGTTAAGCCCAAATTAGTTAAATCAAATTCATTAGACATTATATAAATAGATTATGAGTTGATTTATTCTCTCATCATCACTTGGATTGGATCATATCTTATTGTGATATTTTCACTATCTTTTGAAGATGAGATTTTTGGGATGAATGGATGAATTTTGATGTTTGGATAACCTGATTTGTCTTGGAGCTTATATGATTTGCATATATTAGTGATTGGATATATTCTTCTTACATGTAAGTACTATTTCGATGCTATTCTTGTTGTTTATTATGTTACATTCATGATGCTAGGATTTTCGCTATTTTAGGGTTAATTTGATGCTTTTCCATGTACGGAATTATGGAAATTAAATCTTTAAATAGTGCTGTATCATGTATCGTCCATGCTTGAATGAATGATTTTTCCTAGAGACAATCTTGTTGAATTTATCTTGAAAAGTCACAAAATATTTCTAAACGAAGTGTAAGTGGCCTTGAAGCTGCTTCCATTAAGCCCTAAAGCCTAGAAAATTTGCTTTTTAGACCTCCTTCACAAGTAGGGATTAATCCGAACCCTAAATCTTCCATGAATCCATCTCTCCCAAATGATAAAGCACTGGTCCTCCTCTAGTGATCAACTTTAAAGAATATTTCTCCTTCACATCCTTCTCTTTCTAGGTCTAGCCCCATTAGGTCTCATAGGACATAAATTTACTTGGAAACCATCCACTCAAAAATTTCGATCGCTTGGCCACTACTGTGCTAGTGAAGTGTTCTCCAAATTTGAAGCCATTCTGGTAGTTGGATCCGAAGATATCCCAAGCCCTAGCTCTGAGACCAAATTTTTCCCTTGGTTTCCTTATGCTAGTAACCTCATTTGTATCATTGCATTACCCTTAACTGAAAATTATTTCTTTGATCCCTTTCTCCTCCCTAATTAGTTTAAGTACATAATTGGTTGCTCAATCCTATCCCCTTGACCTAACATGGGGTCCACTTGGTCCCATGTGGTCCCATTCCTTATCAAATCTAATTCTTGAAAGGCCACTTGGGAAGTCAAGTTTGACAAGGATTTTGAGGATTAGGGAGATCCTTTGGAATCCATACCCCTTAACCCTAACCCTCAAAAAATCATTACCCTTCCCTCGGGAACCCTACACCTTGCTTATAAAACAATCAAACCCTATATTTGAGTTTCTCTTAGGAAATGGTCATTGGAACTACTTCATATTTATTACATTGACTTATCATTCATAGGCGTTTCCCTATACTGGGTCTCCTCCCATCGGTGAAAGTTCATAAAAAGTAGGGAGCTTTAGCTGAAGTGATAGTGGGCTATAAATCCATTGTTTCCCTTGACCTAGCAGTTTCCCCTTTAGGATCACCTTCTATGTCCTGTGTTAGTTTGAGTGGTAACATTTTGGCACCGTTTCCAGGGAGGAAGCAGGTCTACCTCCCTAGTGAAGCATTGAGGAATTGATTCATTAATGACATTTCTAATATTCCTCCGGTGACTCCATTCATTGTCCAAAACCCTAGTTTATTTGAAGGTGACAATGTTCCTCCTTTAACTAGGGCCGCTGCAAGAAGGTGAGAACGAACTCCATCTCCTATTAGAACCACCCTTCTCCCTGAGTTTGAAAAAGTCAGTGATCTAACCCCAAAAATGGCAAGTAGTTCCAAAACTGACCGTCGAAAGATGATCAAGAGTGAAATTAACTTGGTTAGTGTCTTTTCCCGCTTGAAGTTGGGTGATGATCCTAAACCATTGCCTGAGAATTACAACAGATGGTTACCCAAATTCAAAGGAAATGCTACCATGAGTTCTCATGGTTTTATTGAAGAATTATATTGGCACATGTCCCCTAGGATGATCTTTGGTGAAGATAGGCTCATGATTCGTTTTTCTTTATCACTTGCAGGAAAAGAAAGAGAATGGTACCTTAACCTTCCCCCAACATGCATAGAGTATTCTAACGAATATGAGGACCTATTCATGAGAAGATGGTCGTGCAATGCCTAAGGAACCTTCAACATTGAATTTTTTATTATCAAATAACTAGGGGAAGGGAAGACATCTGTGAATTCATTCAAAAATTTGATAGGGTAGTCAGGGACATTCCCAAACATTTAAAGCACCCTGATGCTAACATTCTTGACAAGTTCATAAATGTCGTGGGTGGTCACTTGACTTACACATTAAGGGACAAGAAACCTTCCACATTATCAGAGGCCAAAGAGATAGCAAAGGAAGTGGAATAAAACATACGAATCTCTAAAATGCATGAAAATGACCACCCTAAAGCCAAAGCCTAGGTCAAGAAGGAAAAACCCAAAGATCAACATGAAGAAACCCTCCTGTCCATCCTAAAAAATATGGAAAATATTAGTGAAGAAGTGAACTCACAGGATAAGATTTTCATGAATGAAATCACTGCATTGGAAAGGGTCAAAAAATCTAATTACATTTCAAAGGAAAACCCTTTCCTAGAAATAAAAAATGAAGAATACAAGCAAAGCTCATCCCAAGTCTCGAAAACTTTGGCTCCAACTAATGCATTGGAGCAAGATTCATCTTATGAAGATGATAAAAGTTAAAAGGATGAGAGTGATGATGAAGTGGAAAATGAGCAGGCTAACTTTGTAGAATCTAATGTCTTCAACATTTTGTTGGGAGGTTCATACACTCATCCTCCCATTAGTGATGTCACCTTTAAAAAATAAGAAGAGAATCCCATTCTTAATGCTGATGATAGTCAAATATTCAAAGGGGTTCAATATTCACGAAGGGACAACAATAAATACCCCACAACCTCAAAGGAACCCAAAATAAATGACTCAATCCGCAAGCAAGCCTCTCCTAAGGAATCTCTCCCTAAAAATCCTCCTAAAAAGGATCCCCCAATGAAGGCCAATCTGGAAAACTATCCTCCCAAAAAAAAGAACACCAAGAAGAAGGAAAAGGGGAAATAGGTTGCACTTAATATTGACATAAAGACTACTATAGGGAAAATAAATATATCATTTCCTTTGAAAGAGATTGCAAAGATTCCATAAAAACAACAATAAATTAAGAAATCCATAGGTTTTAAGGAGGAAGAATTATCCAAAGACTTGCAAAACATCCACCTTCCTGATCTCAACCTTGGGTATGAGCCATTCATGCTTACTTTAGCCGTTAATGACCTCCTATTTCATAATTCATGTTAGACTCAGGGCTTCCACAAACATCATGCATTTTAAAGTCATGAAACAATTGGGTGTTGAAAATGGAACAAGATGATGGAGCTTAGTGAAAAGAAGTTGCCTTCACTAAGTGGGCCCGCAGGCTATTTTTGGCGCAAAGTCTATTTTTAGACTATGTCTATTTTTAGACATATGGATCATGGTCTATGAGTTGCAGGATGCTATTTGTGGATGATTGGTCATGTTGGAAAAAATATATGGACTTCTATTTTTATACATATGGGTGGAGTCTATTTTTAGACTGCCAGGCTAAAAATAGAACAGTTGAATATTATTAGCTCGTAATAATATTTGGACTATAAACATTATCTTATCCTCTTGGAGCACTTCAGTTCGAGCTACGGATGTGGCACATTGTTGTGGGGAAAAGTATCCGATGCGGATGACACTAACCCTTTCTAAAGGTGACAGTCTTTAGCAACAACTGAATGATAAAGTTTTCATGTTCCTCTTTATGAAAGCACAGAGAGAATAGAAAGAGGGTCAACCAACCTGGTGTCTTGCGCTTAGTTGATCCTTATCTTCCTCTCTTTGTATCCCGCTCCCAGCTCTTTTGCTCTCTAAGCCGATCCAGCTACACACAGAACCTGCACAACAAAAGAGAGCAAACTACAAGATACAAGCAATCATAACTGAAGCATGGATTAGGTTGCAACAAATATACATGTAAACACAAAGCATCTATGTAAAACAAGTATATAGGAGAACATGCAAACTTTATTGATAGAAAGTAACAGGGTTCCAGAGGAAGTTACAACCAATGATGTTGGCTCCAATCCAGCAGCACCTCCTCGGCAGCATGAACTCTCTTCTTCACCTCTAGTAAAACAATCACCCAATAATCCTGGCGGTATACCAACAGCACCTCCTTGCTTATACAAAATTCCAGCCCCCTTAGACCTCCTAGAAGAGCTCTATATATAGGAGAGAAGAGGAAAGGATGAGTCAGCTTGAGACTGACATGAAGCTGCCTTGTGTCCTCTCCATCTTCAGTTAATCTTCAGTTCCTGTGTCCACTTGGAGATCCTTGCTTACACATGGTGATCAAGTACCTCTTACTCATCACAGGGCGAATCTCATGACCCAAGTGTCAGTTTGGAAGCTTCCTGGGCAATTGACACCTTGCAGGATGACTGTGCCACTTGGCCAATCTCGCCCAACGCAGGTAGCCTTCATTGTTTTTGAATTCCAGCGCAGGTACAGAGTGGGACAGTTGCAATACAGCGCAGAAGCTCAGTTAAGCAGCTGACATGATCCAAAATAAGCCTGTTCTGAAGTGTTTTCAGGTGGAGAACTGATTGGAAGTGCTGTTGATTGATGACCTTGTTCTTTTAGGGGTAAGAACAACATGTTTAGGGATTGAGGATCCCTGTAATTATCGACATTCCCTGCTCCTTGACGCGAGGCACAAAAATGTCTATAACACACATGCAACTGTCAGAAGGAAATATGATTTTCTTATGGGTCAGTTGAGCTATTGCATGATGGACTTCAGTTAGAACTCAGGTGATTGAGTTTTGGTGGAGTTGATTGAGGAGTTGATGGAGTTGTGTTTAGTTTGACTTAGTTGAACTAGTTGTATTTAGTCTAATTGCAGAATACACTAGTGATGAGTGGTGTAAATTAATTATTAATTAATTCACTAATTATTAACTCATAAATCAACTAAAGAATACATCAGTTAACTCAGTGCATGGACAGTTCAGTGGAGACAGGTGTTAGAGGTGAGTGAAAGGGCAAGACAACTGTCATTTTTGACTATAGTTGTGCATGAGATTTGCACAATCAATGGATTGAGTATTGCCAATGAGGATTGTGTGGTTCAGCCAAGGGAAATATGAGTTTGGATCATCCATTCATCTATTCTCATGCAGGATTGCGCAGTGGAGGCAGGCAAGCAGCGGAGGAGATTTGACCTTGTGATTGATTCAGATTTGAGCTAGTTTGTGTGTAATAGGTGGAGATAGTACCGAGGACTTGCGAGGAGTATTGTACTATGTATTGTTACATTTTCTCAATCAATATAATATACAGATAGTTGGGGGTTTTCAGCTGTATTCTTTCCCCGTGATATACTGTTTTGATATGTGTGATCGATGCTTCAATGTGCGCATGCGATTGTTTATGAATACTGCAAATTGATGATCAATAGTAGAGGAGGTTATGTATTATGCATGCATTCCTCAAATAGTGTATAATCAGGATAATCTCTGTGAATAAGTGTTATATTATTCAAAATTTATACATGGTATCAGAGCGAAGTTGATCATCAGATCTATTATTCAGAAAGTGTTTACATTTTATTTCTTCAGGCAGAGTCTGTAATTGGGCCAGGTAGCCTCTGGATTCATCCTTCTTTTGGAAGGTGAGATATCCGGTGAATGCCCATACAGTCAATCTCTATACGAGGAATACTTTGTTCTCATGAATTTTAGATCAGAAGCGGTTGAGTGTAAGGCTGGTGGAATTCGAATTTGCAGCAGTGTTTTCTTGGTGTCAAAGTTGAAATGTCTTTCAACGGATTGCGATTGAAGTATGCCTTTGAAGGCAGCTCGAATTATATTGCATGGAAAGACAGGATGGAGGTGGTGTTAGATGACAATGGGTTGAAGGAGTTCATAGATGCTGATGTCCCAAAGCCTACTGATGCTGCTCACGTTGAGGCTTGGCAAAAGAAGACAACAAAGTGTCGAAGGATTCTGTTGGAGGGCGTGAAGGATCACATTATATCCAGCCTGCATGGAAAGGCTTCTCCATACTTGATGTGGAAAGTGTTGACAGATTTATTCCAAAGCAAGAGCGACTAGAGGAAGTTGGCGCTCAAGGATAAACTCAGAAACATTAAGTGTGAGAATGGAGACAGTATGCCCAAGTATCTCACGAAGTTCACCCAATGCCGGGATGAGCTGGGAAGTGTGGGGGTGACTGTCGATGATGAGGACTTGGTGAGCTTGGCCCTCCTTGGTCTTCCGAAGAGTTGGCATTCCTATCAAGACTCTGTCAATGGTTGGGAGAAATTGCCAGGATGGGAGAGACTTTGGTCAGATCTTGTGCAAGAGGAGATCAGGCGGAATACCAGGGACGGATCTTCATCAAAGGCATCTGATGAAGAAAATTGCGCTTTGGCTACCAAAGCAAAGAAGGGGAAGGAGAAGGGTTCTCTTTCCGAATCCAGTTCTTCCAATGATGGGAAGAAGGTTGACAAATCGAAAGTGCGATGCTTTTGTTGTCATGAGGTGGGCCATTATGCTATAAATTGTCCACGGAGGAAATCCAAGAAGGGATCTGGGGAAGGATCTGAAGGTGAGGCACTTGCTTCACAGTTTGAGTTGGATTTCACACTCTTTGCATGCATGGTTTCATCCATGGTGGGAAGTGGTTGGTTTCTTGACAGTGGAGCTTCTTTCCACATGACCGGTGACAAGAGTTTGTTCAATACTTTGGAGGAGAAAGATCTCCAGATACTCATAGCAATGGGTAATGATGAGAAGTATAGTGTCTCAGGTGTAGGCATGGTTATTTTTCAGAGGGAGCATGGAGCTCGCCTTACCTTGACCGATGTCAAGTATGTACCAGGACTGAAGAGAAACTTGGTGTCGATTGCGATGCTGGAAGACAGAGGCTATGATGTAGTCTTCAGTAAGGGAAAGGTTTTCCGTAGACACATCATCACTAGACAGGTGAAGCAGATTGGTTCACGGGTCAAGAACTTGTATGCTCTTGAGTTTCAAGATGCATGCAAAGCCTTGAGCAGCGAGGAAACTGATGGATACTTGGTGGTTGAGAGGGAGCGTATATTACCTCTCAACATGCAGAGCCAGAAGAAGTCTCAGACGATTGTGGAGGAGCCACGATTGGTGCAGCAGCTTCAGGAGGTTGTGGAGCAGCCACAACAAGGGAAGTTGAGAGGAGATTGAGTAGAGACATCTACTCATGCAGAGACCTCCAGTAGGGAGAAACTTCGAGCCAGGTGGGCTGAGGGATCACATGTAACCATACCTCCAGGTAGGAGGTGGGGCGATATAGAGTGATTGTCCCAAGGAGGAGGGGCAGGATCCTTGAGGTACCCAACCTCTTGGATGAGACCTTGCTATGGGAGCTCCGATGTGGAGTAGCAAGAACTGACTAATTGGGTAGAGACAGATGCAGATGGAGCGGCAGAGAGAGTGACAGTGTAGGGAATCCCAGGACAGCGCATAGCTAGTAGGCTGCAGCAATGCGAGAGGCACAAGTGTTTTTCACAGTGCTAGGTGGCACAGAGAAGTGTGCAATGGTGCGAGATGCATGGAGATGTTGTAGTAGCACAGATGTTAGAGAGGGAGCACTTTTCAGCAGCAGGTAGAGATTCAACATCAGAGTATGTTCCTAGCCCAACAGAGTGGTCAGTTGGGAGTGTTTTTGTTCCAAGTGTTGTTGGAGCAAGTGGACCGGGCAAATGTGTTGGATGCAGAACATTCCAGAGTTGCAGGATAGGGGTTGCAGATAATCTATATCTTGTTGAGAGGGAGTGTTGAAAATGCAACAAGATGATGGAGCTTAGTGAAAAGAAGTCGTCTTCACTAAGTGGGCCAGCAGGCTATTTTTAGCGCAAAGTCTATTTTTAGACTATGTCTATTTTTAGACATATGGATCATGGTCTATGAGTTGCAGGATGCTATTTGTGGATGATTGGTCATGTTGGTAAAAATAGATGGACTTCTATTTTTAGACATATGGGCGGAGTCTATTTTTAGACTACCAGGCTAAAAAATAGAACAGTCGAATATTATTAGCTCTTAATAATATTTGGACTATAAACATTATCTTATCCTCTTGGAGCACTTCAGTTCGAGCTACGGATGTGGCACATGCAACTGTCAGAAGGAAATACACTTTTCTTATGGGTCAGTTGAGCTATTGCATGATGGACTTCAGTTAGAACTCAGGTGATTGAGTTTTGGTGGAGTTGATTGAGGAGTTGATGGAGTTGTGTTTAGTTTGACTTAGTTGAACTAGTTGTATTTAGTATAACTGCAGAATACACTAGTGATGAGTCGTGTGAATTAATTATTAATTAATTCACTAATTATTAACTCATAAATCAACTAAAGAATACATCACTTAACTCAGTGCATGGACAGTTCAGTGGAGACAGGTGTTAGAGGTGAGTGAAAGGGCAAGACAGCTGTCAGTTGTGACTATAGTTGTGCATGAGATTTGCACAATCAATGGATTGAGTATTGCCAATGAGGATTGCGTGGTTCAGCCAAGGGAAATACGAGTTTGGGTCAGCCATTCATCTATTCTCATGCAGGATTGCGCAGTGGAGGTAGGCAAGCAGCGGAGGAGATTTGAACCTGTGATTGATTCAGATATGAGCTAGTTTGTGTGTAACAGGTGGAGATAGTACTGAGTACTTGTGAGGAGTATTGTACTATGTATTGTTACATGTTCTCAATCAATATAATATACAGATAGTTGGGGGTTTTTAGTTGTATGCTTTCCCCGTGATATACTGTGTTGATATGTGTGATTGATGCTTCAATGTGCGCATGCGATTGTTTCTGAATACTGCAAATTGATGATCAATAGTAGAGGAGGTTATGTATTATGCATGCATTCCGCAAATAGTGTATAATCAGGATAATCTCTGTGAATAAGTGTTATATTATTCAAAATTTCTACATTGGGTCTTAACATCACTCAACCATAAGAGAAGGTAAGTGGTTTTAACTCCAAGCCTGTGGAGATGGAAGGTCTCATAAAGGACCTTAGTTCTTCTTTGGCTAGGAAACCTAATGTATATTCTTATGGATATTGTGGTCATAGACATCCTTGATGTATGGGGTATTCTCTTATCAAGGAAATGGGGAGCCACTGTTAGAGGTCATCTCCAAATGGACTTGTCATACACTACTATCCCACAATCCGATGGAACCCCCTTCATCCTTTATATAGAACCTACTTACCCTTATCATGTCACTAAGCCAATACCAATGCCATACTACGAGGCACATGAGATCGAGAAGCCTTCTCCCATTCTTCCTTCACAAGAGGTACTTATTCTCAAGGGACCGAATTACAAAGGAAGAAAAAATTAGAGGCCTAAGAAGGAATATAAGGTTGGGGACTTGGTCTTGGTTGATAAAGACCCAATACCTATCAAGATCCATGGGAAAGTTGGGGAGGACTATTATTACATTGCTAAACTCAACGATGAACTGTGGCCACAACCGGTCAAGTTAATTCATATCACCTCTTTTGTTGACACTTGACATTGCACCATATGCATGTTAGAGTAGGATGCATTGCATGGTGATTTTCACATTAGAACTAACATCATATGATATTTCTCATGGTATATTAGTTTCATTTAGATTAAATTTGCATACCATTTACTTTTATCTTGATTTTCCACCCTAACACTAAGCATGGGTGATCATAAGACACCACAAAACATGCTTCCCCATGCGTTTAGTCTTTGAAATGTGCAGATAACAGGTCTATGGTAACCAAGATATTGCTAGTGTTTTCATGAACTCTTGTTCGAGTAGCTTTGTCCACTTTCTCGAGAGCTCATGCCCAAGTTAGAGCCAAATGTTACCCAACTCCTGCAAGTAGTATACATGGGAAATTTTTTTCCTTCTAGATGGTCCCCGACCAACAACTAACAACCCCTTGTAGCCCCTACATAGCTCGTTGTTCCATTTTATCTGCCGCTTGAGCTAGCCATTGAAGATATTAAAATAATAATAAATACAATGTCACGACATAAACATGGTGGAAAATGCTTCACAAGCCTCAATGTATTGTATTCCTCTCATACAAAAAATGATAATGATACAAGTATAAATACATCAATAGATTGTCTCAAGGTAGTGCATCTATCTTGGACACAATCACTTTGGTTGAGTAAATATATCAACCACACAATAATCTAAGAGCCTAACTAGTTGGAGAGAATCTCTCAACCAACTAGACCTAAACAAACTCCCTAGTTTTAGGAACTAACCCATTCTAGAATAGATAGGTAGGAATAAATCCAAGTTTCATAATTTTAATTATTTTGAATATTTTTGGACTTATTATTGTTTTTATGTGACATTGAGGCTAACACTCCTCCCCAATCATAACTCCAAAATAAGAACTTGGTACCATCTCAAAGTCCTCATGCTGAAACGGTTGAGATGATCCTCAATGAAAAAAATTCTTGAAAACCTGCCAAAACCGGATGTTGGAAAATCCAATCTAAAGAGAACAAACCAAGAAACATGAATCAACTACAAATTTGATACATCCCTGAAAGTTGCTTAACAAATCCATCAAATGCCAAGCTACAAAGCAAAAAGGATCCATATGTCCTTTGCTTGGTCCAATGACCATCCAAGTGAACAAAATAAAGTCCACAAATTCTCTCAATCAACATCCCAATTGCTTGTCCACTGAAAAAATGTTGATGACACCCACTGGCAAATTTGTTGAAGTTCAAATTCCCAATCGCTTTCCCACTGGAAAATTTGACGATGCCTACTGGTTTCTTTGATGATGCCCACTGGCCGATTTGATGATGCTCACTGTATGATTTGTTCGATGTTGTCGAAACTTTCAATCTGAAAACCACCTTCAATTCCATTATCTTTCCCCCCTTTTTCAGTTGAAAGGAGAGACAATCATCAACGTTGAATCCCCCCTTTAAGGTGCAGGAAAGTTTGTGAGGAAACTTTACGTCTGTCTTAAGTAGATTGTAGGACTTCTGCAACTTCTTTAACTCTAGTTTTCATTTCTAAGGGTTGATCTAGCCATAATTAACTGTCACTTTAGTTTGCATTTGACATTTCTCAGATAGATGATTTTTCTTACCACAATGGTGACAAGGATGGAGGTCGAAACATTTACTCTCCATATGACCATTTCTCTTACAATGGTTACACTTAACAAGATTCTGAGCATTTTCTAGAAAACCGACACTTACAAAATGAACTGGTTTTGAGAAATCTGGAACATACAAAGTGTTTTCTTTGTTGTATCCCAGGCCATGTTGATCTTTGTTGAAATAAATTTCTTCCCAAGGTATGATCACCTTCTTGGAAAGATAATTTTGATGTTGTTCTTCACACCTGCTGCTGCTGCTGACATTCTGTGCTGGATTCATTAAATCATCTGTATCATACTGAGCATCAATCATTTGAATTAACAATTCACCAGTTTCACTTGCTGCATCAAACTGTTCAATTATATTTTCAATACTACTAGTTGCATCATTTAGTAGTAGAACTAGCTGGATGAGATCATTTGTGTTGCAATTTACATCAACCTGGTAGATTAGATCATTTGTGTCACAACTTGCATCAATTTGGTGGATTAGATCATTTGTGTCACAACTTTCATTTGTTGTTTGGATGAGGTATTTTGTGTCACAAATTGCATCTATGTTCTCTGTACATTGTGCATCTAGTAAATCTTGCTTTTCACTTAATTTAATATGGAATGCATCAATGAGTTGTTCTTTCATAACGAGCTCAATGAGAGTTGTTCTTTTGCTGCTTCTAATGTGCTGGTCATTTGATTGATTAAGTTTTGATTTTATTTTAATTTCCACTCAAACATTTCAATTGTGTTGTGTAATTCATGATTGCACTCTTTCAATTCTTTAATTTCTAACTCTGCACTTTGAAGGCGTTTTCCTCCTTTATCCATGTTGATCTTTGACACACTCGCTTAATGATCGCGCTTGTTTTTATCTTGAACTTACTTAATTTTTCGAACTCGCTCGCTTGATGCTTTCTCAATTGATTATCACGCTCGCTTGCTTTCACGCTTGCTTGATTTTTGCTTCAATAGGATGAGGGTGTCAGATACCACTGAAAATGCACCCAAGAGTATTTTTACAATGATTTGATGACTTTACTTACTCACTTGACAAATGAAAATGATTGACTCACTTACTTAATTTACCCCCTATCAATTTTGAGTTAATGATTCAAGGCTTGGGTGTTTGGTTCAACTAAAAATGCACCTGATACAACTCAAATTTGACTTTGACACTTTATCTTTGGTTTGAATTTCAATTTTTTACATCACTTTGACTTCACTGACTCACTCCAAAAATTTACACTTATCACTCCAAATTTACAAAAATAATTTCACCTTCTCACTTCATAAAAAAACATTAGTTACACCTTTTTACACCAAAATAATACAAATTATACCTTATCACTCCATTACAAAAAGTTCACTTTACTAACCCTTTTAAAAATACAAACATAACCCTTTTATGAGTATTAAAATAATATTTTAAAACTCATACTTTTCACACCATATGACCTTAATGCCACTCATAAGCACTAATTTCATGACTTTACTTCACGACTTTCATATTTTCTCTCCCTATTTAAGAGTGAATGCTATACATTTTCCAGCAATCCAATATAGTTAGCATCTCTCCACACTTGTATCCACTCAACTCAACATGAAATTAAATTTTGAATTAACAAACTCATACGGTTTACCTTCCATTTACATCTTTAATGCCAGGTACTCCATGTACATCAGTCAAACAGGCTCCACTCTGGAGCTCTTTTACAGGTGTTGTACGAGCTGGCTCCTCAACACTAACACTTTCTTTTCTTCTGGTCACTTCATGGATTTTGTCAACGCTATTGGCTTCTTCGGCACCTTCAATCACAAGAAATCACAATTTGCAGTCTTCATCTCCAGCAAATCCATCCAGTGAACGCTTTGATCGGATTATTGGGAGAGGACATTTTAGTGAACCGAAAGCCGCTGGGTTGAAACGATTTATTGTCGAGGTTGTTGAAGCTTTCCATTCATTAGGCGTTATGCATCAAGAATTTAAGCCACAACTCAAATGAAAATTTCTATAAAACCCGAGTGGAAAATCTTCAAACTGTCATAAATCTCGAAAACAATATCAAACTAGGCCAAAGAGAAGAGAAAATTCACCAAACCGCGTCTGTAAAATCCTGAATACATATTTAAGCAATTCAATAAAACGATTTGAGAACAACTTTAATTGTTGAACTTGTTCTATTTGTGCCATGATCCAAGCTCCAATTCCTTCACGCAGGTTACCATGCTCCAAGCTTCTTCTAGGCACACATTTTCAGTTGACAACATTGAATAAGTAGGTGATACACAATGGTCCACAACTCTTGCTCAATATTGAAAGTGTTGAAATATCACCAGAGTCGTGCCGAGAGACAACATTGATTGCCACAAATTGCATTGACACTAATGCTGCACTCAACCATTTAGTAATGACAGATTTCACATGATCGTCTTTTCGCCATATAGCTAGGGAAATTTGGCTCTGATACCAATTTAGAAAACTGATTACTACAAAACATCATACTTTTTTACTAATTCACATGCGATTCACATTACAACATAATATTGAGTCTGCATTATTTCAACATACAACCTTTTACTTTGTTTGTCCATCTATTACTACTTCAACCAATTAATATCCACTGCTTCAATCAACTTCTTCTAAAATCATATCCAAGCTTGGTTTCTTCATCTTGAATCTTTCCAACTTTAATTCACTGCTTCAATCAACTTCTTCTAAAATCATATCCAAGCTTGGTTTCTTCATCTTGAATCTTTCCAACTTTAATTCATAGTTGTTAGAGTGATCAGTTATAACAAATAAAATTTACATGTTAACTTGATTAGGCTCAACATGTTTCAGTTACAAAACCTTAAAAAAATTTCAAGATTACAACTCATTTCACCAAGCATGTACTAATTCGCGATATAGTGGAAGTGGAAACGGTGAGGCAACACATACATAGAGATGCTTCCCACACTCACTCTTCAGTGGATCGAAACAAAGCATGTATCGTTCCTCGCGTCCATAGGCCGTGCTCCCACTGCCATAAATGTTGGTCTGGATTCTCCATTTTTGGCTTCGAATATTGCCTAAGAATTCAAAGTCGAGCTCATCATCCCCATTTGATGTATAAAACAAAACCACAATTCCTGCCGTGTAATCATCTGGGAGCTTCATAGAAGCGCTGAACAAGCCATACATATACATGTCCTAAGACAACAATCCTGAACCAGTACGCTTATAGCGTGAAAGCATGACGACCTTGCCATCCTATACCACCTTGAAATTTTCATCCCCAAACAAGGACGTATACACATATACGCTTCCTCGAACAAAAGGATATAATTTTATTTTATTTTTATTTTTATTTTTATTTATTTATTTATTTATTTATTTTAGTTGTGAGCTTTCTGGCCAATATCGACCAAGAACTCTCAACTACAGAACCAGGTTGTATGCAACAATGGTCAAATCCATGCTCTGCAGCCGCCCTATGCAATTATCTTTGAGAAACCACCAACTTCATCCCATATTCAATTCTTGGCCCTCAAATAATACATTTAGAAACTTTCCCACATTGAATCAACACTTCTTGTGGTGAGAAATGCGTAACTGACTTGTTGGAACAACATCATCTCTCTAGTGAAGCTACAAATATCTCTAGCTCTTGTTTTTTTTTTTAGTATGGTGAAGACAACATACTTGGACAAACCAACAATACTACAAACAATCAAACATATCCATTCACGGCTTCGTAGAACTCCAACTCACCACTATTCCTCACACCAATCGACGATCCAATGGCTCTTTTAACAAGACTCGCATCTCTTGAGTGTTCATAATTGTAACTAATCCCTATGTAATGGAACCACGCCCACTCAAATATGATGCACACTTCACCAATAATTACCATGCATACCACTTAGCAATTGTAGTGACAACAATCATATCAAATCTTAGCGATCATATCAACATTGCACACTGAGAGATCAACTCTCTAGATCATATGGTAATCAAAACAACAGTGAGATATCAGATTACGGAAGATGGCAGATCGGAAATACTCACATTTGATCCAGGTATTCCTTACTAGTAATATTTCCACATGGAAATTTCAATGATCACTACATCTTCCAACACTACAGCCTCAGATATACCTCAACACTGAGTCATGCCACCGATCACTGCTCAAATTATCAAGCTCCAAGATCAATATCACTGAGCTCTGTTTACTGGACAAACAAACATTCACCAAACTCTTTATTTCCCTCGACCTAGAAGGGGCCAAGGCCTAGGCCTAAACATGCTCTGACGCCAAATGAATATATTAAAATAAACATAAATAAAATGTTAGAGACGAAAAGGCTTCACAAGCCTTAGTGTATTGTATTCCTCTCATACAAAATAATGATAATAATACAAATATAAATACATCAATAGAATGTCTCAAGATAGTGTATCTATCTTGGACATAATCACTTTAGTTGAGTAAATATCTCAACCACACACTAATCTAGGAGCCTAACTAGTTGGAGAGAACCTCTCAACAAACTAGACCTAAACAAACTCACTAGTTTGAGGAACTAACCCATTCTAGAATAGATATGTAGGAATAAATCCAAGTTTCATAATTTTAACTATTTTGAATATTTTTGGACTTATTATTATTTTTATGTCAGAGTGAGGCTAACAACCATGTGGTCCCTTGCCCATCTATTATGAATGCATTGTTGAAGATGGGCCTTCCGACCCCAAAGATATGACTTTTCATTGGTATATTTGAGTAGTTTTCATTAATTTTCATGCGAACTATTGGGCATGAATTGGTGGGGGGATTCAACAGAAAGAGTGGGTTAGGTTTGTATTCTCGTCTCCATTGCCCAATTTTGTGGTTAATGTTAGCATAAGGTGTACACTTTCATTTCATGTCATTGATGTCAGTCTATCTTTCAGCAAGTCATAAATCATGTAAAGGGGGGTGTTGTATTCATTAAAAGGTTTGATAAGCCTAGGTAAATGTGTCATTAAAACTATTTTACCTAAACCTAAGTATTTGCAAAACTTCGCTTAGTGATTTGACCTACAACAAAAAATCGAGTGGCGCTACGAAATGTTTTCGTACCGCTGTTCGAAAAAATTTAAAACTTAATTTCTAACCCGTTAAGTCATCTTTTTTGAACGCTCAAGTGGTGGTTTGTAAAATAATTGTCCTCCTCATGAATGATGTGACATTTTCCAACATTTTTGAGCCCATTTGAGTCGTTTTAAATCAAACCCTACTTTTCCCTGTTTTGCTTAAAAATGGTTTTTCCAGCAAACCTAGTTTTGTTGTTTTCCAGGGCAGAAAGGGTGTTAGCTGCTTTGCAGTCCTATGTTAGGGTTTTTCAATGATAGTGGATGTGTTGTAGGTCTTGGATTTGGGAAAAATGGGTCGGTTTGACTACGTGAAGAGGTTCAAAACTGATGGCATGTACTTTGAAGTGTACCCTGAAATGCTTGATCTTTTCAGAAGTGCAGGTTGGGAACCGATATTTAAGCATTTTAATGGGTACAACATCAAATGGTACCATGATTTTATCTTGTAATTTGATGGAAATACAACTAGAATTAGGACATTATATTTCCCTGTCACAAAAGAGTAGATTATTGAAGCAATAAGTTTTCCAACAGAAGGTGAAAGGTGGTTGAAGAAGCAGAGGTTGCTGAATGTGGATTTAAATTTCTTCCTGAAATAAGACTACCAAAATTAAGGCTGGGATGTATGGGTCCTCCAAAGTAAACTAAAATCTTAATGGGTTGTTTCACTCAGAACTATCCAACTTTTCTTCACCTGCGAAGGCAGGTATTCCAAAGCTTACCTATACCATATGAGGTTTCTTTGTCACTTAACAGGTTTTAGGAAAATGAATTTTCCATATTTACTACATCATAATTTGTTGAAAATGTGTATTAAGGCAAGGAAGAGACCTGAATTACAAGCTCATGATATTTGTCATCATAGTCTCATTAATATTTTATATACTCACAAGTTGAATAAGCAAGTAGAACAATTGAGGCAAATGAGGCAAAGGAACCCAAACCCACCTGTAACTAGAAGATCAAAAAGAGGCCAAAATAGAGTTCCTTCTCAAGTTGTATCCCAGGAAACCAAAGGAGAATCTAGCCAACCCTAAGCTGAAAAACATGAGGAGGTCCCTGTGAAGATGCCAAAGGTTGAGGTTTATGAAGGAAGGACTAGAAGCCAAAGAAGCCAACAAAGAATTATTATAGAGGAGGAAGAAACAAAACAAATCTCAAAGAGAAAAACGGGTAAACAAAAAGTTGAAACAAAGAATGAGGAAGCTAAGAAAAAGGTTAGGTTTTAGGGAAAAAGACCTCATACTCATCCTACTAACAAAATGAGGTTGAATTTCAAAGCTAGAATGAATCCTAAGTTCAAATAAACAATTGCCATCCTTGATGAAGAAGAAAAAATAGAGTAAACTACAAAGAGTAGAAAAAGACAGAAAAATAGAGTATGCTGAGAAGAACAAAGGAAAAACCCTAAAAGCTGATAACAGTCCAAAAAAATATACCAGAAGGGTGACAAGGCATCAAGATAAGCTGGATATCCTTGCTCAAATTACATAAGACATAGGAAGGTGATCAGTTGACTTCAAGGGCAGAGTATAACACAAACCCTAATTTTTGTTACAATAAACCCTAATTTTGCTGCACCAAAACCTAATAGATATTTAACATTTTGGTTTACCCATGGTTAATCATCAAGCAGTAATTATTTTGAGTATATTGTGGTAAGATATCATATATTTTTGTGGCCTAAGGATTACAAGTCAACATGAGGAGAGAGAAAAAAAGAATGCAGATAGTTACACAATTTTGGCATCATTTTCAGTTTCATGCATCAGTTGGCTACATGGAGGGAATACAAATTTAGCTTCAAAGATCAATCCTGTAAAGCAGGAGACTGTTCCATATCCTATCTTGTAGCATACAACTCACTATTCTTCTGGGATACTAAGAGTAAGAGTGTATATCAACCTTGTTCTATGTTTTGACCAAGGATTATGTATCAAATCAGGGATCCGAATAGCTAAGAGGATAGTGTTTCTGTGATTTTTGTTAATTAAACTCTAAAATATTATGTAAACATTTTCTAATTATTGTTACCATACTTCAAGGATCTTATCTCTATTGTATGATCTATATGTTTCATCAATAATATGAAGAAAGGGTTGGTTTTTCTAAAAAACATAGTCATTGTCTGTGTGTGTTTGAATACTTTAATTATTTCATTTGCCAAGATCAGTAGATTCTGACCAGTGATATAAAGATCCATGAGATAGTTTGGTTTTAATATGTATTTTCTCTGTGTTTTTCAATTTCTCCTTTAATAATCTCATGAATGCATTCCTTCTGAATGTTTGGAAAAGATAATTAATTCAAAATTCATCTATGCTTTGATGCTCTGAGTTAAGTTTTCAAAGGTTCCCATATTGATCCTCTAAAGCTACCATAGGATTCACTATGTATGCCCTAGGTAGTGGACTATTTCTCTTCTTCTTCATCCATCTACAACAAATGACAAAGGTCTAGGATATGATATCCACCTTGCCTTTATCAATCATGATTAGATATGCAGATATCTTGGTAAACCTATCTAAACCATATCTATTTGACTCCATCACCCAATGAGCCATTTGTTTCAGGCCCAACCCAACCCTATATCTACACAATTCATCTAAAGATCTAGCCACAGTGTAAAGGTCAGAGAAAGACCTCTTTGGATTGAAGGGGCTAGCCTTCAATCTAAAATTTGGAGTGAAAAGGTTACCTAGGGAATTTCTCTCCTACAACCAAGAGAAACTTTCTAAGTGATAATAGTTACCTTTGTATCCTAGTCCCGTGGGATCTCCTCTACTAGACACTAGCTTTAGGGTTGGCACTACATGGGAAATCTTGACTTTGGTTGCGTGGTCCCACCTCCCGACACCACCTACATTACTCCCTCTCCACTTATTTGAGCATCATTAATTTGAGAATCATTAATATCTTTTCCCATCCAGGTCCACATAGGGTTAGCCTCCCCCTCCCCTTGTCCACACCTTGGGCCAAACTTAGAACGATGCCCTGGAGGTTGGTGTAGCTGAAAAGAAAGTAAAAAACGTAATTGGCCACTCTTAATAGGAAATGTACCACAAAATGCAAAAGATGGTTGGGACATACAAATTTAGTACGTGGGCAAAAGCCAAACACGATCTCTACCCCTTATTCATGGCCATTACCTTGGTCCCGTTAGAAAATTATATATTAGAGAGCAATGGAACACATAAAATATTGTAGAAACACAAACACAGAAAACACATAAAACAAGAAAGACAAATATACATGGTTCACCCAATTTGGGCTACGTCCACGGAAAAACAACCAGTCCTTCCTTTTATATTATGCAGCAAAATGAAGAGATACAACCTACAACAGATCCACTATAATTTCCTCTTTGCTCTCACATAGTCTGCTCTCTCTTTCTTGCTCAGAATACACGTGTACACAACCGTAATACAATTCCCTCATATATAGCAAGAGGTTGCTAGGGAAAAAAACCATAAATTAAAAATATCTTCTACCGTTAGATCATCCACCTAATGAACAACTCAGGTTGACTATGAAATTACAATATTTTACAAGGCACTTTTACATATATTTTTAGCTTCAGGGGCGTTGACCCCGAACCCCTGCCAGGAGGGGGGTGGTGATGATGATAAAATAGGTAGCGTTTCCGTCTCATTACGAACTGGGGTCCAATGCGGCGATACCTTTGAATAAAGAAGATAATCAATCTCCATACCAAATAGGTTCCTATGGTCCCTAGCTGAACCCCCTCCTTCATTAAGGAACCATTGATTGTCTTGACCCCTGGTGGGTGATGAACTGCCCCACCTCTAGGGGGTATCCATTGCTACATATTTCACATCATTCTCTCCATCCCCTCGAGCCTCGACCAATTATAAATAAAAATAAATCAAAGGAAAATAACATGTGAAGAAGGGTGTAAAAACAAAGGCCAAGGTAACTCCTGTACCATGATTTTCTCTCTCCTAAACTCACATACCTAGGTGTGGGCTTCCCTTGTTATAGATATCCAATATCCCTTGATATGTGTTCTAGATGTTCCCTTAATCCCCACTCCATCCCATAATTTTCCACCTACCTCTTAAAGGGTGTACTATGGACATGCCACCCCCTTTAGAGGTTGAAACCACCTAATAAGGTCCTTAGTTAACCCCTTTTTGAGCTTGGAGACACTTGTACTTGCTAAAGCCCACTATTAAAGGGCATGCCACCATGAAGTGCCCCATTCATCCCATAACTTATAAGCATTATTACTTTATTATTCTAATGATTTTTTATATTAGAGGGCAAGGGTATGCGTTGGACCTTATGCAGGATTGCAGGTGGGTATTCATTTAGGGCTTGGTCTCCCTATATAGGGTCCTAGTCCTGAAGAGGGCCACATTGGCACTTGTAGGGTGAGAATTGAGAGCCATGGGTCTCCACTATAGCAGATATCACTTCATGGATCCCCAACAATGTTTATTGATTGCTCGTGTTCCACCTTTTGGATGAGGACGATGTACTTGGTCCACCGTGCCTAACCGACTCCATAGTTGCACCATACAGGTGGCAGATGCTCCAAGATATCTCCCACTATATATGGGTGGTTTATGTCATCACTCCAACCCTTACAGATGGTCTACATGAATATTTTATCCATTTGGAGATCCACAAGGATGACCTTGTGCCCCCACACCCACTTGGGAGCACAACAGGTTCTTGATTGGATTACAAGGGGTCTACCCCCTTGTCCACTATGTTTGGAGTCATTCTCTCAATTATGATACACCCTGAACTTCATCAGGCCTCCTCAAAGGCCCAACGACTCACTTTGATGATCATTCAACCCTCTTAAGAGGCTTATTCATGTGTTATTGAGCTATTTGGTCGGCTTGTCACCATTGTAATTATTATTTTGCACATTATTTTATTCTAGGGGCTAAGTTAGGCCCACATTAGATAAATCAAATTCATTAGACATTGTATAAATAGATGACGAGTTGATTCATTCTCTCATCATCACTTGGATTGGATCATATATTCTTGTGAGATTTTCGCTAAGGCTTTTGAGGATGATCTTTTTAGGATGAATGGATGAATTTCAATGTTTGGATATTCTTATTTTTCTTGGAGATTCTATGATTGGAATATATTTTTGATTGGATATATTCTTCGTACATTTAAGTACTGTTTCCATGCTATTCTTGTTTATTTTTCTACATTCATGATGCCAAGATTTTTCTCAATTATAGGGTTAATTTTATGTTTTTCCTTGTACGAAATTGTGGAAATTAAATCTCTAAATAGTGTTGTATCATGTATTGGCCATGTTTGAATGAATGAATGTTCCTAGAGACAATATTGTTGAATTTTTCGTGATAAGTCACCAAATATTTCTAAACAAAATGTAAATGACCTTGAAGCAGCTTCCATTAAGCCTTAAAGCCTAGCGAAGTTGCTTTTTGGGCCTCCCTTACTAGTTGGGATCAATTCGAACCCTAAATCTTCCATGACTCCATATCTCCCAATGGACAAAGCACTGATTCTCCCTTGTTGATCAACTTTAAAGTGCATTTCTCCTTCACCTCCTTCTCTTTCTAAGCCTAGCCCCATTAGGTATCACAGGGCATCAATTTACCTGCAAACCATCGACTCAAAAATTTCAATCTCTTGGCTACGCTGGTGAGTATCCTAGGTGTCCTCCAAATTTGAATCCATTTTGATGGTTGGATCCCGAGATATCCCAAGCCCTAGCTCCGAGACCAAAATTTTCCCTTTGTTTCCTTAGGCTAATAACCTCATTGGGATCATTTCCTTACCATTCATTTAAAAATATTTATTTTATCTCTTGTCCTCCCTAATTAGGTTAAGTACATCATTGGTTGATCAATCGTATCCCCTTGACCTAACCTGGGGTCCACTTGGTCCCGTGTGGTCCCATTCCTCATCAAGGTTCATTCTTCAAAGGCCACTTGGGAAGTTAAGTTTCACAAGGATTTTAAGGATTAAGGAGCTCTTGTGCAAGCCATACCCCTTAACACTAACCATCAAAAAGTCATTACCCTTCTCTAGGGAACCCTACACCTTGATTATAAAGAAAGAAAACCCTAAAATTGAGTTTCTCTTAGGAAAGGGTCATTGGAACCACTTCATATTTATAATATTGACTTATCATTCATAAGTGTTTCCCTATACCAGGTCTCCTCCCATCAGTGAAAGTCCATAAAAGGTAGGTAGATTTAACTGAGGTGACAGTGGGCTATAGCTCCATTGCTTCCCTTGACCTAGTAGCTTCGCTTTTAGGATTCCCTTCTAGGTCCCCTGCTAGTTTGAGCGGTAAATGTAACAACCCTGGTTAAAAATTCATGTAAAACTATATATAAGACCAAGGTCATGGGACACATATTCCAAGATGAATGGAGGGAAAAACATCCTAGTGGGTGTTCACTTCGGTTATTATGGCTAAAGGAATTTGGAAAAGGCAATGAAAAAGGCTTTGGAAATGCAAAATGGCATTTTTGGCACATTTATTTATGAAAATAATGAAAATTACGAGAAAAGGAAGGTGAAAGGTCACATGTTTCATGTGAGGAGGAAAATGAAGGAAAATAATGGAAATTGAAGAAAATAGAGGATTCATAGATAAAAAGGCTTCTGAGGATTAGTGGGCAAGCTTTTTCTCAACTTTGGCCAGTGTAACCTTTTTCTAGCTCAATTTTGGAGCTCTCATTCTCTTCTCTCTTTTATACTCTTAGACATTTAGAGTGTTCTTGGAGAACTCTTGGAGAGTGTGGCATACTTGGATGCTTGGAGAAATAAGTCAAAGGAAGAGTAGGAAAGAACAAGAGGACATCAGGATCAACAACTACAACTAGTTTCACTTGCATGTACTGAGTTGCATGTATGTTTTCCTCACTAGTTTTGGCATGCGTGGCATATGCATGTGGTTTATTGGTCATGGTATCTCATTGGCATGGATAATTCCCTAGATTGGCAGTGCATTTTCCTAGCCTTGCCATTTCCTAGATAGCCATGGTGTTGTGGGTTCATTTCTTTGTTTTCTAGTTGGTTCTCATGTTCCTTATGGCTATGGGTTGAGTTATTAGTTCTTGGAGCCTTAGTTGGACAAATGCTCTAGAGGTCCTCTAATGGCTTGGGTTGAGTTATTAGTCCTGAAGCCTTGGTTGGAAAAATAATCTGGAGCCCTGTAACAACTTGGGTTGAGTTATTAGTCTTGGAGCCTTGGTTGGACAAACACTCTGGGCCCTTAGTGGGTTGAGTTACTAGTACTGGAGCCTTGGTTGGACAAACACTCTGAAGCCCAACAACACTTGTGGGTTGAGTTACTAGTCTTGGAGCCTTGGTTGGACAAACGCTATGGAGATCGACAACAACCATGGGTTGAGTTACTAGTCCTTGAAGCCAAGTTGGAAAAAACACTTTGAAGCCCTGGACAACTTGGGTATAGGTTGACCTGGTGATGGTTTTTGATGTCCGACCGTGAGGTGGAATCACCATTTGGTGGTTGAGGTGGTTTGGCCTCTGGAAGCCCTGTTTTGGTTTTGATGGATTGTTCCATGAGATCCTACATTCATGCTTAGAATATGGCACAAGGGTGACTGGATGAAGAGAGATTTGGCTTATCCATGTCTATGGTCGAGTGGTTCATGTAAGCCCCAAACCTGGTTGAATTTTGCATCATTAATATGAGGTTATTTCTCCTTGTTATTTCATGAGTATTATACTGGTTTATCTGTGGATTATATGGCTATTGTTTCCTTGGTATTTCTATTGTTATTATGCTTGTTATAAACATGTATTATGACAACGACTATGTATGGAACTCATCATGTCTTTACTTGTAAATGAATGAACAATGTATCTATGACCTAATAGATGAAATTATAGATAATGTGTTGAGGAATCAATGCTTCTTAGCGGTTCTCAGATAAGTATGAGATCCCTGTGATCAGTTCTGCTACTAAGACCTATAGCTTTCATGTTTGTGACATGTTTGAAGAAATTCCTACCATGGATAGTAGGGGTCCAGTCTAGTCCTTGTTGATATTTTTTCAAATGTATCTTTGTTCCGCTGTGAAATTTCATTTTTGAAGGTGTCATTGAGTTTTGGGTAGTGACCTGGGCTATGGTCCTTAAATAGTGGCACAAATTCCGGAGTCCCAGGCACAACATGGGGGAAAACAGTCCTCAGACGCTCGCTTGCCCTTGCTGTGGGAGCATATGGAGCCTCCTAGACACACCCTGGTGCATATTAAGGGAGTGTCTAGGGGTTTGATGCATTAAAACTTCAGTTGGTCACATGGGCTGGTTACCTGAGTGGTCAGGATGGATTCTAAGCATTCTGCTACTGATGTGGAAGGTATGTGTGATGTGTTCCACTGGTTCCATTTCCTTAACTGAAACATAGGGAGTTGAATCATATCATAGTAACTTATCATCACATGTTTACCCTGGTTGGCCGGTTACATGGGTAGATGTGGGAGGAGGGCATTACAGAGTGGTTTCAGAGCATGGTTCACCCATCAAATTGGATGGGTTGTGTTTTGGTCATGCATTCGTGTCAGTTGCATATGTGTTTCTTGTGTTGTAATACCATGTACTTGTTGTGTATGCATGGTGGTGGTCATTGTTGTCGTTGTGTCGCCATGTGGAAGTTGATGATGTTGTTGTCAGAATGTGTTTGTCATGAATGCATGTCAGTTGTATATGCGTTTTCTATGCATGACAATGTCTATATGTTGTTATGCATGCATTATCATGGTTATGGTTATGCATGTATGGTAGGTAAAACATGCTTTGTGAGGTCATTGTATGTAATTAGGTAATCATGATGATATTTATCTGGTATGATGCTAATGTCTTAGCTGAGATAGAGCAAGAGATGCATACTATTAGAGCAAGGTTACAATACTAAACTTTTGGGGTAAGAGAAGATCGTCATACAAGTATTGTATGTTCGACATGCAGGTATGTTAGTTAATGGATTTTTATATGCATTAGGGTTATATACATGTTTGTCATTTTATTTTTGTTGTGGTTACATACATGGTAGATGCTAGTTTATTAGTGTAGTCATATGCATGTGTTAGATAGTCATGAATGATAATAACTTGTGGTTGTATGCATTGCTATTGTTGTTTTATGTTAGATAACTTGATGATTATGTTATATGTTGTTAATGAGTACGTTATAGGTTAACTTTTTGTTGTTGTATGGTAGTTAGATTTATGATTAGGTTATATGTTGTTGATGAGCATGATATATAACTTCTTGTTGTTATATGCTAGTAACTTGATGATGAGGGTTATTAAATTAAGATCTTGATGTTATATGTATCATACTAATTTGGATTGGTCTATGCAAATGGTTAGGGTTATGACATGCAGGTATGGGTTAATATGCTGTGATATTATGTCATACTAATATAGATTGACTGTGCAGATGTGATTATTATGTATGAATGATAATTGTTTATGAGTTTATGATGTGAACACGTTAGCTAGTGACTATTATGGATATCATGATCTTATTTGTGTTTGAGTTGATATGTTGTGAAGTTATATCATGCTAGCTAGATTGATTGCACAAACAAGATAACCTCCCATGAGATACATTAAGGTATGAGATTGCTTATGTCATCTACTTTGTGCTTGAATGTTTGGTTATGTTGTCTATTTGGTGTTCGAGTGTTAGTGTTCATTATGTCGTCTATCTGTTGTTGAATGTTTGATTAATCGTGTGATATGAGTATGTGTCTATAAGATTACATCAATAAATGATCTTTTTTTAAGATGTTTTTACTCACACATAAGTGTTGAGATATCTAACTTGTACTTGAGTGTAATAGGTGACAATTGTAGCATTATGTCTAATGACCATGAGTTGACTATAGATTATGACATGATTGTTAGTCTTGGTAAAGGTTGATTTCAAATTGATAGATATGATTTCCTTGATATTTGAAATATGTGGTTGACATGTATGAGAAGTTGTAGAAAACATGCTTGGTATTAGCATGACAAGGTAATAGTTGAATTTTTTATATAACTATCCATTGGGTGATGTGACAATACATAGTAAGACTCAGTTGCAACAAGGTAAAGGTAAAAGAAAGGAATTAGGTGAAAATTCCTTTGAATATGATTGGAAACCACAATTCCAAATGAATGAGTGCTTTGCATACATGAAGTCTTCTTAACCCTAATTTGTTTGAAATTATGTTGATATGTGCTATATTCATGGACATGTATTTGACAAGTATAGCACTTAGTGTCTAGTTATAGCTAGATCTGTCAGGGGAATTTTAGTCCATTGAGACATGGCACAAATGTGTTCAAATACAAGGCAACGTGCTTAGCATAAAATGATAAGCTAACTAGTATATTGTTATATTTATTTATACATTGACAATTATGTGTTTATGGTAGTGTGATGTAGGGAGTTGCATGGCAAGAGAGGTTGCCATGAAATCTTGAAGAAGGCTCAAGTTGAGATTTCCTTAGGAACCATGGGATTGGGTCATGGTGTCTATTGTTAGACTTGTACTTTCAACTATTTGCGATTTATTGCACTTTATTTGCAGTTTATTTATGTTTGGTGCAAGGCCTTGCCACTTTTTTTGCAGTGTCATATTGTTATTTGTTTTCATGATTCTCTACTTGTTTCTTTCTTGTTCTTGCCTTTTATGTTTTTAGGGTCTTGGGAATTGGTTGGGAAGGAAGAAAGTTGAAGAAAATATTGGAGATATGTATGAAACCCATAGGGTAATATGAGACTCCGATGAAGCTCAATGAATGAGTAAAGGGCAGTTGAAGGAAAGAATATGACAACCAGTTGGATTAGTTTGGTCCAATGGGATAAAGGGAGTTATCTTAACCTTGACCTTATGATATTTGGTAATTATGTTGTGATCATGACGTCTATATATGTATACATGTATGTATGTATGTATGTCATCTATCATGATTGTTTTATGCTAATGTTTATATGTATATATGTATGTATGTATGTTTCTATCTGACAACGTCCTTAGGAATCATTCTTGTGGAGGAATGATTTCTTATGCAGGTGAATGACATGAAGAGCTTCTTGGTTTATGAGGAATAAAGTGGGAAGAGTAGTCATGACAAATATACGAGGTCACTATCATGTGGATATGAATTGATATCGTATGCTTGTTTATGCCTATGTTTATGTTATGGCAGGTAACACTAAAGGATACATCAACGAAATGAAAAAAATGTGCTTTGCGTCATGCTAAGATAAGCATGGATGGTGGAGAGAAGCTAGAAGCAAGGTTGCTTGGTAGAGGCAGTATGGTTTTGGACGTGCAGTGCTATTGTTGTGTATATGTCATGCATGTTGTATATTAAGTGATTGTACCTATGATGATGTGTAATGTTGTCTATGTAGTATTATGTACATATGATGTTGTATGCCTATTGTATATATGGTGTTGTGTGTATATTACATACAAAATGCTGGGTATATATGGTGCTAGGTACATGTTGGATATGCGATGATGTGTACATATCGTACTGTGCACATATTGGATATGCGATGTTGTGTGCACATGGTGTTGTGCACATGTTGGATATGTAGTGTTATGTACATACGATGTTATGTACATGTTGTATATGCAGTGTTATTTACATATGGTGTTGTGTGCATGTTGTACATATGGTACTATGTACATATGGTGTTGTGTGCATGCTGTACATATGGCACTATGTACATATGGTGTTGTGTGCATGATTGTACATGTGGTGCTGTGTGTATGTGGTGTTGTGTACCTGTTGTACATGTGGTGCTATGTGCAGGTGGTGTTGTGTGCATGTCGTGCATGTGGTGCTATGTACATGTGGTTTCGTGTACATGCCATGCATGTGGTACTGTGTACATGTGGTATTGTGTACACGTTGTACAAGTGGTGCGACGTACATGTGGCGCTGTGTATAGGTTGTGCAGGTGGTGCAATGTACATGTGATGCTGTGTGCACATTGTGCATGTGGTTCTGTGTACAGGTGGTATTGTGTACATGTTGTACATATGGTACTAGTGTACATGTGGTATTGTGTGCATTGTGTAGTCGTGGTATCATGACATGTGTATTTGTTGTGTTGTACTATGTGTACATATATGTATTGTGTTGTACATCGGGTGTAGGTGTATGTATTGTGTGGTGGTGTACACCGGATGTAGGCATATGTATTGTGTTGTGTTGTACACTGGGTGTAGGTGTATGTGTTGTATGTCAGGTGTAGGTGCATGTATTGCATGGTGTTGTATGCCGTGTGTGGTTGTATGTGTGTGATGCACACTATGTGTATGTGCACATGGTTGAGGAGAAGGCACTGAGTGTTTTTTGGGTGTGGCAACTGATCCGGTGTGCGTACGGAATAAATACAAAGGTAGAAGCTAAGGATTTATTAAATGATAAGTATTAGTATTTTATTTCAATTTTATTATGCATGTGATTTATGATTCTAGTCTATGATGATTACATGTGATCCATGATTCTAGTTTATGATGATTACATGTGATTTATGATTTTGATCTATGATGGTTGTGTTTTGAGCTAGCCTAATGTGATATGTTTATACATGATGATTTGGTCAAATATGATGCTAGTTTGACTCGTTTTGACAGGAAGAAAACAAAATTGCAAGTATACTTGATTGACAGGCCACCGATGAAGTATGATTTGAAGTTATGTCAATTTTTTTTCTAAATCTAATGGAATATATGTGCTTGGTGCAGGAAATCATGGAAATGGCCGGTTGGGTGGTTGAAACTTACTACAAGAATTAGCAACAATAGAAAAAGGAATTGGAACAAGCAACAATATGCTAGTTAAGTATTCAGGAGCAGGGCCATTGTGGGACACTGGTACCCAATAGTTTCCATTGATCTGAATGGGCATGCTATGACTGGTATGATGGTTTTGAGGAAGGGATATTCCTTGGTTTTTATATCTTTTGATGTGAGGAATCATTACCAAGGGATGCAATGCCTGGGATGGGGGTGCCAACAAAAATTGGAAGGTGTGTGACTACACGGAAGGGGTTATCAGATTCCCCGAGGGACTGTGTAGCAGAGAAGGGAAGGCCAGGGAAGGATTTGTTTTGGTCATTAGCATTTCCAGAAATAGATGCACATTGGGAGTGTGCCTTGGAACAATGAGCTGGTAACTGTTCACTGAGAGGAAAAGTGGTGCTGGATTATAGCAATGACCATTGGATGCGGATTTGAACTTGCAGTGGATTCTAGACTTCCTTGGAAGGAGGTGAATCCTGATATTACTTTGAAGGTGGAGGTTCGAGCCTTTGGGTTCCCTTTTTGCATACAAAGGCATCATATTCTTTTATTTGCTGGTTGAGAAAATGTGCATATGTATGTGTGTATTATTGTAAATACTGTATCAAGCTATATTTATAAAGCTCCATACGTTAGCACTCTATAATTTTCCGAGGTTGCAAAAGAGAACCACAGAGGTAACCACAAAACCACTTTGGAAGCTGGGATCTATCCCTAACAGCTTCAAAGAGGGATCTCTTTATCAGATTTAACTTTTTTGTATTAAGATATTAGGCTAGTTATGAGAGTTTAGAGTTTGATTTTAAAATTGTTTGGTTGATTAAATGCCCGAAACTTCCATTGGGCTATGGAGTCTGCAACTTAACGTGGATCTATTTCAGATTTTCAAAGGAGTTTCATAGGGAAAGGTAGCTGAACTAACTGGATCCTTTATGTTTAAATGAAGTGTGATAGAAGAAAAGATATAAGTTCAATTGAAGTTAAAGAGTAATTAAGAATTATTTAACATGATATCAGAAGAAAACATTTAAATTATCCACAACCAGAATCAGAGTGTATTTTTCAACAAATTCTGTTCATCAAATTTTTGTAAAATAATTCAGATTAAAGAAAACATAAGCATGGAAACAAAATAATAACACATAGATAGTGAGAGAAGCACTTTATCAAATAGTCTAACACATGAATCCTATGAAGAATGTCCCTTTTATTACTGATCAACCCATCAAATGAAAAAATGCAATAGCGTTATGGAATGAAAAAATCAACCGTTGATACTTCAAAAAGAGAAGTATTTATAAGTTATTTACAAAATATCCTATCAAAATTAACTAGGATGTATTTAGGAATTCCTAAACTGAATCTATCTAACTGTTACAACAATTTAGGAAAATTGGAACTGCTGAATATCTGGCCCTTCGAATCCTGTTGCGTTGTTGATGCTAACTTGTACAACCAAGTCATATGCTTACTCCAGTAACTTGCATAATTTATCATAATGATATTTACTGGGAATAGATGTCTTGAGTAACTTCCCGTGGACGTCGTCCACTCCAGTGTATTTGGAAAAAGTTGGTTTGGAAATAAAGATATGCTTGATTTCATACTGGATGTCCAAATCATATGCCAATGCTTCTAAAAACACTTTTCCTATCATGTTGATCCTTCCTCCTGCAAATTTAGAAGCGTCTTTAGCCTTGGTCAACAATTTCTGACTGTAATCTGACCTTGTGCTGAGCTTGTCATTTATTACTAATAAACTGGGAAGTCCTTTTTTGTAGAGAGCTTCCATCTTGTTGAAGAACCTCTGTACACCAATGTCTATAACTTGAAACTTTTCTTCTAGCCGCCTGATCAAATTTCTCTTGATCAAAACCTTTTTGGCCTCTAGTATGGTTTCGGTTCTATCCTCAATCTCCAGTTCTTCTAGTTCCTTATTTTTTTTAGAATTGAGGAACATGATGAGCTCTGTAGCTTCACTGGATTTATCACCCAACTGCACTTTGATTTTTTCAATAGCTTCATTAGATCTCTCAATCAATTCCTTTTGCTCAAATATAATTTGTATAGATGGCCAGATTTCTACCATGGCTTCCTCTATCCTTTTCCAAATGTTCTCTTTAACCCGGGCTAGGGTATTACCCATGGCAATCTCCTTTTCCATCTGCTGCAATCTTTGGGAAAGAGTCTGGGATTTCTGCATCTCTGTCAGGAGATAATTCTCATATCTAGTGCTTTGTTCCTGTAGGAATTTTACATCTTCTCTCAGTTTTTTAATTTCTTCTCCTTGTATCAACATGTTTTCCATTGATTGAGCCAATTTAATTGAATCATCTGTAGTTGAAGAAGAAAGAGGTGTTGTAGAGGAGGATGTTCCTATTGTTGTAGCTGCTGTAGGAATGTCTGTTTGAAGTAGTGATGCAATAGGCACTGCATCAAGAGGAACCATAGCAAGTTGAGAACTCTGTTCTTTCTCTTTGATCAACTTATCCATCTCTGCCTCCATTTCCTTAATCTGTGCACTCTGTTCCACCAGGAGCTTCAACATTTCTTCTTTCTGTATTTCTGTTTCTCCTAATTCCTTTTCCTGGGGATCTTCAGTGGCAAGAAATTTCAATTTCTTCTTCAGGGATGCTATGTCAGCATTCTTCTTCTTAATAATATCTTCCATAGCCTTTGAATTACCTAGATCAAAACCTGCTTTGATCACCATTTCCTCCAAATATTTAATTTTGTTGTCTTTGGCCAGAGAGGAAACTTTCTTCAGTTTGAGCTGTGATTGAACATTGTTCAAAGACAACTGTAGTTTAGAAGTAGTAAGGGTAGTCTGTGTGAAGGTTGAATAAACCATTTCTCCTATTTTCCTATGCCCATCTGATCCAAAGGATGGACATCCTTTGCCTCAAACTCAAATGTACTCTGCTTGAAATCAGCGTCTGATCTAGGTTGAGGTACTTGTGCCTGCAAGAATGGCATATTCTTTCTTCCTTTCTCTGTGTCGTAGGCCGAAATGAGCGTATGTTGAATCGAGGGAGACTACTTCCTGAATTGAGCATAAATATTATCATGGAGGGCTTCATTCCTCTGTTTAATTTCTCTGTATCTTTGAAATATATCCAACTGCCTCTGTTTTGTAAATGACTCTGGTGTATGAGGTGTTTTAGTTGGATTCTCTTTGGTGGTTGAGGATGATGGAGAATCAATGGCGCTGCTACCAAACTTTAAAGTCTGAAGGCCAGAGAGCACAATAGTACTCCATGTTTCCTCCAATGGTGGGAAATCTACCTTAGAGATTTTCTTTGTCTTCTTTGAATGAATCTTGAATTCCTTGGCTTAGACTTCTGTGACTGAAGGGGAGTCATCCTCTCTTGGTATTTTCTCAGTCTTCTCTCTAGGGGTAGGAGTCTCTGAAGCGGTTCTAGACATCACCTAATCTTCTACCTCCTGCAATGTGTTCTCTAACCAATTTGTTTATTCATGTATTTTTCAATCTTTGGTCTCTAAGTATGTACATATGGGGTTGTCTTCTATTCCACCCTCAGCTTATAAATTACCCCAAAGGGGTCATAATACCATGTGAAGCTAAGGGGGAAATTCATTTTTTAGTAGGAGGTCTACATCCTCTTCTGCTGCTTCGTTGTTACCGCTGAATGTCCCTATCTATGTTTTGATTATGAATTGGGACTTCTTCTTAGTTGACACAAAGTGAATGTTGTCTGATTGGATTATTTTCCTGATGTACTCCAAGGAAAATATTTTCATAGGAAGGTACTTTGGCAGTTTATAATGTGGCAGCTTGGAGCCATAAACCCTGATTTCTATAAATGATTGGTACAAATACCAATCTCCCATCTTCACCCACTCACTGAGATGCAACACCTTTTGAATGTCCTCACTGATCCTGGGAATTTGCTGGTCATTCAGCAAAAAATTTGTTGGATATACAAATTGATCTATAAAATCTTTGAACCTATACTCCTGTGATTGTTTTCTGATAATTGAATTCCAAAAGATTATGGATTGAGGCTCTCCTTCCTGATTGAGTTTCTGGACAGAAAAAGGAAACTTGTCTGTCTGGAAGAAAACAAACATTGGTATAAGAATGGAAGAATATCTAAACATTCCTTCAGTTAAAAACTGAAGGAATTGTTCATGTATTACATCCACAAGAAAGTGACCATAGTCAAAGAAGACTGACAGTCCTTCTTCTATGGAAAGGGTTGATAGAAACCCTAAAATAGGCTCATCTACCCATTCATCTAAGAAGTACCCAAGTAGGAAAGACAAGACAGAGATGATTTGTCTGGTTCTTTGGGGGAAAATATAAGTGGGACAAGGGGGGTTTTTCTTGGGCAATTGAGAATCTTCAGGCAATAAGACTTAAAAAATCCTGGCTCTTTGGGGAAAAGTGAGCTTCTGGTAAATTTATTAAAGATCATCAATGGAAAAGGGAGTCAGGGATTCACTGTGTGGGACCTGCAACATTTGATTTATACTCTCACGGGTAATGGTGAAAAATATTTCACCATTAGGGGAGATGATAGCTCTCTCACTCGAGAGATTAGGGGCATGGAACTTGAGGAAGAATTTAGGGAAATAATAGGATTGGGGAAATATGAAAATGGGTAGTCTAGATTTCCAGAAGCTAATCTCATCGAAATGATCAAGATAGGTGTCACGAAACCAATAGTGTAATTTGAAGAGGTCGAATTCATACCGTGTTTCAGCAATTTTATAGTCTCTATCGACTAAGGGAATGTGGTTTAAATCCATAGAGGGAGAGAGCATGGGATTTACCATAATGGCATCAGTTTTGGTTTTGGGGTCCATCATGATAGTAGGATGGAATTGCAGAGGATGAAAAACGGAATTGCAGAGGACAATTGTTAATTATGTGGGAAGAGAGCTTGGAGGCAATTCCTTTGTGAATAATAGTTGATAGGTAAGAGAAAACATGGATTGATGGCATTGTCATAGTATAAAAATGTGGAAAGAGTGTGATTGAGGGAGAGAATGAGGGTTTATAAGTTTGCAAATGGAGCAGGAAAATTTGGCTAAATGGTTATCTGGGAGGAGCATTTACTCTGAAACGGAAAATTGCAACGGGAGGAAGTGGTGAATGGGAGGGTGCAATGGTTAATTGACGTGGTGACCAACAGTAGGTGGAAGGAGGCACGGGACCATTGGCGGGAAGGAGATATGTGGCATTAGGGGAGTGGAGGTGGAGTGGGAGTGGAGGGTGGCGTAACTAGGAGTGTGGATTATGACGGGAGCGGTGAAAAACTGCTTTCGGAGGGAAGTAGGAGTGGTATATGGTATTGGGGGGGGGGGTGAAAAATTCCTTGGTGGTGACACGTTGGGGTGGGACTGCCGGGGAGGAAACCGATTTTTAGACCCCCCCCCCCCCCACTGCTAAAGGGAAACATGGCGGGGGGGCAAAAAGGCCTAGGAGCCATCCGGTGAAAAAGGTGGTGTGATCGGGAGCTGGGAGATGTGAGAGGTTTAATGCCCATGACCAAATGTCACATCGCGTGCATACATTTTTATCCTAAGGTCCAAACTTTGGACAAATCATTTTACATATAACACTCTTTTAAGATAAACTCCATTTTCCCCTAAGCCAATTTAACTAAAACCAATTACGGTGCATTTAGGAGTGCAAACCCTCATTTATTTTTCCATTTTTAAAGGACTAAAAATATATATTCAAAACTAATCTAAAAATTACATTAATCCAGATTACAGAGTTGGATTAATTTATTCACCTAATCTAATCTTAGCCAAGATTACACTATTTGGCTAAGTTATTCATTCTAATCTAATTAACATAAATTGAAATTTGTTTGAACATGATTAAACAATATGTTTCAAGGAAGAGGAAGTATTGTGGCATTTTGAACAAGCTACACACAATTTCATAAACTTATTCTCCAAACATTATTATATTATCGGTGGCACTTCAACAAGCATCACTTTCACTTTTTTTTCTTTTCTGTGGGGTTCTCTTATCACTTTTTCTTTTTCTATTTTTTAATATATATATACCCTCTTTTAATTTTTTATTTTTATTTATATATCTTTTTTGTTTGGAAATCGTTTGCAATATGCAATATTATTTAGAATTTGAAATACTGAAAGAAAACATCCAATCATCATTTGATCCCATGAATCATAGGACCCTAACACCATAGACAATATGATTATTTTTTGGGTGAAGCAAATGTGTATGTGTGTATATGTGGTTATTATTTTAAATACCGTAATGAGTTGTGTTATAAAGCTCCAGTAAATGAAATGTTTGTCATGTTTTAGAATATGATCATTGTAAATACTGCAATGAGCTGTGTTATAAAGCTCCATGGGTAGTATGTTTTTATTTTTAGTGGTTTTGCTGGTTATCGGCGTCATTGAACACTGATGACGATGTTCCCCCAAGTGGGAGGGTTCTGTAACAACCCTGGTTAAAAATTAATGTGTGTGTATATATATATATATATATATATATATATATATATATATATATATAAGACCAAGGTCATGGGACATGTATTCCAAGCTGAATGGTGGGAAAAACATCCTAGTGGGTGTTCACTTCAGTTATTATGGCTAAAGGAATTTGAAAAAGGCAATGACAAAGGCTTTGGAAAGGAAAAATGGCATTTTTGGCACATTTATTTATGAAAATAATGGAAATTAGGAGAAAAGGAAAGTGAAAGGTCATAGGTTGCATGTGAGGAGGAAAACGAAGGAAAATAATGGAAAATGAAGAAAATAAAGGTCTCATTGATAAAAAGGCTTCTAAGCATCAGTGGGAAAGCTTTTACTCAGGTTTGATCAGTGTAACCTTTTGTCAGTTCAATTTTGGAGCTCTCATTTTATTCTCTCTCTCATACTCTTGGACACTTAGAGTTTTCTTGGAGCACTCTTGGAGATTGTGTCATACTTGGATGCTTGAAGCAAGAAGGAAAAGGAAGATAAGGAAAGTGTAAGAGGACATTGAGATCACCAACTACAATGAGTTTTACTTACAGGTACTGAGTTGCATGTATGTTTTCCTCACTAGTTTTGGTATGCATGGCATATGCACATGGTTTATTGGTCAATATTTGTCATTGGCATGGAGGATTTCCTGGATTGACAGTGGATTTTCCTGGCTTACCATTTATGGGATACCCATGGTGTTGTGGGTTCAATTTTTTGTTTTCTGGTTGGTTCTAATGTTCCTTATGGATGTGGGTTGAGTTATTAGTTCCCGGAGCCTTGGTTGGAAAAACACTTTGGAAGCCCTGTAACAACTTGGGTTGAGTTATTAGTCTTAGAGACTTAGTTGGAAAAATGATCTGGAAGCCATGTAACAACTTGGGTTTAGTTATAAATCTTGGAGCCTTGGTCGGAAAAATGCTTTGGAGCCCTTGGTCGCTTAAGTTACTAGTCCTGGAGCCTTGGTTGGACAAATGCTCTGGAGCCCAAAAACAGGTGTGGGTAGAGTTACTATTCCTGGAGCCTTGGTTGGACAAATGCTCTGGAACTTGACAACAGTCGCGAGTTGCATTACTAGTCCTGGAATCTGGGTTAGAAAAAACACTCTGAAGCCCTGGACAACTTGGGTAGAGACCTATCTAGTGATGGTTTGTGATGTTTGACCGTGAGGTGGAATCACTATTTGGTGGGTTGAGGTAGTTTGGCCTTTGGAAGCCTTGGTTCGATTTTTGATGGATTGTTCCATGATATCCCACATTCATGCTTGGAATATGGAATGGGGGTGACTGGCTAAAGAGAGATTTGGCTCAGTCATGCCTATGGTCGGGTGCTTCGTGGAAGCCTCAAACCTGGTTGACCTTTGAATCATTAATATGAGGTTATTTCTCCTTGTTATTTTATGAGTATTATACTGGTTTATATGTGTATTATATGGGTGATGTTTCCTTGTTATTTTTGTTGTTATTATGCTGGTTATGAACATGTATTATGACAATGGTTATGTATGGCTCTCATCATGTTTTTACTTGTAAATGAATGAACAATGTATCTATGGCCTAATAGATGAAATTTCAGCTAATGTGTTGAGACATTAATGATTCTTAGTGACTTTTAGATAAGCATGAGACCCCTATGCTCATTTATGTTATTAAGACCTGTAGCTTTCAGGTTTGTGATATGTTTGACAAAATGTCTGTCATGGCTAGTAGGGTTCCAATCTAGTCCTTGTTGATTTTTTTGTAAATGTATCTTTGTTCCGCTATGAAATTTCATTTCTGAAGGTGTCATTAAGTTCTGGGCAGTGGCCTGGGCTCCGGGCCTGAAAAAGTGGCACATATTCTAGAGTTGCAGGCATAGCACAGGGGAAAAAAGTCCCCAGATACTGGCTTTCCCTTACTGTGGGAGTGTCTAGAGCCTCCTAGATGCACCCTGGTCAATATCAAGGTAGCGTCTAGGGGTTTGATGCATTAAAACTTCAGTTGGTCTAAGGGGTTGGTTACCTGAGTGGTTGAGATGGATTTTGGGAGTTTTGCTACTGATGTGGAATGTCTGTATGATGTGTTCAAATGGTTCCACTTCTTTAGCTGACACATAGGGAGTCGAATCATATCATGGTAACTTCTTGTCACATTTTTACCTCGGTTTGCTAGATACTTGGGTAGATATGGGAGGAGGGTGTTACAGGGACAAACCCTCCTTTATTTTCTGTTATTACCTCAGGGAGGAACTTTTTTATCCTTTTGCTATAAACTTTGAGATGATTTTAAGAGACATTACATAAATAAATTGGTCGAAATCTATGTAAGGAGGGATTGAATTCTTTGGGGATTAGAGCGAGGAAAGAAGAATTGATTCCCCCACCCATGCGACCATTCTTCAGGGAATAAGTAATCATTTAGATGAGGTCCCAAAAGCGCTAGTAGAAGTGAGTTGAGAATTCATCTACAGTTGGGGCCTTGTTGAGGCAAATTAATTACCTATCATTTAATTGTCAACCCGGGGGTTTCGTAAAACTTGTGAAGCGTGCGTGCATTGTATATGCTAGAAATTAACTTCCAATTTAGATCAATATAACTACGAAACCAAATAACGACAAACAAAATTCACCTATTCTAATTCAACAATCAATTTAAAAGAAATTATAGTATAGTGCGCAGAATTGAAATCTTAATCTATCACACTTGTAGGAATTGAAAAGCACACCACTCTTTCAGAAATGAAATCTACTCTAAGGGATCATGTGTGCATTATCAAATCAGGATCCTATGAAATGAATAATAAAAACCACATGACATGAAATGAAAGAAAAAACAATCATTCTTAACCTCTCACACATGAAAAGATATGAAAGCAAATAAAAACAATTGCTCTTAACCTCTAGATAGGAAAGCAAATAAAAACAATCGCTCTTAACCTCTAGATAAGAAAGAAAATAAAAACAATCGCTCTTAACCTCTAGATAGGAAAGAAAATAAAAACAATCACTCTTAACCTCTCACACAGGAAAAGATATGAAAGAAATAAATATAATCACTCTTAACCTCTCACACAGGAAAATATATGAAAGAAATAAATCTTAATCTATGAAAAACAATAAATGTCACACATTGTAGGTGGCCAATCAAAAAGCATGAGAGATGGAAAGTTGAGAGGCTCCTAGTTCAAGCATTACCAATCAAGGTGAACATCACTCATGAGCATGGTGCTAAATCTAAATTCCCTTCAAACATAAGTAATTTTAACTTTCCACCTGAGTATCTCCAAATTTACACGTGCCTTTGAAAGGAGGAGGCTCTCCTATTTATACAAAAATATAAGAAGCTACCTCATTAATGGGGGTCCATTTGTCTCTTCCTAGATCCCTAGAAAATCTCATAGAGTTACAATTCAAATAGGTAGTAATGAGAAACATAAAGGTGCCTTGGAAGCTTCCAAATGACCTACACATGTCATGAAACTCAAGCCACTTTTAAGTATTAGCAAGTATATGTCAATTTTCTAAGTTTTAACCATAAATTCACTTAAAATACTAGAAATCATTAGCTTTTGGAAAACACAGGTAACCCATATAATTATGAAAATGGAGGCTAATGAAAGGTTATATGGTCATGGAGTTGCGACATGTGAGTGAAATGGTGGCGATAAAGGTGAAAGTGGATGATATTTTGAATACATTTTGGAGGCTCTACATACCCCCCAACTGACGTTATTGCATGTCCTCATGCAATCTACTACATTGCTAAATCATGATTTTCTTTTGAGCGAGCTTGGCTTATATCAATTGTCCTTAAACTTTGCATTTGATAATTTCATTTCTTTTACATAGTATTCCGTGTCATACATTGAATTGCAACATGTTTGGTTGGTTCTTGTGAGACAACCAAATCTTAATTGGTATTGGTTCTTGTGTTTCAATACATTGTTTCTTTTTGTTGAAGCAAGATTCATTGAACATATTTAAGAATGTATCATTGAATCAACCATATAATATGATCATCATTTAGTCTTTATTTGCAAATCACATAACTTTTGAACCATAATGCAATCATAGTGATTAGGACAAGTATGTTAGGATGAAATGAAGTGAAATGGAATGAAGTGATTATGAAGAGTAATCATAAATGGATGTCCCTTCCCCCCCAATTAAAGGTATTTACGATTTTTTTTCAAATGAGAAAGGAAATATGGTGAAGTATTTTCCAAAAATTATAATTTTAGTATTTAAGGAATCCTATGATTAAAAGCTAGAAAAGAAGATACCTTTACTTACCTAGGAAGTGGACAAACTGTGCATATGTAGAGAAGTTGTAGATACTGGTGGATCATGGAATATAATGTAGAATTTCATCTGCTTCTTAGTTGCATAAATGGTGGATGAGGTGGTGAAAGTGGATTTGATTGTTGTTTCTAAATCTGTTGTATCTGCTGCAAAATGTTGAAATGATATAGTCTTCACCTGCTACAAAATCTGATGGTACAATTCTATTATGCGAATGAATGTGTTGTTGTCGAGCATGAAGAGAAGTCATTGGATTACCGACCATTAATGAATGTTGTTAACCAATGCAAGGAAAACTCTCCATTAATGTCAACGAGTGCCAAGGTACCTAAGTACATCTTGCAAAGTGAGAGTAGATGAGCTGATGTCGAGCCACTTGCAAGATCCAACTATCAAGGGGCATTGTTGTATTCCCATGATTGTTGGCGAGAGAACTTGTCATTGATGCATACAAGCCTCAAGGTACTAATAAGGACTCTGCCCCTGAACCTAGATAGTGTGCTAATATCTATAGGCCAAGAATTGTTAGAATGGAGGCTTTATGAATCCCCCATCATCTAACACGAGTATGGAATAATGATTTTGGAAGGACTATGGATGGAAAATTTGCATCAAGCAAGATTTATTTGATGGAAAGGAAAATGACAAGAGGGTAAAAAAGTGAACAGAAAGCAAAAGGATAAATCGTCATGTAAGCGAGCTGAATGTCTCTATTAATGGGTTAATGAATGGAAATTATGGAAAATGTAAATGGAAACATGCAACTCTTGCAAGGGAAATGGTGACGATGATGATTAGTGAAAATGCTTGGATAGCTTGTGACTTTGGAGAGGAAAAATGATGGCATTTATGAATGAAATAAATAGATTTAACTGGTTCATGTTTCTTGAAATTGGTCCTAGAAAACCAATCATGCATAATTGGCTTCCTTCAATTCTCCGATTGCCCTGGAACCTGAAAATAAACATGGCATTAACATTGCAACAAACGTAAGTGTGTTCAAACAGAACTGATCAATCTCTCTAGGTACATATGAAAATTTGCATAATTAATAGGTGCATGACGTGTCTTCATTTCAAATGGTTAGTCCAATTTCACAATTGCGATAATAAATCCAATTTCTAAAAGAAAACAATTTCCTCAATTTATGTTTGAATCATAACATTTCATAAAGATTAAAAAAAAATTATTATTTGTGAAAGTTTGATGATTCCTGCAAAAGAATATTCGATCAAAAATTCATCAATCGATTCTGCAGATAAAGCGCCTTCATAGTTATTCATCTTTACTTCATCATGTTTGAAAACAATTACATTCGACAAATCCAATAAATTTTGATCATGATTTCCTGATTAGAATGCATTGCTGACAAATAGATCATTGAGTTAAATACAGAGTTGTAGAATTGTTGGTCAGTTGCAGAATTGCGTAGTTTTTGTAGCTAAAATACTGAACAGACACTTTAGTACACACAACTATGCATTGTTGTTATGAACAAATAACGAGTCCAATATTCAAATTGATCAATACCTCTTCCAGAAAAATTAACAAATAGAACATTTTTTATTTATTTATTTTTTTCTTGTTTCGACAGGTGTGTAAGTAAATCATCTCTAAAGTTCCTTTCTTTTTTTTACTTTGCTCCGATCTTGAATTGAATTTCACATCTTTTTTTGACAATTTTTCTATGGCAATTTTCTTGAAGCAATATAATAAAACATAAAAATTAATGAAATATTTATAAAACTAAAAATTAAAATAAATGTAAATTAAAAACACATAAGAAGAAAAATATATCTACAAACTACAACATATATACGAACAAACATAACAAAAAAAAATCATAACAAAACCTATAACACAAATGTTATAAAAAAACACTTCATTAAAAACAAAATAATAAAAAAAGGAAAAAAAACAAATATTATACAAAACATATACATGAACTTTAAAAACAAGACATAACAAACATTAAACACTTCATTAAAAACAAAATAATAAAAAAATGAAAAAAAAAACAAATATTATACAAAACATATACATGAACTTTAAAAACAAGACATAACAAACATTATACATGTCTTAAAAACACATAACCTATTTACAATATTAAACATTAAAACATAATTCTATTAACAAAAATTTAACAAATCATAACTTAAAAACACAAAGTAATAAAACGTAGCATAAAAAAATCTATTAACAAAAATGTAACAAATCATAATATAACAACACAAAGTAATAAAACATAACCAAAAAAAAACACGTAGTAAAAAAAGAAATTGGCATGTATAAAACATTTTCTGTGCCAGATACCAAATGAAGATCAAGGATTTTATTCAAAGTTTGTGGCAGCCAATCCATGGATTTAGGTGACAGCAAATCACAAATTTGATTTTTCAAACCACCATAGCATCCAAAATTGGATCTGATTCTTGCATGGCCACAACTGTTGTCTGTGTAGTTAATTGAAAATAGGTTTTTCTCATACAATCTCGCAAATAAGGCTCCAGAGAAACCTGAAAATCTCTCAAACGGTTACGATTTGAGAAAATCACTCTAAGATTATTCAATTAACCTCGTTATAAGAAAAACCCGCGTTTTATTTTTTGAAAGTCGTTTTCATTTGGCCAGAAAACATGTTTTAGAATGATGTTTCGAAAAATACTACGTATTTCCTCTGCTCAAGTAACTGTGGGTCTTCCAGACTGGAATTAAATAATGGCTGTTGCTTCTCCTGCAAGAAAATTGCCAATCTCAAGCTGCTCTAGATTTCTTCTTGGCACGATTTGATCTGCAATTCCACTATTATTCTTTATTCTTTCTACAAGAGCGGTTGATGACATAGTATGCGTTTTTGTTTAGTCATGCAATACAATGAATTGAAAATTAACAACTTACATGACCTCTTGGATTTTGTGCAGAACGATGAGGAGAAAACAATGTGAAGTATTGTGAGAAATTTTGAGAATATTGAAGTGCTTGATAAGTTCCCTACTGAAACCAAAGGAGGTGGGTTCTATCAAATACAAGAATTTATGTGCTTTATCACTCACGACCCCAGTTCTTCCTTTGGGGTAACATTTGTAATGGGAAAAAAATAATTGGCCGTTCTGTGGTATGGATCTCCCATGGCCTCATGCTAAAACAACGAAATCCTTTGCCTTCTAAAATGGAGTTTGGTAACCATATATGCAACAAATTTGATCAAATTCAAAGTAAGAATTGCTTTTTATTTTTATATTTTTTTATTATAATGGATTTTTGAATTTGGATTCCAAGGTAACGCAAAAAAATAATTTCTTTGCAAGTGCCACGAGAGACTAAATTGTCAATTTCTCAATTCTTAAAAAAAAGAATTGATAATTTTCATTTAAAAATTTATATTTCCCTTATTCAAAAATTGGTGATTTATTATTTAAAATGAAAACATGATTTTTTTTATTGAAAATATTTTTGCGACGTTAGTGAAAAAAATGAAAGAAAATAAATAAAAATCTAAAGATTTTAAAGTCTAAAAACTTAAAAAAAATGCAATCAAGAACTTAAAAAAAAATGCAATCAAGTTTGATTTTATTTTTCCTAATTTATTTACTTGAAAGAATTTTTTTATTTTTGTTTTTTTAAGTATAGGAATGTTTCCAATGGAGCCATTTACATATTAGACTTTCTAGAATGTTCATATCCAAATTTGCAAAATGTACCTCATTGTGCATGAGGACATGAAAAGTCATTTTAACCTTTAGATTTGCCGCAAAAATCTCTTGAAGAACAGATGAATGTCGTGGTGCAATCACATTTTGACACCATTCCTCAATGTAGTCCTTGTGTTCCAAAGAATGTTTGATCTACATTCTAGATCTTTCATCCATAAATGGTTAGTATAAGAATATATATATATATATATATATATATATATATATATATATATATATATAATTTTTTATTATATATATATATATATATATATATATATATATATATATTATAAAAATGATATGCAGCTAAATGATTTATGCATCTACATGATTTAATCATGCATCTAGGAAAAACACTGAAAAAAATATGAACTCTAGACTGAAAGCTAGTTCCTATGCATACTTCCTCGGCAACGATGCCAAAATGTTGAGGCAAATTAATTACCTATCATTTAATTGTCAACCAGGGGCTTCGTAAAACTTGCGAAGCGTGCGTGCACTATGTCTGCTAGAAATTAACTTCCAATTAGATCAATATAACTACGAAACCAAATAACGACAAACCAAATTCACCTATTCTAATTCAACAATCAATTCAAAAGAAATTATAGTACAGTGCACGGAATTGAAATCTTAATCTATCACACTTGTAGGAATTGAAAAGCGCACCACTCTTTCAGAAATGAAATCTACTCTAAGGGGTCATGTGTGAATTATGAAATTAGGATCCTATGAAATGACTAATCAAAACCATATGGCATGAAATGAAAGAAAAAAAAATCATTCTTAACCTCTCACACACTGAAATATATGAAAGAAAATAAAAACAATTTCTCTTAACCTCTAGATAGGAAAGTGTTGTGACTATCAACAACCCCCCCTTTTTATTAGTGTTAGTAATAACATTAATAAATGGGGACCCTTTTAAAAAATCAAATATTAGCATTTAATGTTGCCTTTTTGTTTTTAGAATAAAACAAGATGTTAAAGTGGAACTTGCTAAAACATGGAACTTTACCTTTTCATACTCCAAGTGCATAAAACTTCACAAACTACGAGTTTCCTTATAAAAAGCGCTACGTGATCATAATGCTTAAGAAAAAATTTATAACAGAGAATCTTGAATATTTAAGTAAACCATAAAAAACCCGCTTTAGAAAAGATTATTCTCGCATCGCAAAAGGTTACTGCAGACATTGTTATAGACATTTTTGGGCACTACAACCCCAAGCATAAAATGTCCATAAACCAAGGGCTCCTAAGTCCCTAAAGGTGTTGTTCCAACCCCTAAAAGAACAAGGTCAACTGATTACAACATCTCCCAGAAGTTCTCCATGAAAAACTACTCAGAACTGGTCAAAACTGGACCATTTCACCTGCTCCATAGGCAAAGTGCGTTGCATCCCACCTAAATACACACAGTAGGTGCGTTGCATTTCAAAAAGCCCTTCTATGGGGTGCGATGGGCGAGAAGGGACAAATGGCAGGGTCAATCCGCAAGGTGGAGAAGCATGGAATCTTCCAGAAACTTCTCCAGTGACACTTGCCTATCTGAATTCGACCAGGGATGAGTAAGAGATCATCAATCTCCAAGTGGAATCAAGAACTATCAGAGGGAAGACACTAATCAAATCACAAGCTGACTCATCTCCCTTGCAAACATCTATATATGGATCCCTCATCCCAGAGATCCAGAGGCTGGAATTTTGCATCTTGTAAGGAATTGTTGTTGGTTTCTTGAGGTAACATCATAGTGTTGGGTGATCTAAGATTTTCATGAGGTGAAGAAGGGCTTACTTGTTGAGAGGATGATGCTGGGTCAGAGCAATTGGTTGTAATTCTCTTGGCTCTTTCTTGATTATCAATAAAACTATTCTAGTTTTCCTCCATACACTTGTGTGATTGATGTTTTATGCATTTGTGTGGTTAATATACATCTGATCCTATATTGCTTATGATAATAGATCCATGTTCTTGTATAGTGTTATGCTGCTTTGATTCTACAGGTACTCTGTGAAGCTGGGTATACAAGAAAGCAAGTAGCAAAGGACTATCAGAAGAGAGAGGAATCGAACAAAGAACCAAGCGCAAGACAGAGGTTGGTCTCTTTTATTCTTCTCTCATCTATCTTTCATAAAGGAAAACGAAAGTAGTTTTACTTTGTTTGTTTCTAAGGTAGCTACCAGCCTTAGTGGGATTAGCAGTTCTGCATAGACACTATTCCCGGTAACAAAATGGCGACTCCGCTGGGGAGCGAGTAGATTGTTTGTTCATCTACATTTGTTTACTTTATAAACTTACAGACGGAGCCTGAAGTCAAGCCAGCTAGCCTTCGAACTGCATTTGCTATGCAAGTGCAAAGTAGATCAACGCTGCTTCAGTCAATCTCCGGGTTTTGTTTATGATTTAAACAATTGATTTACAAGCTCTCTAATTTCCCTTGTGGTGGCTCTAGTAACCTCCTTAGATCTACCCCTGTGATTGATTTACTGATTACCACTTGCTCGGCCAAAATCCCTGAACTGAACTGCAAACTGTGACCCGGAACCCAATCAAAGTCTCGTCCCTGGTCCAGTGCACTGTCTGTTCTGTGAATCTCAAATTCAACGCACTTCCCGAGTGTAGTAGGTGCGTTGCATTTCAGTTTCACTGTGTTACAGGTGTGCTGATCAGACTAGGCATTGTTCCTAAATTTTGGTTTCTGTGTTCACTCTTTTCAGATCTATTCAAGAGTTTTGCTGCCTGTAGTCAGTACACCTCTGTTTGAAACCCCTTTCCTTGCTGTTATTCCGCCTCCATTGTGCAAAGAACTGTAAATTTTTTTATGTATTTTTTGAGTCATTTTCAGTTCTCCTTTACAAAGAAGTAACGTAATTGTACTGCCGTTTCTTGATTTGAAAGTGTCGCAAGTGTCGTTTTTAGTCATAGAAGAGAGTCTGATTGCTCTTGATAGTTGATTAACCTGTTACTATTGTATTTGATCTGAATTAGTAGTTTTTCTAGTGTTGAAAGCAAGTTTTCAATTCCAAATCGCAAAGTGTTGTCATTGTCCTCATTTTGTGTTGAAAAGAAACTTGTTAGTAATTGTCGCTTTGAAAAATAATTTAGATTTGCGCAATAGCTTTCTTTTTATCATTTACACATTAAGAAGGCTAAAAACAAATACATGCATGTGCATTTGCATTTAGATTGTTTGTTGGTTTGATTTAGGACAGTGCATATAGTGTGTGCTCTTTGCTCTTTGTTGAAAGAACGCCATCTCTCTTTCCTTAGTAGCTAGGATTTTCATTGCACAAAGAAGATAAAACGACTGTTTATCATCTTAGATTGCATTTTAGGAATTGTACATCTACATCACGCGGTGAACCTGAAAGGCAAATTTCTTAAGAAAGATCAACTATAAAATAAATTTAATGAATCTAACAACGCTTTGGAACCTAACGCACAACATCTAGAAGTCTAGGCTAGAGACGTATTCCGACGTCGTAAAGCCTGGTAACTGTTGTTTTCACTGTTGGTTGGGTGATTCCTCCACTTTGAGACGATAAGTGCCAGTACGGACTTGTGCTCCCACGTACCGTCGAGTATATTTTGGGAGACCACAATAGGCTTAATCCTTTATCCATAGGAAGCCGTGTCTACCGCCCTATTGATCGGAATGCACTGAACACAGCATTCGGGAAGATTGACTGTCGTACCGTAGAAAGTATTCTGCAGTTTTGCGATTGGTTTGGTAATCCCTCTGTCTAGATTTCCAGAGTAGTCCCTTTCATTCCTTTTCAGACTCCTTAACGGAAAATGTCCATCTGAGCACTTGTCACTTCAGGCTCATTAAAAATCGAAGGCGACTAGAGTCATCTTTTGTTTTTTCTCGACTCTTTAAAATTGAAAAAACAAGTTGTGTCAAAGCATCTAAAATTTATTTTAAACGAAATAATTATCACCTTTCCTACGTTGGTCTTGGGTTGAGGAAAATGGAGTCCACCAACCAAGGAATTCCTCTTGGAGGAAATCCTAGTCCCTTCTCCTCTTGGGGAGATGTTGGTGCACCCCACATGGCCACATTGTCACTTCCAGGATTGACAATTGGTTTGCCCGTATGGCTCTTCTCAACCTCCATCGTTCAGAACACCGCGATTCCTGAACAATCGAGTCAGCAACTAAATGATACCGGAGTTACCCCCCAACCCTCTACTTCGTCCAATTCTTCCTCTCCTCCTTCCTCTTCGCTTGATGAAGCTGGTAAAGCCAAAAATCAAGTTCCTGAGAAGAAGAAGGAAAAGAAGAAGAAAGAGAAGAAGAAGAAGGAGCCAAAGGCGAAAAGGGGCAACCAAACGTCGTCTAGCGAAAATCCACACACTGCACTGACCAGGCCTAAATCGCCATGTGTCATTTGCAAAGGAGACCACTATCATAGAGATTGTCCTTGCATCCCTCGGATCCTAAGGGACTGGTCTCCTCGCTTGCACAACCCGGTGTCGTCAACCTCTGGTGATCATGTTGAAAGTACACCGTCAACTAGTGAAAGTGAAGCCCCTGGACAAAAAGGAAAAAGTAAACTTCCTTGTAGACTGTGTGAAGGCGATCATGCCATTCACCGTTGTCCCTTCTTAGATGAGGCTAAAAGAGTTTTGGACGACTGTCCGGTTTCACCGTTACGGCTCCCTCCTGGATATAAGAAACTCTTGCCGAGTCCGTCACTAGTTGAAGATCCGGCTGACACGCCCTTGTGGTCGGCCGAAGCGTCTATCATTGAAGATAAACCATCTAAATCCATACCAAACGAAAGTCAAAAGGTCGAGGCGGCAATTGACCCGGTCTTGCCTTCAGAGGTTTCGTCTTCAGATGATACAGTCACCGAAGAGAACAAAGATGGCACCGTCCAAATTCTCTTCGTAAACATAGACTCCGATGAACATGGGGGCAGTTTACCCGTTCCTTTACCGCAGGAAGGAAGTTCTTCAGAGTCATACCCGACCGTCTATTCGGTCCCACCTCCAAGCAACCTAGTTGTTTCCTTTGACTGGAATCTACTAGGCAGACCCCGTTTACCGGCTAGTATACCATTCTGAATCATCACTCAAGTATATAGAATGGTTATGGCTGGTACCATCATAGATGAAGGGGCTTCTGTGAGTATCCTTTCCTCAACTGCTTGGAAAGCGCTTGGTTCGCCATCGCTTTTGCCTGAAATGAGAAATCTAACAGGCTTTGACAAAGGAACCAATCGACCGTTAGGGATCCTTCCCAATGTGCCCATTACATTGAGAGGGAAAACCATTCACATGAACGTAATGGTAGTCCAAGGACCCCTGGATTATAATCTACTCCTTGGACGAGACTATATTTATTGCATGGGAGCCATTGTCTCCTCACTCTTTAGAGTAATGTGTTTTCCGCACGAAGGAAGAGTGGTCAAGCTCGTAGACCAGCTTTCATTCCCCGTTTTACGCATGGCAAATAGTCATATACCGTCCCTGAATGGTCTTTTCATGCAAGGAATGTCTCATCAATCCCCAGTCTATCCACCTGATGAGCGCGAGTGATTCGGGGGGACATGACTAAAACCCAGGGGACATGCGTCCTGGTCTGCTTCGGCAGAAAAACCTTGGGTATAGGGCTGATTTCCGCGAGGGATATATGACTAATCTGGCGAACCCGTCCTTATAGGAAAATGGGAATAGACTAGAATAAGATACCTTCGTTAAGGTTATGCCGGGTGACACCACTCCTCTTTGCCTATTTCGATAGGCATCGCCGAGAAAGAATTTTATCTGCTACGCGGATGAAACTTTCTTGGTAACCTAGAAATTTTTCTCTATACTTGGGGGCATGCAAACCTTTTGGTGTGCAAGCGAAGAGCGACTATTTATTTTTTAAATTTGTAGGTCCTCTAACCCTTTAAACTCGTAGGATTAGTCGTTTCCTAACTTGCATAAAGAAAGGATCCGGAGCAAAGCTTTGTAAGGTGCAAGCTCCACAAAAATGGCATCTTAGATGAGACATCCTTATTATACGACTGGATTGAGTAGTTTTATTGTGGAATTCAAGCTCATTAAAAAATAAACATAAGAAATGAGCAAGTGTTTCCCCCCGCGTTTAAGCTCATTAAAAAATGAACTAATTTCCGGTAAATAACCATCGTGAATGTAGTACTTCAACCTTTAAAGCCTTGGTCGTGTTCTCATCATCACCTCCACTCTGTATTGGCCGATCATTCACCTCCACTTGATTGTTTACCCCTTTTGAGGAACAGTTGCGAAGAGTGATCTTGTTAGCCGTCCTTGTGACACTGCCGTGATTGGAAAATTCCAAACCTTACCTGGAATTAGCTGCTACCCGAATTTATCACTCGTTCCTAAAAAATGAGTCTCCTTTAAGCTCTTTTCAACTAACTCGTAAAATATGAAAATATTGCCGAGCCATTGGCCTCTCCAGCTCGTTAAAGTGACTAGAAGTGCTATCCCTCCTTTAGATTTTAATCTTTTTGGACCTGAGGGATTATTACACAAAAAGATCGAGCGCTTGTCTTGTTCGGCTCGTTAAAATTACCGAAAATTCATCCTTTTCGTATTATTTTATACTTCGGACTTAAGGGATTTGATGACGAAAAAGGATATTTGGAGTTTCCTTTATGTTATTTTTCAGACTCTCTAAAATTGAAAAGGACCGAGTTATCTTTGTCGTTAAACTCGTTAAAACCTAATAGCGACAAACTTGTCCATAACAGACAAGAAAGAGTTTCACTATCGCTAGGCTCGTTAAAACATAGCGATGGGTTTGCCCGAAGGGAAAATTATAGAACAAACATATGTTATCCTCCTCAAGCTTGATAAAAATAAAGAGGTACTGGTCAACAATGACTGGGGAAAAATTGGGAAGAAAACTTGAAGAAACTTTGTTGGTAGCAAGTCGCTCTTGAACATGACACTTTCACTCCGCATCCTAGTTGGGTTGGGTTGTTCCATTCACTGGTCATATCACCATGGTTCCATCACACCATCCACATTTGGGTTTAATGCTACCAATCCATCATGTCAGTGTCGCCGATATGTTCAAGAGAAGTCATTCAGAGAATTCACCTGTGTCTCACCCACTATAATACATTTTCACTCCATTCTTTCATGACCGCCACCCTGAACCATATATCACCAGATTGTTTTCACCTCCATTAAAATCATTTTCTCTGTTCTGTGTCATTGATGTGGGATTCATTAAGGCCCTCCTATGATGGATCGCTTCTTGTCGACATCAGCTCATTATCCAAGAAGGCGATCTAGGAACAACCCTTTCAGTACTTTGAAGCTTGCATGCCTCAATGGCAAGTTTCTCACTTCCAGCGACAGGTTTACATCAATGGCCTTCGACCGAAAGATTTTACGTGGTGTTCGACGCCAAGTCCCTTATTCACACCACGTGAATTGTACTGCAGTACCTTGAGGATCATTATCATTATCGGTGATTCCTCTCGCGCCTGTTAACAACTTACATCATTGGTTGGTAATCAGGCGATGTCTTTCCATGTTCGACTCCAGAACATCTCTCACATGGATCGACTTGTACTTTGAGTGAAGATTGAACGAGATTGAAGACCCCGGATCTAGTTTCATCCATCTGGGTTGCGATATATATTTAGGAAAATAAAGACATCAAATGTACATCATTGTTGCACAGATAATCATCCAATCTAAGGGATGATGGCTCTACCAGAATCATCAGTCTACACTCGGATGATTGTCTGTCTCATGTACATGAAAAATGAATTTATAAAGCTGAGCATGGGAATGCCCACCTCAGCTAGATCATGAAAAAATGATGAAGATAATGTATTGTATTGTATCTTATTACAGGTCTCCTTCCAGCTTGAAAGAACTTCGGATCCTCATGATAAAGCATTTCACCCGACATCAAAATATTAACGACCTCATGCTTTAGGGGGCAACTTTTATAGACATTTTTGGGCACTAAAACCCGAAGCATAAAATTTCCATAAACCAAGGGCTCCTAAGTCCCTAAGGGTGTTGTTCCAACCCCTAAAAGAACAAGGTCAACTGATTACAACATCTCCCAGAAGTTCTCCATGAAAAACTACTCAAAACTAGTAAAAACTGGACCATTTCACCTGCTCCATAGGCAAAGTGCATAGCACCCCACCTAAATACACATAGTAGGTGCGTTGCATTTCAAAAAGACCTTCTATGGGGTGTGATGGGTGAGAAGGGACAAATGGCAAGGTCAATCCGCAAGGTGGAGAAGCATGGAATCTTCCTGAAACTTCTCGAGTGACACTTGCCTATCTGAATTCAACCAGGGATGAGTAAGAGATCATCAATCTCCAAGTGGAATCAAGAACTATCAGAGGGAAGACACTAATCAAATCACAAGCTGACTCATCTCCCTTGCAGACATCTATATATGGATCCCTCATCCCAGAGATCCAGAGGCTAGAATTTTGCATCTTGTAAGGAATTGCTGTTGGTTTCTTGAGGTAACATCATAGTGTTGGGTGATCTAAGCTTTTCATGAGGTGAAGAAGGGCTTACTTGCTAAGAGGATGATGTTGGGTCAGAACAATTGGTTGTAATTCTCTTGGCTCTTTCTTGATTATCAATAAAACTATTCTAGTTTTCCTCCATACACTTGTGTGATTGATGTTTTATGCATTTGTGTGGTTAATATACATCTGATCCTATATTGCTTATGATAATAGATCCATGTTCTCGTATAGTGTTATGCTGCTTTGATTCTACAGGTACTCTGTGAAGCTGGGTATACAAGAAAGCAAGTAGCAAAGGAATATCAGAAGAGAGAGGAATCGAACAAAGAACCAAGTGCAAGACAGAGGTTGGATTCTTTTATTCTTCTCTCATCTATCTTTCATAAAGGAAAACGAAAGTAGTTTTACTTTTTTTGTTTCTAAGGTAGCTACCAGCCTTAGTGGGATTAGCAGTTCTGCATAGACACTATTCCCGGTAACAGACATCCCTTATAAAATTTACTCCTTGAAAATGCGATCCACGAGAATGCGAGATCACAAAGCTTACAACCTCATCGCATCACATATTCTAATACCGCGGCGCTACTTTATGTAACATAACCAAATATCACGAAATGCAATAGCGTCTCACAAATCACATATCACAATAGCTCATGTAACAATGGTTTTTAACGAGAACAGGTTTTGCGATATAGCGATCTGCGATATTGCGAAGCAAATCACAAAATCGCTTTTATCGCAATTCGAAGGGCTCAGAGTTCTAGGAAAGTACTTCCTGGCATTCGATGCAAAATTATGAACGTTAAAGTTTAGCATAATGGTCCATTAATGGTTGTTTATTAAAAAACGATTAGGATCAGTGTAAAGAACTATTTGATGCAAGTTGATATCTTTTCATATGATTTAGAATTAAAGACCTCCCGTCACCTTATTTGCGTCCTTCTATTGATTATTCCTGTATTAACTATCATCCTTATCATATTCTTTCTCTCTGCTTGCAACTTTCAAGAAGAACACACAGAGCGTAATACACGAAGAAATGGGGAAGAAAGCCAAGGCTCCTGCGTTTGAGAAGACATAAATGACCCTGTTATTCACAGACACTACCTGTAGTCGAGACGCAGGGATATCTACGTGGGAAGCAATGTATAAGTTGTTAGAGGACAAACAACCAAGAATTATGGAAGTTATAGTTATAGCGGATGGACACGGATCTTCTAAAGCATCCCTAACCGACCTCGCATGCTCGTTTGTACACTGCATTGCGGCGAGGCCAAAGATACTCCCCTACATCAACATGGTTAAATGGATTATAGATGACGCAGACATATCCGACAGAGAGTTCAAGACGGACAACTAGGAAGTCATGGGGTCATTTACCCCAAACAATTTGAGGCGTATGTACCACTTACTAGAACCCCAGGTCAGCTACAACAAGCAATTTGTCGAGAAGTTCGCCAAGGAGAATGGAGACTTGGCAGAATGCACAAAGCATTGGTCAAACAATGAGGAAAGATTAAAGAGGGATAACAACGGTATGTACACCATTGGCTCTCTTTGTTCTCCTTACTGTTTTGCTGCTGCATTGTTATGTAGACTGTTTGGGAAACTGGACATCAACAAGTTTTCATCAGAATGGTTACCTCTAGTGGATTCGGCCATCAATGCCACAATAATGAATTGAGCCCAAATCCTGTCAAATAATTTAGCCGCTGCAATTTTAGAATACAGAAGAAAGAGAAGCATCGCTTCGAGGGTTTACCCTCCATTCTTTTTCAACACCTCTATTATGGATGCTATTTGTTTTGTTTCCGAATTTTTGATTATGGGATGGAAGTGGATGGTACAAAATCCACTTCCCATTTAGATTTATCACAAAGTCATGTGGGAATCACATTTTGTGCCACAATTCTTCAAAATTTGTCACGGAGTTATACTCCCAATCCATAAAAAGATCTACAATAGAGATGCCCCAAGGTTTTCGCAAGAAGCTAAGGTGGATATTCTCTTCATGGCAAGATGGTTTGGGGAGGAACTGTTCACTTATATCAGAGTGTTTGGCAACATTTCTTCACCCCATGTGCTACCTTATTACGTTCCAGACAAACTGATGGCTAGGGAGATAGCCTACCAGACCTGTAACGTAGGGGGAATGAGCAAGGCACTGAAAGATTCCAAGAAGGCTATTTGGCCCCAATTTCCTGTAATATGCGGAGCATTTGCATTGCATGACTTAGGTCATGCTTTCAAAGAAGTTGATAATGTATTATGTTTACAACTACCAAAGTTCCCGGGGAGTTAATATGTTCCCTTTGGTGTTGTAGGTAATTTTACTACAATGGTTAAAATAAAAGTATTTTCCCATGAGGAAGATCTCTTTGATGATGTTTTCCTGTAGAAGAACACCTTCAGAGAGGTTCAACATACAATAAGAATTCTTTTTGACCAAGAAAATCTCCAAAAATTTGACAATTACAGAAAACAGAGGTTATCTAAGTCCCATTGGACCAATTGCTCATCGAACCAATAAGGGAGCCTACTCCTAGTGTTAGGATAAGTGAGGATTCAAAAGAGAAGTCCAAAACAAGTTCTGAAAAGGAATCAGTTGAAAAGTATGGTGATCAATCCAAGAGTGAACACAGCAGAAGTGAGGAGTCATTAAAAGACACAACTGAATCTACAACAAATCTTGATCAGCAGGCTTTGTCCCCAAAGCAAGCTGAAGTTCTCACTCCTCTTACAAAGCCAACAAAGCCACTTGTAATTTATCTAGAAGGGGAATGGGAAAATTTTAATGAGTTAATTAACATAGAAGAACAGAGCGCAGAGCCACTGACAAATCCAAAAGAGATGACCACAGAAATGGTAATAAAAAGAGATATCAATACTCAGGAAACAAAGCACATTCCTATTGCTCCCTCATCTGAAATTGTACTACGGATAGAGGAAATTCCTCCTCTAGACGTATTCTATAACCCTCAACATAAGGCTGTCGTTAGAAGGCAAAGAAAGAAAAGAAAGCTGGATTCTATGCTTTCTCCCAAGGATGAACCTCTAGATGTCATTTGGAAAGACCCCACTACAGACCCATCGGCAAATCTAACTAGGCTCTCACAGGTAGTAGGTGTGTATGCTTCGGCAACTATTGATAAGGCAAAAGAGGTTCAATTGCTACTTAAAGAGAAATAATATAGGATTTTGTTTTTGGAACAACAACTACAGCAAGTCAGCATCAATTAACAAGTAGAAACACAGTTGGAAAAACTCCAGCAAGACTTCCAACAAATGCAATTGGCACATCAAAGTAGTTTGACTAGTAAATAAGAATAGTTACAGGGTATGATAGAATTGCATAAAGACGATCCCAAAATTGAGGAGTTTATCACAGAAGCACTTGCTCTCAATTTCCAACTCTTGCAACAGAAAGAACTACTATGCCAGAAGATTTCGCAATGGAATTCCCATTGTGAAATGAGCGATAATATTACAAATCAAGTTGTAGAATTACGACTCGAGTATGATTCAATTTTTAAGAAGGTCTTAGACTTCTTGAACTAGAAGAAATCCGAAGAAGGAAAAAGAGCAGACATGCCCAGAATTGATGAAATGCACAAGGAAATTTTATTCGCGAAATGGGATTCTCAGCTAAAGGAAGCGGAACATGAAATGGAAGATGCAGCGGCAACAATGAACAATGTCATTGAATGCATAAATCAAAATCTGCACAAGGCCAATTTGGTAGCTAAGACCACCCCGGGCTTCCTTCCAAAGGCACAAAAACTTCAAACAATGTGGAAACAAACAACAGAGGAAAGGGCAGATGCGATTAAACAGGTAAAAAAATTAAACTGAGAAACATATTGGCAGTACCTGGTAAAACCACATAGCCAATGGATGACCCTAAAGTGCCTCATAACTTTTTCTGAGAAGATAGTGCTAGCTCTTACCAATGCCGTATTTGAAGGACAGTTAAAATCTGAAGTCAGCCAACCAACACTCTTGAAACCGATGCTGGATATTTGCGATCTAAAAGATCAGATGCAGGATTTATCATAGATATAGCTTTTTTTGTTTTAGTTTATTTTTTCTTAAAATGAGGCAGGTCGTTTAAACCTCCTCATCCATTTTTGTAATATTTATTTTTCGATTTCATAGAGTAGTATTTAAACCCCTATCATGCATTTAGAGAGGGGTCTAGAGTTTTATCAAAAACAATTCTTCAGAACGTGCATTTTGCCCCCCACTGAGGAGGTTTTGATAAAATCAATGGAACGAGATTTATTTTCTATATAAGTTTAATATCTGCTACTGAATTGCACTGTGTACTCTTAGTGGATGTTAAGTGATTTGAAGATAGATCTATATTGCTGCATCTCATGAGTAGAACTTATTACAAATGGTAATTTTATCTCCTAATACTTTTTACTTATGTGTCAAAGCAATAACTCATTTTCAGTTATTTATATATTAAAGTTTGAAATGTTTAGCTATCATTATTGCACTTCTGTATGGTGATGACTTACTGTTTATGTTGAATATGTGAATGAATCTTACGCGATATATTTCTCATAATTGTTTCGGCTAAATTTTTATACGAATCAATCACTTTTAATGGATTCTATTCTCATTGTGATTGAATGATTTTCATTATCAATTTCTTTTAGAAATTATTTATATCGCATAAGTAAACGTTACTCTCGGGATAGCTTTAGAATTAGATGTTTTCTTTGATTATGGTAGATTTCATATAATAGTTAGAAGATAGATTAGGTTTAGAGCAAGTATTCACCCCATAAAACCCCGAAAAGAAAAACATCATCCCGTTAGTACACACATCATAAATAGATTGGGAAACTGGTCCCATCATCCCCAGTCAGAGCCACTATTCCAAACGGAAAAGGAGCTGCATTAAGGTCTGGACCGGGTGGTTATCCCCCTTGTTGGAGACCCAATTTTTCGAGCCTTCAACATATTTGGCGCTAGAAGGAGGGCCTGACTGTGAATGGCAAGTAAATCTACATCTTCATGCCATTATAAGAGTAAAAATTCCTCACCATCACCCTCAACTTCTCGTTCGCATTCCAAATCTTCCATCTCTGAACCAGAAGTTGAAAATAAAAATACAGAGCACATTATTGAAATCCCAAACAAGCCAAATCATTCTTCTTCAGATTCCCCTGAGTTGCAAACTTTAATTCATAAGCTATAGGGGATTTCTATATCTCAAGAAGATTATGAGTTATCCCAAGGTAGTGTCACTTCTCATCTGACCCCATCTCAACGACTGACTAGAGCACAAAGCGAAGAGTTAGGAATCCAACAAGTTGTGTTTCCTTTACTGAGTCATAAGAAAGCTAGGAAAACACCAGTAGAATCTCAGATTAAGGTTCTATCATCATCTTCATCTACCATCCCATCCATATCATCACAAGGTCACCCATCCATCCCTCAACTCTAGATCGTGGTTCACACAGGTACAAGAAAAACATCCTCCTCTACCCAATCACCTTCAACTACTGCCACACCTTCTCCTACTCATACCCCAACGATGGCAAGAAATCCTCCACCAAGGCCATGGGCCAATCCAGGAGCTGTAAGAATGTCTGCACCTCTATCACAATTACCAGCTCATCTTGAGAAATGGTTGCCCAAATTCAATCCTGATAATGTCCAACTAGCTGAGGAACATATAAATAATTTCATGTTATCCATTAATTTGAATGGAGTAACAGAAGAGGATGCAATTGTATGACTATTCCCTTATATGTTACAAGGAGCAGCATGATCCTGGTATTTTTCTTTACCAGCAGGCTCCATTAATAACTGGGATACATTTTAGGATCAGTTTTTAACAAAATTTTGGGATGATAGGTCAACAACAACCTTAATAAATGACCTCTCCAATTTAAAAGCCAAACCGAAGGAACCAATTAAGGATTTCAACTCTCACTTCAATAAATTGTTAAGCAAAATACTAACAGCGTCTAAGCCTAGCGATGAAGTTCAAAATGAGTAGTACATTTCCGCTTTACCATCAAATTCAACTATCTTTGTAGATAGAGCTGCTAAGCCAACGCTAGCAGAAAACATGAAAGAGGCAATAGCTATAGAAAAACGTATCCTGGCTGTAGAGAAGAAAAATGCTGTAGAAGAAAGAAAGTCTAAAAAAGTGTCTTTTAGGGATGATTCTAAGAAAAAACAACCAAAGAACCCATTCGACCTGGAAGGGTTATAGAAAGTCTTAAAGACCATGTCAAATGAAATGGTTGGTATGTTGTTGGGAAAAGTATCCAATACGGAATGACCCTATCCCACCCTAAGGGTGATAGTACCTCAGCAACACTCAAAGCAAAGCTATTCAAGATTACTTCTTTATGAGATGTAAGAGAGAGGAGAAAGAGATCCACTAACCGTTATCTTCCGCTAATGATTGATCCAATCTTCCCTCTTTGCTGCTTGCTCCCAGCTCCTTGCTTTTTCATTGGCCCAGCTACCCAGAGATCCTGCAAAAGCACAAGAAAAGGAAACTACAAGAAGCATACATCCATAATTGATTCAAGGATTAGAATAAATCAAATATACAAGCATCAATACGCCACAGAGATACATGCATATAGAAGAACCTCAAATGCTTTATTAATGGAAGAAGTAAAGTTCTGAGAGTGTTACAACCATAAGAGGCCCAATCCAGAAACACCTCCCAGCAGAAAGAAATCTCCTCTTCACCTCCTTCAAGCAAATCACCCAATAGTTCTATGCACAAACCAACAACACTTCCTTACATTCACAAGATTCCAGCCTCCATAGACCTCATGAGAGAGCTCTATCTATAGGAGATTTGGAGAAAGGATGAGTCAGCTTGAGCTTGGCATGAAGCTGACTAGTGTCCTCTCCCACTTCAGTTATACTTCAGTTCTTGAGTCCACTTGGAGTTTCTTGCTTCCACTTGGAGATCTAGATCCTCTTACTCATCACAAGGCGAATTCCCTGATCCAAGTGTCATTTTGGAAGCTTCCTGGGCACTTGACACCTTGCAGAATGACTGTGCCACTTGGCCAATCTCGCCCAGCGCAGGTAGCCTTCATCAGAGTTGACATTCAGCGCAGGTACAGAGTGGAGCAGTTGACATTCAGCGCAGATGCCCAGTGGAGCAGCTGACATGATCTAGAATTAGCTTGTTTTTGAGTGTTTTCAGGTGGAGAACTGATATTTAGTGCTATGGTTTGCTGACCTTGTTCCTCTAGGGGTAGGAACAACATGTTTAGGGACTTTGGATCCCTCAGATTATTGACATTTCGTGCTTCATGCTGTAAGGCACAAAAATGTCTATAACATGGTATAAAGAAACAAGTAGCAAAAACCTCTTCCAAAAAACCTTTTAAACCATTTAGAAGAAATCCTTCAACTGACCCTAAACCTCCAAATGCTATAACAAATGCAGAATCAGAAGGGGAAGATGGAGAAGTTTCAAATGAGGAACAAACTAATGATGATGAAGTCGTAGAATTACAGGGAATGTGGGACTTCATTCTTCCAGATGAGGAAGATCAGGATGCATTACCTGTTGCTACTAGAAGTAAAAATCAGCTTGATCCTCCACAATCCAGTGCTAAACAAAAAAACCCAAGTTCGACTCCTAAGGTTAAAATCGCAGGTAATAAATCCTCACCAATTTGATTCAACAAATCCATCTAAAACACTTATCATCTATGATAAAATGGAGTATAACATTGTTGAAGATATGAAGAAAACTAGGGCAAATAGAACTTTTCATGAGCTCAACAAATTAAAGCATCAACAAAATTGCTCTTGAAAGAGCTGAATGCAGTACCTACTATGCCTCTCCTTGCCACTGTAATTTCACAAGCCAATCATGAAATGGGGAGACCTCCAACTGGCATTTCAAATAAAGTCGATCCAAATGACATTGCTTTGATTGGAGGAAGATCAAAATCCCATACTCCGCCATTTCTCCTTACCTTTGAAGTTTTCAATAAAAATTTGCATAATTGTCTATTGGATTCCAGTGCCTCATCTAAAATTTTGCTAAGACAGTTTGTGCAAAGTTAAATGTCCAACCTCAGAAATCTGCAGTACGAATAGTACCATTGGATCAGTCTCAAGTGGAGGTCATCGGTGAACTTAATCAAGTGACTATAAGGCTTTCATCAAACCCAAAGGTATGCCAAGTTATTGATATACTTGTCGTAGGCATCCTTGAATTTTATGGACTAATCCTTAGCAAGGATTGGTCAGAGAAGCTTCACGGTTACTTTGCGACCGACTGGTCTCATATGTGGCTCCCTTACAACGGAAAACCAAATTAGATCAAGGTTGAACAAGAAAGACACCAGAAGTATATAGTGACGGAGTTAGAAGGAGAAAATGAACTTGTAGCGTACAACAACAACATAATTGGAAATTATTCTGTTGATTCGTTCTTAGGGAATTTCGATGCTCATACTTCACCTTTTTTGGAAAATTCCATTTTATCTTAGATAGAAAATTTCTCTCAAACGGATAGTTCTAGATGCGTTAATTTTGTAGATAAACCTGTAAATAAAACTTTGTTTTGGAAATTATTTTTTGATGGTTCTAAGTCTAATGATGGAGCAGGAGCAGGTTGTATATTAGTTAGTCCAAAAGGAGAGAAAACCATGCTAACATGTAGACTCGAGTTCGACTGCACAAACAACACTTCTGAATATGAAGCATTATTTCAAGGATTATATAAGACAATTAAGCTTAATATCAAATACCTGCAAGTATTTGGAGACTATGAGATTGTTATTAAACAGGTAAGAAATACTATACATTGTTTGTCAGGACACTTGAAGCACTATCAATCATTAGTACAAGACCTGACCTCACACTTTATAGCATTTAATATTTCATCCATTCCAAGGCTCCAAAATGCTAGTGCTGATCTCTTTGCTAATATAGCTTCCAAGCTTATTCCATCAGAGAACTATAGCCCAGACAGATTTTTAATTGAATTGATCTTTAGACCCTCTATTCCTGATAACATTACCAACTAGAGAGTTTTCAACAATGACCTTGATATTGTGAGTTTTCTAACTTCAGAAGGCTCTTACAATAATCAGATAATTGATGAAGACCAACATGAAAAACAACTAGAACAAGAAAAAAGCAATAATGCTATGCCAAAATCCGTAGTCAAGTTAGAGGACCTATATGACTTAAATGACAGATTTAAAAGGTCCACCAATTCAAAACTTCAGAGTTCAAATATGAGATATGAATTAGTGAATCTGGGGACTGAAATAAAACCACAGAACGTCAACCTAGGTCTTGGTCTAACATCCGAGGAAAAATTAGCTTTCGTTCGACTGTTGAAACAATACAAGAGTGTCTTTGCCTAGAATTACGATGATCTTAAAACTTACGACACTTCGATCATACAACATACAATTCCGATGATCTCTAGTGAAACTCTTGTTCAGCAAAAATTGAGGAAAATATATCCTAATTTGGAAAACCAGATTAAGTTTGAGTTGAACAAATTACTAAGAGCCAAGATTATTTTTGCTGTTAGGCATTCCAGATGGGTCTCCAATCTAGTCCCATTCAGAAAGAAAAAAGGTGATATCCGGATTTGTATTGACTTTCGAAATCTCAATAAAGCTTGCCAAAAGGATACTTTTCCACTATCCCCTATGGAACAGATATTACAATCGGTCACAGGGTCTGAATTAATGTCCTTTTTAGATGGCTTTTCGGGGTATAATCAAATTTTGGTCCACCCAGATGATCAATTGAAGACTACATTTAGAACGAAATGGGGCACTTACGCGTATCAAAAGATGCCATTTGGGCTGATCAATGCCGGTGCCATGTTTCAAAGGGCCATGGACATTGCTTTTAAAGGATTAGTGAATAAGTCAGTGGTGATTTACTTAGATGAAATAACAGTATATTCTAATAAACGCAGTAATCATCTCATAGACTTAAAAACAGATCTTTCAACATTGTCAAAAATATGGAATCTTACTTAATCCAAAAAATTCTTTTTTTTTTGGGCATTAAGTGAAGGAAAGCTTCTCAGATTCATAGTGTCTAAATCTGGAATCCATATTGACCTAGATATTATTAAGGAAATTTCTGAGGTATCTTTACCCCATAACAAAAAAACAATACATTCTATCCTTGGTCAGATCAATTTTGTTAAAATATTTGTCCCTGACTTCTCAAGAATCATGTCACCTCTCCAAGCCATGATAAATAAAAGCTCTCTCTTCAAATGGGGTCACGCGGAACATGAAACATTTAGCTTGATAAAAAAAGCAATTATAAATGCCCCATCTCTAGCAACTCCAAACGTTTTTGATCCTTTCACTCTATATACATGTTGGAAATAATACTGAGAGGGGGGGGGGGTGAATCCGTATTATCAAATCAATTCTTTTTAATTTCACACCCAGATCATATACGTTAAAACCATGCAGACTTATAATTTAATGATCATTAATTTGTGCATCAGAATCATATAAATAGTGACCAAAAGCAGAGAAGAAGACAATCACACATAAGAACACAAGATATAAGGTGGAAACCCAATGTGGGTGAAAACCACCTGCTGCAATTCCTCTCTATCTTCTCTAATTAGAAAATTCTTTTTACAATGTTTTTGTACTAGTGCAGACTTATACCAGTATGCAGGCTTCTACCTGCAGAAGGCTACAACCTTCTCTTTCTTCTAGGGACCACGTTTCATAAATTTTCATACTGGATCCATGAATATCAATCAAACATCAAATAGATCTGAAATCAACTCCCTTGTACAACACTGAACCAATAAATTCTCAGAACAAAGTACCAGTAACCAGACACCAATTCAGAACCCTGAATACAACAGTAATAGATAAAGGCAGCTAAGACATATTTCAAGAGAAAAGTCCACAACTTCACCAAAAGCAACTTGCGGATATCCGCAACTCTGCTGTGTGAAACTTGCGGATTTTCGCACTGTCTCCTTGCCCAGCCTGCGATCTCCGCACCTCTTCAGTCTACTACACTGCGCACCTCTGCACCTAAACTGTTTGCTACTATGCGTAACTCCGCACCCGCGTCGTCAGATGCACTGCGTGCGTCCGCAACATAAGTGTCTGCTGCGCTACGTACCTCCACACTGCGCCGTCTGATACTTTTTGCACCTCCACACCTGAGCCGTCTGATGAACTGCGTACCTCCGCACCTGCAGTGTCTGCTGCGCTACATACCTCCGCACCTGCGCCATCTCGAGCCTGCGCACCTCTGGGTATAGACAAATTTATCAGTTTTCAATCATACCCCAGATTTACAGATCTGATCATACGCCAAGGAGATCTCGTTCCAACATAAAATTCGCCTTGTAATGCTCAGGTTTCTCCCTGATTCAGATTTATCAATAACCGATCACCAGAATTTCAGATCTTATTCTCCTTTAGATATTTCACACATGAGTATCCAACCAAATTACCTCCTTCCTTTTTATATACTAGCCCTTACTCAAACCATGGATCAAAACCATAGAGATCCAATACTAGGGACCCAATACCAGGGATCAATACTTTAGATGCAAAACCACGAACCAAAAACATAGGTTGAAAACTGTCGGACTAATACTATGAACCAAACATAAGATTTCCCACGTGTGCAATTTTCTCTGCATGAAAGTCTGTGAACTTTTGGGACTGCACCTTTTGTTCGGAACACCTGCGAACATGTCCGCACCTTTTGAATGGAGAACCTGCGGACCCTGCCTAAGTCTACATCTGTATGAACAGGAACCTACGGATATCTCATTTTCTTCATTATTTTGAGAGCCTGAACTTGATCTTCTATTTGAATGAGTTGCCATCAAGGACAACACTTATGCCATAGTACCACACCTGCATCATAATGCCAACAATCTCCCCCTTTGGACTTGATGGCAACCCCAAGATCCTCAAAGTCATTCTCCCCCTTTGTCATCAAGGGCAAAGGGTTATGCTCCCCCTGAGTACATGCTGAAATCTCTGCTCTGCTCTGCTGACCGTGCTTCCCCTGACTGTAGGCAAAATCTGCAAGAAGATGTTCTTTAAGAAGAACCATGACTTATATATTATAACAGACCTTCCTATCACCAAAAAGACTCTATACATACATCCATCACCCAACCAAGTGGGGATCATCCACCCAACCAAGTGGGGATACATCAGAAATTTACATATGATAAACATGAACATTACATCATTCATCCCAGGCATAGTGGGGAACCAAAATAGGCCGTTACATGACCTTGCTAATAAAAGATATACATGACATAGAGACGAAATATCTAGAGCAAGACTAATATCAACAGCATTTGTCAATCACTATTTAGATCAGCAACCATGTTCTCCTTCTGTACCTGAAACCAACAACAGCTGTGAACTTGAACCAAGAGCTTCCAAGATAATACCAACAATGCATTATTAGAAGATTATCTGCTCCTCTTGAACCTGTGCCAGCTGATCTCTGTCAGACCCATATCAGACTCCCTTCAACCAGAGTCTGTCACCACTGATTTCCTTCAAAACACCATATACGCGACTATATTTGCATAAATCGGCGTATGTACGCGGATCCTTCTCATGCAAATCACGTACAACCATATTTCTCTGAAACAGACAGGTTTCAACAGCAAGATGATGCATCAACTACCCCCAGCTTCTGTCTGAGGTATTCAAATGTCTCCCTGGGCAGTGGTTTGGTGAGAATATCATCAACTTGTTCCTTGGAGGGAACATATTCGAATTTGACCTTTTGTTCCAGCACTTGTTCCCAGAGAAAATGATACTTGATCGGTATGTGCTTGGTCTTTGAATGCATGACTGGGTTCTTTGAAATGCTGATTGCACTTGTATTGTCACATAAGATGGAGATAGGTGGAGTACAAGTGATTTGAAAATCCCGCAAAGTTTGCATCATCCAAAGGAGCTGTGTGCAACAGGATGCAGCAGCCATATATTTTGATTTAGCTGTAGATAACGCAATCAAACTCTGTTTCTTGTTGAACCAAGATACTAATCTGGAACCCATAAAGAATGCACTACCACTAGTGCTTTTTCTGTCATCCATGCTTCCAGCCCAATCCGCATCTGTATATGCATGAAGTGTGAGATCAATATCTCTAGGATACCATAAGCCATAGTTTTGAGTTCCTTGAAGATACTTGAAAATTCTCTTAACTGCCTGAAGATGAGTTTCCTTTGGATTTGCTTGAAATCTTCCAACTATTCCCACTGCATGCATGATGTCTGGTCGGGTACCTGTTAAATAGAGCAGACTTCCAATCATGGATCTATAGGTCGGTTGATGCACTGCTGCTGATTCATCATTTGCACTGAGGCTGCATCCTGTGACCATAGGGGTACATACTGGTTTCGAATCTTCCATGCCATATTTCTTCAAAATCTGCTTGAGGTACTTGGTTTGAGATAAAAAGATACCGCTTTCATTTTGTTGGATTTGTAAACCAAGAAAATATGTCAGCTCTCCAAGTAAGGACATTTCAAATTCTTTCTGCATCACTAACGCAAAGTTTTGACTCATAGATTCTTCATTGCTGCCAAAGATGATATCATCAACATACACAACAAGTATTAGCAATTTGTCATTTTCAATTTTTATATAAAGATTGCTATCTGTTGATCCTTTTGAAAAGCCTTGTTGATGAAGGTATTTGTCTAGACGATAGTACCAAGCCCTTGGAGCCTGTTTAAGACCATAGAGAGCTTTCTTAAGTCTGCATACAAGTTTTGGATCATTTCCAAGGATGAATCCATCTAGTTGCTCAATGTACACTTCTTCTTCTAAGTCTCCATTCAGAAAGGCAGATTTCACATCCATTTGAAATACTTTGAACTTCTGAAAGTGTTATAGACAATTTTGTGCCTTACAGCAACAAGCATGAATTGTCAAATCCAAGGGATCCAAAGTTCCCTAAACATGATGTTCCTACCCCTAGAGGAACAAGGTCAGCAAACCAACAGCTCTCAGATCAGTTCTCCACCTGAAAACACTCAAAAACAAGTAATCCTGAAATCAAAGCAGGTGCTCCACTAGGTTTCTGCGCTGAAACTCAGTTGCTCCATGGTGTACCTGCGTTGTAAAGCAAGTGGAACAAAGGTCACCTGCGCTGAGCGAGATGGGACAAGTGGCACAATGAGTCATTGCTTTGGAATCTTCCAAAAATGACACTTGGATCAGGTATTTCGCCTTGTGATGAGTCAGAGGCTCTGTTTCTCCAAGTGGAAGCAAGGTTCTCCAAGTGGACTCAAGAACTGAAGATCAACTAAAGATTAACTGAAGAGAGAGAGGACACAAGGCAGCTACACATCAATTGCAAGCTGACTCATCCTTTCTCAATTCATCTATATATTGAGCTCTCTCCTATGAGCTCAGGAGGCTGGAATTTTGTGCAAAGTAATAATATGCTGTTGGTTTCACTATTGAGCTATTGGGTGATTGTTTGAGAGAGGTGAAGAAGAGAAATTCTTTCTGCTGGGAGGTGTTGCTGGGTTGGAGCCTTCAATGGTTGTAATACTCTCAGAACCTTTACTTATTCATTAATAAAAGCTATTGAGGTTATTCTATGTGCTCTTGTTTCAATAATATATTGTGATGATTGCATGTTTGGTTTACACTAATCCGTGAACCAGTTATGATTGCATGCCTCTTGTAGTTTCCCTCTTTGTTATTTTGCAGGATCTCATTGTAGCTGGGCAAGCAAAAGAACAAGGAGCTAGGAGCAAGCGGCCAAAGAGAAGAGTTTGGATTCGACATTAAGCGCAAGGCAACGGTTAGTGCATTTCTCCATTCTCTTTTGCTTTCATAAAGAAGTAAACCTTTAGTAGTTTGTTTTACAGTTGTTGCTAAGGAACTGTCACCCTTAGAGTGGGATAGGGTCATCCGAGTCGGATACTTTTCCCTACAACAAACTGGCGACCATACTAGGGATCGTATCCGTTTGATTGTGTTTTTAGTATTTTGCTATTCATCTCCTGAACAAAAGAGTACCAAATCGAAAAGCTTTTGACTATATCAAAAGCGAAGTAGAGGGCAGCTACTCTAGCTCATTTCTGAGTAAGTTCATGATTTGAAGAGCTGATCTACAAGGATCCTTGTAAGCTCTTAGTGATAGCTTTGCACCTTCTTAATCATCCCTTTGAGTGTGCTTGACTGATTGTTTCTGATTTGAGCAAAAACCGTGCATTTTTGAGAAAATTATGACCCGGAAACTGTGAAAACGCAATTCTCGTTTTCCAAAGCAGGTAGTACACAGGCTACCTGCTTTGCAACGCAGGCCCCGAAGGGGCTACCTGCGCTGAGAGCTAGACTGGCTGTGCAGCACCTGCGTTGGCCCAAATTTGCCTAGTGCATTTGGGGTTTCCTCCCTTTCTCTTGCCTGTTTTCACTTAGATTTTGCTGCTAAGTGTCAGTCTTGTGCCTGTTCTGAAACCAATATTACTTGCCATCATTCTGCCTCTGTTATATAACGAAATTGTACTTGTTCTTTGTATTTCTTACTCATTTACAATTTCCCATGACGAAGAGTAAACTAGTCTTGCTTTTGGCCTCTTAGATCTGAACCTGTGTTAGGCATTTTGCTGGTCTAAAGAGTTAGCTTGTTTGCTGTCCATAGCTGATTAGTCATTTTACTTTCGTTAGTATGGTTTGATTTCATGTATTTCCAGTGATTAAGCAAGTGAATCTTAAGGTGTCTTTTGATTTTGGACAAACTTGTTTGTTTTCGCTCTAAATCGAAATCAAAGTTATATAACCACTTTCTTTTTGTAATCCATCCACATTAATAAAGGGAAAAGAAAATACATGCATTATGCATTTTGCATTTGAAAAAGTTTGCATGATGATTTAGGAGAAAGTGCATTAGTTTGTGCTGTACGAACTGTGTGAAAAGAATTTTCCTTTCTTCTCCCTCAGTAGTTAAGATTTTCATCAGTCAAAAAGATTGGAAAAAGCTTGCTTCTCATCTTAGGCTGCATTTAGGAATTTGTCATATACATCTCGTGGTGAACCTTGAAAGGCAAACTTTAAAAAAGATCAACTTAAAATATATTGAATGAACCTAACAACGCATTGTAACATAACGCAAACATCTAGAGGTCTAGGTAGAGACGTGTTCCGGCGTCGTTAAACATAGTGACTGTCGATCTCTACGAAGGTGGGTGATTCCTCCTGAGAGTCGGTGGCACTAATACGGACTTGTGCTCCCACGTACCGTCGCATATATATTGGGAGACCCCTATAGACAATTATCCTTTATCCATAGGAAGCCGTGTCGGCCGCCCTACTGATCGCGATGCAGTGAACACAGCATTCACGAAGATCGACCACCCGTACCGTAAAACGTATTCTGTGGTTTCGCGAAAGGTTTGGCACACCCTCTGCCTAGATCTCCAGAGCAGTTTCTTTTGGCCCTTTTCAAACTCTATAACTGAAAAGGTCCAACCGAGCATTTGTCACTTCGGGCTCGTTAATACATCGAAGGAGACTAGAGTCATCTTTAGCTTTTTCTCGACTCTTAAAACATGAAAAAGCAAAGTTATGTTTGAAAGCGTCTAATAAAATTCATTCAAATCGGAAACACAAATTTTCCCCTTTATATTTTAGTTGATCGAGTAATCCGCAATCGTGGAAGAAAGTCAATTGAATATCCGTCGTTCTCGGAGGCTTGCGAGTCAACCGTCTTTGTCTCCAGAATCGAAAACAATTCGGACAAAGCGAGCTCGTCGAACCAGTTCAAAATCTCCTTTAAAAGTTAGAACAAGTGTTCCAACAACATCTGAGATTCTGGTCACTCCAAACATTTTCGGAAACCCTGCCTCCATAGAAGAAGTTCAATCGCCACAAGGGACAGTAATACTGATCCTAGTCTGGGGGCAAATACTCGTATGACTGAACCAGTTCCATCTGTAACAGGTCTAGAGAGTTTTGTTCCTCAAACATCTGTCGCGGTCGATACAACCCCTTCTTCGGCACCGGAAATCTTTTACGGACCTGACAGTCTTCCTCTTTCACCTGGTCTGATTGCGATAGAGGAAATTATAGAGGAACCGCAAGTATCCACTCCAATTCAATTTGGAGTAGGGGTCACTCTATTTCCTGCTACAACAGAAGTTTGTCCATCACCAGTGGAAGTTCCTGTAGAATCACTAGGTGATCAATTGGATAGACTAAAAATGACTGAACAACCGTCGACATCTAGGACTATGTCGAATGACACGGCGATGGCAGAATTACCTGCTGCAAATCCAACAATGTTCGCCGGCATACCATCTGTCCCAACTAGCTCTCAGTCGCTAGAAGGAGTCCACCAAGAGACTATCTCGACAGTATGGTCTGTTCCTGTTTGTTCCGGAGTAATGTCTGGTAACTCTCATGGTGAGACTCATCAAATTGACCCTTTTGGGAATCTAATTAGGCCATCTAGTCCTCCAGGACAATCAATTGCCTTGAGTTCTGGATTGCTACCGTATGGGGGGCAGTATGCCATTTCATTACCCCCTCCGGGAGGGTACCCATACGGGAGTTCTCAACCTTATTCAAGTTATGGCGGAATTGCAACGAGTAGTTGGGTACCTATGATATCCCAGCCACCGAGAGTTGTATATTCTATGCAACAGTGTGTACCTGTGACAAACATCCCAACTACACCGGCTATTGTGACCGTGTCGCAAGTTCAAACAATGCCTGTTGTATGTCAACCTCAGATTTCTCAGGTTCTCATGCAACAGCCCCTTGACCCAGCGACCCAACCACAATCGCCTACTGGTGGGGCAACACAAGTACAGTTGGGTACAACTACCCCACATCTTGGTCCAATGGTTAGTGTAGCGCAACAACCCATGGTGTCGCAACCGTGGATAGTGCAATACCAACAGCCACAATTCCAACAAGTGTACGAAGGTTCTGAACATCAAATATTTGCGAATAATGGACAACCATATATTCAAAATGGTCAAAATCAACCACTTTATAGTGGTCAAGTCCATCAACCGTATTCATCATACCAACATCAACTCCATTATGCTGGTATGCAAAGACCAACTGTTCAGGCGATTCCATCGTATCTTGGTTACGCTTCACCTAACTTGAATCAACATTTACCATTCGTGGCGACTTTAGAGTTGCCTGATTTACATCGGTTAACCAATGATCCAATTGCTTACGCCCCTTGGTGGCCAGTGATTCCACACAAACTTCCATCCGACATTCCTAAATTCAATGGAAATCCAGGTGAAGACCCGTCGAATCATGTGATGACATTTCATCTATGGTGTTCATCGAACACTTTAAATGACAATTCGATAAGGCTTCGCCTCTTTCAGAGGACATTGACACGTCCAACGGCAAAATGGTATATAGAATTGCCTAGAGCTTCGTTCGACAATTTTAGCTCCCTTGCCACGACATTCTTAACCCACTTTCAATTACGAATAAGGTATGAAACGGGAACAGAGATATTGACTAACTTCAAACAGACAACCGCAACTCATATATCAGATCATATACATGAGTGGCGACGTCGACGAAGAATGGTTAAAACATACGTTCCTGATCAGCTTTTAGCTGAGTGGTTTATAAAGTCGTTACTTCCGGCCATAACGGAAGATGTGGCGAAGGGAGGAGTCGTAACAGAAGAGCAGGTTATTGCTCGTGCGCAATATTTGGATTTAGTATATACTCAGTCCGGCATGCTCTATGACAAAATACCAGACGCCCCTAGACCAGAGTTTTCAATCCCTCCTCCTCCTAAATCAAACAGTGACTCTCATGCCGGTGATGGCGTGATTGGCACGGCAAACACGAATCCGAAAAAGACCCATCAAAAGAAGGCCCGTAAGGATTCGAATCAAAATGCGCATGAAGAAGTTCTTGCTTCGGAAGTAAATGCCGTATCGACAGATAAGGGCAAAGAAACCAATCAACCAGGAAGCAAGAAAAATCAAAACAAAGGGAAGAAGAAGAAACAAGGAGAGTCATCTCCTCGAAAAACTTCTTCAAGCCCTCCTCGAGATAGGAAACCACCTTATGGGTGTCAGATATGTGATGAGGATCACTGGACGAGAGAATGTCCATACAAAGCTGATCTAAAAAGATTCTTAAATAATTCGCAAACTCCAGCTGTGTTAACTGATCCATTTCCCGATCGAGGAAAAAATCTGGTTGGTAGTGGAAATGCTTCACCGTCGCAAGTGCTTATGTTATCGATATCGAAGCAACAGAATGATGCTTTGATTTCGACAAGGAACAAAGATTACGGGAATCCACAGGTGTCGAACGATAAAGGTAAAGATCAACCTAGCAGTTCGACAACAACTTCGGCAGAAGTTGTACCCCCCATCACACATGAATTAACAATAAAACCTCCAAAGGGAGTAGTACACAAGTCGACATTTAATCCTCGTGCCAGAGCGGCACAGCATTATAATATAGTGGAAGATTTGGCGCAATCGCCGTCTGCTATGTCGACTATTGAAGTACTACAAAATTGCCCATCCCAAAGGCAGGCATTGTTATCAGCAATTGGTGGGGTGGGTCCTAAAGATTCCAATCTTGTATCCTTTGATCACAAAGGATATGATCCTCAGTTACCAGCTCAACTAGCTTTCCTCGTCCAAGTGAAAGCCCTCAACAAAACTGTTCATCGAACAATTATTGATGAGGGGGCATCGACATGTATTATGTCAATGAGTTGCTGGAAAACTTTAGGATCTCCAACCTTGTCGCGATCATCGACAACATTAAAAGCATTCGACGGAAGGACATATACCCCTTACGGTATCCTTAGTAACTTGAAAGTTGAACTAGGGGGCAAAACAGTAGAAATAGATGTTGAAGTCATCGATGGCAATCTTGACTATAACATCCTACTGGGAAGACCATGGATTTATGCCATGGAAGCTGTTGTGTCGACCTATTTTAGGAAAATCGCATTCCCCTTTCAAGGAGGGATTACGATCATTGACCAACAAAATTTCCTCCCTAATGGTTCACAAGTTACAGGAAGCGTTCCTCTGATCCATGGAAGCGACCATTCGTTTCAAAATATCAGAGTAGGCCTACTAAAAGATCCTACATTAATGGGAACTTTCACCCTTCCGCCAACGTTCATTGTGGGAGAAGTGGCGACAGTAGGAACCTGCAATATGATATCTTCCGCACAAAAGATGTCAGAAAACGATATCAACATGGATCATGCAAAGGTTTTGTCCCCAAGCCCAATGGAAGTATTGTAGCAATCAATTTTCTTGGCCTGGGGGGCAACCCCAAATCAACGCTCATCAAGCGTTTGGATAGATAGGTCTAGAGAATATGGCACCCCTTTAAGTCCTTGGTCGCGAGTGCATGGAACCGACAATGGAATATTCCAATCAATGGTAATTGGCGGGGCACCATGGAATGATTCCCACCATCGTTCCCTTCTCCCGGGTTGTGGGGAAGATACTCAAAATAACCTTTATCATCCTTCAGTTTTCGATTTTCTATCGAGTACTGTAAATACAGTGGGCAACGAGGATAGTTCTTATATCATGTCAACCTCGTTAAAAAATGAAATAAGGAGTCAAGAGGACAGTTCTTTACGATGTCAACCTCGTTAAAAAATGAACTGCCCCTTAAAGTTTACGGGGCATATGCCTCGTCTGCATTATTATGCTGGGGGCATCATCGAGCAGTTTTTGTATAGAGTTCATGCTCGTTAAAAAATAAACATAAGCTGTGAGCAATCTTTCCCTAGCAGTTCAAGCTCACCCAGAAAAAATGAACCAGTAAATAACCTTGAGAAATGTAACCTTTGACAGCCATATTAAAGCCCTTGGTCGTGTTTATATGCCATCACCTCCATCCGTTCATTTGGCCAATCGTTCACCTCCATATGTGTGTTTACCCATTTTGAGGAACAGCTGCGAAGAGTGATTTCACTTAGCCATCCTTGTGACACTGCCGTGATTGGAGAATTCCAACCTGTACCTGGAATCTGCTGCTATCCCTGTTCATCACTCGTTCCTCAAAAGACGAGTCTTCTTTGAGCTCTTTTCACTGACTCGAAAAATATGAAAAGTTTGCCGAGTTTTGGCCTTCCAGCTCGTTAAAAGGACCGGAAGAGCTATCCCTCCTCTAGATTTTAATCTTTTTGGACCTGAGGGATTATTGCACAAAAAGATCGAGCGCTTGTTTTGTTCGGCTCGTTAAAGAGATCGAAAATTCATCCCTTCTGTATGGTTTTATACTTTTTCGGACTTAAGGGATTAGAAGACGAAAAAGGAATTTTGGAGTCAACTTTCGTACCTTTTCAGACTCTCTAAAAATGAAAAGGACCGAGTTTTCCTTGTCGTTAGACTCGTTAAAATGATTAAATAGCGACAAACTTGTCTTTAGACGAGAACGAGTTTCCCTATCGCTAGGCTCGTTAAAACATAGCGATGGGCTTGCCCGAAGGGTAGGTTATAGAACAAGCATATGTTATCCTCCTCAAGCTTGACAAAAATAAAGAGGTACTGGTCAGCAATGACTGGGGAAAAATTGGGAGAACCTCACAGCATTAATGGTAGCAAGTCGCTCTTGAACATGACACTTTGTCCTCCGTATCACATCGGGTTGGGTTGTTTCATTCACCGGTCTCATAACCATGGTCCTCGCCACACCATCCACAATTGGGGTAATGCTACCAATCCATCACATCAGTGTCGTTATATGTTCAAGAGATGTGGTTCTGTAAAGAGTCAACCGTGTTCCACCCACTGCCATACATTATCCTTCATCCACTTCATGACCGCCACCCTGAATCATACATCACAGTTTGTTTTCACCTCATCACAATCACTAGCTCCGTTCCGTGTCACTGATGTGGGATTCATTAAGGCCCTCCTCTGACGGATCGCTCCTTGTCGACATCAGCTCATTATTCAAGGAGTTGATCTAGGAACACCCCCCTCAGTACTTTGAAGCTTGCATGCCTCAATGGCAAGTTTCTCACTTCCGGCGACAGGTATACATCAATGACCTTCGACCAGAAGATTTTGCATGGTGGTCGACGCCAAGTCCTTTATTCCCACCATGTAGATTGTACTGCCGTACCTTGAGGGTCATCATCCTTATCGGTGATTCCTCTCGCGCTTGTTAACGGTTTACATCATTGACCGGTAATCAAGCGATGTCTTTCCATGTTCGACTTCAAGAAATTCTCACATGGATCGACTTGTATATCGAGTGAAGATCGGAAGAGATTGAAGACCCCGGATCTAGTTTCATCCATCCGGGCTGCGATATAGATTCAGGACATAAAGACATTTGATATGTACATCATTACAGCAGATGATCATCCTTCTCAAAGGATGATAATTTCAGCAGAGGATTATCAGTCTACAATCAGACGATCGTCTGTTCTATGTACCGAAATGTATTTATAAAGCTGAGCATGGGAATGCCCGCCTCAGCTAGATCATGAAAATGTATGAAAAAATAATGTATTGTATTGTATCTTATTACAGGACACTTCTCAGCAGATTGAATGAACTTCGGATCCTCTCAATAAAGCATTTCGCCCGATAAACGACCTCATACTTTAGGGGGCATCTGTTATAGACAATTTTGTGCCTTACAGCAACAAGCATGAATTGTCAAATCCAAGGGATCCAAAGTTCCCTAAACATGATGTTCCTACCCCTAGAGGAACAAGGTCAGCAAACCAACAGCTCTCAGATCAGTTCTCCACCTGAAAACACTCAAAAACAAGCAATCCTGAAATCAAAGCAGGTGCTCCACTAGGTTTCTGCGTTGAAACTCAGTTGCTCCATGGTGTACCTGCATTGCAAAGCAAGTGGAACAAAGGCCACCTGCGCTGAGCGAGATGGGACAAGTGGCACAATGATTCATTGCTTTGGAATCTTCCAAAAATGACACTTGGATCAGGTATTTCGCCTTGTGATGAGTCAGAGGCTCTGTTTCTCCAAGTGGACTCAAGAACTGAAGATCAACTAAAGATTAACTGAAGAGAGAGAGGACACAAGGCAGCTACACATCAGTTGCAAGCTGACTCATCCTTTCTCAATTCATCTATATATTGAGCTCTCTCCTATGAGCTCAGGAGGCTGGAATTTTGTGCAAAGTAATGATATGCTGTTGGTTTCACTATTGAGCTATTGGGTGATTGTTTGAGAGAGGTGAAGAAGAGCAATTCTTTCTACTGGGAGGTGTTGCTGGGTTGGAGCCTTCAATGGTTGTAATACTCTCAGAACCTTTACTTCTTCATTAATAAAAGCTATTGAGGTTCTTCTATGTGCTCTTGTTTCAATAATATATTGTGATGATTGCATGTTTGGTTTACACTAATCCATGAACCAGTTATGATTGCATGCCTCTTGTAGTTTCCCTCTTTGTTATTTTGCAGGATCTCATTGTAGCTGGGCAAGCAAAAGAACAAGGAGCTAGGAGCAAGCGGCCAAAGAGAAGAGTTTGGATTCGACATTAAGCGCAAGGCAACGGTTAGTGCATTTCTCCATTCTCTTTTGCTTTCATAAAGAAGTAAACCTTTAGTAGTTTGTTTTACAGTTGTTGCTAAGGAACTGTCACCCTTAGAGTGGGATAGGGTCATCCGAGTCGGATACTTTTCCCTACAACAGAAAGCTAGAGAGAGCAAGGAACATTCTGATGTTCTCAAGTCTAGCAATGGGAGCAAATGTTTCTTCAAAGTCGATTCCTTCTTGTTGAGCATACCCTTTACAAACTAGTCTGGCTTTGTTTCTAATAACTTCCCCATTTTCATTCAACTTGTTTTTGAATATCCATTTTGTCCCTATGACATTCTTATCTTTTGGTCTAGGAACCAACTCCTAAGTGTTATTTTTTTCGATCTGCTCAAGTTCTTCATCCATTGCCTTGACCCAGCATTCATCTTTGCATGCCTCTCTTATCTGTGAGAAGCTTAGATGCCCCAATCTCCGGTGCCATAGCCAATGTTCATCATTCTTGCTCAGGTAGCATTGTTGTTGTCCTTCTTTGAATATATATAAATTATTTGGAGTTCTTATGCCTTTGATCACTGTTTTTCCTGTATCAAGATCATGAACACTACATCCATTTGATCAAAATATTACCTCATTTCCTTGATCGCACATCTGACTGACACTCAATAGATTATGCTTTAAGCCATCAACATACAAGACATTTCTAGCTTTGACCTTTTCTTTCAAATGAACAGAGCCTTTACCTTTTATGACCGCAGGGGTGTCATTTCCAAATGAGACCTTTTTTCCTTTTTTAAGACACTATAAGATTGAAGTTTTTATTTATCACCTGTCATATGTTTCAAACATCCACTGTCGATGTACCATTGATTTTCCTGTCCTTCTGCATATAAGGTTATCCCACATCTTTCTGGTTGTAGTTCCTTCATTCTCCATGTTCTGGTACTTGAGGCTTGTTCCTTCTGAGTTGTCTGTCGAAACCTGCTCCTGCATTCAGAATCTTCATGACCGAATTTGTTACAAATAGAACATTCAATTTCATTTTCAAGAGCAGAAAAGTTATTGTAGGTCCTTTTCATGATCCCAGTCATACTTCCTTGTTTTTGAGCTTCTCTAGTCATGATTGTTTTATAGGCTACACATTGAGCTGCTTTATGACCAAAGTTATGACAAGAGAAACATTGGCCATTGAAGAAACTCCTGCGATTATCAAATCTACCAGCCAAATGATTGTAGTTTCTATTGACATCCATTCTTGATGCAAATTGAGAAGGTTTTACCTGTGGCTGGTTGTAACTTCTGTTCATCCTTAAGGTGGATTGCCCCCGATTTACCTAGTAGTTTTTGTTTGTTCTTGAGGTAAATTGTCCCTGATTTACCTGGTGATCTCCATTGGGTCTTTGCTCACTCCTCCTTGCTGCTTCAAGATAACTTTTGGAGGTGGATGGTTTCTGCGCTTGAGATGCTTCTTCATTATATCCCAGACCTGTCTTGATTAGAGGAGAATGCTGCACATTGATAATCTCATCCCGAGTTTCAGATCCTTTAACAAATCTAAGATTAAGAGCTTTTGTTTTCTCAATCTCTTTTCTGAGTCCCACAATTTCACATTCTAACTTTTCATGATGTTTTTCCCTTGCAGCTAGTTGAACTTGCAGAGTATCAATAATCATATTTTTCTCTTCTAAACAAATTTTGAGTTTAGAAATCTCTTCATAAAGACCTTCTTCATCTATAGCATCCATGAAATCATCATCTTCAAAAGCCATTAAAAGTCTATAATCATTACCTTGTTCATCTTCATCACTATTTGAGAGTCCATCACTGTCTTCATGAGTGTAATAGCTTTTCTTATTTACATTCTGTTTCTTGTTCCATCTAACAGGTTCCTTACCTTTTTTAAGCTTATCTTTATGAGGACACTTGGCAGCATAGTGACCGACTCTTCCACAAGCAAAACATTTGAAAGGTAACTTACCTCTAAATATTCTAGCACCTCGTTGAAGGTTCTTAACAAAATTTGATTCTTCCTCATCTTCTGACATATGTCCTGACTCATAGTAATCTCCTTTGCCTGAAGCCTTGAATGCAGCTTCTCTCCTGTCTGATGGTCCTCCTTTCCTCATTTCTTAAGCAGTTAGAATTTTGTGCAGCTGTGACATGGTAAGGTTCTGTAGATTCTGTTTTTCTTCTATTGCAAAAACTTTTGATTCAAACTTAGAGGACAAACATCTTAGAAAATTTTCAACCACAACAACCTCTTTTATTTCTTCACCCAAGTTTTTCATACAATTAACAATCTCATCTATACGTAGGAAATAGTTTGCCATACTTTTATCATTGTGCATTATGAGATTTTCATACTGAATTCTGAGGGTTTGAAGTTTTGCTCGTTTTACCTGTTCATCTCCTTCATAGCTCAGAATGATCTTGTCCCATATTTATTTTGCCGTTTTATACTGCATAAACTTGACGAATTCTGATTGAGATAGACATCCTAATAGAGTATTGACAACCTTTGCTTTTGTTTCAAATTGCTTCTTACCAGCCGAATCTGTAGGAGTTGCTGATGGAAAAGTGTATCCTGTATCTATGATATCCCAGACTTCTGTTCCAAGAGATTGAAGATAGGATGTGACTCTTACCTTCCAATAGATGAAGTTGGTCCCATCCAAAATTGGTGGCCTGATCGATGCTTCTCTCTCGTAGTTACTCATGATGATAGATCTTCCTTCAAGCGATCAAGCTTCTTCTGAAGGACCTGCTCTGATACCAATTGTTGGAAATAATACTGAGAGGGGGGGTGAATCAGTATTATCAAATCAATTCTTTTTAATTTCACACCTAGATCATATACGTTAAAACCATGCAGACTTATAATTTAATGATCATTAATCTGTGCATCAGAATCATATAAATAGTGACCAAAAGCAGAGCAGAAGACAATCACACATAAGAACACAAGATATAAGGTGGAAACCCAATGTGAGTGAAAACCACCTGCTGCAATTCGTCTCTATCTTCTCTAATTAGAAACTTCTTTTTACAATGTTTCTGTATTGGTGCAGACTTATACCAGTACACAGGCTTCTACCTGCAGAAGGCTACAACCTTCTCTTTCTTCCAGGGACCACGTTTCATAAATTTTCATACTGGATCCATGAATATCAATCAAACATCAAATAGATCTGAAATCAACTCCCTTGTACAAAACTGAATCAATAACTTCTCAGAACACAGTACCAGTAATCAGACACCAATTCAGAACCCTGAACACAACAGTAATAGACAAAAGCAGCTAAAACATATTTCAAGAGAAAAGTCCACAACTTCACCAAAAGAAACCTGCGGATATCCGCAACTCTGCTGTGTGAAACCTGTGGATCGCCGCACTGTCTCCGTGCCCAACCTGCAATCTCCGCACCTCTTTAGTCTGCTACGCTGCGCACCTCCGCACCTGAACTGTCTGCTACTATGCGTACCTATGCACCTGCGCCATCAGATGCACTGCGTACCTCCACAACTGAAGTGTCTGCTGCGCTGCGTACCTCCGCACTGCGCCGTCTGATACTTTGCGCACCTCCGCACTTGAGCCATCTGATGAACTGCATACCTCTACACCTGCAGTGTCTGCTGCGTTGCGTACCTCCGCACCTGCGCCATCTCGAGCCTGCACACCTCTGGGTATAGATAAATTTATCAGTTTTCAATCATACCCCAGATTTACAGATCTGATCATACGCCAAGGAGATCTCGATCCAACAGAAAATTCGCCTTGTAATGCTCAGGTTTCTCCTTGATTCAGATTTATCAATAACCGATCACCAAAATTTCAGATCTTATTCTCCTTTAGATATTTCACACGAGTATCCAGCCAAATGATCTTCTTCCGTTTTATATACTACCCCTTACTCAAACCATGGATCAAAACCATTGAGACCCAATACTAGGGACCCAATACCAGGGATCAATACTTTAGATGCAAAACCACGGACCAAAACCATAGGTTCAAAATTGTTGGACTAATACTATGAACCAAACATAAGATTTCCCACATGCACAATTTTCTCTGCATGAAAGTTTGTGAAATTTTAGGACCACATCTTTTGTTCGGAACTCCTGTGAACATGTCCACACCTTTTGAATGGAGAACTTGCGGACCTTGCCTAAGTCCGCATCTGTATGAACAGGAACCTGCGGATATCTCATTTTCTTCATTATTTTGAGAGCCTGAAATTGATCTGCTATTTGAATGAGTTTCCATTAAGGGCAACACTTATGCCATAGTACCACACCTGCATCATAATGCCAACAATACATTCACCTCTGAGAAATCGTATGCTGCCATACTTACACAAGCGAATCGAGATAAAACAGAAGCCCCAATAGCCTTCTTCAGTTCAAACTTGCAAGGAGCTGAATTAAATTACTCTGATGTTGAGAAACATGCTTATGCTGTTTTCAAAGCAATTAAAGACTTCAGACCCTTCCTTCTCAAGACTCATACCAAAATAATAGTGCCATTTCCAGCTGTAAGAAATCTTTTGGTACAAAAGGATGTGGGCGAAAAGAGGGAAAATTGGGTCACAACCCTACAAGAATATGACACTGAGATTAAACCAGCAAATATTGTAAAAGTTCAAGATTTTTGCAAGATGTTGGCAGGGGCATCACACATATCAGAAACATAGTCTCCAGACAGTGAAGTACAAGTGTATGAGATATGCCTAAACGACTCTAAATCAAGGTATGCCAATATCGTGTTCTATTTAAAAAATGGATATGCTCCTCCACATTTGAATCACACGAAGAAAAGAGCCCTGAGGCTAAAAGCTAAACAATATCAAATTGTAAATGATGTAATATTTAGGATGAATTATGATTCTGTTCTCCTTAGATGCATTAAGAAATCTGAAGCAGAAAAAGTATTACAGGAACTTCATGATGGACCAGCAGGCGGAAACTACGTAGGAGATGCAACAACACATAAAATCATGTGCGCAAGATACTACTGGCCAACTTTATTTAAAGATGCACATAGCTATGTAAGGAGATGTCAGATTTGTCAAACTGTTGCTGGAAGACAGAGGAAACCATCGTTGCCATTACAACTGGTCAACATCGATCAACCATTTGAACAATGGGGATTAGATATAATAGGTGAGATCATTCCTCATTCTTCTAAACAACATAAATACATCCTTACAGCTACCGACTACTTTACCAAATGGGTAGAAGCAGTTCCACTCAAGACAACCAACTCTGAGAGTATCATTGAATTTATAGATCAATTCATAATCACCAGGTTTGGCTTACCTTCTGCTTTAATGTTTGATAATGCATCATATTTCTCAGGTAATGCTATGACAAATTTTTCTCTCAAAAGAGGTTTTAAACTCAAATATTTTGCTAATTATTATCCGCGAGGAAATGGGTTGGCTGAATCAATAAAAAAAACCTTAATAGAATCATTAAATGGACTATTGATCAAAATCATAGAAACTGGAATAAGTATTTAATGTATGCTCTCTGGGCAGATTGAATAATTCAGAAAACCTCCATTGGCGCTTCTCCTTTTAATTTAGTTTATGGGAAAGAAGGGAAAGAAGTGGTCTTACCAACAAATCTAGCTATTCCTTCTTTAGCCTTAGTTCAATTCATTGAAGAAACCCCCTCCTCATCCTTGCAATTAAGACAATTGCAGATCCTTAAGCTTGAAGAGGAATGAGAAAAGGCTAGAATTACCCACGCGCATCATCAACAATTAGTAAAAGCTTCTTTTGATTCAAACTCTGTGTATAGAAAAGACTTTCAGCTTGGAGACTTAGTATTAAAATGGTATAAATCCCATGAAGAGAAAGACAAGCATACTAAATTCCAACGGATGTGGCTTGGACCATTCCAGATTGTCGAACTCATCGGTCCATCAACTTTCATGTTACAAGATTTAGTAGGGAAAAGAGAGTCTTTACCTGTTAATGGACAGATCCTAAAGAAATATTTCCCATAGAAGATGATCTCTTCTATTTTTTGTAGATTATAGTTTTTAGTTAAGTTTTCTTTTGATAATAAAACAGGTTGAGAATGTTCACTTTTGGTTTCCATGAAAAGAATAGTGTCTCATGTCAATTTTGTTTTTTGCTTGTATAAGTGGGAGTGGTTAGGAAAATTAATCTCCATTTTTGAAACATAGGGTCAAGTGCTATCATTCTGAAAATTTTACCTATTCTTTTGTTTCAACTATACAAGTTTTGGTTAGAATCAACCTTAGGAAGAAGTTTTCCTTATATCAGTCATAAAAGGTATCAATAACAAAACAAAGATTCTCTGTGGAAAAGATATTTTTAAAACTCTACAATTGTCGTCCAGAAGAATTCTTAAGGAACCAATGACTTCCCCCTCACTCGAGGAAATTGTGAGATTCAAAGAGTAATCCAACTATGTACTTTATACTTAAAGAATAAGAGGTCTCATCAAGAGTCGGCTTATCATGATCATAAATATTATAACTAATCGACATTTCCATATTGTATATCAAAACAGTGTAATGGCTCAAGAAAATACAAGGGGTCTCATCACGAGCCAGCTTGTTCAGTTAAGTTATAAATCAAGTGAATGGCACTACCAATTTTGGCCAGCAAACCAAGACATTGTTCTTTAAGAATTAAAAGAGAAATAAGAAAAGAAAAAGAAATAAGTGTATATGAGGATTTATCTTTGAAAATTTCATGCTTCTCGAGTGGGGCACTGAATCATTGTTGGGTAACAGGTAACCCTATCAAGGCTATGAACGCCTGCTGGTAGCAGAGGCTCTACCTATGACAAATGAGTACACGTAAACTGATCTAAAGAGATATCTTTGTTTTTATGTTTACAACCAAGTAATGATTGATGTGAGTAAAATGAATAACTCTGGGAAGAAGATAATCAGAATAAAGATATTAGAACAAGATGTTGTTATTAATAAATAGCACTATTCACCTTATATTTCTACAGTGAAGTTTCATTTTAAAAACTGTTTCTATTTTGGAAGTTTTAGAAAATTTTAAAAAAACCATCAGAGATAACTGGTTCTTCTAAGTGAACCGCCAATTGTTGTGACTATCAACAACCCTCCTTTTCATTAGTGTTAGTAATAACATTAATAAATGGGGACCCTTCTAAAAAATCAAATCTTAGCATTTAATGTTGCCTTTTTATTTTTAGAATAAAACAAGATGTTAAAGTGGAACTTGCTAAAACATGGAACTTTACCTTTTCATACTCCAAGCGCATAAAACTTCACAAACTACGAGTTTCCTTATAAAAAAACACTACATGACCATAATGCCTAAGAAAAACTTTATAATGGAGAATCTTGAATATTTAATTAAACCATAAAAAACGCGCTTTAGAAAAGACTATTTTCACATCGCAAAAGGTTACCGCGGACATCCCTTATTAAAGTTACTCCTTGAAAATCGATTCGTGAGAATGCGAGATCACGAAGCTTACAACCTCATCACATCAAAAATTCTAATACCGTGGCGCTACTTTATGTAACATAACCAAATATTGCGAAAGGCAATAGCGTCTCACAAATCGCATACCGCAGCAGCTCATGTAACGATGGTTTTTAATGAGAACAAGTTTTGCGATATAGCGAAGTAAATCACAAAATTGCTTTTATCGCAATTCGAAGGGCTCAGAGTTCTAGGACATTACTTTCCAGCGTTCGATGCAAAGTTATGAACATTAAAGTTTAGCATAATGGTCAATTAGTGGTGATTTATTAAAAAACGATTAGGATCAGTGTAAAGGACTATTTAACGCAAGTTGATCTTTTTATATGATTTAGAATTAAAGACCTCCTGTCACCTTATTTGTGTCCTTCTATTGATTATTCCTATATTAACTATTATCCTTATCATATTCTTGCTCTCTACTTGCAACTTTTAGGAAGAACACATAGAGCTTAAAACACAAAGAAATGGGGAAGAAAGGCAAGGCTCTCGCATGTGAGAAGACAAAAATGACCCTGTTATTCACAGACACTACCTGTAGTCGAGACGTAGGGATATCTATGTGGGAAGCAATGTATCAGTTGTTAGAGGATGAACAACCAAGAATTATGGAAGTTACAGTTACAGTGGATGGACGCGGCTCTTCTAAAGCATCCCTAATCGACCTTGCATGCTCATTTCTACACCGTATTGCGACAAGGCCAAAGATACTCACCTACACTGACATGGTGAAATGGATTATAGATGACTCAAACATATCTAACAGAGAGTTCAAGACAGCAAGCCAGAAAATCATGGGGTCATTTACCCCAAACAATTTGAGGTGTATGTACCACTTACCAGAACCCCAGGCCAGCTACAACAAGCAATTTGTTGAGAAGTTTTCCAAGGAGAATGAAGACTTGGCAGAATGCACAAAGCACTGGTGAAACAATGAAGAAAGATTAAAGAGTGATAAAAATGGTATGTACGCCACTGGCTCTCTTTGTTCTCCTTACTGTTTTGCCGCTGTAATGTTATGTAGACTGTTTGGGAAACCGAACATCAACAAGTTTTCATCAGAATGGTTACCTCTAGTGGATTTGGCCATCAATGTTGCAATAATGAATTGGGCCCAAATCCTGTCAAATAATTTAGTCACTGAAATTTTAGAATACAAAAGAAAGAAAAGCATTGCTTCGAGGGTTTACCCTCCATTCTTTTTGAGTGCCTATGTTATGGACGCTATTTGTTTTGTTTTCGAATTTTTGATTATGGGATGGAAGTGGATGGTACAAAATCCACTTCCCATTCAGATTTATCACAAAGTCATGTGGGAATCACATTTTGTGCCACAATTCTTCAAAATTTGTCATGGAGTTATACTCCTAATCCATAAAAAGATCTACAACAGAGATGCCCCAAGGTTTTCACAAGAAGCTGAGGTGGATATTCTCTCCCTAGCAAGATGGTTTGGGGAAGAACTGTTCATTTATTTCAGAGTGTTTGGCGGCATTGCTTCACCCCATGTGCTACCTTATTACGTCCCAGACAAAATGATGGCTATGGAGATAGCCTACCAGACTTGCGGCATAGGGGGAATGAGCAAGGTACTGAAAGATTCCAAGAAGGCCATTTGGCCCCAATTTCCTATAATATGCAGAGCATTTGCATGTATTATGTTTACAACTACCAAAGTTCCTAGGGAGGCAATATGATCCCTTTGGTGTTGTAGGTAATTTTACTGCAATGGTTAAAATAAAAGTATTTTCCCATGAGGAAGATCTCTTTGATGATGTTTTCCTGCAGAAGAACACTTTCAGAGAGGTTCAACATACAACACGAATTATTTTTGACCAAGAAAATCTCCAAAAATTTGACAATTATAGAAAACAGAGGCTATCTAAGGTCCCATTGGACCAATTGCTCATCGAACCAATAAAGGAGCCTATTCCCAGTGTTAGCATAAGCGAGGATTCAAAAGAGAAGTCCAAAACAAGTTCTGAAAAGCAATCATATGAAAATTCTGGTGATCAATCCAAGAGTGAACACAACAGAAGCGAGGAGTCAATAAAAGACACAACTCAATCTACAACAAAGCTCGATCAGCAGGATTTGTCCCCAAAGCAAGCTGAAGTTCCCACTCCTCTTACAAAGCCAACAAAGCCACCTGTAATTGATCTAGAAGGGGAATGGGAAAATTTTAATAAGTTAATTAACATAAAAGAACAGAGCACAGAGCCACTGACAAATCCAAAAGGGACTATCATATAAATGGTAATAGAAAGAACTATCAATACTCAGGAAATGGAACACATTCCTATTTCTCCCTCATCTGAAATTGTACTACGAATAGAGGAAATTCCTCCTCTAGACGTATTCTATAGCCCTCAACATAAGGCTATCATCAGAAGGCAAAGAAAGAAAAGAAAGCTGGATTATGTGCTCGCTCCCGAGGATGAACCTCTGGATGTTCTTTGGAAAGACCCCACTACAGACCCATCGACAAATCTAACTAGGCTCTCACTGGTAGCAGGTGCGTACGCTTCAGAAACTATTGTTAAGGTAGCAGAGGTTCAATTGCTACTTAAAGAGAAAGAAGATAGGATTTTTTTTTTGGAACAACAACTACAACAAGTCAACATCAATCAACAAGCGGAAACACAGCTAGCAAAACTCCAGCAAGACTTCCAACAAATGCAGTTGGCACATCAAAGCAGTTTGGCTAGTAAAGAAGAAAAATTATAGGGTATGATAGAATTGCATAAAGACAATCCTAAAATTGAGGAGTTTATCACAGAAGCACTTGCTCTCAATTCCCAGCTCTTGCAACAGAAAGAACTACTATGCGAGTAGATTTCGCAATGGAATTTCCATTGCAAAATGAGCGATAATATTACAAATCAAGTCGTATAATTACGATTCGAGTATGATTCGATTTTTAAGAAGGTCTCAGACTTCTTGAACTGACAGAAATATGAAGAAGGAAAAAGAGCAGACATTCCCAGAATTGATGAAACGCATAAGGAAATTTTATTCGCAAAATGGGATTCTCGGCTAAAGGAAGCAGAACAAGCAATGGAAGATGCAGCGGCAGCAACGAACAATGCCATTGAATGCATAAATGAAAATCTACACAAGGCCAATTTGGTAGCAGAGACCACCTCGGGCTTCCTTCCAAAGGCACAACAACTTCAAATAGTGTGGAAAGAAACAACGAAGGAAAGGGCAGAGGTGATTAAACAGGTAAAAAAATTAAACTGGGAAACACACTGGTAGTACCTGGTAAAACCACATAGCCAATGAATGACCCTGAAGTGCCTCATAACTTCTTCTTAGAAGATATTTCCAACTCTTACCAACGCTGTGTTTGCAGGACAGTTAAAAGCTGAAGTTGGCCAACTGACACTCTTGAAGCCGATGCTGGATATTTGAGATCTAAAAGATTAGATGCAGGATTTATCATAGATATAGTTTATTTTTGTTTTAGTTTATTTTTTCTTAAAATGAGGCAGGTCGTTTAAACCTCCTCATCTATTTTTGTAATATTTATTTTTTTATTTCATAGAGAAGTATTTAAACCCCTCTCATGCATTTAGAGAGGGGTCCAGAGTTTTATGAAAAACAATTATTCAGAACGTGCATTTTGCCCCTCACTGAGGAGGTTTTGATAAAATCAATGGAACGAGATTTATTTTCTATATAAGTTTAATATCTGCTACTGAATTGCACTTTTGTACTCTTAGTGGATGTTAAGTGATTTGAAGATAGATCTATATTGTTGCAACTCATGAGTAGAACTTATTACAAATGGTATTTTTATCTCCTAATACTTTTTACTTATGTGTCAAAGCAATAACTCATTTTCAGTTATTTATATATTAAAGTTTGAAATGTTTAGCTATCATTATTGCACTTCTGTATGGTGATGACTTACTGTTTATGTTGAATATGTGAATGAATCTTACGCGATATATTTCTCATAATTGTTTTGGCTAACTTTTTATACGAAACAATCATTTTTAATGGATTTTGTTCTCATTGTGATTGAATGATTTTCATTATCAATTGTTTTAGAAATTATTTTAGATCGCATAAGTAAACATTACTCCTGGGATAGTTTTATAATTAGATGTTTTCTTTGATTATGGTAGATTGCATATAATAGTTAGAATATAGATTAAGTTTAGAGCAAGTACTCACCCCATAAAACTCTGAAAAGAAAAACATCATCCCGTTAGTACACACATCATAAATAAAATGGGAAACTGGTCCCATAATCCCTAGTTGGAGCCACTATTCCAAACAAAAAAGGAGTTGCATTAAGGTTCGGACTGGTTGGTTATCCCCCTTGTTGGAAACCTAATTTTTTGTACCTTCAACAGAAAGCAAATAAAAACAATTGCTTTTAACCTCTAGATAGGAAAGAAAAGAAAAACAATCACTCTTAACCTCTCACACAGGAAAATATATGAAAGAAATAAAAATAATCACTCTTAACCTCTCACACAGGAAAATATATGAAAGAAATAAATATTAATCTATGAAAAACAATAAATCTCACACATTGTAGGTGGCCAATCCAAAAGCATGAGAGATGACAAGTTGAGAGGCTCCTAGTGCAAGCATTACCAATCAAGGTGAACATCACTCATGAGCATGGTGCTAAATCTAAATTCCATTCAAACATAAGTAATCTTAACTTTCCACCTGAGTATCTCCAACTTTACACATGCCTTTGAAAGGAGGAGGCTCTCCCATTTATACAAAAACATAAGAAGCTACCTCATTAATGGAGGTCCCATTATTCTCTCCCTATATCCCTAGAAAATCTCATAGAGTTACAATTCAAATAGGTAATAATGAGACACATATCCTCTTTGACATTTATCCAGATCTTCTTCCATATCTTGAAGGGAATTCGGATTTGAGCATTGGAGGCCACATAAAGGTGTTTTGGAAGCTTCCAAATGACCTACACATGTCATGAAACTCAAGTCACTTTTAAGTATTAGCAAGTATATGTCATTTTTCTAAGTTTTAACCATAAATTCACTTAAAATACTAGAAATCATTAGATTTTGGAAAACACAAAGGTAACCCATATAATTATGAGAATGGAGGCTAATGAAAGGTTATATGGTCATGGAGTTGCGACATGTGAGTGAAATGGTGGCGATAAAGGTGAAATTGGATGATATTTTGAATACATTTTGGAGGCTCTATAGGCGTTATCCAGGATGAACGAAAAGATAATTTTACTAATCTCTTCTTCTGAAGGTAGGAGGGTTAAATACTTATTCATATCTTTAGTGATGAGATGCAGGATGTGCTTACTCATGAAATTTTTAGATTCCTCCCTGGAAGGCTCATTTTGAGAATATAGGTTGTTGAAGTGTGCCACGACCTCATCGTTTATCTGTTGGAAATGATTGACTTTGACCCCATTGATTGTAATTTGTTGAATTTTTATTTTATTTTATTTTTTATTTTTATTTTATTTTATTTATTTATTTATTTTCCTGCTCTCTATTTTTTGCTTGTTTATAGAAGTATTTTGTGTTTCTATCCCCTCCTTGGAATCATAAAATTCAAGATTCAAATTCCAATATTCTTCTTCCTCCCTCAGCAACGTGTGGTATTTTTTAAACATATGTTTATCTTGTTTTAGTTTATCCTCTATACCCTGATCCTCTTCCATTTTACAATGTAATTTGTAGATTGAATTATCCATTATTTGAATTTCCCCTTGTCTATCAGATTGTAAGGAGCATGCCCATGCTTTCAGATATCTTTTTAGATTTTGAACTTTTTGTCCCAGGTCACAATTGGTTGCCCACTTCCCATGACCACCAGGCTTGATTCACAACTTCCCGGAAGTCAGGATTTTGAAGCCAAATCGGGCTAAATCGGGCTAAATTAGAAGGGGATGGGTTTGTGGTTTACTTGGGGAGAGATATCAAGACAGATGAGGCGATGATCAGAACCATTCCAATGGAGAATGGAGGAGGATATGGATACATTGTCACGAAGGAAGTTACCTGAAATAAGAAATCTATCAATCCTGACAACGATGTGATTAGGACCCACTCTTTTATTAGACAAGGTGTATTTGAATTTGGTTGACTTAATGTCCATTAAGTTATCCAGGGAAATGAAATCCTCCATTTGATCCTAAAAAGGGTCTTTGATAAGTAATCCCCATTTATTCTCCCAGATCTTAGGGGTTGTATTGAAATCCCCCCCATAAATGCATAATTCCTCATTTTCAGAGCCCACAAGATTGCAAAGAGAAGTTCAACAATCTTGCTTTTCTCTAAAATGGATTGGCATGTAAATATTGATAACAAGGCATACTTGATTGGAAGAGAGATCTAAATTTTTTTCCCCAATCCATTGAACATTGGATATTGACTCTACTAGGAAAACTTAGGAGGGATCCCATAGAGTGAAAATTTCTCCAGAGTCTCCTCTTGTGCTAACTTCCATGATTCCACTTCCATACACACATGAAATTGGTGTGATATTGTTTTATGTTCCTCCAATTTTGACTCCTGGGGAAGAACATCTATGGAGGGTCTTTCTTTTCGAAATAGATAAATTACTTTATATCTTCTTTTATCTGACCCCAACCATTTTCAGTTCCAAGAGAGAATAATCATTGCTTAGATTTAGAGTGAGCCTCTTTAGATGGGGAAAATCCTGTATTTCTTTTGGGTCCTTTTCCTTTTGTTCCTCCCATTTGAATGTGTTTAAGGGTGGGAGGGTGGCCAAATTTATTTTTATTTTTATTTATCATTGTTTCTTCAGTTTTCTTTATTCTTCTTTCTTTGTTTGATTTTCTTCTAGATCAACGACATTGATGTTCTTTTTCCAAGGCTTTCTCTACTTCATAATTCTCATCCATTGAGCTTGCAAAAGGGACCCCAACTATGCCGTCTATGGGAGAGAGAAATTCCTCTTCAGCTTATGAAGAATCCTCTTGATTTGATTCAAAATCTTCCTTATATTTTTGATGTAGAGATGTTCTTAATCAAGCCTTGAGGCGCTTGTTGGGTGGATGTTGGGTTCGAGATATGAGGATTTGGTTGTGGGATATTGCCTTCTTTCGACTTTGTGGTCAACACCTCATATCTATTTCCTAAGGGCCCATTAGAACTAGATTTGTTCAATCCCTCATTGATCTCAGTGGAGCTAATCTTGTGGGAGGATGGTCCAAAGTCTTTCGAGGGGACTTTATTTTGTTGATGAGAAGGTGAGGGGTTGGGGGGGGGTATTTCTTTTGGAGACCCTTCCATTTTTTTCCTACTTCCTGTTGAGAATGAAATAATAAAATCCTAATTTAATTTTTCCCTGAATTAAATTAGAAATTAAATTATAATTCCATATCTCATGACAACTTGTAATAGTTAACTAAGTTGATTTGACTTAGTTAGCTCAGTTAAATTCGAGTTGGGAGTCTAACTAGAGTCATTCAGAGTGGACCACTAATTGAGTTTATTTTGAGTTGTGATTATTTAATTTAGTCTAACTGAGTTAAATTTAGTTAAACTAGTTCCAACTTATGCAAAAATTAGTGAGATCAAAACAATGGGGTGTAACCAACAATAGTAGGGTTTAACCAACATCAGTGGGGTGTAACTTACTGTAGTGGGGTGTAATTTGTGGTAGTGGGGTGTAACCTTCATTAGTGAGGTGTAACCAACACTGATCAATAAACTGAAGATTCACTCATAATTAACTCATGCATGTCATATCAGAGAAAGACCTAGTTGAGATTGGAGTTCATGGATAATGTAATATCAATTTTATAATCATCCAAATTGTACAAGTGGTGAATGCAATTAGAGTAAGGTCTATGAGGAGTGTGTAATTCATAACTATGGGATTTCCCAATTAAACATGGGATAATTCCCAAGGGAACAATGCAAGGAAATAGGAGCTTGGAAGGAAACAAAATTGGCGAAGTATTTCTGAGAGGGGGGTGAATAAGTATTTCTTAGCAATTAGCACTTTTAAATATTTTTAGAGAATTAGTTAATATTCAATTATTATTAATGTTTATCTAGTAATAACAATAAACAAAAGAACACAATAGGCACAAGAAATTTAGGTGGAAAAGCTCCTCTAGGTCAAAAACCATCGAACGATTTTCTAATAAATTCTTTAATCTTCAGCCCCAACTGAAATGAAAGTTACAACTTCCTTGAATTCTAGAAAATCATTCTTCTCCAGCACCCATTGGAAGGACGCCCCAATTCCCCGGTTTCTTTAGTAGTCAACAGAATAGATGCCTCAACATCCTAAACTAACCTACCACCCCGAAGTGTTCAAAAGCTCCAACCTATAGGCGACTTCATGCACTTGCCTAGCACCTTCCTGCTGTTGACTGATAAAAGGTGCCTTTTAAACTCCTAATTATCTTCACATTAGTTATCAATCCAGGCAAGTCTTCTTGTTTCAACAGTGTACACAGTGTGTGGTGGCTATTTAACTCAGAGAGTAATGTTTCTAAATTGCAGTATAGATCTTATAAATAAAAGAGTAAACAGATGCAACAAGTAAGTTCTAATTGCAATTAAAAGGAAACTCAATCCTTTAATGAAATCAAATCCTACAACAATTCAGGTAACAACAAAATGTGATTCAAGTAATAGCAGTATCAGTTAAGAGTACAACAGTGATAACTCTTATCTTAGAAACTGAATGAATTTAAATCAAATGCATTACTCTGTAAAACAACAATGATATCAATCTGAGAGCCTAATAGTAGTAGTTAATACTCAATATACTTGATTACTGGTGGGCTCCAGTATTGCAGCAATGATGTTGCAACTCCTAAGACTCCCTTCTTTACTTTTGTCAACCTGGTAGTTTGTAACAAACTTGGAAGCGACGGTGCTATATGCACAAGTACTAGCTCTCACTGCAGGCTATCACTTGATCAGCTAGCACAAGTTCGCTAGGAGCTTAAGCCAACTTCTATGAGTTATTAGAAGAAGATTTTAACTGTGATGGATGAAAGCTAACTCAAAAGAGGCAAGTCTATTTGCAGAAAGAAGCTGAACGCTGAAAGGAAATGCAAACCCTAGTTTTACCGACTAACCCTACTGGTGCAAGAAAAGAGATGAAAGCTGCTGAAATGGATGCCATTGACTCCTGGAAAGGTAAAATGAATTTTTCTAAGCTACTTCTGAAGGAAAATATGGAAAACACATCTTTTTGTATTTTTGAGTAATTTTATGCAGAATTATTATGCATGTGGTTTAACTATTTTTGACTGTGCAGAGGTTTATTAGTGAAAGAAAGTGGAGTGGGCATTTGCAGGAGGTTGGGAAGGTGAGAAGAGGACCTAAGGGGTCCCTAGCACCCTTCTGGAGAATTCCACAGTGATCAGATCTCGAAAAACTGCTCGCGTGAACTTCTATAGGAAGTCTGCAGGGGATCTACAGGGAGTTCTACAAGAAGTTTTACAGGAATAGGCTGAAAGTGGGTTTTAGAGGGTTGATGGTGGAAAAACAGGGGGAAGGTGGAAATGAAGGATGGATAAGGATGTTAAGAGGTCTAGGGCCCGGTAAATGAAGCTAAGGAGTGATGAATATGGTTGTATTTGTTCAAGGATGGAGAGAGCAATGTTGCACAAAAATGTAGAAATTAGGGCAAGTTGGGAAAGTGTGGCAAATGAAGGGAAGAAATCTTGAATTAGGGGCTGGAACAGGTTGTATGATGGAGGAAGGGTAGGTAGGAATGTATTACAGGTGCTCTGCACACTATTTTCCAAAACTAATCGAACAAAGACTGAAAAAACCAGAGATTTATCTATTTTGACCTAATCTGCCCTTAAAAAACAGAAATATGATGAAAAAAAGTTTATAGATAGAAAATCATGAAAGAGAGTTATGGAAACTGAGCAAGAATAGATCTAAACATGAAAACACAACTGATATCAACTTTTCCAACTTAAAATCTAACACTAGCAATTGCATTGGAAGGCAAAAACAATGTTTTGTGGCAGCAAGTATGCCTTGGTCTCAGTTCATGGTCCTAAGGAGGGAGAAATGAGATCAAGGACTGCTTGATAGCCTTTTTTTGGATCTTTTTCATTCCCAAACTATCAAATCAACCTGAAGCATGAAAAACTATCTTAATCATCAAAAACAACCTAAGTAACAAAGCAAGATTTTAACCTAAATAATAGAAATTATTCTATGAATGCAAGAAAAACACATAAAAGTACACAAAGGAGGTACTGGCACTTGGGTTGGGCCCAACTCCAAGAGCTACATCCTCCTAAGAAAGCTCAGAGCTGGTGCAAAGCGAGATTCATCTTCATTAATAAAAAATAATAGTCATGTCACAAAACTGTTTACAGCAAGAGCTTGAAAATGAGCTGAATGCAGAGCTACACTAAAGTGCGAAAATAAATTGTTCAATAGCTAAACTACCAAGGCTTGAAGCCTTCCTACTTATGCAAACGAGGAATCCCAATAGTCCTCCTTAACTTTAGGAGTTTGGCTACCCAAAACTGCAGTTAATCAACCACTTCACTAGACCTGCTTGGCTGCCCCTTGAAATCATCTTTGGTGGGTTGTTGAACTCCGAGCTGATGGTGGAGAACTCAAGGAAGGGGTAATTTAGTGTAGGAGACACCCCTCCTATAAATCCTCAGCCTTGTTCCTTCGTATTTGGCTGCCAATTTGCTCATAAATGCCTGACCTTGGTCCAAAAAATGTCCAAAAATCTGCAATAAGCACGTATTAGACTTTGTGGTCAAGTGACTATTCCCATTCATTCAATTAACATAAATATATTCAAAAGCATGCATAAAAATATGAAGAATGGTGGATTAAACGAGAATAATAGGCAAAATGAGCCCATAAAGTTACCCATTTTTGGGGCTCATCATCACCCCCCTGCTGAATGTGTTGCTCATCCTCTGAGCAACTAATCCAGTTCATCATCTTTGATTGCTTTGACTGCCTCTCTGACATCCCAAGCTTCTGAGGTGATGTCCTCTTCTCTATCATGAAACCCTGCCTTTCTCTCTACTTCCTCCCATTGCCTGTGTTCTTCTTCTTCCTTGACCCCTTCCAGTAGTCCTAAAAGTAATGGAGGACTGAACTTTAGGCCAATCCAGTTGGCCTTCAGGTTTTGCATTGTCTGTTTATAAAGTGGCACTCTTGCCAAAGCCTCCCTCATTCTGGTTGGGGAGTGGTACTCTCTTATTTTCATACTATGGGACAATGTGTTCCATCTCCTTGTGCAAACATGAATTCAATTATTACCAAATAGTCTTTCCATGTCTTCAAAGTGAGCAATGGCTTGAGCTTTCCTTTCAACGTAATCTGGGAGAACTTGAAGTTTTGTTGGCAAGGCGTTGATATGCATATACTAAAGCTGAGGGATCTTCTGGTTCTGCCCTGATCATGACTGGCTCACTTAGCTCCCTATCCATAACCTTCCGAATTTCTACTGCCCTCTTTTCCTTCGTTGTTTTTGTTGTTGTCTCTTTCTCTGTTTTAGGCTCAGCAGTCTTGTCAAATTCTTCTTTTTCTTTCTGTTCTTCCTCTGTTTTTCCCTCTGCTTGAATGTCTTGTGCTCCCTCATCATTGTTCTTCTCAATTTCTTCAGTTTTCTCCCCCTCATCACTGCTAGATGGGGTGATGTTCTCAGCCAAAGTTCTAATGTCATCATCCCTGGACATATTTCTGAAGATTTCCCAAGCTATGGGGATAGTATAGGTGTGTAAAGCATCTTCCACCAATAGTTTGATGAGCCCATGGTGGGCCAACTGATCTGGGATCCCTTCATTTAGCTTTGTACCACATTCAATTAAGGACTGAAGGAGGAAATATGGGATGCTCAGTTTTCTGGCTGGAGGCAAGTCCATCCCATACCTTAATTCATGTAACAACCTGAAATGATATCCATAAATGATGCTAAACCTCCCTTCACATGTGATATACTTCATTATTTGATAACTAACTTCACTCCAGAGAGGAGGCAAGCTTGTCCTTCTAACCCCGTTTTTATCTTCTACAGGGTGCTCCTCAGGAAGAAAAAATGTTTTCTTAGCAACTTATCCCGATGATATCTCCTCTTTGCTCCAAGGGAGTCTCAATGGTAGACCAATAATTCTACTAATGATATTAGGTGTAAGTTCTAGGGTCAAACCCCTAAAACTAACTGTGGCATGTGTCTTCGAATGTGGTCTCAAGGACATCAAAAACTCTTCAGTTATCTCCTCATCATAACCCTGAATTCTGTCAAAGAAGGATATCCAGTTTGCCCTGGTGAAAAGGTCCACCACCTCAGGGTGCTCGTGCAATTTGCTAGAGTCTGAGGGTTCTTTCCTTATGAATCCTCTTGGCATGGTGTTGAGTGCTCTTTTTGTGTTTTAACCAAAAAAGAAAATGCTCAGGTGGGGAAAAAGTCAATCACTGAAACAGAGGATAGCTGAATTCGGTTTCTTCTGAACCCAAGAAGGAATTTCCTGGGTGCTTCTTTGCAATATCAAATGGCAATAATTCTCCTATTTTAAACTGCTGCCACCCTGAATTTGACTTCCTGGTTTTGAAAAGAAAGAATTTTTTCTACAGAATAGAGGATAAGGACACAAGTTATTTTCTCAACACGTAAATAGATATGCACATTCATTTTTTCACACACACAGATGCTAGCCTTTACTGCTGCATGTATCTTTCTTATAGGAGAATTTGAAAAAGGATGGGGAGATTTCAGATGCAGAGAGAAAAAGAAACTGTGTAGACTCAGGGAAATATGTAGGTAGACTTTCACTCTTTTCATGTACAGGTAGATTTTCACTCTCTTTTTCAATGTACTGCCGTGTTCAAGTCACCACCTTAGTAAAAAAAATCATGCACAGAGAAGTTTTCCCAAGCCTACCTTGTTTTGAGCTTGAATTCCGATGAAAATCTCGAGTTTCCTTTCTGCAGAGCTGTTCTCTGCCTTTCCTGTAGAACCCTTCCTGTAGAAATCTCCCGGCTCCTGTAGAATGAAACTGTGCTTCCGGTAGAGCCCGATAGGTGGGAGATTTTCAAAAACAGGCAGAAAACTGGTGGAGGACGACTGGTTAGCTACTCTGGAAGTGGTAGATGCGTACTCCAGTCGCGAACGTCGTGAGTGTAGAATGAACAAAGGGTGGTGAAGTTTCAACTGAGCTATCTTTTAACTGCGGGCGTGATTCATGGTGAGGGGATGAGGTGGCTAGAACAAATCGTTGATCCTACGTCACGGCCATAGTTTTTTTGCATGTTGTCTGACCGCCATCACCTCCCTTTCTCCCGTTATCCGCCGCCACCACTACCAGTCCTGAAGATTTCTTCCTGAATGGACATTCCACACGTGCTGGCTGCATATTTAATCGGCAGTTTTGAATTTAACGGGGCTCGTTTGGATTCCACGGGGATGTGTAACTGGCCGAGGGTGGCCAGTTGACTGGCCATCGATTCCACTCAATCCGAACCATTCCCATAGTCACACAGCCTTGAAATATGATTTATGCAATTGAAGAATAGGTTTAGGCACTTACCTGCATAGTCGCGGCCGTGTTATGCATATTTCAGATTTTGGAACCCATTTCTTCATTGCTGTTGCTGCTTGCGCATTGCATGCTTGGCCTTGGGCTGTTGCTGATGTTCACACATTCAAGTAGAGCTCCATGCATGCTTCATATGCCATACTTTGTTGTCCATGTATCTGGAGTATGTCTTTCAGAGGGATCAGCTGCTACAGGAATCCTGTAGGATTTCCTATAGCTACTTCTCCTCCTGGAATGTAAGCTAGAATGAGTAGGGATACAACTGCTGATGAGGGTCTTGGCTGATAAGGAGTCTAGATGGAGGGTATCAAGTATGGTGAGTGAGAAACTGCTGCTTTGATTTGTCATTAAAAATTTTTGCTAGCAGAATGAAGGAAACAAGATTTTTGTGTGTGACTATGCAAGGACATAAAAATGAGTGCAATGGAGGTGTACAGAGATGGAAAAAGGGCGACATATGGTGATGGATGGAAGCAAGGAGGTTTATAGGCCTCATAGGTAGATTACCAACCTCCGGGTCCTCTTCTGAGATCGATTTTGGCTTTTCTGTAGATTCTACAGGATCCTCCTGTAGAAGATACAAAATTTCCTGTAGAAGGTGAAATATTAGCTCGAATGAGACCAAATCTTAGGAAAGGGTAATGGTCATGGAGGAATGGATTGTGAGGGATGCATGCAGCCTGGTTATGTTCCCTGTCTTTGTTTTGTGCGATCAACCTAAAACCTGTAATGACCTTCCTGCGACTTGCAATTTATTCAACAAAAATTAGGTTTATTTTTTCTTCTCTTTTTTTTTTTTACTCTGAGACAGCTGGGGCACCTCCAGGAGGTTTTCACCCTCATTGTCTGCCCTGGGTGCCTCCAAGAGGTTTTCACCCAAGGATCTTTTATTCCTCTTTTTTTTCAAGGTGTGGGTAGAGTGGAGACGGGGACATGCTCCACTACCAGCACTGATTTACCCAGAGTTTCAATGAACTCTTACTTAGAAAGGGGCTTCCTGTAGATTTTCAATTGATGCCCATTGACGAGCATGGGGATGACTCTTTATCAATGGTCCTGATAAGGACTGAACCATTTTCATTACACTTCTCCACTATATATGGTCCCAGCCATCTTGTCCTCAGCTTTCCCTTGAAATCATTGTATCTTGAATCATAAAACAACACCCAATCTCCTGGCTGAAATTGATTTTCTTTGAGGTGTTGGTCATACCATATATTTCTTTGAAGTTGGACTACCTCTGAGTGGAGAAGGGTCTGCATTCTCTGTTCATCTAATTCATTCAGCTGTAGTAATATTTCCTATTGTGCATGGGTGAGATCTAGGTCAAGCTGAGCTGCCAACCTCAACGTGTTATATTCAAATTCTATGGACAACAAAGCCTTCTTCCCATAGACTAGCTCATAGGGTGTGAAACTTGTTGCAGTTTTCCAAGTAGTGTTATAGGCCTAGGTGGCCTCAACCATTCAGTCTTCCCAATCTTTCATGTTGTTGCTCACCACTTTAGTTAAAATCTCTTCCAAAGCTCTGTTAGTGACTTCCACCTGTCCATTTGCTTGCGGATGATAAGGGGTGGAAGTTCTGTGCTTAATGTTGTGATGAGTGAGCAAGTCTTCAATCAGCTTAGAGGTAAACTGACTTCCTTGATCTATAATCAATTCTCTTGGGTAGCCAAACTTGTAGAAGATATTTTCCCTAAAAAACTCAACTACTTTTTCTTCTGTTGCTGCCTTGATTGCCTTTGTTTCTACCCACTTCGTGAGGTAGTCCATGCACACAATGATGTAAGACTTCTATTTTGAAAGAGGTTTGATAGGACCCACAAAGTCCATGCCCCACTTCTCAAATGGCTCAAATTTCACTTGAGGTTGTAGGGGCATCTCATCCCTTGGAGTCAGTTTCCCCATCCTTTGACATCGGTCACATTGGCTGATGTATTTTCTAACATCTTGATGAAGAGTGGGCCAATAGTAGCCTGCCTGCAAAATCTTAAAAGCAGTCCTCTTTGCTGCAAAGGGGCCCCCACAGGGCCCATCATGACATGTTAGGAGGATGTCAAAAACTTCCTCCTCCCTGACACACTGCCTCAAAATTTGATTTGGGCCAAGTTTAAAAAGATTGCCCCCAATCCAAGTGAATGGGGCACTTTTCCTCACGATCTTGCTCTTCTCTATTGAGGACAGGTATGGCGGGAACTGAGCTGAAACCAAGTAATTTTGTATATCAGCAAACCATGGAGAGAGTACTGAAATAGAAAACAGGTGTTCATCTGGCATTTGATCATCCACCATCCCTTCTTCACCTGTAGGCAAATCTAGTCTAGACAGAAAACCAGCAACAACATTTTCCTTACATGGCTTATCAAAAATGGTCAAATCAAATTGCTGCAATAAAAGTAACCATCTAATGATACGAGTGTTTACATCAGGTTTATTCATCAAATACCTAATTGCAACATGATCAATGTGTACGAATGTTTCATAACTAGTGATGTAGTGCCTGAACTTGTTTGGGGAATGGACTACAGCTAGGAGTTCTTTCTTGGTTACAATATAGTTTAACTCTGCCTTGGACAGGTTTTTAGTGACAAAATATATGGCATATGGTAGCTTCTCTTAAACTTTTCATAAGGCTGCTCCTATGGCTTTTTTCGAGGCATTTGTGTGAACGTGGAAAGGTAGGGCCCAATTTGGACCTCTCAAGATTGGGGCAGTTACCAAGTTACCTTTCAACGCATCCAGAGCCTCTTGATAGTTGTCAGTCCATATAAACTCAACATCTTTCCCTAAAAGACCAAACAATGGAGAGGCTAGCTTACTGAAATCTTTAATGAATCTCCTATAATATCCTGCTAAGCCTAGAAAACTATGAACATCTCTTACCTTTTGAGGAGGTGGGACGCTTTGGATGATAGCAATCTTGTTGGGATCCACCTGTAATCCTTGCTGAGAAATTGTATGACCTAGCACGGTCCCTTCAGTCATTAGGAATTCACATTTTTCAGGACTGAGGGACAGGTTCATTTCAATACACTTGGCTAAAACTTTCCTCAACTTAGTCAGAGCTTCTTGGAAGTTAGAACCGTAAGGGTTGAAGTCATCCATATCGATTTCCACTAAATCATGAACCAACTCAGCGAATATACTCAGTACCACTCTCTGGAAGGTGGTAGGAGCGTTGCATAACCCAAAGGGAAGGACCCGGTAGACAAAGTTACCCCATGGACAAGTGAAAGTGGTCTTATCTTGGTCTTCTGGGCTGATTTGGATCTGATTATACCCGCTAAACCCATCTAGGAAGGAAAAGAACTTCTTCCCTGCCAGGCCATCTAACACTTGATCTATGAAAGGAAAAGGGAAATGGCCCTTCTTGGTAGCTTTGTTAAGTTCTCGATAGTCTACACAGATTCTCCACTTCCCATTTTTCTTGGGCATAAGCACCAAAGGAGAAACCCACTCACTGTTAGAGATGGGGTAGATGAATCTTGCATCTAGCAACTTTTGCAGTTCTTCTTTGACAATGTCCTTAAGGGATGGATTCATCCTCCTCTGAGGCTGCCTGACTGGTTTACAATCCTCTTTAATGTAAATGTGATGGGTACAAATTGAAGGGTGGACTCCTTTCATCTCCTTATAGCTCCAAGCAAAAGCATCCAAATGGCTGCTCAATAAGCTATACAACTCTTTCTCCTGAGAGGGGGATAAGGATGAGTTGATCTTCAAGGTTCGTTCAGAGCCAAATTCCACATTCTTAACTCGGAGAGAGGTCAGATCAGCCACACAGAGATCCAATAAATCACTGGCTTGGGTGTCTTCTACCAACTCTACTAATGGCAGCACACTGGGACGTGGATTTTGAATCAAATTCTCAATAAGGTCATCCTCGGTTTGAGGACCTCCCCTGGTGGCTTCCACTGTGCACACTGGTGCAGAGTAGACTTCATCCTCATCTTCCTCCTCCAACCAGAGAGGTAAGTCATGTTCTAGCAGAGGTTGGGCAGGAGGATATAGGACTAGCTATTTGGACATATGCCCATTCTTAATGGTCATGCTCCCAGCTCGACAACTGATGTAAGCATCTGCAGTAGCTAACCAAGGCCTTCCCAAGATGAGGGGGTACCCAGTGAGTTTTGCCTTTGGCTGAAGGACCAAGAAGTCTGCAGGGTACTCCCAAGAATCAATGGAGACCATGACATCTTCCACAATCCCCTCGGGGGTCATGGTGGAGCGGTCTGCTAACTGCAGTACTGTTGAGGTCTTTCTTAGGGAACTCTAAAGGTTGAGTTTGACCATAGTGTCACTGGTCATTACATTAATGGCAGCCCCTAGATCAATCAGGGGTGGGGGATTATGGTGCCATTAATGTGGACATCGACTACAGGACTCCCAGGGTCCAGATATTTTGGACATATTACTTGTCCCAACATCAGGTCAGACAATTGTTCGATGACATTGATAGTTGGGGCATCTCCCTTGCGCCTGCCTGGTTGCTTGAAACACTTCTATTTGATCAATTTGTTGTAGATTGGTACATCTTTTATGGCCTAGAGAAGTGGTATTTTTACACATAACTGTTTAAGTTCTCCCAGAAGTTCAATCTCTTCTGGGTTTGGTTGCGCGGTTCTAGTTAGTCTCTCAGGAAAGGGTGGAATGGCTTTTGGTTCACTTTCCTATTTCTCTTCTTCATCCTCCTTAGGAGGAGGTTGGTTGTTTGGGAGGACCTTCCTAGATCGTAGGTTGATCTCCTAAATCTCCACAGCATAGGTAGGGCATGTTGTCTCTCCAGTATATACCTGCTGGGCCTGTCTGTTATTGGGGTTCGGGTTCGGTTGAGCAGGTATCTGGGGTTGTCTTGGAGGAGTAGGAGGTAATGGTTGTGGTTGAGCAGGTGGTGGAGGCAAAATAGTGGGAGGAGAGTTGTACTGGGGTCTCCACCCCTGATGAGGTGCATTCCACTGAGGTTGTGGCTGAACATGAGAATGAAATGAATGAGCAGCAGGTTGAGTATGGTATTGAGATGGATATGACCAAGGAGGGGGTGCGGACCAAGAAGGATGAGTAGGGGGACCCCAAGAAGGTATGTGAGTGGATTGGTTGGGGTTGTAATAAGTCTGGGATGTCCCTTGCATCCCCTGCTGGTAAGGTCTGGGTCCATGTGGCCTCCTTTGGTTTAGGAAGTAGAGTGGTTCAGTGGCTCCTTCAACCCTTGGTACATAGCTTTAAATCTGGGTAAGGTTGGGCATTGGTTTGTAGGGTGGTCTGCCTCACAAACGTAACATACCTCTATGGAGTGCAATGGACACTTGTTCCTATGATGCTTCCTTGTGCATCTGGGACAAAAGATGGCCAAATCCCTCTCAGCTTCCTCTTGCTTCTGTTGGATTCAGAAGGTATCCATTTACATGGTAATGGTCTGTCTCACCTCACTTTTGAGGCCTTCCATCTGATTTGCAAACTTGTTTTTGGATAAGGTGGTACTAGCTGAAAGTTGACTCCCCCTACCTCTTTTCCGGGCTGCCCTAGAATGGTTTCTAAACACAGTCTTTATGTCATCATAAGGTAGCTGGTAGATGTCTCCCCCAGCCAAAAAATGGAGGGTATCTAGAAGGTCTTCAAGGACTCCTCGGAGCAGAACCGGCTTTAGAGATCCGGGGTCAAGTGTGCACCTGGACCTTTTATAACTGAGTTGGAACCTTTCTTCATAGTCTTCTAAAGATTCATCACTTCCCATGGTCATCCGAAATATTTCTCCCTTTGTTTCCTTTGACCTACAGTAATCCTAGTATTTGTTGTTAAAGGCTTGCTGCATCTGAGCCCAAGTTGTGATACTGTTTCCAGGTAATCCCATGAACCAGCGGAGTGCTACATCCTTAAGGGTAGAGGGAAAGAGTTTCAACTTTTTCTCATATTCTGCATAGTAATAAGTTCAACAAAGGACAACAAACTCAAACAAGAAGGTATAAGGGTCTTCAGTGGTCAATCCATGGAAGTGAGGTAAGGCTGAGGGACTTATGTTTTTCATTTTTGTGTCCCCATTGGTCTCTCGGATGGGAAAGGCACCTTCTATTCTCTCCTCATTTCCTATATCGTTTCTGTGTTTAGCCATGGTCTCAGGAGGAATGTTTTCTTGCTCTTCTTCTGTTATAGGATCTTCTTATATCTCTGGAGGTTCACCTACAGGTTCTTCTGGATCACTGCCACTAAAGAAGAGAGAAGGGTGACTCAGTGATGTGGTGGGGGTGTTGGTTAGGAATTTTCCTGAATTGTCTTTGTTCCTACGAGGCATGAAAGGACATATTTTTGGTTGATTTTTTTTGTGTTTTTCTTCACTTGTACCTACAAAACTGAAATTGATTGAACAACAAATTGCAGCTAACTAAAATAAAGCTTGTTGGAATGAAAATTGCAGAATTGAAATGAAAGAAGGAAATGACTAATCTATGTTGTTGAAATGAAATTGCAGAATTGAAATGTTAAGCTACGCTTGCAGAATTGAAATTTCAGAAATGAAATGAAAGCAAGAAATGCTAATCTACTTTTGCGGAAATAAACTACTTAGCAGAATGTTGTAGTAGAAAATAGAAGAAAAGCAGCAATCACAAATACTCTGACACTTCCCCGGCAACGGCACTAAAAAGATGGTGGGCTCCAGTATTGTAGTAATGATGCTGCAACTCCTGGGACTCCCTTCTTTACTTTTATCAACCCGGTAGTTCGTAACAAACTTGGAAGCAACGGTGCGATATGCGATATGCACTAGTACTAGCTCTCACTGCAGGCTGTCACTTGATCAGCTGGCACAAATTCGCTAGGAGCTTAAGCCAACTTATATGAGTTCTTAGAAGAAGCTTTTAACTGTGATGGACGAAAGCTAACTCAAAAGAGGCTAGTCTACTTGCAGAAAGAAGCTGAAAGCTGAAAGGAAATGCAAACCCTAGCAAACCCTAGTTTTACAGACTAACCCTACTAGTGCAAGAAAAGAGATGAAAGATGTTGAAATGGATGCCATTAACTCTTGGAAAGGTAAAATGCATGTGTCTAAGCTACTTCTGAAGGAAAATATGGAAAAAGAATCTTTTTGTATTTTTGAGTAATTTTATGTAGAATTATTATGCATGTGGTTTAACTATTTTTGACTGTGCAGAGGTTTATTGGCGAAAGAAAGTGGAGTGGGAATTTTCAAGAGGTTGGGAAGGTGAGAAGAGGACCTAAGGGGTCCCTAGCACCCTTATGGAAAACTCCACCGCGATCAGATCTCGAAAAACTGCTCGTGTGAACTTCTACAGGAAGTCTGCAGGGGATCTACAGGTAGTTCTATAGGAAGTTCTACAGGAACAGGCCGAAAGTGGTTTTTAGAGGGTTGATGGTGGAAAAACGGGGGGAAAGTGGAAATGAAAGATGGATAAGGATGTTAAGAGGTCTTAGACCTGGTAAATGAAGCTAAGAAGTGATGGAGATGGTTGGATTTGTTCAAGGATGGAGAGAGCAATGTTGCACAAAAATGTAGAAATTAGGGCAAGTTGGGAAAGTGTGGCAAATGAAGGGAAGAAATCTTGAATTAGGGGCTGGAACAGGTTTTATGATGGAGGAAGGGTAGGTAGGAATGTATTACAGGTGCTCTGCACACTATTTTCCAAAACTGATCAAACAAAGACTGAAAAAACCAGAGATTTATCTATTTTGACCTAAACTGCCCTTAAAAAACAGAAATATGATGAACAAAAGTTTATAGATAGAAAAACATGCAAGAGAGCTATGGAAACTGAGCAAGAATAGGTCTAAACATGAAAACACAACTGATATCAACTTTTCTAACTTAAAATCTAACACTAGCAATTGCATTGGAAGGTAAAAACAGTGTTTTTGTGGCAGCAAGTATGCCTTGGTCTCAGTTCATGGTCCCAAGGAGGGAGAAATGAGATCAAGGACTGCTTGATAGCCTTTTTGTGGATCTTTTCTATTACCAAACTGTCAAATCAACCTGAAGCATGAAAAACTATCTTAATCATCAAAAACAACCTAAGTAACAAAGCAAGATTTTAACCTAAATAACAGAAATTATTCTATGAATGCAAGAAAAACACATAAAAGTACACAAAGGAGGTACTAGCACTTGGGTTGGGCCCAACCCCAAGAGCTACAGCCTCCTAAGAAAGCTCAGAGCTGGTGCAAAGCGAGATTCATCTTCATTAATAAAAAATAATAGTCATGTCACAAAACTGTTTACAGCAAGAGCTCGAAAATGAGCTGAATGCAGAGCTACACTAAAGTGCAAAAATAAACTGTTCAATAGCTAAACTACCAAGGCTTGAAGCCTTCCTACTTATGCAAATGAGGACTCCCAACATTCCTCCTTAAATTTAGGAGCTTGGCTACCCAAAACTGCAGTTAATCAGCCACTTCACTAGACCTACTCGGCTGCCCCTTGAAATCATCTTTGGTGAGCTGTTGAACTCCGAGCTGATGGTGGATAACTCGAGGAAGGGGTCATTTAGTGCAAGAGACACCCCTCTATAAATCCTCAGACTTGTTCCTTCGTATTTGGCTGCCAATTTGCTCATAAATGCCTGACCTTGGTCCAAAAAATGTCCAAAAATCTGCAATAAGCACGTATCAGACTTTGTGGTCAAGTGACTATTCCCATTCATTCAATTAACATAAATATATTCAAAAGCATGCATAAAACTATGAAGAATGGTGGATTAATGAGAAAAATAGGCAAAATGAGCACATAAAGTTACCTATTTTTGGGGCTCATCAATTACATCGAGCAAGATATTTATCTAGGAAACTCAATCCAAAGCAAAAGGAAACTAATTAAACAACAATGCTGTAAATTATATAAAACAGAGCTATTTTGTCAACGCAAAGAAATAAGAAACAGAAACACAATAAAATAATAGAAAGAAATAATACTATCAAACTGTCACACTTGCAATAATTGAAAATATATGACACAGGTGAAGCAGTGAATTCCATCAGAAGCCAGACCCTTAGCCGCCAACGTACACTACTGGTTACTTCAGATAAATGAAAAGGAACAACAAATCCTCTTATGTATTAATCATGAAAGAGTATTACAATGTATTTGCGTTCTTTGCTACAACGAGAGTCTGCAATTAAGAATTACAATAATAATAACAACTGTCCTCCTCTTTCTGCTTACAATCATTTCCTTTTATAATGAGAAAGGGGTAAAAAGATAAGTGGTAAAAGCAATCCCTCAAGATCTCTCAATCCTGAGGGATTCGCGCAATTTTCTAAATTCAGACATCTTTCCCTTCTCACACTGATCCTTTTGATTTGTTTTGGCCTTATCTGTAACTACCGCGCTCCTTCCTTAGCTTGCTGCTTTTTTTCTGTTTCTTAGTTAGGGAATAGCAATTTTCCCTTTTCGTTCTTTCTTGCATAAAGAAGGATAATAATTAGCTAAGTCGTAATTGAAGATAATTTCTTTATTCTTACCATAATTCTTTGATGTATTAACATATTAGGATATAGAAGGGATATAAATAAAGGAAAAGGATGATGAGATAAATAACATATGCATACCTTTTCCATGACTCAACATACTCCCCTGCTTACTCTTTTTCATGTTCTCATGAAAAGAAAGTAATTTGTATGCAGAGCAGTTAGAGAACAAGCTGGAGAAGGAATGTCGTAAAGTGGTCTAAAGCCATGGTTTTTTGCCAAGAGCTCAAGGATGGGCCCTATCTGCCCTTCAGGTAATTCATATATAGCTTTATAACCTTCGATATGATACCAAACAATACGGCTACGGAACCGACAACCTAGCCAATAAGGACCTTCCCTTAAGATGAGGTTGCTGTAAGTGACAAAATGTTCTGCAGCAAGCTTAAAATTCTTATAATTGAATGGCTCCCTATTTTGTACATTACTATTAGAAACTATCCACCTAAACTTGGCTATAGCCAAGGAGATTTCCTGAATGGAGAGGAAGTATTCCACTCCCTTTTGGAGAATCTCTTTCTAAATGGGCCCCAAGATTTTGATTACTCCTTCATTTTTCATCAAACTTTTGTGATTGGCCAACATTTGTAACGGGTGTTTTGGTTCACTTCTGACCCAAAGGTCCAGTCCATTTTTCTGCCTCTGGAACGTGTTATGAACCTTGAACCATTTCAGTTGATTAACAGCGAATGAAATGAAAGCCTAGAATTACACATCCCCCACAAAAGGACTGGGTTTTTTTTCAACTTTTTCCTCTAATACAAAATTATGTAAATAAAATTCACACATCAATCTTTGAACTGTTATCCCATGTTGTTTGCAACAGTTTATGAAATCCTCAATTATTTTCAATTCTATAGGTTTTCCAGCCTTGACGGCTTTGATTTTCAACTGCAAGTATCTTTCTCACAAAAATAAGGCATAATTGTTGGCAGGGGATCTGGATGCCGAGACATCAATGTATAATGAGCAAATAGTATCCATTTGAATCCTGACCTTTTCTAATCTGAGCTTCATTTGACTCAATCCTCTCTTCTGCCTTTCGGTATTTATCAAATGCCTCATTTTCTGAGATGTTCATGTCCCAAAGTTGCTTCTGTAATTCCTTTTTTTTTTGCTAGGAGACAGTTTCCAACTCAAGTCATTCTATGGTAAGCCAAGCCTGGGCTAAATCTGCTTGAAGATTCACTATATTGGGGTCGTTGCTCGTCATGATATCTTTGGCTTGGGTATTTGTCTGTGTACTCTTGCTATGAGAATGGATGTTGATTTTCTGTGTTTCTTTGCTATAGGAGGCCCAAACCTCTGTCTGGGTAGATTTGTTGTAGGAGGGTACCACCTCCATCTGAATAGCTAAGTTATGAGAAGATATAGCCTCTGTTTGGGTAGCTGCTTCTGCAAAAATTGCAAGCTGTTCCCTAACAAGTTTAGTGAGTAAGGGCTTAGTTTGAGTCCCCGTAGCTTCTATTTCTTGTAATTCAGTTTGGACAGCTGTATTTATTGTTTCTGGGGTTTTTTCTGGAACCTTCCTTGCTACTAACTTTCTTATTTTTCACCTGAGCCTTTTTACTAATTTCCGCAGCCCCTGTTGTTCCTTCCTAATCTTTTTAATTTTGTCTCTCTGCTTTCTAGGAGGAACAACTGTTCTGCTAATGGTCTCTGCTCCTAACGAGCTCAGTTTCTCATCTTGGTTTTGTTCTACAAGAACTGTGTCCTCTCCTTAGTTTGTTTCTATTTCTCCTGTTTGGCCTACATTCTCTGTATTTAGGCCTTCCTGACTGGGTTCTTCTGGGGGCATATCACCAAGTTGGTTAACCTCTTCTTGAGTAGTCTCTGCCCTTGTTTCTGCTTCACAGAATATGTTTTATGATATAATTCTATCGTGGCCATAGTTCTCTGCAGATTGGGTTGCTCCAATGTTCAAATTGAGTAGGCTTTCGGGTTGTATGCAGTCATTCATATTGGCCAAAATCTGGGCCAATTCGATATCATGTAGTAAGTTATCTGGGGGGCTTGATGTTGAAGGGGGTTCTTATTCATCTCTTTCTTCTTCTTCAGAATGCCTTGATTATTTCTCCTTGTCCGACTCAGGGTTCTCTTGGCCCTGTATCCGTAATTGTTGTTCACTTCCTGGGCTAGACAATTCTATGGGCTGGATGATACTGCCTTGGGGGTTTTCGGTTGCTTCTAAGTTTTTCCTCACCCTAGCGAAATGTCTGCGCTTTTGGGGAGTGTTTACTGTAAGGATAGTTCTTTTCCTTTTCGGAACAAGGTTAGGTGCAGGCAGAGCTAGGCCCCCTTCAATGGAAAATACTAATTCCTCCCAACTTGATCGCTGCTGGGTGAGGTTGTAACTTACTATTAGCCTAATCAAGAAGTGGTGGCTCACGACTGTTTCTACATGCCATGATTTTTTTATGCTTCGAGCAGTGTCATGCAACAAAAAATTCAAATACACAGGCAAATTCACAGAACATTTTTGTTTTAGAACAACTAGGAGTTTAAGTTGACGCGACCTTACCACGTCTTTTCACCCGTCACATGTAATGAAATTCTGAATGAATTTGGCAATTTAATAGCAATTGCTTCGTTGGGTTGCTGAAATCGTGTGAAATATGTTATCCATCCGGCTTTGGTGAGAATTTCTTTGGCTGCATTAGAAATAACCAGTATTAGTGGTTCCCTGCACACTATTCTTCCTCCCATCCTACCTGGATTCTACAAATAGTTAATATAGCAGAGATATCACAACAATAGACAGAGCTGAGCTATGGAACAATAAGTTGTTATAATGGTTATTTCGGATGATACTTTACAAGAATGAATATCGTTAACTAGAACTTGCTAATGTACCACATACTCTGTAATTATGGAATGTTGTATTGCCTAGCACAATCAAATAAAGGACTAACACGCATACATAAATACACTGGAGGTTGCTCCTCTCACCCGTTTAAAATGATAGGTCACCTTCGACCGAATGAGTGAAGGAATGACGTGCTGGCGGTGACGTACAGGGGTGATAAAAGTGGCAAGGTACACATATTAATGATAAGATTGCAAAATATATCGAAGTGTTGAAATCAATGCATATCACGAAAATTATCAATAAGTATGGAGATGGCGTGAGATGATTCGAAAAGGAAAAAGGACATCAGACGTAGGAAAGATACTTTTCCGTCATCATTCCACTTAAACTCCTATGATTTATTTTTAAAAGCTATTGCATGCATAAAGGTTCAAAAATAGATTGGGAACATAATCTCTCTGCAGTAAAGATAGAAATAAGAAAAGGGAGTTATAATACCTATTGATGTTAAAAATAAGACTCCAATACCATCATTAGTGCTTTTGTTGCCCGCAGGTGTTTATAACCTCAGCAGAGTTTCTTTTTCACCTTTTGGAACCATGATCCTCTATGTATAATTAGGGAAGTGCATTATGATGTCAGAGTGGAGACCAATGTACTGGCCTGGTAACTAGATGAATACATTGCCATTCATTGGGATGGAACGAAAGGTGGGCAGGCCGGTTCGTGATGAGACCTCCTGTTCCAGGGACTTTATTTTTCTAATGCATCCATTGGATCATATCCCTTGTGTGGTGGCTATAGTGGGAATGCCACTTCGCTGCTTCCTTATGATCATGGTAGGCTGGCTCATGATGAGAACCCCTATCCTCCATCTGAAAAATCATAGAATTGTTAGTAAACATATGCATATATATATATATATATATATATATATATATATATATATATATATATATATATATATATATATATATATATATATATATATATATACATAGCACTTCCTATTTATATATAGAGGGTGGCTCAATACTCCTTAAGAGTAGGAATGGTGGAAGAAGTCTGATCATATCAATAGAAAAAAAAGTATGCCCTTAACCTTATTTGATAATAATGAACAGAGAGAATTATAGGGGTTAGGGAAGAACCAACATGGTAAAAATAATCAATCAATTCGATTTATAGTGAGAATATGGATAGTGAAGTGATATAAATGGTTGTGTCATTCCTTTTTCGATCAATACAAAACAATCTCATTAAATATGATAATATTCAATTTGCTTGTTTAGGTAAACTTCAAATTTTGTATCCTTCCATATATATTTGTATACTTGCCCTATAGAGGTCATAAAGAGTGAAATGATATTCACAGAGTGCTTATTTCATAAAGAAAACCTCACACAAAGAGTGTTATTCCTTAGAAGGAACAACAAGAAAAGACACACAAAAAGGTGTTGTTCCTTAGAGGGAACAACAACTGTTCCTTAAAGGGAACAACATGAAAATCAAATATACAGGGAACCGTTGTTCTTTAGAGGGAATGACAGTTGTTCCTTAAAGGAAACAGTAACTGTTCCTTAAAGGGAACATCAAAAAAACAAATATACACGCAACTGCTATTCCTTAGAGGGAACGACAACTATTCCTAAGAGGGAACAACAACTGTTCCTTAAAGGGAACAACACAAAAACAAATATACAGGGGACTATTGTTCCTTAGAGGGAACGACGGCTATTCCTTAGGGGGAACAACAACTGTTCCTTGAAGGGAACAACACGAAAATCTGTACACAAAATTGTTGTTGCTTAGAGGGAATGACAACTGTTTTTTGGAGGGAACAACAACTGTTCCTTGGAGGGAAAAACAACTGTTCCTTAAAGGGAACAACAAGAAGAAAATCCATACGAACATTGTTGTTCTTTATAAGGGACAATAGTTGTTCCTTAAAGGGAACAACAGTTGTGCCTTAGAGGGAACAACAAAGGAAAAGTAGAGAAAAAAGAGAACTTATATACAATATATACAAGCAAATTCAATCAAAATAGAAAGAAAATTTTATATACAAATTTCAAAAACAAATGACTTATTTACTGGGCCGATGCTGAGGACAGATTGCCCTCCTCAACAAGAATTTGTATGGTGGAATCTTCACGTAATTGTTGGTAAAAAGACTCCCTGGTAAGCGGTTTGTGATAGAGTCGTACTCGATGTCCATTCACTTTAAAAGAGTAGCCAGACCCATCAATGGTGGCTAATGTGAGGGTGCCATTGTCATGCACCTTTTGTATCTCATAAGGTCCTAAACATTTGGTCTGGAGTTTTGCTGGGAAATCCTGGAACCTAGAATCATACAGGAGTGCCCAATCTCCTTCGTGGAAGATCTTCTTTTTGATAAGGGCATCATGCCATTTCGCTCTTTGTTATTGGATCAGTGCAGTGTGTTGAAGAGCTAATAGGCGGATTTCATCCAATTCATTGATTTGATGTAGCCTATTAATATGTGCTTCGTTTAAATCCAAGCCTACCTCTTGAGCTATCCTCAATGTCCGGATTTCAAATTCAATTGGGAAGATAGGTTCTTTGCCAAAAACTAGTTGATATGGGGAATATCCCGTGGTATTTCTCCATATCATGTGATATTCCCACAGGGCTTCTGGCAATCAGGTAGCCCAGTCACGTTTATGTGATGCAACTGTCTTTGTGAGTTTTTCCTTGATCACTTTATTGGTGCTTTCTACCTGGCCATTTGCCTGCAAGTGGTATGGAGTCGTGACTTTGTGCATGATATGATGATTCTTTAATGTTGTAACGATCTTATGGCCTATGAATTATGGCCCTCCATCCGTAATTACCTCTCTAGGCATGCCATTTCACACAAATAATTGGAACAGAAAGTGGATTACCAAGTCCTCTGTTGCCCTTGGTAGTGCTTCTGCCTCCACCCATTCAATCACATACTCTGTTGCAACTAATATATATGTCTTTTGATTAGATGATGGGTTTATTGGACCGATGAAATCTAACGCCCATTGCTCAAAAGGTTCAATGACTATCTGCGGGTGCAGGGGCATCTCATCAGACTGCCTAGGGCATCCCATTCTTTGGCAATTGTCACATGCCTGGACAAACTTCTTGGCATATTTAAAAATGGTGGGCCAATAATAGCCCATCTGTAAGACCTTGTGACCAGTCCTGTGATCTGCAAAATGTCCGCCGCAAGGCCCATCATGGCAAGCTTTTAGGATGTCGAAAATATCATCTTCCTTGACACATCTTCTAATGTGCATATCAAACCTTATATGAAATAAATAGCCTCCAATCCAAGAGAATTGTGTGTTGCGTTGTACTATTTGTTTTCTTTCATTAGGCGTTAGGTGCTTGGGTAACTTTCCCACTGCCAAGTAATTTACTACATCCACGTACCACGACGTTTTCACAGTTATAGCAAATAAATGTTCATTAGGAAACTAGTCTTCTACTGCTGCCGAGTCATCTGTCTTTGGCATTCGTGAAAGGAAATCTCTTACTGGATTTTCTTTTCCTGGTCGATCATTAATTGTTATATCGAATTCCTACAAAAGAATCAACCATCTTGTCACTCTTCCATTTGTAACAGGTTTATTAGCTAGATATTTAATACGAGAGTGATCAGTGTATAAAACCACAGGTATCCTGTTATATAATGTCTAAATTTATTGATAGCATAGATTACAACCAAAAATTCTTTTTCAGTAATAGTATAATTTAATTCAGCAGGAGATAGATTTTTGCTAATATAGTATATTGCATATGGCTTTTTATCTTCCTCCTAGCTGAGAACTGCTCTAATGGCTGTATCTGAAGCTTCGGATGAAATATGGAATGGAAAATACCAGTTTGGGCCCAGTAATACTGGGGTTGTTGATACAAGCCGTTTTAAATCTTCAAAAGCACTGTCACATTTATCAGTCCAAATGAAATCAATATTTCCTGTTAATGCATATAGAAGTGTAGCAATCTGAGAAAAATTCTTTATAAATCTATAATAGCCAGAAAATCCCAAGAAACTGCGTACCTCAGTTTGTGTGGAAGGGGTAGGTATTAAAAGAATTATCTGAATTTTTTCTGGATCTACCTGGATTCCAGCTACTGAGATATAGTGACCCAAGATGAGGCCCTCGGTCATCATCATGTGGCATTTTTCATGGCTTAAACAGAGTCTGGTGGCAATGCATCTTTGCAGAACTTTCTCTAATGTTTGTAATGCTGGCTCGAAGTCATCTCCATAAGGTGTAAAGTCATCCATGTACACCTCAAGCCCTTCATTTATCAGATCTAAAAAAATGCTGAGTATAGCCCTCTGGAATGTGGCAGGTGCATTGCACAACCCAAAAGGTAAGACCCTGTAAGAAAATGTTCCCTAAGGGCAGGTAAAGGTAGTCTTATCTTGATCTTCAGGGGCAATCTGAATTTGATTGTATCCGCTGAAGCCATCTAGGAAAGAAAAGAATTTTTTTCCTGCCAATGTGTCCAAGACCTGGTCAATGAACATAAGGGGGAAATGGTCTTTTTGAGTTGCTTTATTAAGCTCTCTATAGTCAACACGTATACACCACTTTCCATTCTTTTTCGGCACCACTACTAATGGAGAAACCCATTTGCTGTCAGATATGGGGTAGATGAAGTTTACATCAAACAATTTTTGTAGTTTAGTTTTAACAATATCTTTATGATGAGGATTTGACCTTCATTGAGGTTGTCAAATGGGCCTGGCATATTTCTCTGTATAAATGTGGTGCATGCATAAATGGGGATCAATCCCTTTCATGTTCAGGTAATCCCATGCAAAGACCTCTTTATATTTTCTCAGGAGTTGAACAAGCTTCTGCTCTTGGTCAGGAGTCAGGTTTTTATTAATATTTAAAGTTTTTCCTGACTCAATTTCTATGGTTTTTCTGTTATAAACAGAAGTTGTTGGTATTGATTGATCATTAATATCTCTTAAGGGATCTTCTTCTATTCGTTATCGGGGGCTGCATTGATCATGTGACATTTTAGATGGAATACGACATTTGGTTGGTTAATGTAAGTGTTAATGATGTCATCTTCTATTTTATCCTTAAATTCGAGAGCATCTTTTATGGTTAGCAATGATCTAATGTTTTCAGTTAGATATGATACAGGTTGTTTTCTAGTTTTGATTATTGTTAAACTTGGCTGAGCTGGAGGATATAAGGCTAAATTCTTCACATTGCTTCCTCTTGCTATAGTCGTGCTGCTTGTTCGACAGCTTATGTAAGCATCCGCGGTTGCTAGCCAAGGTCTACCTAGAATTAGGGGATGTCCATCAAGTCGATTTCTAGGATTGATGATCAGAAAATCTGCTGGGTATTCCCAAGAGTCTACAGACACAGACACCATTACATCCTGTAATGTGCCTTCTAGTTTGACTACTGATCGGTCAGCCAGTTTCAACAAGGTCGTGGTTGAGTCCAAGGATGTAATGCCAAGATTTTGACAAGTTGTGGTTGTAAGAATATTAATTGATGCTCCTAAATCGACTAATGCACTAGGGAAGGAGCATCCATTTATTTGCACAATGACTATAGGATTTCATGGGTCCTCATATTTTACAGGTTTTTCTCTACCTGATAGTAAATCAGATAAGGTACCAACTACATGGACAATTGGGGTTGTTTTTATTTTCCTCTTTGGCTTTTTCATACACAATTCCTTAATAGTTTTTGCATAAATTGGAATGTCTTGAATAGCCTGGAGGAGCGGTATTTTTATACACAAATTTTTCAATTCTCCCAGAAGATCAAAATCATGATATTCAATTAGGCGAGGTATGATTAATCGTTCTGGGAATGGTGGAGAAGAGGTGGTCATTTGATCATGAGTTTTTTGTCTAACCATGTTCTCCACTTGTGGTGCTTGTTCTACAGGTAACAGATCTTCAATTTGTACATTTTTATCCCCCTCTGATTCTATTATCCGCCCAGATATTAATTGAAGCTCATTGCACTCCCTTAGCTCGGTTTTGGCTCTGGTCCTTCAATAATTTGCACAGATTCGACAGGTCGGTTGTTGGGGTTCGGGTTGGGTTGGGTTGGGAGCTGCGGTTGTAGGTTGGTCTGAGGGTTCTGTTGCAATGTGTAGGGTGCTGGCAGTGTGGGTTGAAGTAGGGAGATTGTTCTTGCTGGCTCAATTGTAGGTCTTTGCCAGTTCTGGTTCTATGAAGTCGAGAGTGGCCATTGGTATTGATATGCATTATTCCACCAAAACGGTGGGAAATAAGAGGGATTTTGCCAATTGTTATTTTGATTTGATTGGTTGGGATAAGGTGGCATAGGGAAAGGTTATTGTGACCAATTGGAAAAAGGTGGCTGATTCTGCCACATTGCTCCTGGGTATTGTTGCGAATTATATTGTGAAGTTTGAAAGAAATAAGATGGATTAGTCGGCGTACCTGTTTGTCGTGGTTGCCATTGGTGACGCTGATTTAGCAAGTAGATTGGTTCTATTTCTTCCTCTGCCTCCTTATAGACTACTTTTAGCCCTGGGAGTGATGGGAAACTTTCTGTAGCATGATCTTTCGTATATATGGCACAGGTTTGCACCATACCCAGTGGGCACTCTTTGTGACTATGCTTCTTCTTGCATCTAGGACAGAATATCACCAAGTTTTGTTTTGGTTTCACTTGCTTTTGCTTGGCTTGCATAATGTCCAATTGCGTTGTCAGAGTTCCCAAAATATTTGTTTTTAAATCCTCTAGCAGTTTGCCAATTTCTACATGAGTTATACCTCTACCAGAGATTTTGTTGTCCCTAGTGGTCATGTTGCGTTCTGCTGGTTTCAATCTCGTACTGCCTCTTGAGGACCTGATACACAATTTAATAATGTCAGCATATTCTTCTTGATATATATCACATTTACCGATAATATTTAATGTTTCTATCCATTGTTCTTTCATCCCTTTAATCAGTGTAGTTTTCAGTACATTATCAGGTAAAGGCAGAGTTGCATAGGGAGATCACTGGAGGTTATATTGAAATCGTTCCACATATTCTTCTAATGTTTCACTAGGGCTTGCTACCATTTGGAACATTTCGTCTTTCAATTCCCTAGATCTGAAATAGTACTGATATTTTTTTAGGAAAGCGGTTTTCATTTGTTCCCAATCATTTATTGTGCCTCCACCTAATCCCATAAACCATCGCAAGGCTACTCCTTTCAATGTAGAGGGAAACAACTTTAGTTTTTAGGGGTCAGTGGTATAATCATAACCCCAACACAATACATCAAACTCAAATAGGAATGCGTCTAGATCCTCTGATGTCAGTCCATGAAAGGTAGGAATATTTTGGAGAGGGATGGCTTTCATGGGTGCGTTGACAGCTGTGTCAACGATGGGATACTGCAATGTAGAGGTCTGAGGTGTTTGTGGGTTGTTGGCCATTTGATCAAATATGTGCCAATACCCTTTCGGGATCTCTAGAGAGTTATTCCTAGGATGATTAGAAGGGGTGGGAATGAGCTTAACAACACTCCCTCAGTCTGGGATACTGAGCGTTCCTTGTTGAATTACTACCTGAGGGGATCTTAGCTCCTTTGTTTCCCCTGCTTCTTCTTGAATGAACTTAACATCACTCCCTCGATTTGGGATACTGAGTGTTCCTTGTTGAATTACTACCTGAGGGGATCTTGGCTCCTTTGTTTCCCCTGTTTCTCCTCCTCCTTCACGAAGATTACAAGAATTCTCTTCTTGTAATGAAATTGGGCGAGAATTTTCATTTTCTTAAAAACTTTGCTCAGTCCCTTCTGTTTTTCTGTGGACCTCATCGAAGGCTATAGATGGTGAGCCTGTGGCCAAAAGGGAGACAATAGGCTGTTTGGAAGCAAATTTTCTAGGGCCTACTGATGGCTGATATTCGGCTTTCTTTAAGATATCATCTATGAAAGTTGATCGTCCAAGGGTCATCAGTACCTTAGATCTATCGGATTTGGGTAGTGGAATTGGATTATTTTCAGGTTTTTTTCTTCTTAGTCATTCATACACACAATTCAAATATTTACCTCTACCCTAAGTTCTTAACAATTCTGCTGGAAAGCAGGCAGGAGAGCAGGCATTTTGCATGCTCCGTACGTAGGTTCTTACCTTTCGCTTTTAATACCCAGTTCTTCTCTCAACAGACATGCAACAAATACTTACTTCAGTTTTCTGTAATTGTGCTAAAAAGCGAGCGGAGGAGCAAGTACTTTACTTGCTCGTTAAGTAGGTTCTTACCTTCTGTTTTCAAAACCCAATTCTTCCTCAACAAAAATCATCAGACGTACATTACTCCTTAGAAATGGCTACACTCTCCCCGGCAATGGCACCAAAATGTTGACTGATAAAAGGTGCCTTTTAAACTCCTAATTATCTTCACATTAATTATCAATTCGGGCAAGTCTTCTTGTTTCAAGAGTGTACACAGTATGTGGCGACTATTTAACTCAGAGAGTAATGTTTCTAAATTGCAGTATAGATCTTTTAAATACAAGAGTAAACAGATGCAGCAAGTAAGTTCTAATTGCAATTAAAAGAAAACTCAATCCTTTAATGAAATTAAATCCTACAACAATTCAGGTAACGACAATATGCGATTCAAGTAACAATAGTATCAGTTAAGAGTACAGTAGTGATAACTCTCCTCTTAGAAACTGATTGAATTGAAATCAAACGCATTACTCTGTAAAACAGAGATGATATCAATCTGAGAGCCTAATAGTAATATTTAATACTCATTACAGTTGATTACATCAAGCAGGATATTTATCTAGGAAACTCAATCCAAAGCAAAAGGAAACTAATTAAACAACAATGTTGTAAATTATATAAAACATAGCTATTCTGTCAACGCAAAGAAATAAGGAACAACAACACAATAAAATAACAAAAAGAAATAATACTATCAAACTGTCACACTTGCAATAATTGAAAATATATGACACAGGTGAAGCAATGAATTCCACCGGAAGCCGGGCCCTTAGCCGCCAGCGTACACCGCTGGTTACTTCAGATAAATGAAAAGGAACAAAAATTCCTTTTATGTATTAATCATGAAAGAGTATTAAAATGTATTTGCGTTCTTTGCTACAACGAGAGTCTGTAATTAAGAATTACAATAATAATAACAACCATCCTCCCCTTCCTGCTTACAATCGTTGCCTTTTATAATGAGAAAGGGGTAAAAAGATAAGTGGTAAAAGTGATTCACACAATTTTCTAACTTCAGACATCTTTCCCTTCTCGCGCTAATCCTTCTGATTTGTTTTGGCCTTATCTGTAACTACCATGCTCCTTCCTTAGCTTGTTGTTTTTTTGTTTTTTCTTAGTTAGGGAACAACAGTTGTCCCTTTTCGTTCTTTCCCGCATAAAGGAGGATAATAATCAGCTAAGTCGTAACTACAGATAATTTCTTCATTCTTACCATAATTCTTTGATGTATTAACATATTAGGATATAGAAGGGATATAAATAAAGGAAAAGGATGATGAGATAAATAGCATATGCATACCTTTTCCAAGACTCAACACCTGCCACCCTATAATGATCAGAAGTGAGACAAGTGTGTGGAATCACCTACTAGGGACAATGATCCATGATACAATATGATTTACAAGATTACTGGACGAACACCCAATCAGACTATGACCTACAACCCAACCATGACATCATCCCAATAGTGACTCCTATACCTCCCAACAATGCCTCTTCGACCTCTAGGCAGATTGGCTCTTTTACAATAATGACTCTTTCAATGATGTCTCTTTTACAAATTTACAATGATGACTCTTTTACAACATTGGATTTTTGACAAGACTTGATACTCGACTTGACATTGCTTCTTGGATCACTTGCAACTACTCAAGTACTGTTGTGCTTGCTTCAAGTAATGGTATTTTGGCATTACATGTCCTTCTAGTATGTGTTTGAGTTGTTCTAAAGTGTCATCCTTCCTGCACATGAATTAACAAGCAAGACCAAAACAAATATAAAACAATATACTTATGTTGTCAGGGATGATACTAAAAATTCAAATGCAAACATAATCATACATACCTTGTTGTAGCAGACTTATCCTTGACTATTGATGTGTGGCCCTTACTGTGGTGATCCTTGAGCATACTTTTTCTTGCCTTCTAGGAGCTTGATATTGAATTTGTTATATCTATGTAATTTCAGATCTCCAAGGTCTGAAATTTCATCTTGTGGTATCCCTTTGAGTCCTCTTTACAACCCCATTAGCCTGATCAAGATTGGATTCTTCAAGAAATATTTATTCCCAATCTCCCATGATGACCTGATTATAGACTAGTTCAGTAGAGCGAACTTGTACGGAGTGCCACATGTCACTGTTTCAACCTTCAACCCTGAAAATGAAACCCAGAAAACTACAGTCTGTCCTCTTTCTGCCACTTTTTATGAAAAAATTTGAATCCGATTCTCAGAGAAAAAGTTATGATGATTTTCCTGAGGTCACCTGTTCAATATGGAATTCGTGAACCTCCAAAAATAATATATTCCTCAAACAATATCTCTGAAAATATAGCGAAACAAGATTTGAAATTCAGTCACGAGGTTCACCAATATTTCAGCTCAAACGGGTTTTAATTTCAACTTCTGAGGCTTTGTAGAAAAAAAACTATACTGACAATTCCACAATGACCTATTTAAAGTAGCGAAATCCTAGAATCCAAGGATCTAAACTTGATTCAAAACATACCTTCAAACTTGATCATAATTTTGTGCCCTAACTAGAAATCAACCTTAAACTCCATGCAATAGATCTTGTGTTAGAAGCTCATGAGGGCCAAAAAATTACAGAGGTCTTCTCACAAGATAGTTCGTTGAAAAGTGCTTGCTAGAGGAGGATATGAGGGTCACTATTTATAGAAATGTCTTGAGTTGAGAGGGTCCTCAACAAGTGAACATTGGAGGGAATTTAGGAGCATAAAAATTTATTAATTATTGAATATTCAATGACCACAACCAATGATGAGTTCCATGCCACAACCCCATGTGGTTTTAGCCCACTAACTAGGGTTACTAACTTCAAACACGAATAACTCTCAAACTGTGAAGAACTATGTGGTGTGTCATATATCAACGGAAACATATTGACGAGTAGAATCCATCTAGAATTTCCTTGACTTAGAATAGGATGAGTTGTCAAGTCAAAATTCCTATTCAAGATCAGGGTAGCCCCTAGTGCTGCTTGGCTTGACATCAATGACAACTACTGATCAACAATCTCCCCCTTTGGCATTGATGGCAACACAAATACTCCCCCTCTGATCATGAAACCTCTTCCTACTGCCTTCTCTCCCCTTTTGTCATCAATGGAAAAGGGTAACTCTCCCTGATCCAGGTGGCTCTAGACACAGGCAGAAGTCCAAGAGGACTCAGAAAGGGTCAAAACTGAAAGTGGTCAGATTGCTCCAAAACCAGCGCCATATCGAAGTGCTCATCGCCCCGATTCCAACTGTGCGAACGAAACTCAAATCTGAGCTCATATGAGGGAGAAAAATCCACTCAAATTCTTGGTCAAAGTTGCCATGTGGTCCAAGTTTAATGGTCCTACAAATTGATCGAGTCTCGAACATGGAATCTGGCTCCAGAGGAGCGGGAAAATTTGTTGGATACTTAATTTGTCTAAGATCTCTTATATCAGAAAAAATAGAAGATATGGCTATTACTGACAAAAAAAAATCATATTATAACATAGGTGGCGGGCCATGACCCCGCCACCTCCACCGGAACCAAAACCATTATAAAACAAATTTTTATTAAAAAATGGGGCGGCGGCCATGACCCCTCCAGACTGCCACCCTCCAAATACCATCGTAACATTAATATCAAACCATAAACATTTGTTAAATCACACAACAATTAAAACACACAAAACCATATTTAAAACACACCACATATAATATTTATGGGCCGGCGGGAAACGAACCCACCCGGTCACATGGCCAGCCCGCTCCACGGGTGTCCCAACCCAAACTACCTCCATTTAAAACGTGCCCCCACAAATATAACCAAACCGCCATTTACCATATATATGACAACGATTACACATATTGTATGTCAAAACAAAAAAAAATATAACTGCGCGACTATTTTGAGAGGGGCGGGATTTGATCCCCCGACCTCTCTCCAAACATTTTCTATTTTTGCCACTATGCCAAACTGCTCCATGTGGTAAAGTATACCCATGAGTTTGTATAAGAGCAACATTTCAAAATGCGTCGGGGTAGCGGATTGGAGAACCGAGAGAGCAGACCCAACACATTTTTATCACAGAGGTGGAACCATGCCTAGGAGGAACCATGATTTGCAGTTCCAGGAAGCAGAACTATGATAACACACATTTTGAGAGAGATTCTTAGAGAATATTTTCTTGATGCTTGAAGATTCTTCGGGGAGGTAAAAATTCTTTTTGTCAGAATGTAATCAGGTTTATAGTCATTTTTCTCAGATTTTCACAAGGAACACAATGGCGAGGTCAAATTCGCCTTTTGAGCAACAGATTTGCAGATTCCCAGCGGAGGAGAATCTTGAGGGAATCTTCTAGATTCCTTAGAGGTTGAAATTCACCAGATCCAGAATGAAACCAACTTTATACTCATTCTTCTCAAAATTTCTCAAGGACCTCAATGGCAAGATTGGATTTCTGATTGAGTTGCAGATCTCTAGTCAACCCCAAGGAGAGAATATTTGGAGAATCGTGAGGGAATCTAAAAGATTCCTATGGGCCCAGATTTTTCCGGTGCCATAATTTAGAAAATGGATAGTCAATTTTACACCCCTTGATGAGACAAATTCAATGGTGCAATTATTTTTTGCATCTAAGCCTTCTATGTTTCGGTCATTTTCTAGATTGGATTGACAGTGTTAGATTTCATATTGTGGACAGTCGACCTTATGCCATTCGATGCCACAATTTTGATGGTACATTCAGATGCAACAGTTGAGCATTCCATTCTTCAACCAACATCAGAGTTGAGGTATACGGAGTGTTGTTGTCATGTACTTATTTGATCTTTTTCTATGAGATGTGCTATGTTGTTTCGATTCTTGCTTGATGTATGATGCATAATCTTTGTGTCTCTTTCATGTGAGATGTATTTATCATGGATTATTATGTATGTTTTGATTAAGATCCCTTTGTTTCCATGATGGCGGGATACTCATTGTCACCATGGGTCTTTTGGTTGAGATCCCTTTGATTCCATGATGCTGAGATACTCATTGTCACCATGTGTTAGTTTATGTCATGCTGATAAGAGGTCTGTTGCGAGTGATAGTTCTTGTAGTGGAACGTCTTAGGGAGAGACTTTGCCACTCATGTAGAGGGCACATATCCTTGTATGACAGAAAACATAGTCCATATACATCTTCACCATTTCCAGCACTGAATGAAGCAGCCAACACCATCTTGACACTAGGCCTGGAGACGTAGTCCACCCTGGACGAACTCTGTTATCAACGTCTCATGTTTTATGTTGCTAATTCTTGTCATGTTCCCTCTTCTTTACAACATGCATATATGTTCCTTTTTTCTCTTTTAAATGCAATTCTAACAACATCACGATAGTAAAAGATCTTGGCTAAATCTGGGAGTTGAGTAAACTCGGATCAAGTTTGGTATTAGAGTGGTCTTTGCGTGGATGTAAATTGTGAGCGTGAACAATGGAATGTGCAACAATGGAGGATGACAAAGCGATGTACGAGACCATGCTCAGAGTGTTTGAAAACATGGACATAATGTATGAAGCTCTACAAGAAGAGACAGAGGAAAAGTAGTGATTGCAGCTTCAGTTGCGAGCCACAAAAGAGGCCTTGGAAGAGCTGAATTACAACAACCAGAGTCTTCAAGCAGAGAATGATGAATTGAAGATGCTTCTACAGGAAGAGAAAGAGGAGAAACAAATTTTTCTACGACAAACTGTAAGGTAAGGATGAGGCCTTGGAAAAGCTGCAGCATGACCCATGTGAGGTAAAAAGTAATTCCTCGAATTCACGTATTTTTTGTTGATGATGATTTCACTATTTTTGAAAGTCATACCACAGGAAGTGGCTCCAAAATGTTGAAGAAAATGGGGTATGTAGGAAAAGGCTTGGGCATTAATGGCCAAGGCATTGTGAACCCCATCAAAGTGGAGGAATTACCCCATCAGGTGGGACTTGGGTATGTCAGGAAGGAAGTTGGGGAATACACTAAGACAACCAGTGAACCACCAACAACAGATGATGAGAATCCCTCATCAATTCTTTCCAAATTGACAGAGGTAAAAGATGTTTATTTCCCTTCAGTTTCATCTTCACATAGTATAATTTCTGTTGGGAATGTGGAGATAAAAATTACAGGGACAAACATAAGGCTCCTTACCAAGATGAGATACAAGGAGGAAGAAGAACTTGCTATTAATAGCCAAGGCATTAATTAGTCATTGGAGGTTGTGGAAAAAACCTCGATTTGCAGGTTTGGGATATACTGAAGGAGAATGCTTGAAGGTGTCAGATTCTCCCGAGACATCATTGAAATATTCGAGGGAAGAGAATGATGGGAACACATCACCATCATCCCATGACAATGCCCATTGCAGGGAAAGAGCCGAGGCAAGATCTCATCGCCATAATGACACTAGAGACAACAAGGAAAGGTATAACAAGTTTCAATATTCGAATGTTCATTTCAATTACAATCATGTTGTTAATGATGAACGTAAAACGAGGCATCAAAAAACATGTACTTTTTTTGGTTTACATAACCATACATTTGTTGAGTGTTGGAAGAGAATGGAAGCACAAAAAAGGATGAGGCATGAAAGACCCTCTCAACAACAGGCAAAGAAGAAGGTAAAGTAGATGTGGAGGAAGAAGACCTATTACAGTGATTGCGACAGAGGTGGCCATCAAAGAGCCACATGTTGGAGGCTCCATCTAGAGGTGGCCATCAAATAGCCACATGTTGGAGGCTCCATCTAGAGCAGTTCCTTAAAGACAAAGCATCAGTGCATGAACCAGTTGAAAAAGTCGTTCGATAAGAAAAACCACCACAGGGGGATGACCCATTCACATTGATGCGCGAAAAATGGTTTCGAGATATGTTAGCTTGTCATGGTTGTGATTTTGTAAATCATTTGTTGTATTTTAAATGTAAAAGTGATGATGTGTTTTCCATCACTCATTAAACAACAATGATATTTGGTCTTGTGTTGCATTTTAAACTATGAAAGTGATGTTGTGTTTCCATCACTTTTTAAAGAAACAATAGTGTTTGGCCTTATTCTTGTAAATAATGTGTTGCAGTGATGATGTGTCTTCCATCACTTGTTGGAGCAACAATGATATTTTGGCCTTGTTTTCATAGCTGGGGTATTATTTCCATTTGATGTAAACTTGACTATTGAGTATGTGTTATAAAACCGTGGCAAGTATGGGATGCTTGGGTCATTAGTTGGTCTTGTAAATCAAGCATGTAATTTGCATAATTGTACTACAGGTTTATAGAGGTTGTAGGTGTTGGCTCATCGCTTATGGCTCCGAAGGACAAAGGTGAAGGAGAAGGAAGGGTGACTTATCAGACACTTGTAAGTGCAGACAAGGTACAAAGAAGTTGCAGATTATTTTTCATGCTTTTGGAGGACCAAAAGCTCCTTAGTGGGGAGGATTGATCCAGGTGGCTCCAGACACAGGCAGAAGTCCAAGAGGACTCAGAAAGGGTCAAAATTCAAAATGGTCATATTTCTCCCAAACTAACACTAGATTGAAGTGCTCGTCACCCTAATTTCAACGGTGTGAATGCCACTCAAATTCGAAATTGTATGAGGGAGAAAAAACCAGTCAAAGTTTTGGTCAAAGTTGCCATGTGGACCATGTTTAATGGTCCTACAAATTGATCGAGTCCTAGACATGTAATTTGGCTCTCGAGGAGCGGGCGAATTTTTTGGATACTTAATTTTTTTAATACCTCTTATATTAGACAAAATAAAAAATATGGCTATTATTTACAAAAAATAAAAATAAAATGTATTATAAGATAGGTGGCAGGCCATGACCCCACCACCTCCAATGGACCCAAAACCATTATAAAACAATTTTTTATTAAATAATGGGCCAGCGGCCATGACCTTTACGGACCCCCACCCTCCTATTAGAGTTAGTATCTACATACTGCCATCAGTTACCAAAATTGCTCTTTTGATATTCATTTTAGGTGTCCCACACATAATTTTTTTATCATTCCACTAGGTCATGCAAAAAAATTAGTCACTGATGGTAGTCCTAGTCCAAAAACATCACTTTTACCTAAATGTGATTACTTGATGGCATAGTTTCATATCTTGTTAACTGTACGAGGTCATTATGTCATCTTGAAATTCAGTCCTTCAAGGTCTCATTAGGTCTTTTAGGGTTTTTCAAGGTTTCATTAGGTCTTTTAGGGTTTTTTAAGTTTCATTAGGTCATTAGAGTTGCCAAGGTTCCATTCCATTTCATAAGAATAACAAGTAAAGGGTGATCAAATAACATCCCTTTACCATGTGAAGATGATTTGTAAAGAGAAATGCTTATTTCATTATGTAATTTTATGTCTTTCAAATGTAATAAATTCACCATCCCAAGCTGTTAACTCAGCCTTCCAAAGATGCCAGACCATCAAAAGATAAATTTTTAAAAGGAAATAATCAAGTGAAAGGGTAAAGTTTCAAAGGGTTAAGTGCATGCCAAAGGGAGTTGTCTTTTCCCAAGGGTGTCCAAATCATCATTTTCCACAAGCACTAAACCCTAATTTCCTCACCCATTAAGCTAGGGTTGGCTATGGAATCAGAGAAATCTAAGTATATGAGGCATAAGGGAGGTAATTTCAGCAAGTATGAGGCCATTCCAACTCATACACATCATGTCTCCATAATTTTTCAATAAGTCATTCCAAGGGACAAATCATTTGCCACACATAGGGCTGATTTTTCTTCAAACTATGTTTTAGACCAAACATGGATGAATTTGGAAACAGTGAGAGAGGTTTTTGTCCATAATAGGCCAAGGACCAAAAACCTCCTTCACTTTTTACACAGGTGTCATGGTTTTAGATAAATGTCAAAAATACAGTGGCTACAAGAGAGTTGTTGCACTTCTACAGTGACTTTGGGGAAATCAATTTTTCCTCTAGCTGAAGTGTTCAAATGACTTGCCTGATAAGTCAAATAACAACTAGACTAGAATAGATTTCCAATGAACTATCATGAGCTCAATTTGAGTTTGGGAAGACCCCTAAACGTTGCCTACAACAACACTCTTCATTTTTGCACCCTCATTCTGCACTTTTTGACCAGTCTTGAGAGAATTGACTTTTAAGGGGCTATAATTAATCATTGTTAGTTCTTGATAGGTTCATTTTGTAGCCACGAGAGAGACCTTTCCAACGAGCTATCATGGGATCAATTTTGACACCGGAAAAGCCTCCAAAAGTGACCTGCAAAAGGCATTACGCATAGAGCTGGGGCGCTGCGCATAGGGATGGAGCGCTGCACATAGGGCCTGTTTGCTAGTGCAATTTTACACAGCACTACACATAGAGCTGGAGCACTGCGCACCTGTACAAGGGGCTACACATAGGCCCAACAAGCACCAAAACCACCCTATCAATCATCCAAATTTCTTTTTTTCCACTTAGACCTTCTAAACAAGTAAGTGCACTCTTTGAACTATCCTCCCGACATTCAGTTCATGATTTTGACGTTGGTTTGCTATTTAAAATTTCAAACCCTAGGTTGCCTACAAATCCCTCCACCTATCCCTTATGCCCTAATTCCCTCAAACAAATCCCTCCACCTATCCCTTATACCCTAATTCCCTCAAATCCCTTATACCCTAAATCCCCCAAACAAAATCCCTCCACCTATCCCCTATACCCTAATCCCCCAAACAAAATCCCTACACCTATCCGCTATACCATAATCCCCAAAACAAAATCCTTAAACGCCTATTTACTAAACAATCCCTACCAAAAAATATCCTCGTTCTCACTCTCACATCATACATATCTCATTCTACATCGCACAAACTCCTCTCCCCTTCCCCTATCCCTATTCACCATAACTCACTTCTTGATTACTTTTTCTAGGGTTTATAAAGTTTAAAAATCAAAAGACATGGATAAAGAGGATAGAGATTATGAGGAGGAGGAAAATAGTGACAGTGAAAGCATGGGATATGAACCTCAGCATAAGAGAAAACCACGTAAGGGAGGCAAAATTATCAGAGAGGGGCTAGAAAGTTGTTTGCAACGGATAGGAAAGTGTTAACTCCACTTGATGTGGAAGGGACCTTGCCTTAATCATCAGCTCATAGGAAAATGCTTGCTCCACAAAATGTGGAAGGGGCTTTGCCCTCTTCATCAACACAATAGGTACAGTAGGTGTAGCAGCTACATAAAGGGAAGGAAAAGATGCTGGAGGAAATCATCAATGATAAAGAGGAAAGGGAATTTGATTTGATGAAAGATGATGAACAAGAACAACCACACATCCATCATGGCTTTGAGATAGTCGACTTGGAGGCTCAAGATGAGGCAACAAACGAAAATATAACCATAAGGGAAAAAGATGCACAGATCCATGCACTGATGGAAAACTTGGCGAGAGATAAGTATGTCATTTCATACCTTGAGCAAGAGAACAAGAAGCTAAGTGACAAACAAGTCCTCATGTAGCTGGAACTTCTCAAAGCAAAGAGGCCAGGTGACAAAGGCGAGTCAGTAATGCAAGAAGAAGAAACCCCAGCCACCTTGACTACAAAACAAAGGCTTGAGAAGGAGATTGAGGAGGATAGGGAAACTTGGCTTGATAGGGTCAATTTTCATTTAGAGTAGATGCTACAAAGGGCCAACAGGGACAATCAAATCTAGGCACATGGCTCGCCATTACAAGGCTCGGAACAAGATTTGCAACATAAGAGTCAAGCAAATGAAGATAAGGCTAAAACAAGAACTCAAAGGCAAAAAGGAGGGTGATAAGCTTAGGTTGCTTGCTGAAGCTTCCTTGGCTGACCCAGACACTTGATGGTGGTGGTCTCCCATAAATTTTGAGCAATTTTGAGCAAGTTTTGAGAATTTTTGCGTTTTTGAAGAATTTAGCAGTTTTTGACACAGAAATTTTGGCTCTGCGATTTTCCTAGGGGCATCCAAAGAGGAAAATTTAGGTATGTTCTATGCTAGAGAAATTATTTCAATTTCTTTTCCACATTAGCAATCACATCAGCATAAAGTAAACTACAGATAGAACATAAATATAAATCGCAAAAGACAAGCCAAGACAAGAGGACACAAGATGTGGCGCTAGCTAGGGACAAACCCCACAATGTGGGGAAACCCTTGATCAATTCTTCTTTTATGTTCTTCAAAGTTCAACAAAGAAAGTGAGAGAGATAGTACATTTACAATAGAATTCAATCACTTTGACTTTTGATATCGTCATGAATTCAGTTGAAGACATATTGCTTCAACTGATTCTCTAAGGTGACTCGTTCACCTATCATAGTGCTGCATCTTGTCTATTTGCTGCACGTTACTGTGTGACACCTTGCTATACTGTCACATGTGTTGAACCTTAATGATTGAGCTGCTCTCATCTTCATGCTGCTCATCATGCTACACCTTCCATGGTCTTATTCATCATCAAGCTGCCTATGCTCATGATCTCATTCATCATTATGCTGCCCATGCTCATATCACCATGCATTAATATGTTGCCCATGCTCATATCATCATGGATCAATATGCTACCCATGCTCATATCATCATGCTGCTTATTATGCTGCCCATGATCTCATACATCATGTTTCCTTCCTTCGGAGACAGATCCTCCGGCTGTTTCGGAAGTTCTCGGTAGTTCCAGCTTTTCCGGCAGTTCCGACTTTTCCGATAGTTCTGACAGTTTCGGCATTTCTGACATTTCCGACTTTTCTGGCTTTTCCGCCTTTTCCGGTATTTCTAGCTTTTCTGACAGTTCCAGCTTTTCCGGCAGTTCTAGCTTTTCTGGATTTTCCGACTTTTTTTGGCAGTTCCAGCTTTTCCGGCTTTTCCGGCTTTTTCGACAGTTCCAGCTTTTCCGGCTATTCCGACAGTTCCAACTTTTCTTGCTATTCTAGTAGTTCCGACATTTCCGGCTTTTTCGGCTTTTCTAGATTTTCGGTATTTATGGCTTTTCCAATTGTTCCAGCTTTTCTGGCTTTTCCAGCTATTCCTGTAGTTCCGACTTTTCCAGCAGTTCCGACAATTTCAGCGTTCCCGGTTGTTCCGGCTTTTTCGGTATTTTCGGCTTTTTTGGCTTTTTCGACTTTTCCAGCTTTTCCTTAGGATTTCTCCTCCTACTAAAACCCAAAGACAAGTAGATAGAGGAAGAGATCCAAGTGTGTGTAGAAATAACTTGAAGTCCTCTTCTATTTATACTAAAATGTAGAGATTGAATAGACATGACTGTTGGCCTTCTGAGCCTACATAAGTTGCTGGCCGACTTAACAATTTGTCCGTAACATAAATAAATTCATAACTTCATAAATACTTATCGGAATTGGATGATCTTTAGATCAATCCTACACCTCTCAATGAGAGGGATCCAAGAAAATTATCAGCTGCCATAATTAATATGACCCACATGGAGTTTGGCCCTAGTTGCCAATTTTAACAACATGGCTCACCATTACAAGACCCAGAACAAGATTTGCAACATAAGAGTCAAGCAAATGAAGACAAGGCTAAAACAAGAAATGAAAGGCAAAAGGGAGGGTGATAGGCTTAGATTGCTTGCTGAAGCTTCCTTGGCTGACCCAAACACTTGATGGTGGTGGTCTCCCATAAATTTTGAGCAAGTTTTGAGAATTTTTGCATTTTTGAATAATTTAGCAGTTTTTGACACAAAAATTTTGGCTCTGCGATTTTCCTAGGGGCATCCAAAGAGGAAAATTTAGGTATGTTCTATGCTAGAGCAATTTATTTCAATATTCTTTTCCACATTAGCAATCAAATTAGCATAAAGTAAACTGTAGATAGAACATAAATATAAATCACAGAAGACAAGCCAAGACAAGAGGACATAAGATGTGGCGCTAGCCAAGGACAAACCCCATAATGTGGGGAAACCCTTGATCAATTCTTCTTTTATGTTCTTCAAAGTTCAACAGAGAAAGTGAGAGAGAGTACATTTACAATAGAAGTCAATATTTTTTACTTTTGATATCATCATGAAATCAGTTGAAGACATATTGCTTCAACTAATTCTCTAAGGTGACTCGTTCACTTATCATAGTGCTGCATCTTGTCTATTTCCTGCACATTATCATGTGACACCTTGTTGTACAGTCACATGTGTTGAACCTTGATGACTGAGTTGCTCTCATCTTCATGCTGCATCTTCCATGGTCTTATTCATCATCAAACTGCCCATGCTCATGATCTCATTCATCATTATGCTGCCCATGCTCATATCATCATGCATCAATATGCTGGCCATGCTCATATCATCATGCATCAATATGCTGCCCATGCTCATATCATCATGCTGCTTATTATGATGCCCATGAACTTATACATCATGTTGCCTTCCTTCGGAGACAGATCTTCTGGTTGTTTCGGCAGTTCCCAGTAGTTCTGGCTTTTCCGGCAGTTCTGACAGTTCCGACATTTCCGGTCCGACATTTCCATCGTTTCCAGTATTTCTGGCTTTTCCGACAGTTCTAGCTTTTCCGACAGTTTTGACTTTTCTGGCTTTTCCGGCAATTCCGGCTTTTCTGGCTTTTCCGTCTTTTTCGACAGTTCCAGCTTTTCCAGCTTTTCCAGCTTTTCCAGTAGTTTCGGCTTTTTCAGATTTTCCAGCTTTTCCAGTAGTTCTGGCTTTTCCAACAGTTCCAGCTTTTCTGGCTATTCCGGTAGTTCCAGCTTTTCTGGCTATTTCGACAGTTCTGGCATTTCCGACTTTTTCGGCTTTTCCGGCTTTTTTGGTATTTCTGGCTTTTCCAACTGTTCCAGCTTTTCCGGCTTTTCTGGCTATTTCGGCAGTTCCGACTTTTCCAGCAGTTCCAACAGTTCTGGCATTTCTGGCTTTTCCGGCTTTTCCCGTTTTTCCTTAGGATCTCTCCTCCTACTAAAACCCAAAGACAAGTAGAGAGAAGAAGAGATCCAAGTGTGTGTAGAAATGACTTGAAGTCCTCTTCTATTTATACTAAAACATAGAGGTTGAATAGACATGACTGTTGGGCTTCTGAGCCTACATAAGTCGCTGGCTGACTTAACAATTTGTCTGTAACATAAATAAATTCATAACTTCATAAATACTTATCGGAATCGGATGATCTTTAGATCAATCCTACACCTCCTAATGAGATGGATCCAATAAAAATATCAGCTACCATAAATAACATGACCCACGTGGAGTTTGGCCCTAGTTTCCAATTTTAACAACATGGCTCACCATTACAAGACCCGAAACAAGATTTGCAACATAAGAGTCAAGCAAATGAAGACAAGGCTAAAACAAGCACTCAAAGGCAAAAAGGAGGGTGATAGGCTTAGGTTGCTTGCTAAAGCTTCCTTGGCTGACCTAGACACTTGATGGTGGTGGTCTCCCATAAATTTTGAGCAATTTTGAGCAAGTTTTGAGAATTTTTGCATTTTTGAAGAATTTAGCAGTTTTTGACACAGAAATTTTGGCTCTGCGATTTTCCTAGGGGCATCCAAAGAGGAAAATTTAGGTATGTTCTATGCTATGGAAATTTATTTCAATTTCTTTTTCGCATTAACAATCACATCAACATAAAGTAAACTGCAGATAGAACATAAATATAAATCGCAGAAGACAAGCCAAGACAAGAGGACACAAGATGTGGCGCTAGCCAGGGACAAACCCCATAATGTGGGGAAACCATTGATCAAATCTTCTTTTATGTTCTTCAAAGTTCAACAGAGAAAGTGAGAGAGATAGTACATTTACAATAGAAGTCAATCACTTTGACTTTTGATATCGTCATGAATTCAGTTGAAGACATATTGCTTCAACTGATTCTCTAAGGTGACTCGTTCACCTATCATAGTGTTGCATCTTGTCTATTTGCTGCACATTACCGTGTGACACCTTGTTGTATTGTCACATGTGTTGAACCTTGATGACTGAGCTGCTCTCATCTTCATGTTTCTCATCATTCTGCATATTCCATGGTCTTATTCATCATCAAGCTGCCCATGCTTATGATCCCATTCATCATTATGCTGCCCATGCTCATATCATCATGCATCAATATGCTGCCCATGCTCATATCATCATGTTGCTTATTATGCTGCCCATGATCTCATACATCACACTGCCTTCCTTCGGAGACAGATGCTCCGGCTATTTCGGCAGTTCCCGGTAGTTCCAGCTTTTTTGGCAGTTCCGACTATTCCGGCAGTTCCAATAGTTCCTGCATTTCCAGCATTTTCGGCTTTTCCAGTATTTTCGAATTTTCTGGCATTTCCTGCTTTTCCAGCAGTTCCGGATTTTCCGAAAGTTCTGGGTGCAACTCCAGCTTTTCTGACTTTTCCGATAGTTCCAGCTTTTCTGGATTTTCCAGCAGTTCTGGCTTTTCTGGCAGTTTTGGATTTTCCAGCTTTTCTGGCTTTTCCGGCAATTCCAGATTTTTTAGCTATTTCGGCAGTTCTAGATTTTCTGGCTATTCTGGCAGTTCCGACATTTCCGACTTTTTCGGCTTTTCTAGATTTTTCGGTATTTCTGGCTTTTCCAGCTGTTCTAGATTTTCTAGCTTTTCCAGCTATTCCGGCAGTTCCAGCTTTTCTGGCAGTTCCGATAGTTCTGGCATTTCCGACTTTTTTGGCTTTTTCAGCTTTTTCAATATTTTTGGCTTTTCTGGCTTTTCCGGCTTTTCCTTAGGATCTCTCCTCCTACTAAAACCCAAAGACAAGTAGAGAGAGGAAGAGATCCAAGTGTGTGTAGAAATGACTTGAAGTCCTCTTCTAGTTATACTAAAACGTAGAGGTTGAAAGAACATGACTCTTAGGCTTCTAATCCTACATAAGTTGCTGGCTGACTTAACAATTTGTCCGTAACATAAATAAATTCATAACTTCATAAATACTTATCGGAATCAGATGATCTTTAGATCAATCCTACACCTCTCAATGAGAGAGATCCAATAAAAATATCAGCTGCCATAAATAATATGACCCACGTGAAGTTTGGCCCTAGTTGCCAATTTTAACAACATGGCTAACCATTACAAGACCCGGAACAAGATTTGCAACATGAGAGTCAAGAAAATGAAGACAAGGCTAAAACAAGCACTCAAAGGCAAAAAGGAGGGTGACAGGCTTAGGTTGCTTGCTGAAGCTTCCTTGGCTGACCCAGACACTTGATGGTGGTGGTCTCCCATAAATTTTGAGCAATTTTGAGCAAGTTTTGAGAATTTTTGCATTTTTGAAGAATTTAACAGTTTTTGACACTAAAATTTCGATTTTCCTAGGGGCATCCAAAAAGGAAATGGTCAGAACTTTTGGATTCACAATGATGAGTACATGCTCCCTGTGCATTTGCTAAGATTTTGGAGCAAAATTAGTCAACCAAAAGGTCAAAAAACACCCAAAAAATGACTTTTCTGCCCATGTTGCTGCGCACAGAAGCAGTCTTGGGACAAATCAAAATAAAGGCATATTTAGAAATTAGACAGGACAGGCTTTCCAATGAGTTATCATGAGCTCAATTTGGACATTGGGAAGGCCTCCAAAATGGTCCTGCAAAAAGCGTTGCGCATAGAGCTTGGGCGCTGCGCATAGGGCAATTTTATCCTGAATTTTCACTTCACTGTGCCATCACTGTAATTTTGAGTTTTCTCTCATGGATGATGTTTTTATTGATGTAAATGGTAACTAGGCATGTAAATAGGATGGATAATAGTTACTAGAAGGTAGATTCATTAGATCAAAAGTTATCTTGAGGACAAATGAATCAGTTTCCTCCCTTTTAGAGGCAAGTTGTTAGGTTGCCTAGATTCCAGTTTCTTGTTCAGTTTTTGATGGATTAGTTCCTCATCCTAGGGATTCGACCCCTGAGGATGGGAGGAGGTTGAATCAATGTCTATATCTTCTTCTTCTTTCTCATTGTAAAGGGTTGGACTCAGCTGGATGCTTATGCTTTGAGTAGACATCATTTTGTATCCATTTTAGCAGGAGATTAATGAAAAATTGCAGTTATTTCTTTGGGATCCATGTGGTATGATGCTTAGTTTAGTTTTCCTTATTTTTTCATGTGTTAAAATGTATTGTTGACTCAATTTCATCTTTTCATGCTCTTTATGTGAATGTATATTGTCTGAAAGGTAGAATCCATAACTTCTATGCTCTGTTTTTGGGTAGACATTTCATAGTCTATGTTTTCTTCAGTTTAGGAAGAATCCATGTTGCTTACATGGTCTTTCTAGCTCATCACCTGTCTTGAATAACCTCACCCATAAAACCCTAGAGTGCTAAGCCTTGTGCCTAACTTGCCCCATTGAACACCCTGCAATTTTGACCTAATTTCCTTGCCCTAACTGTTTGGCTCCTCCTGATCCAACAAAACCTTTCAAAATCAATTTAAACCTTGTGCTACTATACCTAACCTAATATCATTTTCTTGATCCAGTCATCTTGGCTGAGATCTTTACGGAGAGAGCCCTCTCCTAGCATAGTAGGGCTAGCTACTTGGCTAAGCGTGGTTTGTGGTTACCCTAGCATTGCCTTCCTTCAGCTTGAGGTTCAATCCAAGTGATAACATAGTGGCGACCATACTGGGGAACGAGCGAAAGGTTTCATATTCCCTAGGAAATATCATCAAAGTTCAGATCTAGATCTGATTGTTGATGGTGGACAACGATTAGACATAGGAAAGCTGAAATTATTCACGCGGTGACTCCAAATCAGTTTCAAGATCATATCCAAAGACTCCATTGGAGGATGAACCCGACCAACAGAAACATGAAAGGACAATATGGAAAGATCAGGTATTCAAGTTGGAATTTCATCAAAGACATTATGTTCTTTGTCATCAATTATTTTTTCTCTTTTCCCGAGAATGTCAAAAAGGTTTTACAATGTATACTGTATTTGAGAAAATATCCTAGACTTGCATGTGATTCATTCGCTTTAAATATTGTGAAAACAAATTCTTTGTACGCCTTTGATCTTGATCAATACCTTTATCCTGAATCTTATGATGACCATCTTCAACTTGATGAGCCTAAAGAGACCAAGACTGATTCTACAGCTTCTGTACATACTCCTACACCTTGTAAAATTCTAGATCAATAAAAACCAATCATCTTACCTCCTATACTCCATGCTTTCCCTGAAAATCATTACCTATACCATTAGGCCCCTATACTACTAGTGTAACCCCTTATTGTTATTAGTACAACCCCCTTATTATATTGTTGTATCCATGTAGTCTCCATATTTTTACTATTGTGTCCCATAGAAGCCCACTATTGTTATTATTGTGCCCTTACATTATTATTGTTATGTTGGCTTTGATTATATTATGATCCCTTAGAATCCTATATATAGAAAGGAGGTCTTGTCATTTGTATTATCCAAGAATTGTTCATTTGTGTAATGTAAAGGAGGTTGCCCCCTCGAAGAGGCTGAATTCTAAGGTGTTGATCTATCTTTTCTATCTTTTTGTGAGCTGGTTTCATAACATATACCTGTCAGGGTTTGATGGTGAATATGACAATATCATTGTTGAGAGACATATGCAGAATTTTGAGACTTTCCTCGACCTTTTTGAAGTCGACAAAGAGGATGTCAGTATCAAGCTATTCACTCTTTCTTTACAATGAAAAGTCAAGAGTTGGTTGAAAAACCTGCCTGATGCGAACATCTCAGATTTCCAGTAGTTCATCAAAGTTTTTCTCGACAAGTGGGTGGTCAAACAAAACCCTTTCTTGATTCTAGAAGAGTATAACCAACTAAAAAGACTTGCCAAGGGAGATAGTACAACAATTTTCTTCTAGGTTTAACCAAGTCTATTTTTCGATGCCTGCTAATATAAGGCCTCCTCCTGGATCTGCTCTCTTGCACTACCCAGATGCCTTTGATCTGGAAATGGAGTTTCAGCTGAGGCAAATGAACCTTGCAACACTTGAAGAGATGTAGAACAATGCAGTAGATGTAGAGGCTAGTCTGTTGATCAGAAGGGAAAAGTTGAAGGAAGAAGAGAGGGAGAACATTATAGAGCACCTAACATCTTCAGAGGTAAAGCTCGACATTTTGGTAAGTAAAATGGAAGAAATGATGCAAAGAATCACCTCGAGAGTGAATTTTCTATTCAATATCACCATGACCCACCTGTCCCAGAAAAAGAAAAGATTTCTAGCCCTAATTTTTTTTTGCTAATCCTAGCTACCATAGATTTGAAAATGGATTTGTAGATCAATCTGAGGAGAAACAATCTGATAATATAATGTGTGTGATTGGTGACATTACTTATATTGAGGATTTTCCAAAGTTTGATCAGTTCGACAATTATTATGTTCTCCAAATAGAAGCTAATCTTGCAGAACAATCAACAACTATTTGCGGGAGGGGGAAGTTCAGTTTCAACGGCTCGAATATACTAATTAGCCGAAGCATATCAGTGATGACAAAAGTGCAGAAAATTTGGAAGTAAGTGAATAATATTTTCCTCTTTATTTTAATTCATTTCAGTTCATGAGAGGTAACTTTGATGTGATCAGAAATGAGCACTCATTGAGTTTTGATCTTGAAAATCAAGAGGATAATCAAATTTTTGATCAGAGCTCCTTACCCTTGTGTTTCTCCTCATTTGAAAAAATAAGAGAAAACTATAAGCAAGCAGATAAGCGAGTGGTCAACACTATAAATGATAAACCTTCTCATGAATTGGTTGAGGAAATCATTTGTGACATAGAAGCCTCCCTAGCTCTATATTTGTAGCCACCAAGTTCCATTGAATTTTAAATTGCAGATGAAGGCTTGGAAGCTGAAACATATGATCAAATTATGAAAGAGGACTCTATACAACTATGTTTTGAAACATTTCAATTTTTAAAGAAAAAATTCCATAATATCTCTAAAGAAAAGGATGAGTAGCCTGTAGAGTGTCATGTAGTCTCACTAAAACTGATGGAAAATAGGTTGCAACAATCTTTGCAAGTTTTTCAGGACCCAATAGCTGATGTGTTGGATGATATCTGTAGTAAAATTCCTTCTCCATTAGCTAACTATGGGCCTAAAAAGAATGTTGATATAAACTTGATCCGACACCCGACTTCATTGTCTTGTTCAACAGGAGTTTCATTACAAAGCTCATACCAATATTTGCAGTCATATCAAGAGAGTAATGAAGAAGTTTTTTGTTTTGTTGTTGATCATCAAGAAAAAATAGTCATTCATAAGTTTCAGGATACTTTTGTCAATTTTCTACAGTCATCAACGAAAGAAAACATAGATGTTAGGAAAATTTTAAAACGAAAGCACGAAGACTACCTAGAGTGGAGCAGTGACGTATTAGATAGGCTAGAAATCAATATGTATTCCTATGAAGATACTTTCGCAGCATTCTTGAGGTCAGCAGGTGGGCTCGTGCTTTGCAATTTCATCAAGATTCAATTTGTTGACAAATTTTCATGGGAGTTTCCTTTTAGTAGTTCTCTCTTCTTGCTCATAAAAAAGCACTTGCCGAGAATTCAAACAACAGCCAGAATTCTTACTTGGTTGCATTGGTTGTTTCATTTCACTTGATCAGGTGATGAATGGAACAATTAGAGTAGGTTTTATTGAATAAGATCCATTTTGAGCATCTTTTTCAGTTTGTCAGTCATGTTTTAGTATTGAGTCAGTTTTCAATTTAGTAAAAGTTAGTTTGTGTCTTTGAGTCATTAGTATTTAGTCATGTATTTCAGATTGACTCCATGCCCAATGGATAAGGCTACTTGGTCTACGATGTTCTTGGCACCTCCAAGGAGCTACCATCCCCAATGGAGCCAATGTTAGAGTTAGTATTTGCATACTGCCATCAGTGATCAAAATTTATCTTTACATATTCATTTTAGGTGTCCCACACATAATTTTTTTATCATTCCACTAGGTCATGCAAAAAAATTAGTCACTGATGGTAGTCCTAGTCCAAAAACATCACTTTTCCCTAAATGTGATTACATGCTAGCATAGTTTCATATCTTGTTGATTGTACATCATCCCATAAAGTTATTTTTATCATGCCATTTGTATCAATCATGACGTCATTATGTCATCTTGAAATTCAATCCTTCAAGGTCTCATTAAGTCTTTTAGGGTTTTCAAAGGTTTCATTAGGTATTTTAGGATTTTTCAAGGTTTCATTAGGTCATTAGGGTTGCCAAGGTTCCATTCCATTTCATAAGACCAGCAAGTAAAGGGTGATCAAATAACATCCCTTCACCATGTGAAGATGATTTGTAAAGAGACATGCTTATTTCATTATGTAATTTTATGTCTTTCAAATGTAATAAATTCACCATCCCAAGCTGTTAACTCAGTGTTCCAAAGATGCCAGACCATAAAAAGATCATTTTTTCAAAGGAAATAGTCAAGTGAAAGGGTAAATTTTCAAAGGGTTAAGTGCATGCCAAAGGGAGTTGTCTTTTCCCAAGGGTGTCCAAATCAACATTTTCCACAAGCACTAAAACCTAATTTCCTCACCCATTGAGCTAGGGTTGGCTATGGAATCAGAGACATTTGAGTATAGAGGCATAAGGGAGGTCATTTCAACAAGTATGAGGCCATTCTAACTCATACAAATCATGTCTCCATCATTTTTCAATAAGTCATTCCAAGGGACAAATCATTTGCCACACATAGGGTCGTTTTTCTTCAAACTATGTTTTAGACAAAACAGGGATGAATTTGGCAAACGTGAGAGAGGTTTTTGTCCATAATAGGCCAAATATGAAAATCCTCCTTCTATTTTTACACAAGTGTCATGGTTTTAGAGAAATGTCAAAAATACAGTGGCTACAAGAGAGTTGTTGCACTTCTACAATGAATTTGGGAAAATCAATTTGTCTTCTAGCTGGAATGTCCAAATGACTTTCTTGATAAGTCAAATGACAACTAGACTAGAATATATTTCCAATGAACTATCATGAGCTCAATTTGGAGTTTGGGAAGACCTCCAAAAGTTGCCTGTAACAACACTCTTCATTTTTTCACCCTCATTCTGCACTTTTTGACTAGGATTGGGAGAATTGACTTTTCAAGGGCTGTAATTGATCATTTTTAGTTCTTGATAGGTCCATTGTGTAGAAAAGAGAGATATATTTCCAAAAAGCTATCATGGGCTTAATTTGGACATCGAGAAAGCCTAAAAAAGTGGCCTAAAAAAAGCGTTGTGCATAGAGCTAGGGCACTTTGCATATGGATGGAGCGCTGCGCATAGGGCATGTTTTCCAGTGCAATTTTACACGGCGTTGCACACCTGTACAAGGCACTGTGCATAGGCCCAACAAGCACCAAAACCACCCTATCAATCATCCAAATTGCTTTTTTGCCACTTAGACCTTCTAAACAAGTAAGTGCACTCTTTGAACTATCCTCCCGACATTCAGTTCATGATTTTGAAGTTGGTTTTCTATTTAAAATTTCAAACCCTAGGTTGCCTACAAATCCCTCCACCTATTCCTTATATCCTAATTCCATCTAACAAATCCCTACACATATCCCTTATACCCTAATTCCCTCAAATCCCTTATACCCAAAATCCCCCAAATAAAATCCCTCCACCTATCCCCTATACCCTAATCCCCCAAACAAAATCCCTACACCTATCCCCTATACCCTAATCCCCAAAACAAAATCCTTAAACCCCTATTTACTAAACAATCCCTACCAAAAAATATCCTCCTTCTCACTCTCACATCATACATATCTCATCCTACATCGCACAAACTCCTCTCCCCTTCCCCTATCCCTATTCACCATAACTCACTTCTTGATTACCTTCTCTAGGGTTTCTAAAGTTTCAAATTCAAAAGACATGGATAAAGAGGATAGAGATTATGAGGGGGATGAAAATGGTGGCAGTGAAAGCATGGGAGATGAACCTCAGCAGCAAACAAAACCACATAAGGGAGCCAAAATTATTATAGAGGGGCTAGAAAGTTGTTTGTAGTGGATAGGCAAGTGTTAACTCCACTTGATGTGGAAGGGACCCTGCCTTCTTCATCATCTCATAGGTAAATTCTTTCTCCACAAAATGTGGAAGGGGCTTTGCCTTCTTCATCAACACAACAGGTACAACAGGTGCAGCGGGTGAATAAAGGGAAGGGAAAGATGCTGGAGGAAAGCCTCAATGATGAAGAGGAAAGGGAATTTGATTTGATGGAAGAAGATGAACCAAAATATCCACACATCCATCATGGCATTGAGATAGTCGACTTGGAGGCTCAAGATGAGGCAACAAACAAAAATATAACCATAAGGGAAAAAGATGCACAGATCCAAGCACTGATGGACAACTTGGCGAGAGCTAAGTATGTCATTTCATACCTTGAGCAAGAGAACAAGAAGCTAAGTGACAAAAAAGTCCTCATGGAGCTGGAACTTCTCAAAGCAAAGAGGCAAGGTGACAAAGGCAAGTCAGTAATGCAAGAAGAAGAAACCCCAGCCACCTTGACTACAAAACAAAGGCTTGAGAAGGAGATTGAGGATGATAGAGAAACTTGGCTTGACAAGGTCAATTTGCATTTGGAGAAGTTTCTACAAAGGGCCAATAGGGAAAATCAAATCATTAGGCACATGGCTCGCCATTACAGGACCCAAAACAAGATTTGCAACATACGAGTCAAGCAAATGAAGACAAGGCTAAAACAAGCACTCAAAGGAAAAAAGGAGGGTGATAAGGTTACGTTTCTTGCTGAAGCTTCCTTGGCTGATCCAAACACTTGATGGTGGTGGTATCCCACAAGTTTTGAGCAATTTTGAGCAAGTTTTGAGAATTTTTGCATTTTTGAAGAATTTAGTAGTTTTTGACACTAAAATTTTGGCTCTATGCGCAGTGCTACTAGTGCCGTGCTTTTCCTAGGGGCATCCAAAGAGGAAATGGTCAGAATTTTTGGATTCAAAATGATGATTGCATGCACCTTGTGCATTTTCTAAGCTTTTGGAGCAAAACTGGTCAACCAAAATGACAAAAAACACCCAAAAAATGACTTTTCTGCCCATGGCGCTGCACACAGAAGCAATCTGGGGAGAATCCGTTTTTGAGGCGTCAAATCAACTCAAAATGGGAAACTAAAGGTAGATTTCTAAAGTAGATAGGACAGGATTTCCAATGAGCTACCATGGGCTCAATTTGGACACTATGAAGGCCTCCAAAATGGTCCTGCAAAAAGCGTTGCACATAGAGCTTGGGCGCTGTGCTTAAGGCAATTTTATCCTGAATTTTTACTTCACTATGCCATCACTGTAATTTTAAGTTTTCTCTCATGGATGATGATTTTATTGATGTAAATGGTAACTAGGCATGTAAATATGATGGATAATAGTTACTAGAAGATAGATTCATTAGATCAAAAGTTATCTTAAGGACAAATGAATAAGTTTCCTCCCTTTTAGAGGCAAGTTGTTAGGTTGCCTAGATTCCAGTTTCTTGTTCATTTTTTGATAGATTAGTTCCTCATCCTAGGGATTCGACCCCTGAGGATGGGAGGAGATTGAATCAATGTCTATATCTTCTTCTTCTTCATTGTAAAGGGTTGGACTCAGCTGGATGCTTATGCTTTGAGTTGACATCATTTTGTGTCAGTTTTAACAGGAGATTAATGAAAAATTGCAGCTATTTCTTTGGCATCCATGTGGTATGATGCTCAGTTCAGTTTTCATTATGTTTTCATGTGTTAAAATGTATTTTTGACTCCATTTCATCATTTCATGCTCTTTATGTGAATGTATACAAGTTTGAAAGGCAGAATCCATAACTTCTATGATCTGTTTTTGGGTAGACATTTCACAGTCTATGTTTTCTTCAGTTTAGGAAGAATCCATGTTGCTTACATGCTCTTTCTAGCTCCTCACCTATCTTCAATCACCTCACCCATCAAACCCTAGAGTGTTGAGCCTTATGCCTACCTTGCCCCATCGAACACCCTGTAATTTTGACCTTATTTTCTTGCCCTAACTATTTGGCTCCTCTTGATCTAACAAAACCTTTCAAAATCAAATCAAACCTTGTGCTACTATACCTAGGCTAATATCATTTTCTTGATCCAGTCATATTGGCTGAGATCCTTACGAAGAGAGCTCTCTCCTGGCCTAGTAGGGCTAGCTACCTGGCTAAGCGTGGTTTGTGGTTTCCCTAGCATTGCCTTCCTTTAGCTTAAGGTTCAATCTAGGTGATAACACCTCCAACTACCACTGTAACATTAATATCAAACCATAAACTTTTGTTAAATCACAGAACGGTTATAACACACCAAACCATATTTAAAACACACCATGTATAATACTTAAAAACACAACTTGTATAATATTTATTGGCCGGTGGGAATCGAACCTGACTGGCGTCGTGGCCGGCCCGCTCGACAGGCGGCCCAACCCAAACTGCGTCCACTTAAAATGTGCCCGCACAAATATAACCAAACTACCATTTACCATATGTATGACAACGGTTACACATACCTTATGTAAAAACAAATAAAATATAACTACGTGACTATTTTGAGAGGAGCGAAATTTTATCCCCCGACCTCCAACCATTTTTTATCTTGGCCACTATGCCAAATTTCCCCATGTGGTAAAGCCTGCCCTTGAGTTTGTATAAGAGCAACATTTCAAAATTCGTTGGGGTAGCGGATTGGAGAATCGAGAGAGGAGCGGAGCCAACACATTTTTATTGCAAAGGCGGAACCATGCCTAGGAGGAACCATGATTTTCAGTTCTAGGAGGCAGAACTATGATGGCACGCATTTCGAGAGAGATTCTTAAAGAATATTCTCTTGATGCTTGGAGATTCTTCGGGGAGATAAAAGTTCTTTTTGTTAGAATGTAATCATGTTTACAGTCATTTTTCTCAGATTTTCACAGGGAACACAATGGCGATGTCATATTCGCATTTGAGCAGTAGATTTGTAGATTCCGAGCAGAGGAGAATCTTGAGGGAATCTTCTATATTCCTTGGAGGTTGAAATTCGCCAGATCCAGAATGCAGCCAACTTTATACTCATTCTTCTCAGAATTTCGTAAGGATGTCAATGGTGAGATTGGTTTTTTTATTTGAGTTGCAGATCTCCAATCAACTCAGAGGAGGGAATCTTTGGAGAATCACGAGGGAATCTAAAAGATTCCTAGAGGCGCAGATTTTTCCGGTGTCAAAATTCAGAAAATTGATAGTCGATTTTACAGCCCTCGACGACAAAAATTTAGTGGTGTTGTCAGTTTTTTCATCTGAGCCTTCTATGTTTCGACCATTTTTCAGATTGTACTGGCGATGTCAGATTTCAGAGTGTGGACAATCAATCTTATGCCATTCAATGCCACAATTTTGATGGTGCATTCAAATCCAACAACTGAGCATTCCATTCTTAAGCCAACACTATAGTTGAGGTATATGGAGTGTTGTTGTCATGTACTTCTTTGATCATTTGTTGTGAGATGTGCTATGTTGTTTCGATTCCTGCTTGATGTATGATGCAGAATATTTGTGTCTATTTAATGTGAAGATGAACTTTTAGAAATGGAGGATTACACTATCGGGCCTGAAAAACATGAAGAAATAGTGAAAAACAAAGCTATCGGAGGCTTGAACAATGATGCACAGGAGCTGTCAGATCTGGCCGATTAATGGTCCAGATCCGATCGACATATCGCAATCAGAGTTGGCAAGCGGAGGCTACAGTATTGAAGTTGCCACTGTGATGAGCATGAGTCAACGAGGACCGTCGATCAAGTGCGCAGATCGACAGCCCAGGTTATATCACAATATCACATCGACAACATACAAAGGAGCGCTTACCAATGACCCGGGGACTATGTGATATGCGATTGTGATCAATCGCATCGCAATATCGCGTCGGAGCATTACAAAGGCATTTTATTTTGTTAGCATAGACCCAGATTTTGTGTCACAAGATGTCTACCTGGGTGTGCCCAAACTTGGTTTAAATTCTCCATCTCCTTTATTGAAAGACACAATTTTTATCGGTGCCAATAGATCATGCCTTTAAACTTCTACAAACATTCTCCGCGCCTTGATATGCCTAGGGATGCTTTTATGGTGTAATATGGTGGACCTCCCTATGCTTGCCTTTACCACTAAAACAGTACGAAATAGGCGAATTTCGATCCCTTTAGGCCCCTCTGCTTCAGTCCCTTTCTGTGATTTGTTTCATATGACCGGGGGCTAGAACCAAGGGCTTAGCCCAAAGGCGTCAGAGCCTTTAAAAGCCTGTCTAGGGGCATTTTTCCTTTGTATTTGAAATCCTGCACTTCGGTAATTTAACACTATATCACACAAAATCGGAATATCACAAGGGTTCTGAGTGGTAACCCCGCCAATCACCGATAAGCCGTACTTCCACGTGGAGGAGAGATAAAGGGGGCACCTGCCCTTGGTTTTTCCATCGTTTTCCTTTGTTACACCTTTTCGGCCTCCCCCCACAATTTTACACTATATTGCACCATCGGTGTATTACAAGGTTTTATGAGTGGTAATCCCCGTAGATCATCAATTGTGATGCCCTGGACCCTCCAATCGTTGATACCTGGATTGTTGACGTCATTATTGCCACTTGGCACCTCCTAAGTGGTGACGCGTGTCACCCAAAAATACCCCCATAGGACCCCTGAAAGTGTGGTATATGAGCACCATGTGTGCTTCCGTACCACCACGTCATCTCTATACTGCCACATGGAAGAGAGAGAAAAAGGCCCGCTGATCCCTATTTTTGCATTAAATTCCTTTGTTAATTGTTTTCGGCCCTCCCCGACGATTTTACACTGTATCGCAAAATCACAATATCTATGGGTATAACAGAGGAATAACCCCTTTTTTCCATTGATTGTCGATACCCAAGAGCCACCGATTGCAGATAACTATACTGCCATAGACTCGCCGATATGCCTGAAATGTCGATATACTGTGCCGCTCCACTTAGACCCCCACCGATATCCGATTTGTGATATCAGTGATCGGTTGATAGCCGATTTCACAGGCCTCCATGTTTCTGAGTAGGAAAGATAGTCAGTCGGTGATTGCAATGAGCTCTCGGACCTTCGATACATGATTTTCCCTTATATTTGATCATTTTATCCTTGCTTCCTTGCTTTCCAAAGGTAGATTTAACAGGCCATATCTTGTGATCCAGAAGTCCATTCTTGGACTTCCATATACCATTGGAAAGATATTTTTGAACATTGTGAAATGGAGAGGGTCCAATTAAGCTTTGACGTATTCTATGGCCTGGGAAGGTGGCTGCAAACTTCACTGTTGTTGGGCAACCTTGACCAACTGAAACCCACAATGTAGTGAGTGACAATAGGATGAACTTCCGATAGAATCCTGCCAAGCCATGGAAACTCCTCACATCAAATGCACATTTTGGTGTTAGCCATTCAAGAGTTCCCTTCACTTTCTCAAATTCCATATTCAGTACTTCATTTGAAACTTTGAATTCCAAGTATACCAAATTTCGTTGCATAAAGGTACACTTCTTCAAGTTTATAAGTAACTTCTCCTCTTTCAAGCATTGCAAGACAACTCTCATTTGCTCCACATGCTTAAATTTAATTTTGATGTAAATTAATAAGTTATCAATATTGTTGACATCTAATATTTGGGATTAGGTAAATCCATGTAAATATTGTAAATAAAAAAATAAATTGAATCGGACGATGAAGATACATTGGGATATGAAATCCAATAGCCTCCCTTTCCATGTATACATCTATGCTCTATCTTAATGAAAATGCAACAATTACATTCAGAGTTACTCCTGGCTTTACATGGTATCAGATCCAACCCCCATTTTTAGCATTTCCTCCCCTATAAATCCTATCTACTACCATTAATCTCTGTTATATTTTCCCTATGGTCATTTCTATCCTCTATCCTTGTGTTTTTGAGCTAAGCATTAATTCCAAACATGTTTATTGACTGTGGTATGCTTTAATTATTTACACAGTCGAGGAGTGAAGGTCATTTTATTTCAATGAATGCATGGTGTGCGTTCCTTTAGATTCTGGTCAAAATTATTGTCATTGCGTTGATATTATTTGTGAAAGTTGAATAAAATTGGTTCATCATTTCTCATATGCTATTCCGTAGGTGTGTATGCTTGTTTGTGTGTGGAGTGTTAGCTGACTAAGAATTGAGACTTGGCTACTCAATGTGGTAGTGTTTCCCAGGTGGTGTCACTGTAGAAGTGTGGGTTGGAATACAAGTTGTCTTCTTAAGGGGCTTGGACCTAGGTTCAAAACGTACTGCACACCAACAAAACCCTCAACCACTAGCCCTTTTAGCAACGACCTATAATCATATCACAATCTCACCCGAAGTGGTTATGGGAGGTTGCAAAACCAGGTTTCTATAGCCAAAGGGATACTGTGTTGTGGTATCTGTGTATTATCTTATGTTTTATACTGATCTACAACTTCACATACATAAAATACTTCGCGTCGATGCTTTACTTCAGATATTTTCACTTATTATATAAATGTACCAGAGAAAAATATAACATGTATACTTTCACATAAATAAGTAAAAAGCATGCATATCAGTACATATGAACATAGATTATGACTACAGATATGCAAGACTTTGCTAAAACTTCTTCTTCTTTATTAAGATAGATATTTCAATATATACAACTTCTTTGACCTACGCACCCAACTATAGGTGGTTTGCACTCAGCTGTAGACTCTTCCAAGGCCTTTGTACACTCAGTTGTGGAGCCTTCCCTTTAAGGCCCAAAATATAGATTAAAGGAAGAAGATATGATCAATTCATCTACATCTTTATCCTTGACAAAGCATTACATGTCTTTAAATACATTACATTGCTACAAAAACCATGGTCCACATACCATGGATTCGACAAAACAATGAACTAAAACCTCTATACCCCTTACAAAATGAGGGGCTTCAACCCACCCCAAAGCCCCTGGACACTTGCATGCTAAATACAACTTCGCGGAATTTTCACACTCCGCTCCTCAAAATTCGGAGTCTTTGACCAAAACTGGGCCAAGTTGGGTCGTGCCCAACACAAGCCCAAGTGGTGGTTTGTTCTATTTTTGCATGTATTGTATGATCGTTGCTCTGGGCTTCCTGTTCTTTGACATATATCACACGCTCGACAAAATTCTTTTGCATCCTTATGTATTGTGGGCCACCATAACCCAACTCTCAAGATTTTCTACACAATGGCCTTTCCTACATAGTGTCCTCTTGCGAGTCCTTTATGAGCTTCTGCTAGAATACTATGCCTTTCATGTTCTAGGACATATCTTCACAGTATTTCATCCCATCCCATTTTGTACAAGTTTCCTGCAATCAACGTGATATAAACTACTTTTACCACCAATTCTTTCTTCTGTTGTGTATTGTACTCCGCAGGTGCCATTCCTATGGCCAAAAACTAAATAATATCCATGAAGTGATCATCCATGACCCTGATTGTGAACAACTACACGTCAGGTAGGTTATCTTTGATACTGGTGGGTTCTTCTCCTATCTCCAATCTCAACAAATGATCAGGCCTGACATTCAATCTTCCTGGCTTGACTACAACCTCAAAATCATACTCCTGGAACAACAACAACCATCGATAGATTTTTCCTCCTAAAATAGGCTTATTCACCAAATATTTCAGTGCAGAGTGATCAATGAACATCTTGATATGTGCTCCCAACAAGTAGTGCCTAAAATTCTACAATGCATAAACCAAGGCTAACCCTTCTCTTTATGTTGTAGTATAGCTCTTTTCCACCATGGATAATTTTTAGCTTGCGAAAACTATGGGGTGATCAACTTCACCTGTTCTTGGTTGTGTCAACACTATACCCAATGCTATGCAAGATGCATAGACATGTACATGAAATTCCTCATTCCAGTCCGAAAAAACTAAGATCGGCACAGCTACCATCTTCTCCTTCAGTATATCCAAACTCTTCTGACATTCTTCGTCCCATTTAAAAGTGACATTTTTCTTCAATAACTTCTCCATTGGCGCAGTTATCTGCACATAACCCTTTATAAACTTTCTATAATAGCTGGTGTGTCCAAACGTCATGCACAATTGTCTCACTATTGCCGGTGTTGGCAAGTTCACAATGACTGTTATCTTTGCAGGATCCACCAACAAACCTTGTTTGCACACAATATGCCCCAAGAGTATGCCACAAGGCACACAAAATATACACTTCTTCAAGTTAAGTGAGATATGATGATTCCTACATGTATCCAGCGTAAGCCTTAAGCTCGCAATATGCTTCGTTAATAGCCCAAGGACTCTCCAATCATCGAAGTAAAATTCAAAAAATTTGTGTGTGTACTCCTTAAATGTTGTGACTACAAATCTAAAAAATATGGTAGGCACATTCTTCAAGCCAAAAGGCATCATCGTGTACTGAAATGAGCCCCACTCTATTGCAAAATTTGTCTTATGTCTATCTCCTGCCGCAATTCTAATCTGATGGTAACCTGAAAAGCCATCTATGAAAGAATAGGCCTTGTGACCTCCTACATTATCCAATACTTCATCTGTAAATGGTGTAGGGAAAGGGTCATGCACACATGCATCATTTAGTTTCCTCAAGTCAACACAAATTGTAATCTCTCCTTTAGTCTTCTTTTCCTAAACTACGATAGGAGTTACCCATTCAAAATCTTCGACAAGTTCAATGATCCCTACTACTAGCATTTTGTCTAGTTCTTCCTTCACTTTTTCTTTGTATTTCAGATTCAACCTATAGGGTATCTGCTTCATAGGCTTCACATAAGGTTTAAGAGGGATCCTAATAACTCCTAGGTCCCTTAATATGCCCTTCATTTCTGAAAATTTCATAGGGAATAGCTCTTGGTATTCATGAAGAAACTCTGTGATTTTACTAACTATATCTATGTCCCAATAGTCTCCAATCGTTGCGAACTTTGGGTGTTCCTCTATCCCAATATTCACTTTCTATGTTTTTACTAGTTGTGTTATATCCAATATTTCTGGTTCTGGTCCAACAACTTCGCGATGTCCTTCCAATTATGGTATATCAATTTTGCACAGATCTTTATCTTCTTCGGCAATGATATTATAACATTCCAATGCATTTTATAACTGCTAATCATGCTGCCAAGTTAATGGAACTTCATTCTCAAAAATATTTTCTTTGATTACCAGAAGAGCTGAATCTATACACGAACAATCATCTTCAGAACTGAATTTTAGCATGAACCCTTCAACCAAATCTATCAAGTTCACAGTTTCATGTCGCATATCTGTTTCAAGATACCAATTCATAGGAATAGTTTCTAGTGTGTGGATAAACCCATGTACCTACTCTTGTTCTAGAATTTCTTTCCAAAGTGATGTGCAGCGATGAATATGCTCCCGAGGATAAACCTTACCATCATACTTTACTTCTATTTCTATGTTGATTGAGAAAAATATGATCCAAATTAATATTCGACACTGTTGCCAATCTGCTATATTTCTTTTATGAGTACCCCACCATCTAGCAGGTGTACCCTTCAGGGCTACATCCAAAGCTTGCAACCTCTGTTCTTCTGGTATTTCTCTTTCATATTCTTCAATAAACAATCTTACATCTTTGATCCCATCATAATAAGGCAGATCACATACCTCATAGGTTATGCAGCAAAGTGATTTTGTGGTAGAAACTTCATATAACCTATTCTACCAATTTTCCAGTTCTTCCTCAAAATCTGAAGTACAAGAATTGTCCTATTCCCAGCTCAATTTTCCATCTGCAGTGGGATTAATCCAATATTCCTCCTTAGTTTTTATCTAGTAAATGTTTTTGACATCTGTGTCACAATTCTCATCCCAAACAGGCTATGTATAGCACACTCCTTCTGAGGGGTCTAGAGGGACAATGACCCTCATATTTTCTTTTTCTAATGTTATATGTCTCTTCTTTAAATTGATTATCACTAAATTATCGAAAGCCCAATCCAATCCAAGAAGCATTGGATAAGGGTTGTTATCATCTATAATTCCAAACACTTCGAAGTCTGCAATGGTTCAAACTCCTTCAATGTCTACTATGACGGTAGATAGCCTTCCCATAGGGATAACCTTTTGTTGATTTGTCATCCTTAACTATATTAGCGACCACTGTAAGTTAAGTCTTCCCATTAACTCCCAAGTTTTTTTAGGTAACACATTGGCATCAGATCCTAAATCCATGATTAACTGATCCATATCATATTCCCTAATATGTGCAGTTAATCTCATTTCCTTTCTCATTCTCTTCTTGTGTCGATGTAAAATTTTCAGTGCACACAGATCGCTTCGTGGTACCTCTTTATCAGTGTAGGAGTCTATCAACTTCTGGATTCCTTTGATAGCCTTCTGATTCCTCAAAAACTTCATGCAAGTTTGTGAAAAAGACTTCAAAATACTCGGATTTAATTCTTGCATCAAATTAGACACTTTGTCGCAGTCCTTCTTTAGCATTAACTTCAATTGCGCACTAGATTTTGAAGCCCTAGCATCCATGAAGCTTCACTTTGCTCCCATGAACCTTTGTTTTTCCTTTTGGATACTGAACCCAGGGGCATTTTCTGTGGTCTTTCTTACCCATGTCTCTTCTACTTTCTTCTTACCTTTATCGTCTCTTGTTGCAACTCCACTCCTTGTTACGATGTTGATGCATGGTTCATCCTCCCTTGGATCAGCAATCATCATTTGAAATTTTTTTTGCAGGCTGTTGGTTCCTGTTATCCTACATCTTTGCGATAAGGATGGGACATTCTTCTATCACGTGATCAAAATATTTCCAGTAGTGTCACACAGAATGAGTCGACCTTGCGGACAAGATAGACCTTCCTAGAATCTAAAGAAGACCTAATGACAAGCAAACCAACCAGACATTATCTTTCTCTAAATATGCTTTAATAAACAGTGGCAAACAAGTGTTTTTGGGGCCTACCTTAGGTCCAATGCAAGTTTTTGGATGCCCTCGCTCCTTCGATCCAAATGAGCTCCTTTTCGCGAATCTGCAAACACAAACAAGGCAAACAAATTAAATAGCACCTGAAAAGCCAGTTGCATAAAACATATTTAACATGAAAGTCAAGGAGTCCATGAAACAAATAACATAAGATACTTGTTGAGAAAAATGAGTTTGATTGTATTAATTCAAAAGAAGAAGAACTTTACAACCTTTGCCTTGACACTGTACAAGCTCCTCCCAGGGTCCAACAAGAAGTCTCCTCTACTTTGACAAGTTTCACTCACTCCCCAATGAAGCCAAAAAGGTATGTGATCTCTCCTCTTAAGCTCAACTAGGAAGTCTTAATTTCACTAGCATTTACCCTCAAAATGTTCAGCTTCTAACCCCCCTAGTCCTCACCCCAATGCCTGTATTTATAGTGCAATGGAGGGAAGTTACTAGGTCCTCCTTCAAAGGGATAAAGCCCTCCTTCAAAGGGATAGCTCCTTAAGTCAAGGGATTAGCTCCTTCTTTTTTGGGATGCATGAACCACCTCAGAGCGAACAATCCACGTCAAAATTCCTTCTAGAATCCTCTAGAATTAACCCAAAGTGAGTTTTTTAAGATAAAATTTGCACCTTTTGACTTTCACAGGGGTACGCACCCACCCCTTTACAGACAGAGAGTGCAGATATGCAGTTGACACGAAAAAAGGGTGCGGGCCCGCAGGTGACAGTGAGAGAAAGTGCGGAACCAGAGCTTTTATTTATTTTCAATGTCTTTCTCTCATTTTCAAAGCTTGACTTAAAGAGATGAGGTCTGAGATTTTCTTAGGAGGACAACACAAGTGATGATGGACCCATACTGACTGCAAATAATCATGGTGATGATATTTTTGTGTAACAGATTGCCCCCTAAAGTGCGAGGTCTGTAGTAGATGAGGATTTCATTTATCATAGGAAGAGTGAAGTACTTTATCATTTCGAGGATCATCTTGTGGAGAGCCCGGTTGGAACCTGTAAAAACATTCAATGCAAGATATATATATGAGATCATATCATCACTGAGGTAGGCATTCCCATACTCAGATCAAAACTAACTAGAAAACTATCTACTGCTCTGATATAGGAATGATCTTGTAAGACATCAAAAGTATAGACTCATGTGAACACAGTATGGATGCAACCATCTGTTTATGAATAGTCCACAATATAATGAATACAAAATTCCTCGCAACCTGGATGGTGGAAACTAGATCCATGGTCTTCATTTCTACTTCCCGAAATAGTACGATTCTATCCATGCGAATAAATGTGTTGAAGTCGATCATGGTAGAAACCACTTGATTACCAGTCAATGATATAAACTGTTAACAAGTGTGAGAGAAACCACCAGTGATGTCAATGGCTCTCAAAGTACCCAGTACAATCCATGAGATGTGAATAGATGTGTTGATGTCGAACATATCACAGAATCCTTTGATCGAAAGTCAATGATGTAAACTATCGTCAAAGGCGAGAAACCTGCCATTGAGGCATGCAGATCCCAAGGTACTGACGATTCCTAGATCATCTTTCTAGATAATGAGCTGAAGTCGATAGAAAGCAATCCGTTGCAAGAAGCCCACAACACGAAATCATAGATCAAGTTGAAGAATTTAGTTGCAAGGACTGACTCAGGGATGGTCAAGATGGATGACAGATATTTTGCAGATGAATGGCTTATTGGCAGTGACCTCTTGAACACATAATGACACAACAGATGGTTTGGTGACAATTGACCCAAAGTTAATACCCAGAAACCAGCTGAAGACTTTCAATGTGGTTTGATCAACTGTTAGGCAAAGGATTTCCCAACCCAGGTGAATGAAAGTGTCGTGTTCAAGAGTGGTTACAAAGTATGACAAACAGGCTCATTTTTCTCTCTTTTCCCCTACCATTTCTGGCAAGTACCTCTTTATTTTTGACAAGCTTGAGGAGGATAACATTTGCTTTATTATAAGCTCATCCTTTGGATGAGTCCAACTTAGTTTAAATTCGAACCCTAAGAAGGAGTGGTTCATTCCTGTTTGTAATTTAACAGGTCCTTTACTGTGAAATTTTAACAAGTCCAGTATAGGAGAAACTCGGCGTTTTTCAATTTTAGAGAGTCTAAAAAAACTTAAGAAGACTCCAGGGTTGACCTTTTTCGTAAATTTGTGTCTCCCAAGCCCGAAAAAGTATAAAATAATACTTGAGAGAACCGCCTGATCTTTTACGACCAAGGAGTACTTTTCTTAATTAGTGCCACTGATCCGAAAAAGTAAAAAAGCGATCAACGACACGTCGTTTTATAACCAATATTGAATTTGAAACAACAAAAATCCGGCAATCTTTTCATGTTTTTACGGTCGGAAAAGAGCTGTAAGTGGACTGTCTTTTAATTCCATTTTAACGAGTTTAAAAGAAACACTCGGAAACCTTTTCATGTTTCAGGAGTCATAAAAGAGCTTAAAGGTGACTCTACATGTTTTTCCGTCGAAAATGATAGATTTCGCCTGAACAATCCTGTTATCTTACACAAAAACACAAACATTACTCATACCTGTTTGAAATGGATAAAAAAGTCGCAAAATACCTTTTCAAAGTGAAACATAAACAAATTTGCAATTCATTTACTCAAAAAACTTATAAAAAGGGGTTTTGACAATTCATTTTTACCGTTTGAGATTTGGGTGAGAAAATAGTGCTTCTGTTCAGAAAACTTCCTGTGAAGATTGCGGAAAATCCAACCGTCGGAATCGAACGTCGTCTTCTCCAGGTAATCCACATCATCGTACTCTTCATTTTTAACCGTTTCATTTCTTGTTTTAGGTTTTCATTTTATTTTTGGAGGGTTTTTAGGCTTAAACCCCACGCGCGGGGGCCCGCAGGTTTACCACTGCTTGCCTGCGGGCCCCGAGTTTTTCGCAATGGGAAAAAACTCAGGGGCCCGCACCTGCCGTGAAGGCAAGGTGTGGGCCCACGCATTGTCTCTAAGGCAGAGGGTGCGTACCTTGCGGCAAGGGTTTTGAGCCCAAAAATTCTCAAAATTGACCCAAACAAATTAATTTCTAGCATTCTGATTTATCTTTTTACTCGATGCAAAGAGTACATCATGCTAGATTGGCGTGAAAGAGAGCATGAGGACGTGGATGCTACCGCATGGAATCATCAACCTTCACTTGATGCTTTGAGGGCGTGCGGCTTGTACAAATTCTGGACCATTCCTGGCATGAGGGCTCAGGTAGATTTCTTACAGTGGCTGGTTGACAGATGGAGCATACAGGACCAGTGCTTCTTCATTGGTGGCCACTAGCTCGAGATCGAGCTGGCAGACATATATTTCTTGACTGGTTTGCCTAAGAGAGGTGAAGACTTGACTCTATCCGGGACTAGGCCAGGTGGCCAGTCTGTCGATAGTCTCAGACTAGAGTTCTGCAACAGCCAGGCTAGAGACAAAGGGATAGACATAAAGAACATATCCCGTCCTGAACTCATGGTGATTGCGTTTACTGTCACCAGACTTTGCGGAGCTGCCGCATTACATATTTCCACCGGATCCCAGATGCATATGGCAGTTGATTGCTTTCGAGGCACCATCTTCAACTGGTGCGATGCTGTGTTGGCCAATCTGAAAGGCCAACTGACGAGGGCCAAAGACGGACGACTAAAGACCTTTGGTTATGGGGCTTTGGTCGTGAGTTTTGGCCTGGAGAGGGTTCCTATGCTAATCCTGCAGCACCTTACTGTTGGAGCTGGGCTTCCTCGAGAGCCCAAACTGATGCGATGGGTTACAGTTATGGCCCGTCATCCAGACGAGGGGACATAAGTTGTTCGATTCAAACCTGAGTATTTCCAATGGCTGGAAAACCAAGTCTTTTCTATTCAGGACTTTCCTTACGCTGGGGTAGATTTTCGTGGTGACTCAGACATGGCTCTTCCACCAGGAGAGCAGTGGGATGACTCAGGTAAAATCCTTTTCAACATTTTTCCTATTTTAATTTTTTATTTTTGCATCGTCTCAAAACTGATAGCAAAAGTTTCAAATGCAGATGTGGGTCCACAGCGACCAGCCGCTCTCCGGCATTTCGAGAGGAAGAAACCAGTTGCACCCGCGCCAGCCCCACAGGACGAATCAACAGAGGTTTTGGCGAAGTTGGAGAGTCATCGCGAGTGTTTGACAGGAGATATTCCCGAGACCACTATAGATGACATTCCTTGTCGACTTCAGCACCATGTGATTGGGTTCCCAGGACCTTTTAGGAGGTTCCTTTGCAAGGTGGCCCGTGCAGTGGTTTCTTATAGAGATCATCACCAGTGATAGGATGATCGCCTATTGTGGGCACATATGACATTTTTGTTTTTTTTACTTATCATTTTTGCCGATCATAAGGTGTTTTTCAACCTATGATCGAGGACGATGTATTTTTTGACACATTCCTATATATATATATATATATCACTATTACCGGCTTATCTTGTAAATCATATTATGGAATGGTTTTAAATTTACATGTATGATTATTGCAAATGTCTACTTAACATTCGAGAAGCAATTGCATCTGCTAATGTATTTAAAGATCTTGGAATATGCTGATATTCAATATAATCAAACTCACGTTCCAAGAGACGCACTCTCAAAAACAATCTCAGTAACACGGGATTTCTAATGGCATACACTCTATTAAACTGTAATACAACGAGTTCAGAATCTAACCTCACTATCAAACTTCGAATCCCAAATGAAATAGATTCAGATAATAACTCAATCACTGCACTATACTCTGCAATGTTGTTTGTTGTTTGACTGAGGCTTACCCCATGCATAGAAACTAAATTGTTAGAGGGCGAATAGATAACCTAGGCTGCGGAAGAGATGTTTCATGTATTACGACAAGCACCATCAGCAAATCCAATGTATGTTTGGAGAGGCATCGACATATGCAATATCAAGAGTAAAACCAAGATAAGAAGGAATAATGATGAAAAACACTCTCTAAGCTAAGCACACTTTTTAAACTAAAACACACCAGCTAGAAAGAAAAACTAACGTAACTAAAAAAAATCTCCATACCCATTCTTTTAAGCATAATACCTCTTCAGGTAAAGACCATTTCTGGGTTTACCTAAAGAGTCCCCGTCAAAGTCTACCAATTCATAGGCCCCTTTTACTAGCTTTCGCTTGACAATATAGGGACCATGCCACATAGGAACAAGTTTTCTAGCACCTAATTTATCATTAGCTTGATCGTACAATAACACTAGGTCTCCTTCCAAAAAATTTCGAGGGGTCACATTCCGATCATACTGAGCTTTCATACGTTTTGCGTGAGTCTCGATTGCCAATGCAACATCACGTCGATTCTCATCTAATTGAGACAAGTATAACAAACGCTTTTCCTCTTCAGAAGTGGCTGGAAGTAACTCGATGGCCATTTGCAGTGACGAGATTTCGCATTCAATGGGTAACACAGCTTCCAGACCATAAACTAGTTGGAAAGGAGTGAACCCTGTTGATTTTTTCACTGAGGTTCGGTACGCCCAAAGCGCTGAAAATATCATGTTGTGCCAATTCGACCGATGAATCCCAATGATTCGTTGGATCATGATGACTAAAACTTTGTTGATAGACTCAACCAGACCGTTAGCTTGTGGATAATAAGGAGTGGAACTATCGTGACGTAAACCAAGCTGGCCTGTAAGTTTGGTCATCATAACGCTTCAAAAATGATGCCCATGATCAGTGATTATCGCTTGTGGGACACCAAACCTAGCAATTATATGATTGAACACGAAAATTGCAGTTTTATTGCCGTCTGCCTCAAATGTAGGCATCGCCTCGGCCCACTTAGTAAAATAATCTACCGCAATGATGATATATGCATGCCCCCCGGCCGAGTGAGGGTTACATGTAATAAAATCGATACCCCATTTAGCAAAAGGACCAACGGAAATTATAGGGTGGAGAGGAGCAGGTGGAGCGCGCATCTTTCGATCAAACACTTGACAGTTGTGGCATTTTCGGACCGCCGTAATACAATCTTTAAACAAGGACGGCCAGAAGTAACCAACGCGCAATATCTTTTGGGCTGTGGCATACCCAGACATATGACTGCCACACACTCCAGAGTGACAGTCATTTAGAACCCTTTCAGCTTCCTCATGAGTTAAGCAACGTCGAAAGACAGAATCCGTCCCACGGTGATAAAGTGTATCTCCAATAATCCTGAATTGTTGGGACTGGAATCAAATTATTCGACGTTCTGACCTTGAAATTTCTGGCCGAAAGGATTGGGTCTGGAGATAAATGATGATATCCCCATACCATGGATCTAAAGTGCTGATTAGAAACAAGGATTCGTCCGCAATGGGCTCCTCTGCCACAGTTTCCGTGTCAGCACGCGGGAAGTCACACATTAACTCCGCAAAGACTAAAGATTTCTTAGACTTAGATTTCTCAAATTCCAAGTCGAACTCTTGCAGGATAACAATGCATTTAGAGTACTTGCCCCCTAGCAATTGCTTTGTCAAAATGTATATCATAGGGTTGCAATCCGAAATTACCGTAGTTTTACGTAGTAAAATGTAGTGACGAAAACGTTGGACAGCTTGAACGACTGCCAATGCCAATTTCTCCACATGTGAGTATTTTAGCTCAGTTGGATTTAAAGTTTGACTAAGGTAATATATCACATGTTTCGTTCCGAATTCCTGAACTAAGACCATTCCAATGGTGGAATGAGAGGCGGCGAGATACAAGAAGTAATCCTGGTTGTAGTTGGGAGGATGCAATAACGGTGTGTGTTTAAGTGCATCAAAAGATTTCTGAGCTATCTCATCCCAATAGAATGAAGTATTCTGTTTCAACAACCGTGTAAAACCATTTGTAACCTCGGCGTAGTTAGGAACGAATCTTCGTAAAAATTTTGCTTTCCCTTGCAAACTTTGGAGTTGGCGAAGACTCAAAGGAGGAGGCAAATTGATGATAGCTTCAACCTTCGATGGATCGACGCGAATACCGACTTTCGAAACTACAAACCCCAGCAATCGACCCATTTCTATACAGAAGACACATTTGTGTGGGTTCAACTGAATCCGATAATGCCTACACCTCATAAATATTGCTCGTAAATGGAAAAGGTGATCAGCTCGATGTAATGAATGAGCAGGCAAATCTTCAAGATACGGTTGCACAATGTGCTTGATGTCATGAAACGCATAAGACATCGCCCTTTGAAAAGTTGCTCTGGCATTCTTGAGCCCAAAAGGTAATTTGCAATAAGCAAATGTCCCCCATGGACAAATGAAAGCCGCTTTTGGTTGATTGACAGGTAGAATATTGATTTGATTGTATCTGGAAAAACCGTCCATGAAGGAAAATATTTTGCTGCCGGCACAATCATCAATGATTTGATCGATATAGGGAGTTGGGTAATTGTCCTTTGGACAGGCTCGATTAATGTCCCTATAATCGATGCATATTCTTATTGTTCCCTACTTTTTGTTAACCGAAACAATATTCAATACCCAATCCGTTAACGGGATTGGATAAATGAAACCTGCTTTCAATAGTTTTTCAACTTCTGGTTTGATTGCAGCAGCTTTTCTTGGGTGAATCTGATGCAAACGTTGCCGGATGGGTTTAGCGTCCGGGTAAATCTTGATCTCATGAACAACAATCGCGGGATCAATTCCTGTCATTTCCTCATAGGACCAGGCAAACACGTCGCGGAATTCTTGAAATAGGGCCTTATATATTTGAATTTCGTCATCTGTACACGAGGCACCTATATGAATGTTCTCAACAATTTCGGGCTTAACCGAAATGTCAATAGGAATAGTTCGAGAGATGTTTCCCAAATTTAACTCTGAATCGGGATGTTTCATTGGATTCTGAGGTTCCTTGACATATTCAGTTGTAAAAATTGATGAGAAATCATTTTCAAAATGATCATTCTCGGGTAAAAACGAAGATCTGTGATGGAGATCTTCCCATGGTAAATCATCTACACATAGGATTTCACGAATTTTCTCATTAGAGTGAACAAGTTCAGAAAACGTTATTGAATCCGAGCTTGATGTGAAAAGTGGTTCCTCACGGACCACATTCATTAAGTTGATTTCGGTTGAAGATGGGTCGGAAAAAGACTGCACTGCTTCATAGGCAATTTCATATGGACTCAAAGGCATGGCATCACCAAATGAGTCTATCTCAGATTCAGAAGGAATGATCCAAGGATCATCATAAATAATGGTGTCTGATGTAATCATATGAATGGATGCAAACGAAGACGATGCATTGATTGGAGGAAAAGGAAAAGTTCCCAGTAAACCGGCATCTTTAACTAATCCTACTCCAACATCCTTATATGGGATAGTCGTTTTACCGACATGCTGAATACTCTCCGAAGAGGCTGGGTCGGATGAAAAGTAAGCCAGCTGGTCTATTGTTACAATCTTTCCATTATGTGGAAACTTAATTACTCGAAAGACCGATGAAACGACCGCTGTCATAGCGTAAGACCAACTTCGACCCAAGAGAAGGTTGTAATCTAGAGGGGCATCAACCACCTCCACATCTAGATTAACGATTTTTCCTTCAACCCCTATAGGAAAATCCTGTAGAATGCCAAAAGGATGAAACCCACGGCCATCAAAGGCCTTAAGAATTGTCGGGGATTGATTTAGCGAAGGAGAACCAAGCGATCTCCAACACTGTATCGACATAATACACGTTGAGGCTCCCTCATCAATTACAGTCCGATGAATAGGCCTATTTTTTACTATCACTGGAATCTGGAAATCCATTTGATGAGGCAAACGTGGTGTACTATTTTCTAGATCGAAAATTATTAGGTTCGGGTCCTGAATGTCAACAGCTCCTATAGCCGACAAAAATAATTTACGTTGTGTTGGGCATGATTGCAGCACTTCCAAACAGGGAAAATTTTAAGAACCCCCCTAAATTTATAAATATAATAAATGGGCGAATCTCCATGGTATATAGGAAAAATGGAAGGCGATTTTATCAATAATATAATATGTATATATAATTTTTTGGCGAATCTCTCACCAGACATCACGAATATTTTACTCAATTATAAAATCTTGTAAGATCTTGGCAAGTCTTTCACTAAATAATAAAACTTTGTAAAGTCCTAGTGAATCTTAGCATAGGCTACATGCTGGTTTAATTCCCCCATTTAAATAGGCTACATTCCAGGTGAATACCATGGGTCAATACCATGTGCCATTTTGGTGAATACCATGGGTCAATACCATGTTCCATTTTTAATTTTATTAATTCTAATATTAGGGTTAATAATGGTTTTTTGCATGGTATTAATAACAATCTAGTCCATGGTATTTGTCCCATAGTATTTTGGCCATAGGTTTCACCTAAATATAACCCATTTTTTGAGTGTTTGTAAATATAAGGTGACTTATGGAGTAAATATAAAAAATGTTTTATTTGTTTACCATACCTCTCGTTTATTTATATTTTTATTAATTTACCATACCTCTTTTACAAATATGGTATTTGGCCCATAGGATTCACTTAAATAAAACCTCTTTCTTGAGCCTTCATAAATAAAACGAGGGTTATGGACTAAATATAAAAAGAGGTTTTATTTATTTACAATACGTCTAGTTTATTTAGATTTTTATTTATTTACCATACCTTTTAAGTATAAAAAGACGTTTTATTTATTTACCATACCTCCACTTTACTTATATTTTTATTTGTTTACACCCTTACATGTATATAAGGTGACTTATGGAGTAAATATAAAAAATGTTTTATTTACTTACCATACCTCTCATTTATTTATATTTTTATTAATTTACCATACCTCTTTTATAAATATGGTATTTGGCCCATAGTATTCACTTAAATAAAACCTATTCTTGAAAATGGGCGAATGGATTCACTTAAATAAAACCTATTCTTGAAAATGGGCGAATGGAAGGTTGTAAGTCCTAATTTCAAGGGCTAAATTTACCTTTTTTACCCTCTCCCTTAAAATAAGGTGGGCTATTTGAGGTGATTTGTAAAAATGTACTATGATACAAAATATTCGCCCACTAAAAATTTAAAACCCCTTAATTTCGCCAAAGGGCGAACATTAGCCCCTAAAATTATCCTTGCTTCCAAAGCCGACATTGCTGAGGGTGAAACAGCTAAATCCTAAATAATGTTATAATTCTGAGCCGCTCTCGCATGTGGATTGAAAGCTGACTTTCGAAGTATACCCTTGGCGGGCGGTTTGATTACTAAGTCTGGATTAGGTTTCTCGATCTGTAGTGGATCGGAACCGGGAGCTGAGGTTGATGGGTTAGAATGAGAAGATTCTGCTTCTTTACCATCAACAGGACTTTTACTACCATAATCTTGCGATCGAGTCGCAATCCTTACATGGGACATCATCAATATGGGTTCTTCATTGGCACTCGAGGAAGAACCTATCATCTTACTGTCTTGACTTGGAAATGGATCCTTCAAGACAGCAGGAGTTTGGGAACCTTTGACAATCTTCGCAACCTCTGCACGATGAGGGCAGTCTCTTGTAAAATGTTCTTCGTCACAAATGAGACAAGGATAACGAGGTTTGCGCTTTTCATCATTGGATTCCGATTTTTCAGGTTTCTCCTTTGAATTTTTGTCCGTTTTATTCTTCTTCTTTCCTTTCTTCTTCCCACCGGATTTTGATTTAGCTGTAGATGACTCTACAACGTGAATATCGGCGGAAATCTCTATAGAAGAATCTCATGTTGGGGAATCAGGAAAGGTTATGATAGGAGAAGAATTCTTGGAAGACTTCTTCTTACTTTTAGTGTTAACCGTACCAATCATACCATCAGCGGCATGAGATCCCGAAGGAGCTGCAGCGATTTGATTTGACTTGGGAAGATCTGGGATTTTTTCGTGTAACATACCTAACTGAGTATAGACCAAGTCTAGGTACTGTGCTTGAGCAATTACTTGCTCCTCAGTAACAACTCCGGCTTTAGCTACATCTCCAGTGATCTTTGGCAACAAAGACTTTACAAACCGCTCAGCCAAAATCTGATCCGGAATAAATACCTTCACTAAACGGCGTCGATGTCTCCATTCATGAATATGATCGGAAATATAAGTGGACGTCGATTGCTTTAACGAAGTTAGTAACTCCGTTCCATTGTCATATCTGACTAGCAACTGAAAATGAGTTAAAAACGAGGTAGCTAACTGACTAAAATTATAAAAAGTGCCTCACGGTAACTCAATGTACCACTTGGCCGTGAGACCAATTAGAGTGCGCTGGAAAAGTCTAAGACAGATCGAATCATCTGAAATGGAGTTAGACGCACACCAGAGGTGGTAAGTCATCACATGGTTCGACGGGTCCTCTCCTGATTTACCTTTGAACTTAGGAATGTCACTGGGCAACTTATTCGGCATTGGCGGCCAAAACGGAAGATAATTAATGGGATCGTTCATTAGGCGCGACAAGTCAAGCAAGTCCAAAGTTGCGATAAACGGTAACTGCCGATTAGGATCCCTAAAACTCTGGGTCATGAGACCAGCCCCAGGAGGAGGATATTCGGGATAACTTGGAATAGGAATTGCATTTGGGATATTGTATCCTCCCGGAAAACCAGGATTAACCGTACCATACTGGGGTTGTTGAGGTTGTTGATAAGTGTACCCAGGGTACGGTTGATACTGATAAACTGGCTGCTGCACAGCAGGACCGAATTGGTACTGTCCCTGGTACGGTTGATAAGTGAATTGTGGTTGACTTGTGACAACCGTACTTAAACCAGGTTGTCCTACAGGTATCTGAACCGTAGTTAGAATCGTAGATCCAGACAATGATAAATATGTCTGAGGAGTAGATACAGGAACAGTAGAAACCAGAGCTGTCGATACTCCAGAAGTAGGTGGGGTAGATTGAACCGATGTTGCGGCAGTTGCATCAGTCGTTTGAGGCGGAGTACGAGGCGCACTAGGCCCAGACTGAGAAACTACCGAAGTTACAGAAGTTTGAACGTTAGACTGGACTTGTTGCTGGGGTGTACCAGAAACTAAGGGTTGTCCAGTTTGAGATGACAACTGTACATTTGGCTGCAACACCTATTGAGTTTGCAATGGATCCCACACTATGTTCATTCCGGGGTACTGACCCATAACAGGTTGAGAATTTTGAGGACCATAACCGGGTTGAGGGTAGGATTGATGATAGAAAGGTACATTTCTCGTTCCTTGAACATATGATTGACCTTGGGGTGGTTGGAAACCTTGGTTCGAGTACTGACCTTGGGGTAGATACCCTTGAGGCACGTACTGATACTGGGGTTGACCTTGAGGTATAAATTGATACTGGGGTTGACCTTGGGGTACATATTGAGTCTGGGGTTGACCTTGAGGAACGTATTGTACCGTAGGTATGTACTGTCCTTGAGGCTGCCCCCCAGACACAATTTGGGTACCTTGAGGTTGCCCCCCAGGCGATAGTTGAGGCTGCCCCCCAAGCGGTAACTGGCCACCTTGAGGTTGAGAATTGGGAATATAACCTAACATCATGAGAATGTCTTCTACGCTCAACGGCTTAGTACCACTGCTTCCAGTTAATAATCCTTGTTCAATGGGTTGAGGAGATGCTCCCGCAAAAGTACCAGAAAGTGACTAATACCCAGAGGGAACAGAAGGACCGCCGTACAAAAAAGATTCAGGCGATTGAGTAAACATGAACGACTGACTTGACATATTTACGGGAGTATAAAAACCTCTAGGTGTTGAGTGATAAGGAGCACGAGGTGGTGAAAAACTTAACCCTGGGTTTTCCAAATAATTAGTCAAAGAAAGATACCAAGTAGTGCTCCTAGGTGGACTGTAAAAAATTGATTCACGCTCCCTTAGTTCAATAACAGGTTGATTTTCAGGGATAGGGATGCCTACTTCTTCTTCCAGAGCAAGTTCTTCAATAGCTATCAAACCAGAAGGAAGATTTTGGGTGATTACAACCTTTGCATAGCGGAGTCGCCATTTTTTCACACGGAATGAGTCGATCTTGCAGACAAGATAGACCTTCCTAGAATCTAAAGAAGACCTAATGACAAGCAAACCAACCAGACACTATCTTTCTCTAAATATGCTTTAATAAACAGTGGCAAACAAGTGTTTTTGGGGCCTACCTTAGGTCCAACGCAAGTTTGCGGATGCCCTCGCTCCTTCGATCCAAATGATCTCCTTTTCGCGAATCTGCAAACACAAACAAGGCAAACAAATTAAATAGCACCTGAAAAGCCAATTGCATAAAACATATTTAACATGAAAGTCAAGGAGTCCATGAAACAAATAACATAAGATACTTGTTGAGAAAAATGAGTTTGATTGTATTAATTCAAAAGAAGAATAACTTTACAACCTTTGCCTTGACGTTGTACAAGCTCCTCCCAGGGTCCAACAAGAAGTCTCCTCTACTTTGACAAGTTTCACTCACTCCCCAATGAAGCCAAAAAGGTATGTGATCTATCCTCTTAAGCTCAACTAGGAAGTCTTAGTTTCACCAGCATTTACCCTCAAAATGTTCAGCTTCTAACCCCCCTAGTCCTCACCCCAATTCCTGTATTTATAGTGCAATGGAGGGAAGTTACTAGGTCCTCCTTCAAAGGGATAAAGCCCTCCTTCAAAGGGATAGCTCCTTTAGTCAAGGGATTAGCTCCTTCTTTTTTGGGATGCATGAACCACCTTAGAGCGAACAATCCACGTCAAAATTCCTTCTAGAATGCTCTAGAATTAACCCAAAGTGAGTTTTTTAAGATAAACTTTGCGTCTTTTGACTTTCACAGGGGTATGCACCACCCCTTTACAGACAGAGCGTGCAGATACGCAGTTGACACGAACAAAGGGTGCGGGCCCGCAGGTGACAATGAGAGAAAGTGCGGAACCAGAGCTTTTATTGATTTTCAATGTCTTTCTCTTATTTTCAAAGCTTGACTTAAAGAGCTGAGATCTGAGACTTGCTTAGGAGGACAGTACAAGTGATGATGGACCCATACTGACTGCAAATAATCATTGTGATGATATTTTTGTGTAACAAGTAGCTAAAAGTTGTAGTAGGGTTCTGAAAATCTCTTGCAAAGTGTCTTGCCTGTCCATATTTATAACAGATGATCTAGCCGCGTCCTCGACCAACCCTTCCTCCTCCTCCTCGTCCACGTCCTTGGAAGCCTCCTTGACCAACATGTTATCCTGGATCCTTGCGTGTATGTCCTTCATCTTGCAATCTATAAGCATCATCATTGCACTCCATCATTAAGTCATAACTTCGACAATTTCTCTCATCATGGCCCACTGACTCACAAAAGTTTCAAAACAACTGCTTTGGGGTCTGCATGTACTTCTGTAATAATAGAAATATTCAGAGTGATTTTGTCCTCTCGTTTTACAAATCACGCAGCACAAATGTGATCTTGGGTTTACTGGATTAGGTGCTCCACTTTCCAAGTAATATTTGAACACAAGGCATTGATCCTTATAATTGCCCTCTGATTTGCATTTTATACCCCACACTTCTGATCTGGTTTCTTTGCGTTTCTTGAGATCTTGCAATTCCAAGGTCAAACTTGCTAGCTGACTCTGAATTTGTGGTACTCCTGCATGAGTAGCTCCGATCGGTGAGGCTTCCAGCTTCGTTGTAATCTCCAATGCTTCGGCTTGAGTCGCGATCTTCTGTTACATCAAGGGTAACCTAATATGTGGCAGTAACGCAACTATAAACCATTCTTTATGTTGTTTTGGGGGTATGTTAAAGATTACTTGTCCAATTAACACCTTAAATCATTGATCCAACTCCCACATAGACTCAGTAGTCATCTGTTTGATTTCCTTCAGCTCCATAATGCACTGTGATTCTGATTTCAACTTCTTGAATTCTGATACCAACGCTTTGTTAATATCATCCAACGAAGCAGCCTGATTAGTCGCAGAATACTTCATGCACCATGTCAATGCTCTTTCTCACAGCATCGTGATGAGCCGTGCTTTCTTTACATCTTCATTAGTGATCTGTCTTGATTTTTGTTAGGGTCCTATAATTTTTATAGGGTCACTTGATTATATCTGATCATTATTATATTTGAATTGTTGTTAATAATATTTCATCCTCCAAATTATTTCCAAGAAGGGGTCAAAAAGATAAAATGTGGTTAATTTTACATGAAATCCTAATATTTGAGTTCATTATGTCTCTATCCAAAGTTCGGAGGCATTATGTATTATAACCAAATTTTTCCGCTCATGTCATAAGGGTTGAAAACAATAAAAGGAGTTTGTCGCTCGTGGTTAAGTCTTGTGCACCATCCAATCGCTTGATCGTCACTTTGTCAGATCAATGGTCAACAGGGTTTTTTAGCCCCCCCTTGCCATCCTACCTTTATTGGTGGGTGGGGGTCTGAAAAGAAATTATTCCCCATCAAGCCCCATCATTACATGGTGTGCTCTCCTATTTTGCACCCCCCTAGCTGATACCACTTACCTCCTCCTACCCACTCCGAAAACCGCCAACCTCCTCACCTTTTCCCACCATAATCCATGCTCTCGGTTACGTCACCTCCCACACCACTCATTGCCTACCACTTGGACTTTTGTCCCCACTTACTTCCACATCATCCTCCACCTCCATGTCACCTCCCGCCTCCACATCATATGTCTGTTTCATGGTCAATTAAATTATGTTTTTTTTTCCTATACAACACAGTAATTTCAAACATGGTTTACAAACAATTGAGAATGAGTTTTCAAAATTGGAAATAGATTTTGTTTCTAACATCCTCATGCACAAAAACCTCACTCATTTTTGTAACATTTGTTATGGTTTGGGAGATTCAGATGAATCTTTGTAGGTATATTTTCCTGAATTTTCCTGTTTTCAGCCATTGTTTTCAAATGCGGTTTTCGAGTAGGTGGAAATGAATTTTCAAAAACTGAAAGAGGTTTTTGTTTCTACCATCATCATTTACAAAAACCTCTCTCCATTTTATAACATATATTATGGTTTGGGATATAAAAAGGTATTACAGGACCCTATTTTTCATAATTTCGGGAGGAAAAAGCTCAAAGACAGTTAGTGACTTGGATGCCACCTCATCAAATAAGAGTTGCTATCAAATTCAAATTGCTCTTCTTGTCACCAGAAATCCACAAAGATAGTGCCAAGTAGATTCATTAGTTTTGAATGTCCTATATTTTAGTTCTATTTGTGTAATACAGTTTGAGATATTTGTAAACAAATCTTGATATTTTTTCAAGATATTTTAGTTTATAATTTGTATAAATACTTCATAGTTTGAAGTAATAGAGGTTGATTGTTGATTGTTGAATATAATTTTCCTTTGCATATTGTAATTTTTCAAAGTTGCTGGAAGTATCAATAACACAAGGACATTTTCACAAGATTCATGTGGTGTACAAAATGATGATGTTCTTCTTCAATTTATGTGTTTAACCATTGTTTCATTTCTCTGTTATTTCTAAAAATATTAATTACATAACAGAAACTATAATGAATAAGATTTGTTATGAAGAGCACCCTTTTCTGGCTGTTAGTAATTTATAAGTTTTCTACTGAAGTAAAATTAAGGAATTCTTCATTGCTCCTTAGTTTCTACAGAATCTCACATTTCTTATTTTTCATAATTCATTTAAAATTCTAAAAGATCCAACTAGTGCAACTTAGCTTGCCCTGTGAAAATCCTTCAAAGTTTGATGCAGATCTAGTTAATCCTTAGAATCCATAGCCCAATGGAATTATAAAAATTTAATCAACCAAGCAATCCAATAAAAAATCAATCAATACAGTAATAACTAGCCTAAAATTCACATAAAACGTAGCTAAATTTTACAAAGAGATCCCTCTCTGAATCTAGTAGGGCTAGATCCTAGCTTCCAAAGTGGTTTTGATGTTGTCCTATGTGTTTACTCCCTCAACCTCAAAAATAAAGAACGATAATACTTTCCATACTGTGTTAGCTACAAACCAAAACTAGTCAAGATCCTCTGATCTAATGCCTTTAAAGATAGACATCTTATTGTCATCGCCCATTTTTATTCCTCGGGGGTTAGGGGGAGGGGGAGGGAGGTAATTAGGGGATGGGGGGTAAGGGGAGAAGATGGATGGGGAATCCAAAAGATGCCTGGATTTCTCTCAACTCCTAACTTCGATGCACCTTCAGGATGGGAGAGGGGATACCACGGGGTTGTGGGGTTACTTCCTTCTTCTTCACTCTCAGACTCACCCAACTGGGGACTATATTCAATCTTAATAAATTTCTTTGGTTAGCGGTCTACTATATATCGCTTTCCACTTCATGTAGATCTCGGTCCTGGTCTAGACGTATTCAGTCTTCATCCAAACATTAATCTAACTGCATTCATAGTACGCCCTTTTCACACAAAAGAATTTTAATCCACATCTTCAATAATTTAGGTACTTACCTCGCAGACCCTTGAAAAATATTTTCTATGCTTCGTTGTAAGATATCATCATGTATATTTCGAACTCAGTGATAAATCCTTGTAGGATATTGTCAATCCAAAAATAAACGCTCTTGAGATATTGTTGCTAGTATTCTTGAGTCATTGTATCAATTAAGGGTTCCAGGCAGTAGTCTCGTCGTTTTTGAAACAAATCTTATGCTTGGTCAACTTTGATACCCATTCATATAGTTCATTAGCAAACGTTGCGAAGAATATTTCATGTTGTTTTTTAAAGAGATACTTTTGCAACTAGGCTTCAATCGACAATCGAATATTATGTTTTCCTGAACTACAAAATCTCACTCTTTTTTTTCAACCCACTCCTACACTTCCTTTTTCGACGAATGCCAAAACATATCCCTCAAACAAATCCCGATCCCGACAATGGAACCATTTATTTTCTTAAGGGGCTTGGACCCAGGTTCAAAGTGTACTGCACACCAACAAAACCCTCAACCACTGGCCCTTTCGGTAACTACCTGCAAACAGATCGCAGTCTCACCCGAAGCAGTTATGGGCGGTTGCAGAACTAGATTTCTACAGCTAGAGGCATATTGCATTGTGGCATCCATGTATTTTCTTATGTTTTATACTGATATACAACTTCATATACATAAAAGACTTCATTTTGGTGTTTTACTTCACATATTTTCACTTATTATATAAATGTACCACAGAACAATATAACATGTATTATTTCACATAAATAAGTAAAAATCATGCATAGCAGTATATATTGATGAGCCCCATAAATGGGTAATTATATGGGCTCTTTTTGCCTCCTAACATAGTTTAATCAACCATTCTCTTAGCTTATTGCATGTTTTTTTAATTATATTTATGCTTATGGAGTGAGTTGGGTTGGTTATGTTGCCATGGAGTCTAATATGTGTTTAATGCAGATTTTTGTTGAATTTTGAAGACAAAGACAAAGATTTAATGGACAATTGACAGCAATAATTCAAAGTGGACAAAGGAGAGGATTTATAGGAGGGTATCCCCCTCATTTATGACTCCCCACTTCGAATTCTCCTTCATGCAGCTCAAAGCACAAACAACGAAATCAATGCACTAGGAGGCAACCGCGCAAGTGAAGGATAACTTATGTTTATCTCAAATTTTGGGAGCCAAGCCTCCCTGATTTTAAGAAAGATGTTGGGAGTTTTAGTTGTATAATTAGAAAGGCCTAGGGCCTCATTAGGAAGTTCGTCAAATTTTCAAATTTTTGTTGTAGCTTTGCTCTGCTCAACTTCGAGCTTACTTTTGTTGACAGTTTCATGTAATCCTATTATTATTTTGATAATAAAGATGAGATCATTTTTGAGCTAGTACTGAGTTACCTCAGAGGGCTGAAACTCTTGGGTTAGGGCCCAATCCAAGGAGCCAAGCGCTTTCTTGTTTGTATTTCTATTCTTTGTTTCAGTTTATGAATTAGTTGTTGTTAGATAAATTTATTTCTTGGTTAAGAATAGGTTGCTTTTGGTGATTTAGAAGGTTGTTTCCATTTGAGTATTCTATAGCAGGTTGAATAGTGATATAAAGAAGGTACAAAAAGGAAATCAACAGAGCCTTGGTCTCCTTTCCTTCCTTTGGGACCATGAACTAAGGCCAAGACCTTCTTGCTGCCACAAAAAACACAGATTTTCCTTCTCCATAGGATTTCTAGTGTTGCAGTTTGTTAAAAGGTTAATGTTTTTCTCTAGATCTCTTCCACCATGCTCATTTCTGTCTTGGAATAAGTTTACTTCCATGCTTTCTCTCATTATAACATTTTTCAACATTTCTTTCCATAGCTCATAATCTAGATTAGCTTGATGCAAAATTCTATTTTTTTTTATGTACTTAGTTTCCTTGCTTGTTTGATCTTCTTGTTTGATTTTCAGGTCCTTTTATAGAAAATCTCTTCTCATAGCAAGTCAGACTACCATCCATCACATTCTCTCCCTGATCTATGCCCTAGAATTTGCCCAAAGTTCACCACAAATCTGCCTTAATTTTCTGCACTTTTCCATAGATTTTCCTCTCTTTCCTTGAACAAATCCAACCATCTCTCCCTCTCCTAATAATCCTTTGTGACCCCTAGACACCTTAACACATCATCCCAGCCTTCAACTACCCTTTCCACCCGCTCTCACACCTTCAAAACCTCCAAAACTCCTCTCGGCGTCCTCCTGTAGACCTCCTGTAGATCTCTTGCAACCTCCTGTAGATTTTCCTGTAGGCTTCTTTTTGAAGTCCGATTGCGGAAAAAGCCTCCAGAAGGCCACTTGAGACCTCTTAGGACCCATCCACACCATCCTACATCTTCTCAAGTCCCAAAACCACCCTCCATCACCACCTAATCACTGCCATATTCACAATCGAATAAATTACATGCATGACAATTTCACATAAAAGTACATAAAAATCCAAAAATATGTTTCTTTGCTCATTTAATTATGGAAATAGCTTGAGTAGATGTTATTTACTTCCTGAGTAGGTAATGGCATTGATTTCATGGTTTTTCATCTCTCTTTCTGCAAAAGTAGGATTAGTTGGTTAAGTAGGGTTTGCTAGGTTTACTTTACATTTCAGCTTTATTTTCCTTTCTACAAGTAGAATAGCCTCTATAGAGTAAGCTTTCCTTTATTTCATCACATATAGAACTTCTTCTGGAATCCATAGAAGTTGGCTTGAGCTCCTAGCGATCTTAGCTGACCAAGTGACAGCCTGCAGTAAGAACTAGTACTTGTGCATATAGCACCATCACTTCCAAGTTTGTTACGAACTAACGGGTTGATAAAAGTAAAGTAGGAAGCCCAGGAGTTGTAACATTATTTCTGCAATACTGGAGCTCACCACCTTTTTTTGCGCCGTTGTCGGGGAAGCATCAGAGTATTTTGTGATTACTGCTTTCTTCTATTTTCTATCGCAACATTCTGCTAAGTAGTTTATTTTAGCAAAAGTAGAGTAGTTGTTTCTTTCAGTTTCCGCATTTCCCTGCTTTCATTTTCAATTCTACAATTTCCATTTCAGCAAAAGTAGATTAGTCATTTCCTTGCTTTCAGTTCTGCATTTCATTTGCTTTCCTTTTCGATTCTGAAAATTTCATTTCAGTAAAAGTAGATTAGTCATTTCCTTGCTTTCAGTTCTACATTTCATTTTCTTTCCTTTACAATTCTGTAATTTCATTTCAGCAAGTTCATTTCAGTTAGTTGCAATTTGTTTGTTCAATCAATTTCAGTTTTGCAGGTACAAGAAGTGAAAAAAACAAAAACCAACCAAAAATATTTATTTTCATGCCTCATAGGAACAGAGATAATTCAGGAAAATTCCTGCCCAACACCCCAACTACATCACATAGCCAACCTTCTCTCTTCTTCGATGGTAGTGATCAAGAAGAACCTTTAGGTGAACAACCAGAGATATTTGAAGAACCTGTAGGGGAATAAGAAGAAAAAAACATCCCTCCTAAGACAAAGGCTGAAAACAGAAATACTAGGGGGAATGGAGAAATAATACAGGGTACCTTTCCCATCCAGGAGACCAATGGGGACACAAAAATGAAGAATATAAGTCCCTCGGCCCTACCTCACTTCCATCGTTTGACCACAGAAGATCCTAACACCTTCTTGTTTGAGTTTCCTATCATCTGTAGAACCTATGACTATGCAAAAGATGAGCAAAAGTTGAAATTGTTCCCTTCTACTCTCAAGGATGCAACATTGCGCTGGTTCATGGGGTTACTTGGCAATAGCATCACAACTTGGGCTCAGATGCAGCAGGCCTTTAATAACAAATACCGAGACTACTGTAGGTCAAAAGATACCAAGGAAGAAATCTTCCGAATGACCATGGGAAGTGATGAATCCTTGGAAGATTATGAAGAGAGGTTCCAGCTCAGTTACAAAAGGGCCAGGTGCACACTTGACTCTAAATCTCTAAAGTTGGTCCTACTCAGGGGAGTTTCGTAAGACCTCTAGACACCCTTCATTTACTGGCCGGGGGAGACATCTACCAACTACCTTATGAGGACATAAAGACTGTCTTTAGAAACCATTCTAAAGCAGCCAGAAAGAGAGGTAGGGGGAGTCAACCCATAGCCAGTACCTCCTCATCCAATTCATCCATCAAAGGTGAACTTGGAAACATGCTGGAAGACTTCAAGAGTGAGATGTTGCAGACTCTTGCCATGCAAATGGATACCTTACATATCAAAAGGAAGCAAGAGGAAGCAGAGAGGGCTTTGGCCATCTTTTGTCCTAGGTGCACCAGGAGGAATCCTAGGAATGAATGTCCATTGAACTCTATAGAGGTTTGTTCAGTCTATGAAGAAGATTATTCTACAAATAAGTGCCCTTCCTTGCCCGGACTTAAAGTTGTATACCAGGGGGCCGAAGGAGCCACTGAACCACTCTATTTCATGAACCAAAGGAGACCACCTGGACCTAGACCATACCAACAGGGGATGCAAGGGACATCTCAGGCATACTACAACCCCAACCAAGTCACTTCCATACCTTCTTGGGGCACTCCTGCTCATCCTTCCTGGTCCATGCCTCCTCCTTGGTCCTATCCATCTCAATATCATGCCCAACCAGCTACTCATTCATTTCAATCCTATGCTCAACCACAACCTCAGTGGAATGCATCTCATCAGGGGTGGAGGCCCTAGTACAACTCTCCTCCCACTCTTTTGCCTCCACCACTTGCTCAACCACAACCATTGCCTCCTGCTCCACCAAGGCAACCCCAAATGCCTACCCAGTCGAACCCAAACCTGAACAACAGACAGGCTCAGCAAGTATATAGTGGGGAACCATCATGCCCAACTTATGCTATGGAGATTCAGGAGATTAACTTGTGATCTGGGAAGGTTCTCCCAGATAGCTAGCCTCCCCCTAGGGAGGTTGAGGAAGATAAAGAGGAAAGTGAACCTAAAGCAATTCCACCCTTTCCTGAGAGACTATCTGGGACAACTCATCCCACCCTAGAAGAAATTGAACTTCTGGGAGAATTGAAACAGTTATGTGTGAAGATACCACTTCTCCAAGCCATAAAATATGTGCCTATATACAATCGGTTGATCAAAGAGAAGTGCTTTAGGCATCCAGGCAGGCACAAAAGAGATGCCCCAACCATCAATGTCATAGGACAACTTTCCGATTTGATGTTCGGGCAGGTAATCTGTCTGAAATATATGGACCCTAGAAGCCCAGTAGTTGATGTCCACATCAATGTGTTGAAGCCCCGAAAATCGGGTCGACAACAAGGGGGATACCTGCCCGGTCCGGACCTTGGTTGGCAGCTCCTTATCCGTTTGGTGTAGCGGGTCCAACTGGGGATAATGGGACCAGTTTCCCAATCTATGAGTGTGTGTGTAGAATTTGATGTTGCTGATCTAACAGTTCCTATTTAAGATATTCTAATTCAAACTTTAATCTAATTCTATGCTATTGTAATCTAATAAACAACACATCTAAGTCTATACTAACCCGAGATGTAATTCTTCTATTATGCGATCGAAACAGATTTCAAATAACAACTGGTAATAAAGATCATTCAGTGATTATAAGAAAGGAAATCAATAAAGATGAACCACTTCGCATAAAAAGTTAGACGAAACAATTGTGAAAAACATATTGCATAATGAGCTATTCATACATTAAGCATAAATAAATAGCTATCACCATACAAAAGTGCCAAATGATAACTCAGGCATTCATGCAATAATACATAAACAACTAAAAATTGTATATCACTTTAACATATAAGCAGAAATGGTCAAGAGATAAAAGTACCATTTATGACTAGTCCTACTCATAAGCTTCAAGCGACAATGATTTATCTCTCCTTGCTCTAACATCCACTAAGAGTACAGAAGTGCAACATCAGTAGCAGATATCAAATGCAAACATCAACAAATCTTGATCCATTCATTCACCAAAACCTCCTCTGAGGGTGCAAAAGTGCATGCTCTGAGGACAAGTTTTTGATAAATTTCTGGACCCTTCTCTAAATGCATGAGAAGGGTTTAAATACTACTAACTAAATAACTTAATTACACAGATTCAGGATACGGTTTAAATGACCGCCATTTTTCTAAGCAAAACTATTTCTAAAAATTAAATCTAATATCTAACTATTTCTGCATTTGCTCCTTAATGTTGCAAGCATTCAGTATTTGCCTGGGTAGAGTCGACTGAATGTCTTCCGCTTTTGGTTGAGCTAAGCAAATAGAAATGGTAAGAGCTGGCACCATGTTTTTAGCAAAATCGATGATATACTCGAGAGTCATCTTCTGACTATGTGGCTTCACCGTGTTTGCCCAGTAATAATCCAAGTTCAACTTGGTTAACCCTTGAATCGCTTCTGCCTTTTCTTCAGCTTTATGTTTCTAGTTTGTTCTTTACCATTGCTTTCTTGCATTTTTCGGGCTTACAAGTGACTGAGCAATTAGAGGCTTTGCTTTTTGAGCAATTTTCTCAGCGAATCGCGCATCGGAAATTGCCTCCGTTCTTTGATCCGGGCTTCTCTGATGTGTTTTTCGCCTTTGGAGCCTTTTTCTTTACCAGATATATAGCTTCAAAATTTGTAAAAATACTGCTTTCGTGAGCTCTTGACCTTGAGCGTTAAACTTCCTGTTGATATCAGCATCGTTCAATACTCATTCAACCATGGCTGTAAATGAAAGATCTGTAATGGATGGCTCAGCAGCGTTCTATGAATCTGCGGCTCTGTTGCATGCAGGCGTCTTTTCTCTGTCTTTGAACATTGGAGTTTTACCCTTTTTCCTCATAGCTTCCTGCACATTGCTTTGTGTAACTTTTTGTTTTTCGTTCCTGCAGTTCACAAGTGAGGAGAGAGTAATGATAATAAAAATCAACAGGAAAGCTTTAAATGCTACGGATATGCAAAAACATGCCACCTGACGTAAACTGGCTCTTCGAACAACACAAAACCATCTTTCATTAACAACTGGCGTATAATTCATTAATTATCATTAAAGCGCGTATCCAGTTCTTGGTTTATGGAAAACGTTTCTTGAATATTGAGCCAGGAAAATTTGCGATGGAATGTTTCTGCGATCTGCATCGCAGTGTCGCATTTCGCTGTATCGCATTGTTGCAATTTCATTGTGTTGTGCTATCGCAAGGTTGCTTGATCGCGCTATCGCAAGATCGCGGATCGCAGTATCGCGGGTTGTAGTATCGTTGTAATCGTTATGTTTATTTCCTGCAATTTTGCGATATTCGATATGCGATATCGCATATTGGCGATTTTTTAAGGTTTTCCAATGTGAGTGTTTATTCATGCATGCGATGCGATGGAGTTCACGTCACAATCTCGCAGTTTATCATTTTTACTCATAAGGAAATGTCCTATCATTCTTCGTGCGATGCGATGTTTCTTGAGTAAAAATACATGAGCCTTAATTGATTTTTTGAATTTTTTACTAAGGGTCCCTACTTTACCTAGTGTTATTGCTAATACTAAATAAGGAGGGGGGTTGTTGGTGGCCACAACAATTGGCGATTCACTTGGAAGAACCATTTATCTCTGTTTTTCTATTGAATTTTCTAAACTTCCAAAACAGAAAATTTTTCAGAAAATTAAACTTTATTATGGAAAGATAAAGTACATTATGCTCTAACCTGTCAATGATATTTTGTTTCAACCATTTTCCAATTTGATTATTTGCTTCCTCAAGCTAGTCCTTGTATTTACATCAGTCATTACTTGGTCTTGTAAAGATAAAACAAAGTCTCCTCTGTAAACTAGTTTTAAATATGCTCATTTGTCGTAGGTAAAGCCTCTGCTTCTAGCAGGCGTTTATAGCCTCGACAAGGTTACCTGTTACCCAGCAATGATCCTGTATCCTACTTAAGGCAGCCTACAACTTTCAAAGAAAAATCCATATCCACACTTATTGCTTTGATTTTCTTTTTTCATTATTAAAGAACAATGTCTTGGTTTGGTAGCCAAATTATGACACCGTCATTCACTTGATTTATAACTTTGCTGAACAAGCTGGCTCGTGATGAGACCCCTTGTCTTTTGATTGCAACAATCTTGAGTCATTGCCCTGTTGTGGTGTACAATATTGGCAAAGTCAGCAAGTTATAATATATGTGATTATGATAATCCGGCTCGTGATGAGACCTCTTATTCTTCAAGATAAAGTGTATCCTTGGGTTGTTCCTCTGAAAGTTGTGATTTCCTTAGCAGGGAGGAAGTCATTGTTTCCTTAAGATAGCTCTGGATGACAATAATAGAGTTTTTGGAAACAGCTGTTCTACAGAGAATCTTTATTTTGTTATTGATACCTTTCATTTTACTGAGATAAAACAATTTCTTCACTAAAGGTTGTTTTCATCAAACTTTTTTTTGAAGTTGAAACTAGTATCATATCTGAGTTAGAGTCTTTAACTGTATCTATCAATAATAAAGATCAGTTTTCCAAAATATTTGCTATTTATACAAGCGAAAATTTCAAAATCTGAAAGAGAATTGGTGTCTTTTTCGTAAATGCCTAATGTAACCACTCACAACTGGTTTTATTATGAAAAAAAAAAACAACCACTCTACAAAAATAGAAGAATAATCTTCTATGGAAAATATTTCTTGAGAATTTTTCCATTAATAGGCAAAGGATCCCTCTTACCTACTAAATCCTGTAACACAAACGTTGATGGACCTATGACTTCTACAATTTGAAAAGGACCAAGCCACATTCTTTGAAATTTTGTATGTTTGCCCTTTTCTTCATGAGCCTTGTCCCACTTTAAAACTAAATCTCCCATCTGAAAATCTTTTCTGGTCACTATGTTTGAATCAAAAGAGGATTTTACTAGTGCTTGATGATGAGCACGCGTTTTCCTAGCCTGTTCTCGTTGTTCTTCTAATTTAATTATTTCCAATTGTCTCAGCTGTAAAGAGGAAGTGGGTACTTCATCAATGTATTGAACTAAAGACAAAGAGGGAATTGCTAAGTGAGTCGGAAGAACCACTTCTTTCCCATAAACTAAATTAAAGGGAGAAGTGTCGATAGAAGCTTTTTGCGTTATTCGGTCTGCCCATAAAGCATATATCAAAGCCTTGTGCCAATTTTTATGATTTTGGTCAACTGTTCTTTTAATAATCCTAATTAGGTTTTTATTTGTGGACTCAGCGAACCCATTGCCTTGTGGGTAGTAATTGGCCGAATATTTAAGTTTGAATCCTCTTTTAAGTGCGAATTCAGTCATTGCATTTCCAGAAAAGTATGATTCTTTATCAAAAATTAAAGCGGATGGCAATCCAAACTTGGTGATTATAAATTGATCTATGAACTCAATGATATTTTTAGCATTAGCCGTCTTGAGTGGAACTGCTTCTACCCACTTAGTAAAATAATATGTTGCTATGAGGATGTATCTATGCTGCTTAGAAGAGTGAGGAACGATCTCACCTATTATATCCAATCCCCACTGACTGAAAGGTTGCTTGATGTTTACTGGCTGTAGTGGCAAGGATGGCTTCTTTTTTCTTCCAGCAGTAGTTTGGCAGACTTAACATCTCCTCACGTAACTGTGCGAGACTTTAAATAACATGGGCAAGTAATATCCTGCGCGTAAGATTTTATGTGCAATAGCATCTCCAGCATAGTGTCCGCCTGCCGGCCCATCGTGGAGTTCCTGCAAAACTTTTTCAGCTTCAGCTTTCTCATGACACCTAAGAAGAATAGAATCATAATCTTTCCTAAAAAGAATATCATTTATGAGCTGATATTGTTTGGCTTTCAATCTTAGAGCTCTTTTCTTAGTATGATCGAGGTGTGAAGGAGCATACCTGTTCTTAAGATAATAAATGATATCAGCGTATAATGACTCTGCATCGTTTAGGCTTACCTCGCACATTTGTACCTCTTCAGATGGAATTTCAAAAATTTGTGATGCTCCAACCAACATTTTGTAGAAGCCTTGACCTCTTACAATGTTTGCTGGTTTAATCTCAATGTCATATATCTGTAAGGTAGTAACCCAATTGGCCCTTTTCTCACCCACATCCTTCTGTACTAGAAGGTTTCTTACCAGTGGAAACGGTACTATAATCTTAGTATGGGTTTTAAGCAAGAAAGATTTGAAGTATTTGACCGCTTTGAAAACAACATAAGCCTATTTCTCCACGTCTGAATAATTTAGTTCAGCACCCTATAAATTTGAACTAAAAAACGCAATTGGGGCTTCCGCTTTTTCTTGATTTGCTTGAGTTAGTATCGCAGCATATGACTTATCTGAGGCAAATGTGTATAAAATAAAAGGCTCTGAAAAATTTGGAGTTGCTAAAGATGGAGCATTAATAATAGCTTGTTTGATCAGGTTGAATGCTTCATGTTCATCTTGGCCCCATTTAAAATTTGAGTTCTTTTTAATCATGGTTTGCAAAGGAGACACGATTCGTGAAAAATCTAGAACGAGTCTCTTTACAAAGTCGATCTGACCAAGGAAAGATTGCACGGCCTTTTTGTTGTGAAGTAGGGATATTTCAGAAATTTCTTTTATTCTCTCGGAATCGATGTGAATACCGGATTTTGACACTATGAATCCTAGAAGTTTCCCTTCACTTAATGCAAAAAAATATTTCTTTAGGTTAAGTGAAATTCCATACCTTAAACATCGTTGAAAGATTTGTTTCAAGTATTTGATATGGTCGCTTCGCTTCTTCGAATACACTGTTATATCATGCAAATAAATTACTACAGATTTATTGACTAAACCTTTGAATGCGATGTCCATGGCTCTCTGAAATGTGGCACCAGCATTAATCAAACAAATGGCATCTTTCGATATGCGTATGTGCCCCATTTAGTTCTGAATGTGGTTTTTAATTGGTCATCAGGATGTACCAACACTTGATTGTATCTTGAAAATCCATCCAAGAAAGACATTAATTCTAAGCCTGCCACTGCCTGCAGTATCTGTTCCATAGGTGGTAAAGGAAAATTATCTTTTTGACAGGCTTTGTTAAGGTTTCGAAAGTCAATGCAAATCCTAATATCTCCGTTTTTCTTTCTAACAAGTACCATATTGGAGACCCATTTAGAATGTCTGACGGGAAAGATTATTCTGGCTTTCAATAACTTATTGAGCTCAGTTTTTATCTGGTTTTCTAAATTGGGGTGGATCTTTCTCAGCTTTTGTTGGACAGGTTTTTCATTATCGATCATGGGAATAGTATGTTGGATGATGGAAGTGTCGTATGTTTTCAGCTCATCATAATTCCAGGCAAAAACATTTTTATATTGTCTCAAAAGACGAATATACGCTAGTTTTTCTTCAGGGGTTAGGCCGAGACCTAGATTAATGTTTTGTGGTTTGGCATCGGTTCCTAGGTTTACTAATTCGTAGTTCAAGGTTGAAATTTTGAGTTTTGAATTGGTAGACCTCTTAAATCAATCTTTCAAATCGTACAAGTCTTCTAACTTGACCACCGACTTAGGTATAGCATTATTAGTGCTATCTTGTTGCAATTGTCGATCATGTTGGTCTTCATCAATTATTTGATTGGAGTTGGATCCTTCAGATGTGAGGAAATTTACAATATCGGGATCGTCATTGAATGCTCTCCAATTTGTGATGTTATCAGGAATGGATGGTCTAAATATTAATTCTATTGAGAATCTATCTGGACTAAAATCTTCTGAAGGAATAAGCTTAGAAGCTATGTTAGCCAAAAGGTCTGCACTTGCGTTTTGGAGTTTGGGGATTGAAGAGATATTAAATGCTATGAAATGCTCAGTCAGATCTTGAACTAAGGATTGATAATGTTTTAAATGACCTGATAAGCAATGTATAGTGTTACGTACCTGTTTAACCACAATCTCAGAGTCTCCAAAAACTTGAAGATACTTGACGTCTAACCCGATTGCTTTGTACAAGCCTTGGACCAAAGCCTCATATTCTGTTGTATTGTTGGTGCAATCAAATTCGAGTCTGCATGTGAGCATGATTTTATCTCCTTCTGGACTAATCAAAACGCATCTTGCTCCTGCTCCTTTGTTAGATCTAGAACCATCAAAAAATAATTTCCAAAACAAAGATTTATTTACAGGTTTATCTAAAAAATTGATACATTTCGAACTATAAGTTCGAGAAAAAATTTCGACTTGGGACAAAACAGAGTGTTCTAAATAGGGTGACGCATGAGCATTGAAATTTCCGAGGAAATAATCTATCGAGTAATTTCCAATAATGATGCTGTTATACGCTACTGGTTCATTTTCCCCCTCCAACTCCGTTACTATGTATTTTTGGTGTAGCTCTCGTTCAACTTTTATTTGATTTGGTTTACCGTTGTAGGGCAGCCACATGTGCAACCAGTTGGTTGCGAAGTATCCATGAAGTTTTTTTTACCAATCCCTGCTAAGAATTAAGCCATAGAATTCAGGAATGTCAGCAACTAAAATGTCAATAACTTGACATACCTTTGGGTTGGATGACAACCTTATGGTTACTTGATTTAGTTCGCCAATCACTTTGACTTGAGATCGATCTAGCTGAACTATGCGCACAACGTTTAACTTGGCACATATGAATTTGGGTAAAATATTCGATGAAGCACCAGAATCTACCAAACAATTGTGCACATTTTTATTAAAGATTTCATAAGGAGAAACGGGGGAGTGTGAGATCTTGATCTTCCTCCAATTAGGGCGATGTCGTTCGGATCAATCTTACTGGTCGCGTTAGTTGGAGGTCTTCCCATGTTATGGGAAGATTGAGAAAGTACAACAGCAGGCAAAGGTGCAACTGGCACAGCATGTAATTCTTTCATCATTATCTTCTGTGGATGCTTCAACTTGCTCAGTTCGTAAAGGGTGATGTTAGCCCTAGTCTTCTTCATGTCTTATATAATATTGTACTCCATTTCATCCGACACAATCAGTGTTTTAGATGGAGTTGTTTCATCTGTTTGGACTAGGCTGGTTTAAGTCGCTTTAGATGTCATTTTCTTTGTTGCGACTTTATCCTTTATTGCAGAGCTTGCGCTCTTTGGCTTAGGGATAGTCTGGGGAGGATCAAGCTGATTTTTGCTTCGTGTGCTAACTGGAAATACTTCTTGATCTTCTTCTTGTGGGCGGATGAAATCCCACATTACTTGTAATTCCACAACTTCTTCGTCATTAGTCTGCCCTTCAGTGGCGATTTCCTCTTCCTCTTCCTCAGATTCAGCATTTGAAATAGCATTGGGTGGCTTTGAATCCGTTGAAGGACCACTTTTAAAAGCTCTGTAGGGCTTTTTTGAAGAAGTTTCTGCTACTTGCTTTTTGATGTCGACCATTTCGTTGGACATGGTCTTTAGAACTTTCTGCAATCCTTCCAAATCGAATGGATCTTTTGCTTGTTTCTTCTTGGAGTCTTCCTTGAAGGTGACTTTTTTGGATTTACGTTCCTCTATCGCGGATTTCTTTTCCAGGGCTATTATTCGTTTCTCTACTGCTATTGCTTCTTTCATGTTATTGGATAAGGTTGTTTTATTGGCCCTGTCTACGAAGATTTCTATGTTCGATGATAGAGCAGTGATATACCACTCACATCGTACTTCTTCGCTGGGCTGGGAAGCAGTAGGAATTTTGTTGAAAATTTTATTGAAACATAAATTGAAATCCTTGATAGGCTCTCTAGTTTCGGCTCTAAGGTTGGATAGGTCATTGATTAACGTTGTCGTAGACCTGTCATCACCAAACTTGGTTAGGAATTGCTCCTGGAAGATGTCCCAACTAGTGATGGATCCAGAGGGTAATGAAAAATACCATGACCTGGCTGTTCCTTGCAGAGTATAAGGAAAAAGCCGAACAACAGCATCTTCATTAGTAACCCCATTGAGATTAATGGATAGCATGAAGTTGTTTATGTGCTCTTCTATTAGCATGCCTGCCTTGGGATTAAATTTAGGCAACCATTTCTCAGGATGGGCTGGTATTTTACTCAAGGGTGCAGCCATTAAGACTGCCCTAGGGTTATTCCATGGAGACTGGGCCATTGTTGAACCGCTAACAGAGGAAAGTGCAGAAGATGATCCCTGCGGCTGGGAGGATGAGGATACTATGATTGTAGATGATTGAAGAGGAGTTGTGGGAGTTCCAGTGGACGGATGGACGATGATCTGGAGTGGTGGTGTGGATGGTTGACTTCGCGGTGAAGAAGTTGAGATGGACGATGTTGACAAAAGAGTCTCGCTATCGGACTCTTTAGGAGATTTCCTCGCTCTTTTCCTGGTGGGAAGAGGTAATTCAGTTGGTTGAACGCCAAAATTTTCACTCTTTAGCCTGGTCAAGGGATGAGCAGGATTGTAATGCGAAGTCACGCTGCCTTGAGATTTATCAGACCTTTGAGGAGAAATGGAAAATCGCTGAAGTTTGTGAATCAGAGATTCGACTTCAGGAAGTTCAACGGTAGATTGTTCTGAAATGTCAGGGTGTGTAGCAGCGGTTGATACTCGAGCGACTTCTAACTCTGGATTTAAGTGTAATGGAGAAGTCGGGGGAGATGGTGAGGGCGATTTACTCTCAGAATGGTATTCAGATTTGGATTTACTTGCCATTCATAGTTCAGGCCCTCCTTCTAGCGCCAAATATGTTGAAGCCCCGAAAATCGGGTCGACAACAAGGGGGATACCCGCCCGGTCCGGACCTTGGTTGGCAGCTCCTTATCCATTTGGTATAGCGGGTCCGACTGGGGATAATGGGACTAGTTTCCCAATCTATGAGTGTGTGTGTAGAATTTGATGTTGTTAATCTAACAATTCCTATTTAAGATATTCTAATTCAAACTTTAATCTAATTCTATGCTATTGTAATCTAATAAACAACACATCTAAGTCTATACTAACCCGGGATGTAATTCTTCTATTATGCGATCTAAAGAGATTTCAAATAACAACTGGTAATAAAGATCATTCAGTGATTATAAGAAAGGAAATCAATAAAGATGAACCACTTCACATAAAAAGTTAGATGAAATAGTTGTGAAAAACATATCGCATAATGAGCTATTCATACATTAAGCATAAATAAATAGCTATCACCATACAAAAGTGCCAAATGATAACTCAGGCATTCATGCAATAATACATAAACAACTAAAAACTGTATATCACTTTAACATATAAGCATAAATGGTCAAGAGATAAAAGTACCATTTATGACTAGTCCTACTCATAAGCTTCAAGCGACAATGATTTATCTCTCCTTGCTCTAACATCCACTAATAGTACAGAAGTGCAACATCAGTAGCAGATATCAAATGCAAACATCAACAAATCTTGATCCATTCATTCACCAAAACCTCCTCTGAGGGTGCAAAAGTGCATGTCCTGAGGACAAGTTTTTGATAAATTTCTGGACCCTTCTCTAAATGCATGAGAAGGGTTTAAATACTACTAACTAAATAACTTAATTACACAGATTCAAGATACGGTTTAAATGATCACCCTTTTTCTAAGCAAAACTATTTCTAAAAATTAAATCTAATATATAACTATTTCTGCATTTGCTCCTTAATGTTGCAAGCATTCAGTATTTGCCTGGGTAGAGTCGGTTGACTGTCTTCCGCTTTTGGTTGAGCTAAGCAAACAGAAATGGTAAGAGTTGGCACCATCTTTTCAGCAAAATCGATGATATACTCGAGAGTCATCTTCTGACTATGTGGCTTCACCGCGTTTGCCCAATAATAATCCAAGTTCAACTTGGTTAACCCTTGAATCGCTTCTGCCTTTTCTTCAGCTTTATGTTTCCAGTTTGTTCTTTACCATTGCTTTCTTGCATTTTTCGGGTTTACAAGTGACTGAGCAGTTAGAGGTTTTGCTTTTTGAGCAATTTTCTCAGCGAATCGCACATCGAAAACTGCCTCTGTTCTTTGATCTGGGCTTCTCTGATGCGTTTTTCGCCTTTGGCGCCTTTTTCTTTACCGGGTATAAAGCTTCAAAATTTGTAAAAATACTGCTTTCATGAGCTCTTGACCTTGAGCGTTAAACTGCCTGTTGATATCAGCATCGTTCAATACTCATTCAACCATGGCTGTAAATGAAATATCTGTAATGGATGGCTCAGCAACATTCTGTGAATCTGCGGCTCTGTTGCATGCGGGCGTCTTTTCTCTATCTTTGAACATTGGAGTTTTACCCTTTTTCCTCATAGCTTCCTGCATATTGCTTTGTGTAACTTTTTGTTTTTCGTTCCTGCAGTTCACAAGTGAGGAGAGAGTAATGATAATAAAAATCGACAGGAAAGCTTTAAATGCTACGGATATGCAAAAACATGCCACCTGACGTAAACTGGCTCTTCGAACAACATAAAACCATCTTTCATTAACAACTGGTGTATAATTCATTAATTATCATTAAAGCGCGTATCTAGTTCTTGGTTTATGGAAACATTTTCTTGAATATTGAGCCAGGAAAATTTGCGATGGGATGTTTCTACGATCTGCATCGCAGTGTCGCATTTCACTGTATCGCATTATCGCAATTTCATCGTGTTGTGCTATCGCAAGGTTGCTTGATCGCGCTATCGCAAGATCGCGGATCGCAATATCACAGTATCGCGGGTTGCAGTATCGTTATAATCGTTATGTGTCTTTCCTGCAATTTTGCGATATCGCATATCGGTGTTTTTTTAAGGTTTTCCAATTTGAGTGTTTATTCATGCATGCGATGCGATGGAGTTCGCGTCGCAATCTCGCAGTTTATCATTTTTACTCATAAGGAAATGTCCTATCATTCTTCGTGCGATACGATGTTTCTTGAGTAAAAATACATGAGCCTTAATTGATTTTTTGAATTTTTTACTAAGGGTCCCCACTTTACCTAGTGTTATTACTAATACTAAATAAGGAGGGGGGTTGTTGGTGGCCACAACACAATGGCACCATGATCCCACACACTTTGATTGATCTGGGAGCTGCCATTAATGTGATGACAAAGGATACCATGCTCAAACTCAACCTCGAGGGCTCCTTGAGGACGACAATGACAGTACTGCACCTAGCAGACCGCTCCACTATGACCCCTGAGGGGATTGTGGAAGATGTGATGGTCTCCATTGATTCTTTGGAGTACCCTGCTAATTTCTTGGTTCTCCAACCGAAGGCAAAGCTCATTGGGTATCCTCTCATCCTGGGAAGACCTTGGTTGGCCACTGTCGATGCCTATATCAGCTGTCGGGCTGGGAACTTGACCATCAAGAACGGGCATATGTCCAAACAGTTAGTCCTATACCCTCTTGCCCAACCCTTTCTAAAACATGATCTACCTCTTTGGTTGGATGAGGAGGATGAGGATGAAGTCTATTCTGCACCACTTTGTGCATTAGAAACCACCATGGGGGTGAAACCACAAGATGAAGATGATATCATTGAGAATTTAATTCAGAATCCACCCCCCAGTACCTTGCCATTAGAGGACATAGTGAAAGAAACCCAAAACAATCCCTTAACTGATCTTTATGTGGCTGACCCAACCTCTCTCCGTGTTAAGAATATAGAGTTTGGCATAGACAGAACCTTGAAAATCAATCCATCCCTATCCACTTCCCAGGAGAAGGAGTTGTGCAGCTTATTGAGAAAACATTTAGATTCCTTCGCCTGGAGTTATAAGGAGATGAAGGGAGTGCACCCTTCAGTATGTACTCATCATATATACATTAAGGAAAATTGCAAACTAGTCAGGCAGCCTCAAAGGAGGATGAATCCAACCCTTAAAGACATTGTTAAGGAAGAATTGCAAAAATTACTTGATGCAGGATTCATCTACCCCATCTCTGATAGTGAATGGGTCTCTCCTTTGGTGCTAGTGCCAAAGAAAAATGGTAAGTGGAGAATCTATGTTGATTATCGGGAATTGAACAAAGCCACTAAAAAGGACCATTTTCCTTTGTCTTTCATAGATCAAGTGTTAGATGATATGGCAGGGAAAAAGTTTTTCTCCTTCCTAGATGGGTTTAGCAGATACAATCAGATCCAAATCATCCCGGAAGACCAAGATAAGACCACTTCACTTGTCCTTGGGGTACCTTTGCATATCGGGTCCTTCCTTTCGATTTGTGTAACGCTCCAGCCACCTTCCAGAGAGCAGTATTGAGTATATTTTCTGAACTTGTTCATGATGCCATGTAAATATATATGGATGATTTCACTCCTTATGGTTCTAAATTTTAGGAAGCTTTATCTAACCTATGAAAAGTCTTAGACAAGTTTATTGAAATGTACCTGTCCCTCAGTCCAAAAAAATGTGAATTTTTTATGGCTAAAGGGACTGTGCTAGGTCATGCAATATCTCAACAAGGACTATAGGTGGACCCCAACAAAGTTTCCATCATCCAAAGGGTCCCACCTCTTCAAAAGGTGAGAGATGTCAGAACTTTCCTAGGCTCAGCTGGATATTATAGAAGATCCATTGAAGATTTCAGCAAGTTAGCCTCTCTATTCTTTGGTTTTTTAGGAAAAGATGTCGAGTTCATATGGTCCAAAAACTGTTAAGAAGCCCTAGATACCTTGAAAAGCAAACTTGTGACTGCCCCAATTTTGAGAGGCCCAAACTAGGCCCTACCTTTCCACATTCACACAGATGCCTCGAACAAAGCATAGGAGCAGCCTTAGGAAATATTGATGAAAAATTACCTTATGCCATATACTTTATAAGCAAAAATTTGTCAAAGGCAGATTTAAACTACATAGTAACCGAGAAGGAACTCTTAGTTGTGGTGCATTCCTTAAACAAATTCAGACATTATATCATAGGCTATCAAACCTTTGTGCACACTAATCATGCTACACTTAGATATTTAATGAACAAACCAGATGTAAATTCTCTCATTATTAGATGGTTGCTTTTACTGCAACAGTTTGATTTGACAATTGTTGATAAGCCTGGTAAAGAAAATGTTGTTGCTGACTTTTTGTCTATAGTAAATTTTCCTGTAGATGAAGAAGGAATGGTGGGTGATCAAATACCAGATGAACACCTATTTTCTATCTCAGTACTCTCTCCATGGTTTTCTGATATAGCAAAATACCTGGTTTCAGCACAGTTTCCACCACACCTGTCCTCAAAACAGAAGAGCAAGATCGTGAGGAAAAGTGCCCCTTTCACCTGGATTGGCGAAAATCTCTTCAAACTTGGCCCAGTCCAAATCTTGAGAAGATGTGTCAGGGAGGATGAAGTTTTTGACATTCTCCTGACCTATCATGATGGGCCTTGTGGAGGCCATTTTACAGAAAAGAGGACTGCCTTCAAAATATTGCAAGCAAGCTACTATTAGCCCACTCTTCATCAAGATGTGAGGAGATACACCAGCCAATGTGATCAGTGTCAAAGGATGGGGAAACCTACTCCAAAGGATGAGATGCCCATGCAACCTCAAGTGACCTTTGAGCCATTTGAGAAGTGGGGCATGGACTTTGTGGGTCTTATCAACCGTCCTTCAAAACGGAAGTAGTACATCATTGTGTGCACCGAATACCTGACAAAGTGGGCAGAAATAAAAGCAATCAAAGCAGCAACAGAGGAAAAAGTTGCTGAGTTTTTAAGAGAAAAAATATTCCACAAGTTCGGGTATCCAAGAGAATTGGTCACAGATAAATGCAGTTAGTTCACTTCCAATTTGATTGAAGACCTGCTCACACATCATAAAATCAATCATAGGACTTCCACCCCTTACCATCCACAAGACAAATGGCAGGTGGAAATCACTAACAGAGCTTTGGAAGGAATTCTGACCAAGGTAGTGAGCAGCAATAGAAAATATTGGGTAGACCGATTAGTTGAGGCCACCTGGGCCTACAACACAACATGGAAGACCACCACAGGGTTCAAACCCTATGAACTGGTTTATGGGAAGAAGGCTTTGCTGTCAATAGAACTTGAATACAATACACTAAGGATGGCAACTCAGCTGGACCTAGATCTCAACCATGTACAGAAGTAAAGGCTACTCCAGCTCAATGGATTGGATGAACAAAGATTGCAGGCCCTCCTCTACACAGAGGTAGTTCAGCTTCAGAGGAAGATATGGCATGATAGAAATATCAAGGAGAAGCAATTCCAAGAGGGAGACTGGGCACTTCTCTATGATTCAAGGTATAAATACTTCAAAGGCAAGCTAAGGACAAGATGGCTGGGACCATACACTATGGAAAGATGCAATGACAATGGTTTAGTTCTAATCGGAACCATTGATGAGGATTCCATCCCCATGCTTGTCAATGGACATAGGTTGAAAATTTACAAGAAGCCCCTCTCCAAGAGAGAGTTCATTGAAGATCTAAATAAAACAATGATGGTAGTGGGGCATGTCTCAGCCTCCCCACACTGAAGTAATAGAGAAAAAAAGAAAAAAATTAATAAGGACTCAAGTGAAAATCTCCATGAGGCGCTTGTGTCCCATCATGGGGTTGAAAACCTCTTCTGAGGCGGCCTAGTGATCCCTGGGTGAAAACCTCCCTTGGAGGCACCTAGGGCAGACAATCAAGGTGAAAACCTCCTTGAGGCGCCCTAGTTGTCTTTCAAAAAAAAAAAACAGAGAAAAGAAGAAAAAGAAAATTGAATTTTAATGTGCATTGCAGGTTGCAGGAGGACCACAGGGAGTAAGAGAAGATGCCACAAAGCCTATTTCATCTCCTCCACACTCTTCTCCATCATTTCTGACCTTTCTTCCACCCCACTGTGTTCTTTTTTATAAACTGTGTGTTCTATAGGAGGCCCTGTGTTTTCTATAGGAGGCTCCTATAGAAATCACCGAGAGCCAGAAATGGTTCCAAAAGTAGTACTAAGGGGCTAGGAAGCTTCATGAAGAGCATGTAAACCCTCCTACAGCTATCCACCCTCCTTGCCATCCATCCCACACCTGCATCACATCATCATCATCATTTTTTCCTTCCTATCACAGGGAAACACAGAAACCAGTTTTTAGAAAAAAACAAAAAAATAAAGGGAGCAACACCTCAAATCTCACCTGCAGCTTACCAAGTACCTCTCCATCTCCATCAACATCTCTGGCATCATCCTCACCGCTCCCAACACAAAAATATCAGCTAAAATTTTAAAGGGAGAAGTAGCTACAGGAGCTCCTGTAGGAATTCCTGTAGCAGCTGATCCCATTAAAATCAAGCCACAGCAGCAAAAGAAGTGCAACCATGGGATTGAAGGAGACATCTAAAGCTAGATCTAGCCAGAGGATACCTACACAAAACAACCAGCCACACATCAGAAAGCAGAAAGCATGCAACAAAGGAAATACAGGCATGTAGCAAAGGAAATACAAGCATGCAACAACAAAAGGAGCCAAAATGCCTCACAACACATACATTCGACTCACAGGTAAGTGACTAACCCGCTCCTCTGTTGCATTGGTGTAATTGAAAAATATGCATAAGCAAATGAGATGGTTAGGGTTGAACGAGAAAAGGTGGCCAGTTAACTGGCCACCCTCATCCAATTGACTACACTCATCCGGAGTTGTCATCACATGTGCATGTAGTCAAACTCAGAGAAAAATCCCAGGGACAGGTAGTGGAGGGTTTACAAACTCCAATGCAATGATGGGAGGTGATTGTGGGAAGAAAGCATGATGACAAGGTGAGTGGGGACAAATAGTCCAAATATGGCAACGTACATTTGCCAGCTCACCCCCTCACCGGAAATATCTAAAATAATAAATAAGTACTCCTCCCCGAAACGCCTTCACCACCTTTTCCTTCATTTCATCCTCGTCCACTTAGATGTAGCAAGCTCTTTGTCACCACAACAGCCTCAAAACCATCGTTCTCCATCACTTTCATCCATCCTCCTACTATCGGCCCTCTACAGGCACACTTACAGGTTCTACAGGAGCACCTACAAGCCGTTTTACAGGAGGGGCGGTAAGCTATTTTTAAGGAGAAAACACGGGTTTTTTCTCGATTTCTGGCTTGAGGAGGTAGGTTCTGTGCATACCCACCTTGAGTATCAATATATGCAAGGAATGATACAATTTTAAGGAGGAATTGAGTCCATAGAAGAAGAGGAATTACATAAAAAAAAATTCTGCATGTTTTCTTAAAAAAAAACAGTTTTTCTCTGTTTTCCTGTTTTCTTCAAAATTCTTGTCTCCATCATTTGGTGTGCAAAGGGGGTATAAGAAAAATGACAGGGGATTCATGAGGAAGGAGCCCACAAATTCAACCAGGCTCCATGAACATCCCCAGGTAGTAGCCATATTCACCAGAGCAAATTGGATGCCATTTTTTGAGAAATTCTGAGGGTTTGATGAAGAAGTTACTCGGAAATTTGCCATTTCTTTAGATCCTCACTCAAGGACCCATGCCACTGTTACTTTTAGAGGTCTCTCCATGGAAATCATCCCAGAATTTATCAGTAGGGTTACCACCCTTCCTCTTGGATTACCTTGGAGCAAAGATGAAAAACCAATTGGATAGTCTGCCAAGAAAAACTTCTTCCAAAACAATGAGCATCCTATAGAAGACAAAAATGGCATTATAAGGACAAGCATACCCTACCCTTGGGATGAAGTCAGTTACCAAATCATCAAATATATTTCCTGTGAAGGGAGGTATATGTTGACACCTAATCCTCTGCGATTGGGTGAATTTATGTAAATAGTTAAATTAGGAATGTGAACAGTCATCAAGAGATGAACTGAGCAGTCACATCCCTTGTATATAACAATAGCTGCCTAATGAAATAAATCGAATCAGTTTTCTGCCAAACTGGAGTTACACCTGGCCTAACATGGTATCAAAGCCAGCTCCTTTTTAGCTCTCATGCTCCTTGTAACTCCTCTGTCTGCTCTCCATATACCTGCGCTGCTCCTCCAGAGATGCTCCTGACATTGCCTGCGCCCTCTGTCTGTCATATTCTATATATTCAGGCCTGACATGGTGGGCAGGTCTGAACGCTGAACGCCATAACATTTTCTGCCATTACCTACGCTCTGCTCCATACAAGCCTTCCCACTGTTACGCTGCCCATATATTCGTTGGTGCCAGATTCTGACAAGCCTTGCATACATTGAACGGCTGCAGAGAAGGGTGCGTATTACCATTGAAGGACTGTTAGCCAAGCCATGGTTGAAGACTGAAACTTTAGTAACTGCGTTATTCCACAAACGGCAGTATGGTGAACCCGACGTGAAGCAAGAAGACTGTTCTGCGGTGATTGCTGGAGTATGCATTCAATCCTGTCGGTGATTGCTGGAAGCCTAGACGCTGTCACATGAATGTTTGCTGGAGCAGAACGTTTGAGATTCTTCGAACAGAGGCTACGTTAATACGCATATCATTTTCTGCCAAGGAAACTGCCATTCTGCAAATTCAGGGAGGACTGAATGGTCGAAGGAGCCATTTCATTTTTCTTGGGACATTTTCTTCATGGCATGCTCTTTAAACCAAGGTGAAGTTCTTTATTTCTGCGCACACAAGCTTGAAAGAATGTCAGTGACAGAGCTGGGCTTTTTGTTTAAAAAAAAAAAAAAAGGGGCTCATTTGAATGTGTTGAATGATGGTTTTAACGTTGTCCAATTTTTAACACGGTGTTTGAATTGTTGTGTACGCTGTTAAATTAATGTTAAATGGTATTTGAATGTTGTTGTGTGGTATCAACATTTTAACACAGTGGTTTGTTGAATGTGTATTAACGCTGTGGCGTGAATGATATTAACACTGTTTGAGTATTAATGTGGTGCGCATCCGGGGAAGCACTGTGGGTTTATATGATATTAACGTTGTGCGCTATGGGTTTATATGTGCGTTGTGGGTTTATGTGTAGAATGGTATATATTGACCAGCATATATATATATTGAATAGTTTGTAGATATTTGAATGCGTTGAATGGAATATGAACTGAATTTGTAGAATGGAATATGGTGGATGTATTATATGAGGATCCTTTTATAAACATTGGAGGGATTTGAAGAAACATAGTACATAAAAGTATTTGAAATCATTTTGCCGTTTTGAGTACAATTTCACTGTATATCAGCAGAAGTATTTTTTCTATGAGTAGAAGTTTTTTTTACAGAATGCATTCAATCATCTCTATGGTATGAATAGTTCTCACTGGCAAGGAGAACTATCCTGAATGGTCCCGGATGATAAAACACACCCTCATCTTCAATGAGTTGTGGAAAGGGGTGTGTTTCGGAGAAGGAGACAATGATCCAGTACAGCCTACCTCAGACAAAGAGCTCATCATTTGGGAAAACAAGAACAGTAAAGCCTATGCATTAATCGCAGCATCTGTAAATGAAGAGTTTGCTGAAAGAGAGAAAGCATTTGGAAAGAAGACAGCCCCTGAATCTTCTGAAGAGATTGTGTGCCTTGCTCATAAAGAAAAGCATCCTGCTTAAGATTCTACAAGAGGAAGAGGTGGACGAAGAGGAAGAGGAAGATATTTCAGAGGCAGGGGGGGCAGACATTCTCAAGGAGAAAAGGCAGACTTACATTGCATTCGCTGCAAAAGAAATGGATCACATGATGCCTCTACATGCAAGCTACCATGGGACAAAATTGAGCAGAAAAGAAACCAACAGAAAGGTAAAACTGATGATATAGACAAAGGCAAAGCACCTGAATCTGCTCACTATATTGAGGCACAATGTAACATTGGAGTAAATTAAGATTTGTTTAATGCTTCACTCGCTTCTTCGAAAAATGATTGGTTGCTTGATTCAGGAGCAACCTGTCATATGACTCATAGAAAAGATTTTTTGAAGATTTCACTAATAATGTTGATGGAGCAGTATACTTTGCAAATCAAGCCATCACGGCTTGGCACAATCAGGCTTAAACTGCCTGGTCTTCCAGACTTTCTTCTGGATCATGTTCTATATCTCCCACAGCTCAAGAGAAATTTGTTGTCCTTGGTCCACATCTGCCAGCAAGGTCACTCCATTCATATGTTTGATGGCAAGCTTGAGGTAAGAAAAGACTCTAACCACTCGCTTGTCATGAGGGGAATAGAAGAAGAAAGGATCCTCAAACTGCAAGGAACCTCTGCTCATGCACAACATTTCTCATATATTTCTCATCATGAAGAAGGTACACTTCCATAAAGTTTATTATGGCATGCTAGATTTGTACATTTAAACTATGACAGTCTCCGCTTATTGAAGAAAAATGGTGTCGCTGGTTTGCCTACAATTCCTAGGAAACATAAGCAATGTGATGCTTGCATTCTAGGAAAGCATAGCAAACAGTCTTTTCATGATTCACATTCAAGAGCACATAGGAAGCTTGAACTCATTCATTCAGATTTATGTGGTCCAATGCCTGTTCCTTTTGCAAATGGAAGTAAATATATCATGACATTTATTGATGATTACACCAAAATGTGTTGGGTTTATTTATTAAAGAACAAATCTGATGCCTTTCAAACATTCAAGAATTTTCATAAATGGATTGAAAATGATGCACAATTTCATATTGGATCTATTCGCACTGATAATGGAAAAGAATATACATCAAATGAATTTGAAAACTATCTTCGCCAACATGGGATCAAACATCAAACAGTTGTGCCTTATAATCCCCAACAGAATGGTGTAGCTGAAAGAATGAATAGAACAATCTTGAATATGGTACGATCCATGCTTTTCTTCAAAAATGTAAAGATAATGTTTTGGGCTGATGTTGTTCTATGTGCTTCATATATAAAGAATAGATGTCCATCTAATGCTATAAGAAACAAGACTCCTTATGAATTATGGTATGGACATGTTCCTTCGGTAAAACATCTCAGGATCTTTGGTTCCACCTATTATGCTTTGATACCAAAGGTACATAGAAACAAACTTGGTGCTAGAAGTCGTAAGTGTATCTTCCTGGGGTATTCAAACACCTCCAAAGCATACCGCCTCTATGATGAAGTAAATAAAAAGTTTGTTGTATCTAGAGATGTAATTTTTCTTGAATCATCCAAATCTGACAATGTTGTTGAGTGGCAACTTGATCGCTTGGATAGATTCGCAAAAACGAAATCATTTCAAGAATTTGATAATCAGATTCCACATCTTGAAGGGGGATTCCTATTCTAGATCAACATGTGGAATCTTCTTCTGAAGAACACTCTCCCCCAAATGAAACTCCAACAACGGATGATGCTTTAAGTGATGTAATTGATAGAATTGGGAGACTCAACCTTCATTCAGTCCCAACTCAATCAACAGAGCAGCCTGGACCATCTCAAAAAGGTCCCCCAAAGTGGCTGACGAAGACACTTGAAAGTGTTCATCCTGATGAAATTGGAAAAACAGGAACCAGAAATTCAAACCGACAAAATGGAGGTGATGTAGATAACTCTAATTCACCTGTTGATATGGATGTTTCTTATGATTGTGAATTGAACTTGTCTACATATTTTGAACCAACTTCCTTTAAAGAAGCTACTTCTCATGATGAATGGAAAGAAGCGATGCAAAAGGAGTATGATGCCCTCATAAAGAATGGCACTTGGAAGCTGCTTGATCCTCCATTTGGAAACAAACCAATTGGTTGCAAGTGGGTCTACAAGAACAAGTACAAAGCTGGTGGCTCACTTGACAAGCACAAAGCTAGGCTTGTGGAAAAAGGATTTTCACAGAAGAAAGGGGTCGATTATGAGGAAACTTTTGCCCCCACAGCAAAATGGGCCACCATCCGGACACTCTTTGCACTAGCAGCTCAGAACAGTTGGAAAGTCCATCAAATGGATGTAAAAACTGCCTTCTTGAATGGAGATCTAAAAGAGAATGTTTTTATGTCCCAGCCTGAAGGATTTACTGTGAAAGGACATGAACATAAAGTATGCAAACTTGTGAAGTCCTTGTATGGCCTCAAACAAGCACCGCGAGCCTGGTATGAAAAACTAACTGAGCATCTTCTGAAACTCAACTTCAATCATTTTGATCTTGATGATGCAACTTTATTTGTCAAGAAAGTTGGCAAAACAGTTGTATATCTTGTGGTATATGTAGATGATCTTTTAATGACAGGGAACAATGAAAGCTACATTGCATCCATAAAGAAGGAATTGGGGAAAAGTTTTGAAATGACCGATTTGGGCTATGTTCATTACTATCTTGGCATTGAAGTAACCAGACATCCAAAATCCATATTTCTTTCTCAAAAGAAATACATTGGAGATTTGTTAAACAGATTTGGCATGACAGAGTGCAATTCTCTTTCTACTCCAATGGAACAAAACTTAAAGCTCACATCTATTGAAGGAAAGGAATTTGAGGATGCAACAAAGTATAGATGACTTGTAGGAAGTCTCATCTACCTCACTACTACTAGACCAGACATTTCATTTGCTGTTGGAATCCTCTCCAGGTTTATGCAAAAGCCTTGTGAGGGACATTAGTCTACTGCAAAAAGGGTTCTAAGGTACTTGAAGGGAACTCAAGATCTTGGAATCAAGTATACACAGGTGGACGACTTCAGCTTGATTGGATACTCTGATTCAGCCTTCGATGGAGACAAAGAAACCGGTGTATCTACTTCAGGATATGTTATGAGTCTTGGATCAGGAGCTGTCTCCTGGAGATCACGCAAACAATCAGTTCCAGCAGATTCCACAATAGAAGCAGAATACGTGGCAGTAGCTGAAGCAACAAAAGAAATTGTGTGGCTCAGGAAAATTCTTGAAGATTTGCAGGAAAAACAAGTACAGTCAACTCCACTCATGATTGACAACACCTCTGCAATAAAGTTGGCCAAGAACCCAAAGTTCCATGATCGTACAAAGCACATCAATACTAAATATCATCTGATCCGACATCATGTTGAGGCCAAAACAATCCATCTCCGTCATTGTTCCACAAATGAGCAAATTGCAGACATCTTCACCAAAGCGCTTGGAAGAGAAAAGCTTGAAAGATTCAGAATGATGCTTGGACTCACCAACATCCCTTCAGATTAAGGGGGGAATGTTGACACCTAATCCTCTGCGATTGGGTGAATTTGTGTAAATAGTTAAATTAGGAATGTGAACAGTCATCAGGAGATGAACTGAGCAGTCACATCCTTTGTATATAACAATTGCTGCCTAATGAAATAAATTGAATCAGTTTTCTGCCAAACTGGAGTTACACCTGGCCTGACAGTATAGCATAGTCTATGGCTACCATTTTAGACTTCTCCATGAGCTGAGATATGGCATGGACACTCCAACACCCCAGAAACTTAGCATCCCCTATTTTCTCCTATACTCCCTCATATACTCCAGCCTTAAGTTGAAGGCAGGAGGTCCAGATCAGCTAGATCACCATGGGTTAATTAAAATGTTAGTGGAAGAAGCCCTCCATCCCTTCACAATCCCCATAGCATGGGAGATTTTCCGAAACATGACAGCAGAAGATGACATAAAGGACCTCACATATGATATCAACCCTTCTGATAGCGGGGAGGAGCAGTAGCAAGGAGGAGAAGGGGAAGAAACTGAGGAACAAGAAGGAGAGGAGGAAGAAACCAAAACAGAAGAAACCAAAATAGAACAGGAGGAAAAAAACCAATAGAGATAGAGAAAAAGATAGAAGGAGGAGAAAAAGGGGCAAAAAAGACTGAGGTGTCTCCTGAGACCCTAGAAAGAGAGGCAACAGCTGCTCTCGTAGCCCTTAGCACCCCAATTAAACCAAAAAAAGAGAGGAAGAGGCAGACCTCAGTGTATTTCAGGGCTAGGAAGAGTATAAGGATCAAACAAGGGAAACCCTAGCCTTCTTCTAAAGTGCCCATTGTTATTGAAGATTCACCCTCATGGAAGGAAAAAGTAGAACTATAGGACTCAAAAACAGTCCTACAAGAGGCACAGATTGTTCTACAGGAGACCCTGTCAAGACTACAGGAGACCGAAAAACTTGAAAAAAGACTAGAAGGACAGTCACAGGGGAAGGAGGAAGCAACAGAGGCTCAAGAACCTGACCCCCAGCCTAGTTTGGGCTCTTACTACAATCTTCTTAAGGGGGGGAGAATCATTCCACAGAAATTTTCAATCCCACTTTTCTTTGAGTTGGAGAAAGAAAGAATAAGAAGCCATAGGTGGATGCAAATCACCAAATCCAAGGGAGTTGAGGATATTGGCCATATGGAGAATCAACTCAGAGAAATGGGCAGAGAACTAAGCACTATCAGACATAGAGAAGTAATCACAAGAAATCACTTTCAAACAGAAAATGAATTTCTAAAAAGACAACTGCAAGAAAAAGAGACACAATTGGCATGCATGGCCAGCTGGTCCATGGAGGCACCGCAATGCATAACACCAGCAAAATCATATGGATTATACCTCAAGGGCCAATGGTTGTAGTTTGAGATAAAGACTTTGGCATAGAGAGGCACAATGCCTTTCCAAGATTACAGACAGTTTTTGGACCTATGTGACCAAACTTCATCAGAAGACAAGGCAAAAATAGCAGAGTTCTATTTGCATAACATGGCTCTCACCGACATGAATGTGTGGGACCCCAATGCTAGGGTAGGGGACCTGCAATTAATGGCCATGGCATCATGGATGAATCATGAGGAATTAAGGGCAGCAAAGATAAGGAAGTTGATGATAAAGGAGCAGAATGAGCCCCTAATGATCAGAGCGGAGCCATCAGATCCCATGGCTCTCATTAGCACACACCAACTACTTGCAAATAATCCCCAAATTGCCCCTAAGTATATCAATGATCATGCTCAGGCCATTGCACATTTTGAGGACATGGAAAGGTTACTTGGAGATGCTTGTATTCATGCTTGTATGAGGAGGTGGAACACCCTACCACACAGCTTGCAGATCAGGGAGTATCACTCCCCAACAAGGATGAAAGAAGCATTAAGGAGAGTGCCAATGTACAAGCGCTCTATGCATAATTTGAAGGTCAGTTGGATTGGCCTCAAATTGAGTCCCCCACTGCTGCTAGGAATGCTAGAAGGCAGAAAAGAGGAAGAAGAGCAACAACAATGGGAAGAGGTGGATAGAAAGGCAGGATTCCATGACAAAGAAGAGTGTTGGCATTATTGCACAGGTTTGGCGCTATGGCACAGGTGTTGTCCTTGATGGAAACTCACTTTGAGGACAGATCACAATTCAGGCTCCCAGAATGAAGGAAATCATATATACACAGGTTCACCTTTACGAAGACGCATATACACGCGGGTTAGACGTTCCAAAGTCGCGTATACGTATACACACACTTCCATGCAAGGGAAAGCGCGTACATGTGGGAGAACTTATTTTTGGTCCATGGTATTTTGTCCTTGGTATTTGAACCTATGGTTTTGGACCTTGGTATCTCGTCTAATGTGTTGATCCCAAGTATTGGGTCCTTGGTATTGATTTGTTATGGTTTTGGACCGTGGTATTGTGAAAGGCAAGACTATAAAAGAGGAAGAAGATCATTGGGCAAAGATCATCTGAATAATTGAATATCTGATATCGTGCTAGATCTGGAATACTGGTGATTGGGTTATGGTGCAGATCTGGATCTGAATGAAGGAGGAACCTGAGCACAAGAAAAAGGATAAGTTCTCTTGATGGATCAAATCTTAATGCTTGAATAGTGGTATCTGTATATGATTTTGATCTGTGATATGTGGCACATGCTTGATCTATAAATCTGATAATCTGGGTTAACTAATGTCTGAATGTTTGAGAGAATGAATTATCCTTTATAGATCTATACGCAGGTTCAGTGAAGGGAAGGCGCGTATACACATTGTTTCTGTAAGTGAAAGCTACATATACGCAGGTTGGTCTTGACATAGAAGTGTATGCACGCAGGTTACTGAATAATGAAGTAGCATACATCTCTTGATTTATGTTCTAGCTGCTTCTGTTTATTGTTGCAGTGTTCTGTGTTTAGAAGTGGTGTGTGATTACTGTTACTGTGATCTGGGTACAGTTGTCAGAGAAGTGCTTATTTTGATTTAGTTTTGATTGGTGAAAAGGTGATTGGTTGATGCAGAAATTCTTGATGTTTGATTGATGTTATTTGTGGATCCAGTCTGAAAAATGAAACGCGGTCCCTGAACGAAAAGAGAAGGTTGTAGCTTTCTGCAGGTAGGAGCCTGCGTACTAGTATCCCAGCTAGTACAAGAACTAAGGGGGTTGTAGCTCCCTTCCAGGAAAAGCTGGAGAACGAGAGAGGGTTGGAGCTCTCTGCAGGTAGCAGCCTACGTACTGGTAAAGACTGCACCCGTACAGAAACATTGTAAAAATAAGTTTCTAATTAAAAGAAGATAGAGACAAATTGCAGCAGGGGGTTTTCACCCACATTGGGTTTCCTCCTTATATCTTGTGTTCTTTTGTGTGGTTGTCTTCTGCTCTGTTTCACTGTTTCTGGTACTGTCTATTTGTTTCTGATACACAGATTAATGATTAACATCTGTAAGATAAATTAAATTATAAGTCTGCTTGGTATATGCGAGTTTCCTTATCTGTAGTTGCGTATATACGCAATTTTTACTAACTGAAGTAGCGTATATGATTTGGGGTTGAAAAAGAAAATAATTGACTTGATAATATTGATTCACCCCCCCCCCCCCCCTCTCAGTATTATTTCCAACAATTGGTATCAGAGCAAGTCCTTCAGAAGAAGCTTGATCGCTTGAAGGAAGATCAATCATCATGAGCAACTACGAGAGAGAAACATCGATCAGGCCACCAATTTTTGATGGGACCAACTTCGTCTATTGGAAGGTAAGAGTCACAGCCTATCTTCAATCTCTTGGTACAGAAGTCTGGGATATCATAGATACAGGGTACACTTTTCCATCAGCAACTCCTACAGATCTGGCTGAGAAGAAGCAATATGAAACAAATGCAAAGGCGGTCAATACTCTATTAGGATGTCTATCTCAATCAGAATTCGTCAAGGTTATGCAGTATAAATTGGCAAAAGAAATATGGGACAAGATTGTTCTGAGCTATGAAGGAGATGAACAGGTAAAACGAGCAAAACTTAAAATCCTCAGAATTCAGTATGAAAATCTCAGAATGCACAATGATGAAATTGTGGCTAACTATTTTTTACGTATAGATGAGATTGTAAATTGTATGAAAAACTTGGGTGAAGAAATAAAAGAGGCTGTTGTAGTTGAAAAAGTTCTAAGATCTTTGTCCTCTAAGTTTGAATCAAAAGTTTCTGCAATAGAAGAAAAAGAGAATCTACGGAACCTTACTATGTCACAACTGCACGGAATTCTAACTGCTTACGAAATGAGGAAAGGAGGATCATCGGACATGAGAGAAGTTGCATTCAAGGCTTCAGGAAAAGGAGATTACTATGAGTCAGGACATATGTCAGAAGAAGAGGAAGAATCAAATTTTGTCAAGAACCTTCAACGGGGTGCAGGAAGATTCAGAGGTAAGTTACCTTTCAAATGCTTTGCTTGTGGAAGAGTCGGTCACTATGCTGCCAAGTGTCCTCTTAAAGATAAGCTTGACAAAGGTAAGGAACCAGTTAGATGGAACAGAAAACATAACGTAAATAAGAAAAGCTATTACACTCATGAAGACAGTGACAGACTTTCAAACAGTGATGAAGAAGAACAAGGTAATAATAAGTATAGACTTTTAATGGCTTTTGAAGATGATGAGTTCTTGGATGCTATAGATGAAGAAGGTCTTTATGAAGAGATTTCTAGACTCAAAATTTTTTTAGAAGAGAAGAATGTGATTATAGAAACTCTACAACACCAACTCGCTGAAAGTGAAAAACATCATGAAAAGTTAGAATGTGAAATTGTGGGACTTAGAAAAGCGATTGAGAAAACTAAAGCTCTTAATCTTAGATTTACTAAAGGATCTGAAACTTTAGATGAGATTATCAAAGTGCAGCATTCTCCTCTAATCAAGACAGGTCTGGGATATAATGAAGAATCATCTCAAGCGCAGAAGCCATCCACCTCCAAAAGTTATATTGATGCAGCAAGGAGAAGTGAAAAAATTGACAATCGACAGCAAAGGCACAATGCTACTCACCAGGTAAATCAGGGTCATTTTTCTTCAAGAATGGACATAAATCACCAAGTAAATCAGGGGCAATCTTCTTCAAGGATAAACAGAAGCTACAACAGACCACAGGTAAATCATTCTCAGTTTGCCTCAAGAATGAATGTCAATGAAAACTACAATCATTCGATCCGCAGGGTTGATAATTGCAGGAATTTCTTCAATGGTCAATGTTTCTCTTGTCACAACTTTGGACACAAAGCAACTCAGTGTGTTTCCTACAAAACTATCATGACTAGAGAAACTCAAAAACAGAGGAGTATGACTGGGACCATGAAAAGGACCTACAATAAATTTTCTGCTCTTGAAAATGAAATAGAATTTTTCCATTTGTAATAATTTTGGTCATGAAGATTCTGAATGCAGGAGCAAGTTTCAGCAAATAACTCAGAAGGAGCAAGCCTCAAATATCAAAACATGGAGAATGAAAGAACCACAACTAGAAAGATGTGGTATAGCCTTATATGCGGAATGACATGAAAATCAATGGTACATCGACAGTGGATGTTCGAAACATATGACAGGTGATAAAGATAAACTTCAGTCATATAATGCCTTGGAGAAGGAGAAGAAGGTCTCATTTGGAAATGACACCCATGCACTCATAAAAGGTAAAGGTTCTGTTCTTTTAAAAGAAAAGGTCAAAGCAGGAAATGTTATGTATGTTGATGGCTTAAAGCATAATCTATTGAGTGTCAGTCAGATGTGCAATCAAGGAACAGAGATAATATTTCGATCAAATGGATGTAGTGTTCGTGATCTTGATACAGGAAAAACAGTGATCAAAGGCATAAGAACTCCAAATAATTTATACATATTCAAAGAAGGACAACAAAAATGTTATCTGAGCAAGAATGATGAACATTGGCTATGGCACCGGAGATTGGGGCATTTGAGCTTCTCACAGATAAGGAAAGCATGCAAATACCAGGCAGTTTGTGGTCTTCCAGACATCAGAATTCCAGACAATACAATATGCAAATCATGTCAGTCTGGTAAGCAAACTAGAACTAACTTCCCTGAGAAAGAAGGATCAGCTAGCAGACCACTTGAACTTTTCCATACTAACGTATGTGGTCCATCTAGGAAAAGGTCACCTCGAGGAGAAGAATACTTTATATTATTCATCAACGACTTCTCCAAGATGTGTTGGATAGGACTGATGAAGCACAAAGACGAAGCCTTCGAAAAATTCAAATCTTTCAAAGCCTTGGTTGAAAAAGAATCAGATCACAAAATTAAATGCCTTAGGTCTGATAGAGGTGGGGAGTTTACCTCAAATGAATTTTTTGACTTTTGTGAAGAACATGGAACAAGAAGGGAATTCTCTACAGTTAGGACTCCTCAGCAAAATGGAGTAGTGGAAAGGATGAACAGAACAGTTCAACAAATGGCTCGTGCTATGCTTGATGAGTCTGGAACTCCCGCAACCTTCTGGGGTGAAGTCGCATTTGCTGCAGTTGTTATTCTCAACAAGACAAATGTCTGGGTAAACAGTACTCAAACTCCTCATGAGCTCTGGTATGGTGAAACTCCTACAGTAAAACATTTCAAAATTTTTGGAAGCAAATGCTATATTAAAAATAATGATGAAAATCTTGGCAAGTTTGAACCTAGAGCAGATGAAGGCATTCTCCTTGGTTATTCTCCTCACAGAAAAGCATATAAGTGTTACAATAAAAGACTTGGAAGAATTGTTGACAACATTGATGTAGTGGTTGATGAAGAAGGAAACATTCTTAGGCAAGTAAATACCGAAGAGTTCGAAGATGATGAGGACTATCCTTCAACATCAAATCAGACTTATGATGAAGAAGAAACTCAAGAGGCACCAGAGGAATAGATAAGCATAGAAGAGAAGACTCCATCCAGATACGTTCAAAAGAATCATCCAGAATCTCAGATTTTGGGGCAGAAAGAGGCAGGTATACAAACAAGAAGAACAATTGCAGAAGCTTCAAGCTATTTGGCATTACTTTCCTCCACTGAACCACAAAATGTAAGGGAGGCATGCAAAGATGAATGTTGGGTCAAGGCAATGGATGAAGAACTTGATCAGATCGAAAAGAATAACACTTGGGAGTTGGTTCCTAGACCAAAAGATAAGAATGTCATAGGGACAAAATGGATCTTCAAAAACAAGTTGAATGAAAATGGGGAAGTGATTAGAAACAAGGCCAGACTTGTTTGTAAAGGGTATGCTCAACAAGAAAGAATAGACTTTGAAGAAACTTTTGCTCCTGTTACTAGACTTGAGGCCATCAGAATGTTCCTTGCTCTCTCTAGCTTTCAGAAGTTCAAAATATTTCAAATGGACGTGAAATTAGCCTTTCTGAATGGAGACTTAGAAGAAGAAGTGTACATTGAGCAACCAGATGGTTTCATCCTTGGGAATGATCCAAATCTTGTATGCAGACTAAAAAAGGCTCTCTATGGGCTTAAACAGGCTCCAAGGGCTTGGTACTATCGTTTGGACAAATACCTTCATCAACAAGGTTTTTCAAAAGGATCAGCAGATAGAAATCTTTATATAAAAATTGAAAATGACAAATTGCTAATACTTGTTGTGTATGTAGATGATATTATTTTTGGCAGCAATGAAGAAGCTATGAGTCAAAACTTTGCCTTGGTGATGCAGAAGGAATTCAAAATTTCCTTGCTTGGAGAACTGACATATTTTCTTGGTCTACAAATCCAACAAAATAAAGGTGGTATCTTTTTATCTCAAACCAAGTACCTCAAGCAGATCTTGAAGAAGTATGGCATGGAAGATTCGAAACCAGTATGTACTCCTATGGTCACAGGATGCAGCCTCAGTGCAAATGATGAATAAACAGCAGTGCATCAACCAACCTATAGATCCATGATTGGAAGTCTGCTCTATTTAACAGGTACCCGACTGGACATCATGCATGCAGTGGGAATGGTTGGAAGATTTCAGGAAAATCCTAAGGAAACTCATCTTCAGGCAGTAAAGAGAATTTTCAAGTATCTTCAAGGAACTCAAAACTATGGGCTATGGTATCCTAGAGATGTTGATCTCACTCTTCATGCTTATACAGAGGCAGATTGGGCCGGAAGCGTGGATGACAAAAAAAGCACTAGTGGTGGTGCATTCTTTATGGGTTCCAGATTAGTATCCTGGTTCAGCAAGAAACAGAGTTCTATTGCATTATCTACAGCTGAAGCAGAATATGCGGCTACTGCATCTTGTTGCACCCAACTCCTTTGGATGATGCAAACTTTGCAGGATTATCAAATCACTTGTACTCCGCCTATCTCCATCTTATGTGATAATACAAGTGCAATCAACATTTCAAAGAATCCAGTCATGCATTCAAAGACCAAGCACATACCTATCAAATATCATTTTCTTCGGGAACAAGTGCTGGAACAAAAGGTCAAGTTGGAGTATGTTCCTTCTAAGGAACAAGTTGTTGATATACTTACCAAACCACTACCCAGGGAAACATTTGAATACCTCAGACAGAAGCTGGGAGTAGTTGATGCATCATCATGCTATTGAAACCTATCTGTTTCAAAGAAAAGTGGTTATACGCGAGTTGGATGAGGAAGATCCGCGTACATACGCCGGTTTATGCAGATACAGTCGTGTATATGGAAATTTGGAGAATATCAGTAGGGACAGACTCTGGTTGAAGATAGTTTGGTATGGGTCTGGCAAGGACCATCTGGCACAGGTTCAGGGGGAGCAGATAATCTTCTAATGATGCATTGTTGGCATTTTCTTAGAAGCTTTTGGTTCAAGTTCACAGCTGTTGTTTGTTTCAGGTGGAACACATGCAGAGGGAGAACAGAAGGAGAACATGGTTGCTGATCTAAATATGATTGACAGATTCTGTTGATAGTAGTTCTTAATGACTTTCATAATCTTGCTATTTTTTCTCTATGTCATGTATATCTTCTTTTTATCAAGGTCATGTAACAGCCTATTTTGGTTTCCCCACTATGCCTGGGATGAATGATGTAATGTAATTGGTTGTCATATGTAAATTTCTGATGTATCCCCACTTGGTTGGGTGGATGATCCCCATTTGGTTGGGTGATGGATGTATGTATAGGGTCTTTTGGTGATAGAAAGATCATTTATGATGTGTAAGTTGTTTTTAAAAGAACATCTTTTTGCAGATCTGGCCTCTAGTCAGGGGGAGCATTTTCAGCACAGCAGAACAGAGATTTCATCATGTACTCAGGGGGAGCACAACCCTTTGCCCTTGATGACAAAGGGGGAGAATGACTTTGAGGATCTTGGGGTTGCCATCAAGTCCAAAGGGGGAGATTGTTGGCATTATTGCACAGGTTTGGCACTATGGCATAGGTGTTGTCCTTGATGGCAACTCACTTTGATGACAGATCACAATTTAGGCTCCCAGAATGAAGGAAATCATATATACGCAGGTTCACCTTTACGAAGACGCGTATACACGCGGGTTAGACGTTCCAAAGTCGCGTATACGTATACATGCACTTTCATGCAAGGGAAAGCGCGTGCATGTGGGAGAACTTATTTTTGGACCATGATATTTTGTCCTTGGTATTTGAATGTATGGTTTTGGACCTTGGTATCTCGTCTAATGTGTTGATCCCAAGTTGGGTCCTTGGTATTGTTTTGTTATGGTTTTGGACCGTGGTATTATGAAAGGAAAGATTATAAAAGAGGAAGAAGATCATTGGGCAAAGATCATCTGAATAATTGAATATCTGATATCGTGTTAGATCTGGAATATGGGTGATTGGGTTATGGTGCAGATCTGGATCTGAATGAAGGAGGAACCTGAGCGCAAGAAAAAAGATAAGTTCTCTTGATGGATCAAATCTTGATGCTTGAATAGTGGTATCTCTATATGAATTTGATCTGTGATATGTGGCACACACTTGATCTATAAATCTGATAATCTGGGTTAACTAATGTCTGAATGTTTGAGAGAATGAATTATCCTTTATAGATATATACGCAGGTTCAGTGAAGGGAAGGCGCGTATACACGTTGTTTCTGTAAGTGAAAGCAGCGTATACGCAGGTTGGTCTTGACACAGAAGCGTATGCACGCAGGTTTCTGAATAGTGAAGTAGCATACATCTCTTGATTTATGTTCTAGCTGCTTCTGTTTATTGCTGCAGTGTTCTGGGTTCAGAAGTGGTGTGTGATTACTGTTACTGTGATCTGGGTACAGTTGTCAGAGAAGTGCTTATTTTGATTCAGTTTTGATTGGTGAAAAGGTGATTGGTTGATGCAGAAATTCTTGATGTTTGATTGATGTTATTTGTGGATCCAATCTGAAAATTAATGAAACGTGGTCCCTGAAAGAAAAGAGAAGGTTGTAGCTTTCTGCAGGTAGGAGCCTGCGTACTAGTATCCCAGCTAGTACAAGAACTAAGGGGGTTGTAGTTCCCTTCCAGGAAAAGCTGGAGAATGAGAGAGGGTTGGAGCTCTCTGCAGGTAGCAGCCTGCGTACTGGTAAATACTGCACTAGTACAGAAACATTGTAAAAAGAAGTTTCTAATTAAAAGAAGATAGAGACGAATTGCAGTAGGGGGTTTTCACCCACATTGGGTTTCCTCCTTATATCTTGTGTTCTTGTGTGTGGTTGTCTTCTGCTCTGTTTCACTGTTTCTGGTATTGTCTATTTGTTTCTGATACACAGATTAATGATTAACATCTGTAAGATAAATTAAATTATAAGTCTGCTTGGTATACGCGGGTTTCCTTATCTGTAGTTGCATATATACGCGGTTTTTACTAACTGAAGTAGCGTATATGATCTGGGGTTGAAAAAGAAAATAATTGACTTGCTAATACTGATTCAGCCCCCCTCTCAGTATTATTTCCAACAAAGAGGACCTCACATCAGAAGCATGGGATGTCAGGGAGGCCATCAGGGCCATCAAAGATGAGGAGATGGACTAAGTTGCTTAGAGGATGAGAAACACCTTCAGTAGGGGGTGATGATGAACCCTAAATGGGTAATTATATGGGCTCGTTTTTCCTCCCAACATAGTTTAATCAACCATTCTCTTAGCTTATTGCATGTTTTTTTTATTATATTTATGCTTATGGAGTGAGTTGGGTTGGCTATGTTCCCATGGAGTCTAATATGTGTTTAATGCAGATTTTTGTTGAATTTTGAAGACAAAGACAATGATTTAATGGAAAATTGGTAGCAATAATTTGAAGTGGACAAAGGAGAGGATTTATGGGAGGGTATCCTCATATTTTATGACTCCCCACTTCGAATTCTCTTTCATGCAACTCATAGCACAAACAATGAAATCAATGCAATAGGAGGCAACCGAGCAAGTGGAGGATAACTTATGTTTATCTCGAGTTTTGGGAGCCAAGCCTCCCTAATTTTAAGGAAGTTGTTGGGAGCTTTAGTTGTATAAGTAGAAAGGCCTAGGGCCTCATTAGGAAGTTAGTCAAATTTTCGAATTTTTGTTGCAGCTTTGCTCTGCTCAACTTCGAGCTTACTTTTGTTGACAGTTTCATGTAATCCTATTATTATTTTGATAATAAAGATGAGATCCTTTTTGAGCTAGCACTGAGTTACCTTAGAGGGTTGAAGCTCTTGGGTTAGGGCCCAATCCAAGCAGCCAAGCTCCTCTTGTTTGTATTTCTATGCTTTGTTTTAGTTTATGAATTAGTTGTTGTTAGATAAATTTCTTTCTTGGTTAAGAATAGGTTGCTTTTGGTGATTTAGAAGGTTGTTTCCATTTGAGTTTTCTATAGCAGGTTGAATAGTGATAGAAAGAAGATACAAAAAGGCCATCAATAGAGCCTTGGCCTCCTTTCCTCCCCTTGGGACCATGAACTGAGGCCAAGACCCTCTTGCTGCCACAAAAAACACAGATTTGCCTTCTCCATAGGATTTCTAGTGTTGCAGTTTGTTAGAAGGTTAATGCTTTTCTTTAGATCTCTTTCACCATGCTCATTTCTGTCTTGCAATAATTTTCCTTCCATGCTTTCTCTCATTATAGCATTTTTCAACATTTCTTTCCATAGCTCATAATCTAGATTAGCTTGATGCAAAATTCTGTATTTTTGATGTACTTAGTTTCCTTGCTTGCTTGATCTCCTTGTTTGATTTCCAGGTCCTTTTGCAGAAAATCTCTTCTCACACCAAGTCAGTCTACCAGCCATCACATTCTCTCCCTCATCTATGCCCTACAAGTCGCCCAAAGTTCACCACAAATTTGCCTTAGTTTTATGCACTTTTCCATAGCTTTTCCTCTCTTTCCTTGAACAAATCCAACAATCTCTCCCTCTCCTAATAATCCTTGGTGACCCCTAGGTGCCTTAACACATCATCCCAGCCTTCAGTTACCCTTTCCACCCACTGTCACACCTTCAAAACCTCCAAAACTGCTCTCGGCATCCTCCTGTAGACCTCCTATAGTCCTCCTGTAGATCCCCTGCAGCCTCTTGTAGATTTTGCTGTAGTCTTCTTTTTGAAGTTCGAATGTGGGGAAAGCCTCTAGAAGGCCACCTGAGAACTCCTAGGACCCATCCACACCATCCTACATCTTCTCAAGTCCCAAAACCGCCCTCCATCGCCACCTAATTGCTGCCATATTCACAATCAAATAAATTACATGCATGACAATTTCACATAAAAATCCAAAAAGATGTTTCTTTGCTCATTTACTTCTAGAAATAGATTGAGTAGATGTTGTTTACTTCCTAAGTAGGTAATGGCATTAATTTCATGGTTTTTCATCTCTATTTCTACAAAATTAGGATTAGTTGGTTAACTAGAGTTGTCTAGGTTTACTTTACATTTCTGTCTTCTTTTCCTTTCTGCAAGTAGAGTAGCCTCTGTAGAGTAAGCTTTCCTTTCTTTCATCACATATAGAGCTTCTTCTAGAATCCATAGAAGTTGGCTTGAGCTCCTAGTGATCTTGCGCCAACTGACCAAGTGACAGCCTATAGTAAGAACTAGTACTTGTGCATACAACACCGTCGCTTCCAAGTTTTTTACGAACTACCGGGTTGATAAAAGTAAAGTAGGAAGCCCAGGAGTTGCAACATTATTGCTGCAATACTGGTGCTCACCACATATGAACACAGATTATGAATATAGATACACAATATTTTGCCAAAATTTCTTCTTGTTTATTAAGATAGGTCTTTTAGTACATACAACTTCTTTGACCTGCGCACCCAGCTACAGGTGGTATGCACACTCAGCTGCAGACTCTTCCAAGGCCTCTACACACTCAGCTGTGGAGCCTTCCCTTTAAGGCCCAAAATACAGATTAAAGATAGAAACTATGATTAATTCCTCTACATCTCTATCCTTGAAAAAGCATTACATGTCTTTAAATACATTACATTACTACAAAAACAATGGTCCACATACCATGGATTCGACAAAACAATGAACTAAAACTCTGATACCTGTTACAAAATTAGGGGCTTTGTTGGGTCCCTATAATACTAGTGATTACCCCATTACTATTGTAGTTATACCCCTTATTTATATTGTTGTGCCCCTATTACCCCCATATTGTTATTTCTGTGCCCCATAGAATCCCTCTATTGTTATTTTTGTGGCTTTATATTATTATTGTTAGGTCGGCTGGATTATATTGTGACTCCTTAGACTCCTATATATAGAAAGGAGGTTTTGTCATTTGTATCATCCAAGAATTGTTCATTTATGTAATGTAAAGGAGGTTGCCCCCTCGAAGAGGCTGAATTCTAAGGCGTTGATCTATCTTTTCTATCTTTTCTTGAGCTGGTTTCATAACATTTGGTATCAGAGCTTTGGATTCTAGGGTTTCGCTGCTCCAAACAGGTCATCGTGGAATTTTCGCTATAAATTTTTTCTGTGACGTTTCAGAAGTCGCAAAAAAAACCCATTTGAGAAGATTTGGTGCTGAACCTTGGGTCCGAATTTCAGAGCTTTTCGCATGATATTTTCGGAGATATGATCTGAGGAAGTTGGCCATTTTGCAGACTCCTGAATTACATTCAAAACAGGTGACCTGGGGAAAATCGTCATAACTCTCTCTCTGAGGATCGGATTGAAATTTCGTAAAAAGGTACAGAAAGAGGACGCACTGTAGTTTCTTGTGTGTGTGTTTCAGATTCAAAGGTTGAAACAGTGACTCCTGGAACGTCGTACAAGTTCACTCTACTGAACCAGTCTAAAAGAAGGTCACTGTGGGATATTTCACATAACTCTTCCTTGGAGAATCCAATTTGGCTCAGACTTGTAGCATTGGAAAGAGGACGCAGAAGACTACTACAGGTAGCAATTTCAGAACTGAATGATCCGAAATTACAGAGATACATCAGATTCAATATCAGGCTTCTATAAAGTGAAAAAAGGTGTGTAGTTTTTTTTTAAATTTTTGTGTAAGCTTGGTTTAACAGAATTCAAAGGGCATAGTAAAGCATTATTATCAGTAACTGATGCCCCGAGGAAAGAAAATGCAAACACCTAGTAAGGAACCTGAAAGCTCTAGCATGACTCATGAAGAAGAAGAAGAAATGCTACATGATATATCAAATTTACAAGAACAAGTGCAACAAATGTCACGCTCACAAAAGCTAACAGAAGCTAAGATAAGTGGCGTGGAATCTAAGATAAAGGGCATGGAAGCTAAGATAGATGATTCGAAGACAGATTTGAAGAGAGACATGGCAGATTTGAAGATAGATTTGAAGACTGATATGGAATAATTGAAGAAGTTGCTACAAGAAAGGGTCACTAATGGTGAAAAGGTAGTAAAGGAAACTCATGATGAGAACAAAAGAAATGTTAATCATGATTCCATAGATCTAATGTTGGATCGAAGAATCACCATATTCCAAAAATCGATATGAGGAAGTTTGATGGCAAGGATCCCGCCACATGGATATTACAGATGGAGCAATTCTTCGATCTCAATAATGTGCAAAACACACAAAAGGTACGTATGGCAACTGTATATTTGGAACCAAATCAGTTTGTATGGTATCAATGGCTTTGCTCTCGTAAACAATTTATCACTTGGGCAATTTTTACGGAAGAATTGATAGCACATTATGAAGATACAAAAAGCAACACTTTTTTTAGCCAATTGATAAGTCTCAAACAAAAGGGTTCAATAATGGAGCACATTGAGGAGTTCCAAAAATTGAACATAAGGGTAAAAGATATTCCAGAGGAGCATAGGATTGATGTGTTCATAGGGTCTTTAAAGGATAATATCCAACATGATGTTCGCCTTTGGGAACCTGATTCATTAGAGAAGGCATTCAGGTTAGCAAGAAAAATGGAAAGCAAAATTATGGCAACCAGGAAGCATACCACTCACAACTATAAAGACGGAAGTGTTGTTGCCCCTAGTCTTCCACAACCTATAAGGTTGACACCACAACAATTGGAAGAAAAAAGAGCAAAAGGGCTTTGTTACAGTTGTGATAGCAAATACACTAAAGGTCATAAGTGTGCTGAGAAGAAATTATTCTACATAGATTGTGAAGAGGAAGAAGAAAAGGAGCAAGAAAGGTCAAAAGAAGAAGATATACTACGAAGAACAAATAAATCCGACCATATCTTGTAATGCATTGGCGGGAATTACCACTCCTCAAACCATCAAGATAGAAGGACAAATCAAGAAGAAAAAGGTAATAGTGTTGATTGATTCAGGAAGCACCCACAATTTTATTCATTGTAGGGTAGCAAAAGAATTGAATTGCTTCCTATATCCAGCACCAGAGTGTCAAGTGATGATTGCAAATGGAGGAACAATAAATTGCTCTGGAAAGTGCCATAATATCAAGCTATCCATGGGAGAATGTGTATTGACTAGCCCAATGCTTTCCATTCCAATGGGAGGTGTGGATGTTGTACTAGGAGTCCAATGGCTACAATCCTTGGGTACAATAGCTTTTAATTTTCAAGAACTTTTCATCAAATTTTCTACAGAAGGAAAGGAAGTTGAATTAAGGGGTATTGCAGGGAAACCAGGAAAGATAATCAGCTCTAATGGTATGACAAAGCTTCTAAAAAAGGAGCAAAGAGGTGTAATTGCACAATTATGTTCGCTAGATGTTTCCACATTGGAATCATCTATTTCTCCAGATCTCCAAAAAGTCTTGGACAATCATTCCAAGGTATTTGAGACTCCCAAGGGTCTCCCACCTATGCGTGATCATGATCATGCTATTCATCTGATTCCAGGAAGTGTTCCTCCAAACATCAGGCCGTACAGATATCCCTATGTCCAAAAAAGTGAAATTGAACGTATGGTTGCAGAAATGCTAGAGGCTGGTATAATTCAACCGAGTCAAAGTTCTTTCTCAGCTCCAGTAGTATTGGTGCACAAGAAGGATGGATCATGGCGCATGTGTCCAGATTATAGGGAGCTCAACAAGCTCACTATTAAAGATAAGTTCCCCATTCCTGTTATTGATGAATTACTGGATGAATTGCATGGATCAATTTACTTCACCAAGTTGGATCTTCGTTCGGGATATCATCAAATCAGAATGAAGATTGAAGACATTCCAAAAACGGCATTTAGAACTCATGAGGGTCATTATGAATTTTTGGTCATGCCTTTTGGCCTTACCAATGCACCTTCAACATTTCAAGGTTTGATGAATTCAATTTTCAAACCATTCCTTAGAAAATTTGTGTTAGTATTTTTTGATGATATACTAATCTACAGCAAGTCTTGGAAGGATCATGTTGAACATGTTGACAGGGTGCTACAACTATTGGAGGAGAAACAATTATATGCAAAAAGATCCAAATGTTTCTTTGGAGTCCAGGAGGTGGAATATTTGGGTCATATTGTATCTCATGAAGGAGTTAAGGTAGACCCTAGCAAAATTAAAGCCATTAAGGAATGGAAAATCCCCACATCCATAAAGCATCTGCGAGGATTTCTTGGGTTGACAGGGTATTATCGCAAGTTTGTTAAGAATTATGGGAGAATAGCAGCACCTCTAACAACATTATTGAAGAAAGATTCATTTTCATGGACTCCGGAAGCAACAAAGGCCTTTGAACATCTTAAAGAGGCAATGTGCCAAGCACCGGTCTTAGCTACACCGGACTTCACAAAAACCTTTATTGTGGAATGTGATGCTTCAGGAAATGGAATTGGTGCTGTTCTAATGCAAGATGAAAGACCCATTGCTTTTGAAAGTCGTCCAATCAAGGGAAAGTTTTTAAGCAAAGCTATTTATGAGAAGGAAATGTTGGCAATACTCCATGCACTTAAGAAATGGCGACCCTACCTAATGGGAAGACACTTCAAGGTAAAAACGGATCATGATAGCCTTAAATACTTTTTAGAACAAAGATTATCCTCTGAAGAGCAACAAAAGTGGGTCACAAAGATGTTGGGTTATGACTTTGAAATCATCTACAAAAAAGGGAAGCAAAATGTGGTGGCAGATGCACTCTCAAGAAAGGATGAGGATGTGGAAGCATTGTTGTGTGCCATTTCTATTATCCAACCAGATTGGATAAACGAAGCAAGGGAGGAATGGAAGAATGACGAAGAAGTGTGGGCACTTATTCGAAAGCTACAACAAGATTCCAGTACTTCTGATACATTTAGCTGGCAAAATGATTCGTTATGGTACAAAGATCGCTTATACCTCTGTAAGAATTCCCAGCTAAAACAAAAGATTCTTATGGAATTGCACACTTCTCCCTTAGGAGGGCACTCAGGATTTTTAAAAACTTACCACAGGGTTAAGAAGGAATTTTTTTGGGATGGCCTTAAATCAGATATTCAAAAGTTTGTGGCGAAATGTTTGGTTTGCCAGCAAAATAAAGTTGAAACAATTAAGACACCAGGTCTATTACAACCTTTATCCATTCCAAGCCAACGTTGGGAGGAGGTTTCAATGGATTTTATCACAGGTTTACCCAAGTCTGAGGGAAAGAGTGTCATCATGGTGGTAGTTGACAGACTTACCAAGTATGCACACTTTTGTGCATTATCACATCCATTTAAAGCCAGTACATTTTCTACTGCATTTATGGAAACAGTTCAAAAGCTACATGGAAACCCAAAGATTATTGTAAGTGACAGAGATCCCATTTTCACTGGAAATTTTTGGACATAATTATTTTCTTGTCTTGGTACTCAGTTAGCTCATAGCTCATCTTATCATCCTCAATCTGATGGGAAAACTGAGATAGTAAACAAATGTTTGGAAGGATATCTTCGTTGCTTTGTATCTGATAAACAGACACAATGGGTCAAATGGTTGCCTCTGGCTGAATGGTGGTATAACACTTCCTTCCATACAACAACAAAAATGACCCCATTTATGGCACTTTATGGGTATCAACCACCATCCATCACATCATATTTAAGAGAAAATTCTAAGGTTCAGGCAGTGGAACATCACATCGAACATCAACAACAAGTCCTCCAACTCTTAAAGGATAACCTCGTGTTGGCACAAAATAGAATGAAACAACAGGCAGATCAACATCGCAGTGAAAGAAGTTTTGATGTAGGTGATTGGGTATTCCTACGGCTACAACCATATAAGCAAATGTCCCTAAAGCAAGCTAAGAAGGATAATAAATTATCACCAAAGTATTATGGTCCGTACAAGGTGTTGCAAAAGATTGGTACTATGGCATACAAATTGGAGCTTCCTGCAGCTTCTCGATTGCACCCAGTTTTCCATGTTTCATGTTTAAAGAAGGTTATAGGCGACAAGCTCCCAATTCAAACAATATTGCCAGAACTTGATGAGGAAGGAAAAATTATATTGGAACCAGAAGCAGTCACAGAAACAAGAACTCGACAGCTACGAAATCGATCAATTTCAGAGTATCTTATCAAGTGGAAGAACTTATCCGTTGAAGATTCCACATGGGAGGATGATAATTTTATGCAGAAGTATCCAGAACTACTCAAGCGTTGAGGACAACACTTTTTTGGAGGAGAGGGGCATGTTGGGTCCCTATAATACTAGTGATTACCCCATTACTATTGTAGTTATACCCCTTATTTATATTTATGTGCCCCTATTACCCCCATATTGTTATTTTTGTGCCCCATAGAATCCCTCTATTGTTATTTTGTGGCTTTATATTATTATTGTTAGGTCGGCTGGATTATATTGTGACTCCTTAGACTCCTATATATAGAAAGGAGGTTTTGTCATTTGTATCATCCAAGAATTGTTCATTTATGTAATGTAAAGGAGGTTGCCCCCTCGAAGAGGCTGAATTCTAAGGCGTTGATCTATCTTTTCTATCTTTTCTTGAGCTGGTTTCATAACAGGCTTCAACCCACCCCAAAGCCCCTAGAAACTTACACGCTAAATACAACTTTGCGGACTTCACACTCTCCACTCCTCAAAATAAGGATTCTTTGACCAAAACTAGACCAAGTTGGGTCATGCCCAACACAAGCCCAAGTGGTGGTTTGTTCTATTTTCACATGGATTGCATGATTGTTGGTCTGACCTTAAACCTGTCACTCAAACCAAGAGGAACATGTGCATTGATATATCTGTTGGTGTGTGGTACATTGATTAATGGTATTCTAGTCAGATATATATATATATATATATATATATATAGATATATATATATATATATATATATATATATATATATATATATATATATATATATATAGATATATATATATCTATAGATATAGATATATATATATCTATAGATATAGATATATATGAGGTAAGTTGGTGATTGAAATGTTGAATGTTGCACAAAAAAAAGTCATTGCATTATAAAAGTCGATTAGCGATAGCCTCGATGAATATTGATGGACCCTTAACCATGGTACATTTTCCTTTGTGCATTAATTTCTTTTTAGAGTCGTAAGTTATAATATGTAAAGAGTTAATTTGGTATGATGTGAATTGATTTTTTTTATGCTCATGAAAGATGTATGTTACATGGTGGTTCATGATATGTGATATATGTATGTGTGGAGATTGGTGCATATATAATCATTTAGTTTTTTAAAGAAGGTGCATTCATATAGCTCAATATTTATAATTCATATGAATTATGTGAGAGGATTTGAATGCCATAGTATGTGAATGGTATTAAAGACATAATATAGTGAAGAGTAAATCATATGTATGGAGGTATATTGATGACCTTTTCAAGACATATTTTGGGACCAATTCAAAATTAGTACATTCACTCATATCCATAGTGGGAGTAGTTCTCATTGACAAACAAAACTATCATGTTTGGTCCCAGAAGAGAAAACACACCCTCAGTTTTCAATGAGATTTGGAAAGGAAATTGTGAAGGAGAAGGAGAAAATTCACTTGAAATTTCCACTTTAGATAAGGAGCTTTTCATTTTGGAAAACAAGAATAGAAAGGCCTATGCCTTGATTGCAGCATCAGTAAATGAAGAAGTGAGTCGTCATATTTCTCCATTTTCAAATGCCTTTGAAGCCTTAAAGAACTTGAAGGAGTTGTATGACTCACAATCTGAACTTGAAGTTTTTCAATTGATGATCAAGTTGTTCATTCTTGAGTTGAAAAATGATGACCCTCTTTCCTTGGGATCAAAAGTAAGATCGATTATGCATGATATAAAAGCCACCGGTGTTGAAATATATATTACTCCCATAGTCTATGTCAAGGCACTATATCCCACTTATTCACATTATCTTAAGTCATTGCAAGCAAGCAGAAAAATTAAGGAGATTACCTTTGACTCCCTTGAGAAGAAGTTTGCTGAAAGAGAGAAGGATTTTGGGAAGAAGACAACTCCTCTGTCTTTTGAAGATGTTGTGTGCCTTGCATAGACAGAGAAGAATCATGCACAATATTCTTCTAGAGGAAAAGGTGGTCGAAGAGGAAGAGTAAGGAATAATTTTAGAGGCAGGGGGGTAGACATTTCCAAGGAGAAATGTCTCATATTCATTGCATACAATGCAATAGAGATGGGCATGATGCTTCCACATGTAAGTTTCCTCGGGACATAATTGAGTAGGAAAGAAATGAATAAAAGGGTAAAACACCTAGTAAAGGGAAAGGAAAAGAACATGAGTATGCTCATTATGTTGTGGCACATTGCAACATTGAAGTAAATGAAGACTTATTCAATGTTTCACTTGCTTCATGGAAAGATTCTCGGTTGCTTGATTAAGAAGTAACTTGCCACATGACTTTGATAAGAGATTTATTTGAATAATTCATTGACAATGTTGATGGAGCATTATACTTTGCAGACAAGTCAAAACTCAAGCCATTAGGGCTTTGCACCATCACGCTCAAACTCCCTGGTTTTCCATAATTTCTTCTGAATTATGTTCTATACCTCCCAGAGATGAGGAGAAACTTGTTGTCTTTGGTCCACATCTGTCAGCAAAAACACACCATTCATATATTTGATGGAAAGGATGAGGTCTAAAAATCATCATATCACTCACTTATTATGACTAGGATAGAAGAAGAAAGACTTTTGAAGCTGCAAGGAACCTCTGCTCACACACATAAATTTTCATATAGTTCTCATTATGATGAAGGTACATTTCCATCAAGTATTTTATGGCATGCTATATTTGGACACTTGACCTATGAAAACCTCTATTTGTTGAAGAAAAATGGTGTTATTGGTTTCCCTACAATTCCTAGGAAACTTAAGCAATGTGTTTCTTATATCTTAGGAAAGCACAACAAATAGTATTTTCATGATTCTCATTCCAAAAACATAGAAAGCATGAATTCATTCATTATGATTTATGTGGCCCAGTGCCTTTTCCTTCTACAAATGGTAATAAATACATGATGACATTTATCGATGACTACACCAGAATGTGTTGGGTTTATATATTGAGGAACAAATCTGAAGCTTTCGAAACATTCAGGAACTTTCAAGCATGGATTGAAAATGATACACATATCATATTGGATCTATTCATATTGATAATGGAAAAGTATATACATAATTAATTTGAAAACTATCTTCTCCAACATGGGGTCAAACATCAAACAATTGTGCCTTATAATCCCCAACAAAACGGAGTAGCTGAAAGAATGAGCAGGACAATCTTAAATATGGTACGTTCCATGATGTTTTTCAAGAATGTTAAACTGATGTTTTGGACTAATGTAGTTCTATGTGGTGTGTATATAATGAATAGGTCTAATGCTATAAAAAAACAAGACTTCCTATGAAATGTGGTATGGCCATATTCCTTCGATGAGGCATCTTAGGGTTTTTGGTTCCATATGTTATGCCTTGATACCTAAGGAACAAAGAAACAAACTTAGTGCAAGGAGTTGCAAATGTATCTTCTTGGGGTACTCAAATATCTCCAAAGCATATTATCTCTATGATGAAGTTAATAAGAAGTTTATAATATCTAGGGATGCGATCTTTCTTGAATATTCCAAGACTGCCAATGTTATTGAGTGGTAGCTTGACCGCTTGGATATATTCATACATGCAGAGTATTTTCAAGAGTTTGACAATTAGATTCCACATCTTGAAGGGGGGATCCCTATACTAGATCAATCTGTGGAATGTTCTTGTCAATCACTATCTTCCCCGTGTGAATCTCCAGCCACTGATGACACTTTGAGTGATGTGATTGACATAATTGGGAGAATAAATCTTGATTCAGAACCATCTCAGCCAACTGAGCATCCTAGGCCATCTCATAAAGGTCCTCAAAAATGGATGACAAATACACTTGAAATTTTTCATCCTGATGAGGTTGGAAAAATAGGAACAAGAAGCCTAACTAGACAAAATGGATGTTGGGTAGAAAATCCTGATTCACCTGTTGATATGGGTGTTTCTTATGATTGTGAATGTAACAACCCTAGTTAAAAGTTCATGTAAATATAAAAATATAAGACCACAGTCATGGGACATGTATTCCAAGTTGAATGGTGGGCAAAACATATTAGTGGTGTTCATTTGGTTTATTATGGCTAAGGAAATTGGCAAAGGAAATGGCAAAGGCTTTGGAAAGGAAAAATGGCATTTTTGGCACATTAATTTATGATAATAATGGAAATTAAGAGAAAATGAAGGTCAAAAGTCACAAGTTTCATGTGAGGAGGAATTTGAAGGAAAATAATGTAAAATGAAGAAAATAGAGGCTTCATTGATAAAAAGGCTTCTAAGGATCAGTTGGCAAGCTTTTGCTTGACACTGGATAAAAAAAGGCAAAGGAGGCAAAGAGGAAGGAAGGAGAAAGCAAGGAAGAGAAGGATCAAATAGCTACATCATGATTCTTTGTAGGTATCGATTTTCATGTGTGATTTCCTTATTAAATTTGGCATGCATGGTATTGCATGTGGTTCTTTTCTATCATGGCATGGGTTTTTCTAAGTGTGACACTATTTTTAGCCTAACCTTGCCATTTCCAAATAGCCATGATGTGATGGGGTTCTCATGTTTTGTTTGAGCTAGATTGTCAGATGGATTCAATGCTGAGTGAGGTGGATGTTCGGAAGAAAGAACACATGGCCTAGTGATCCCTGAAAAAGACTCTAAATTGTGGTAAATCCACTAGCCTAGTGACCCCCAAATCAAACTATGGGTTGTGGTAAATCCCGGTATGGTGTGCCTCAGTGGGCCTAAGAATCCTCGACCAGGTAATGGCGGGATATACGGTAAAGCATAGAGGGTGGAGTCTCGGTTTAGGGTCTAGTGATCCCTGTATCAGACTATGGATTACAGTAAAGCCTGAGAGACTAGGAGGCAGGAAAATTCCTCACGATGTAGGTGGATAAATACGGTGGCATCCATGCTTGTTTTGGCCTAGTGATCTGGTGGAGATCATGGTAAATCTTGTTATTACATGTTTATTGTTTTGGCCTAGTGATTTGTTGTGGATTGCGGTAAATCCTGGTTTCTATTGATGAGGATGAGGTGGTTTAACCTCGGGATGCCCTGGTTGGTTCTTTTGGTTTGAGTCCCACATTCATGCTTAGAATATGGAGTGGGGGTGATTGGCTGAAGAGAGATTTGGCTCAAGCCAATATATGGTTGTGTGGAAATTGGTAGTCCCATACTAGGTTGGCCTTTGCATTCATTAATAAGAGGTTCTTTCCTTAGTATCTTATGTGTAAATGTATTGGTTCATATGTGGATTCTATGGCTGATGTATCCTTGGTATTTATTTTTTTATTATGCTAGTTATGAATATGTATTATGCGAGTGATGATGTATGGCTCTCCTCATGTTTTGATTTGTGAATGAATGAACAATGTACCTATGATATAATAGATGATAATGCAGCTAATGATATAAGGGAACAATTCGTCTTAGAGATTCTTAGATAAGTATGAGACCCATATGCTCATATATGTTGTTTAAACCTTTAGATTACATATTTGTGACATGTTTGATGAAATGTTTGTCATGGATAATAGGGGTCCAATCAAGTCCTTATTCAAGTAATTGCATTTGTATCCTTATTATGTTGTTATCTTTCAATTCTGAAAGTGTCATTGAGTTCTGGGCAGTGACCTGGGCTCTCAGCCTTGAAAAGTGGTAGAAATATCGGAGTCACTGGCACAAGTCTGAGGAGAAAAGTTCCTAGATGCATGCATACCTATATTATGGGAACTCTGGAGACTCTTGGACGCATGCTTGTCCATATCAAGGGAGCATCGTGGATTTAATGGTCTAAAACTTCAGTTGTTCAGAGGGGCTAGTTACCTGAGTGGTTGTGATGGCACCTAAGAGTTCTGTTGTTGATGTCGAAGGATTATGTGGTGTGTTTCCATTAGTTCCACTTCCTTAAGGTCACCTAGGAGGTTGAGTCCAATTATAGTGGTCTCTCGTTGCATATTTTCCCTGGTCGGTTGATTACTTGGGTAGATGTGGGATGAGGGTGTTACAAAGTGGTATCATAGTGGGTTGCACTCTCTTTGGGTCATATTTGATACCATAGAGTAGTATCAGAGCATGGTTCACCCCTCAAACTGGATGGGTGATGTGTTGGTCATGCATTCATGTCAGTTGCATATGTGTTCCTTATGCTTGTAGTCCATGTGCTTGTTGCATTGACATGGTGTTGATCATGGTTGTAGTGATGTTGTCATGTCAAGGTTGATGATGTTGTTGTTGGGATGCTTTAGTCCGGAATGCATGTCAGTTGTATATACATTTGTTATGCATGTCAGTGTCCATACGTTATTATGCATGCATTTTCATGGTTATATTTATGCATGTATACAAGGTCAAACATGCATTGTGAGGCCATTGTATGCATTTTGGGTCATCATGATGTTGTTGGGTGTTAGGATGTTGATGTGTTGGTTGAGATAGAGTAGGAGATGTAGATCACGAGAGTGAGATTGCAACACTAGAATTTGGTGTAAGAGTATATCGTCATACAATTTTGTATGTTGGGCATGCAAGTATGTGGTTAATGGTTGTTATAAGAATTTAGGTTACTTATATATTGTTCATTTTATTGTTGTTATGGTTACATGTATGATAAATTCTAGTTGATTAGTGTAGTCATATGCACATGTGTCATATAGTCATGAATGATGGTAACCTATTGTTGTATGCATTGTGGTCATATGCATGAAGGCTATGTTCATTTCAATGAAGATATTGATGTTACATGTATCATGCTAACCTGGATTGGTCTATGCAGATGATTATGGTTATGGTATTTAGGTATGAGTCGACTTATTTGTGCTAGTGTGTTGTACTAATCTAGATTGAATGTGCATATGTGATTTCTATGCATGAATGACAATTGTTTATGATCTTATGATGTGAACATGTTCTCCAGTTACTATTATGGATATCATAACCTTACTTATGCTTTAGTTGATATGTTTTGAAGTTATATCGTGCTAATATAGATTGATTGTGCATAAAAGATAGCCTCCCCGAGATACATTAAGGTATGAGTTTTCTGATGTTGTCTATTTAGTGTTTGAATGTTTGACTATGTCGTTTATTTGGTGTTTGAGTGCTTGGTGTCTATTATGTCATCTATATGTTGTTTGAATGTTTGATTACTTAAATGATATGAGTATGTGTCTATAAGATTTCTTGCCGAAATGATCTTGTTTTAAGATGGTTGTACTAATACATATGTGTTGAGACAACTGATATGTACTTGAGTGTAAGTAGGTGATAATTGTAGCATTATGTATTATGACTGATGAATGTGAGTTGATTGTTAAGTATGACATGGTTGTTAGACTTGGTAAAGGTTGATTTCAAATTAATATACATGATGTCTTGATCTTTGGAACATGATACTAACATGTGTGAGAAGTTGCAGGGAAACATGCTTAGTATTAGCTTGACAAGGTAATAGTTGATGTGTTTATATAACTAATAGTTGGTTGATGTGACAGTGCATAGTAAGACTCAATTGCAACAAGGAAAAGTTAAAAGAAAGGAATTGGGTGAAAATTCCTTTGGCTATGTTTAGAAATTGTAATTCCAAATGAATGAGTTCTTTGGATATAGGAAGTCTTCTTAACCTTGAATTTGTCTCACATTATGAGGATATGTGTTATATTCATAAATATGTATTTGATAGATATAACCGTTGGGTATAGTATGGCTATATTCGTCAAGGGATTGGAGTCCCTTGAGAAATGGCGTGGATGTGTTCAGTTACAAGGCAGCGTGCTTGGAACAACAAGATAATGTAACTAGTGTATTGTTTTGTTTATTTATGCATTGACAATTATGTGTTTATGGTAGTATGATACAGAGAATTTCATGGCAAAGAAATTTCCATGAAATCTTGAAGAAGGCTTGGGTTGAGCTTTCCTTGGGAACCATGGGATTGAGTCATGGTGTCTATTGTTAGTCTTTTGCTTTCGGTCTTTTTTGATTTGTTTGAGTTTGATTTGTGGTTTTGTTTATGTCTGGTGCAAGGCCTTGCCACTTTGTTTGTGATGTCATATTGTTATTGGTTTTCGTGGTCTTATTCTTGTTTGTTTCTTGTGCTTTCCTTTCAAGTTTTGAGTCTTTAGAATTATTTATGAAAGAGTAAATTTAATGGAGCTCAGGGAGAGCTGAATGAAACCTATCAAGTAATGTAAGACCCGAATGAAGCTCAGTGCCTGAGTAAGGGAAGTTGAAGGTAAGAATATGAAAATCGGTTGGACTGGTTTGGTCCATTGGTGTATATGAACAGTGACAGTACAGTGATGAGAAAGGTAATAGGAAAGGTGAAGTAAATGGATCTAAGGCATCAGATGCCTTGGCTATGTTGGGAACGATTGTTCTCAATGTTGTGCATGGTGTGAAAAGATAAAGGGGGTTCTCTTAAGCTTGACCTTATGATATCTGTTAATTATGTCGTGATCATGATTATGTCGATGTTTATATACGTATGTATGTGTGTATGTATGCCATTTTCTGACAATATCATTATTGTTTTATGCTAATGTTTATGTATATGTATCTATGTATCTATGTATCTATGCCACTATTCGACAGGGTTGTCAGGGATCATTCTTGTGGAGGAATGATTTCTTATGCGGGTGAGTGGCATGAATAGATTCCTAGTTCATGAGGAATCAAGTGGGAAGAGTAGCCTGACAGATCTCTGAGGTTAGTATCATGTGGATATGAATTGATATTGTATGCTTGTATTATGCCTATGTTTATGTTATGACAGGTAACTCTAAGGGATACATCGGCTGAATGAAAGCAGTGAGATTCACGACATGCTAGGATAATCATGGATGATAGAGAGACACTAGAAGCAAGGTTTTCTAATAGAGACCGTGTGGTTTTGGATGTGCAGTACTATTATTGTGTATATTTTGTGCATGTTGTATATTCAGTTATTGTACATATGATGATGTGTACATGAAATATATGTAGTATTGTGTACATATGATTTTGTGTGTCTGTTGTATGTATGGTGTTGTGTGTATATGGCATATGCAGTGCTGGATATAGATGGTGTTATGTAAATGTTCGATATGCGGTGCTATGTACATATTTTACTATGTCCATGATGGATATGCGATGTTGTGTTCATATGGTGTTGTGCACATGTTGGATATGCAATGCAGTATACATAGGGTGTTATGTACATGTTGTAAATGCAGCGTTGTGTACATATGGTGTTGTGTGCATGTTGTACATGTGGTGCTATGTACATATGGTGTTTTGTGCATGATTGTACAAGTGGTGTTGTGAGCATGTGGTGTCGTGTACATGTTGTACATATGGTGTTATGTGCAGGTGGTGTTGCGTACATGTCGTGCATATGGCGTTGTGTACATGTGGCGTTGTGTACATGCTCATGTGGTGTTGTGTATGTCTGGAGTTGTGTACACATTGTACAAGTGGTACAATGTACATGTGGCATTGTGTACACGTTGTGAAGGTGGTGCCATGTACATGTTGTGATGGTGATGCTTTGTATAGGTGGTACTTTGTACATGTTGTACATATGGTACTGGTGTAAATGTACAATTGTGTGCATGTCGTACATGTTGTGTTGCGAGCATGCGGTACATGTATGTTCATATTGTAGTTGTGGTCCCATGACATGTGTACTTGTTGTGTTGTACTCTGTGTAGTACATGTATTGTGTTGTGTTGTATGTCAGATGTAGGTGCATATATTATGTGGTGTCGCACGTTGTGTGTGGATATATGTGTTGTGATGTACATTGTGTATGATCCGAATTTAAACAGGAACAGAACAAATTACAGATATAACCATAAATACAAAGATGCAGTAGAAATAACAATTCATTTCACTAATATCAAATGTTGAAATATGCTTACAAACAGAATGGAAATAAGACTAGCTCGAGCGATGGTAGCTTATCTCTGATAAGAGATGTGGCAGCTACATGCCTTTGAACTGTGTTACAATGAGGCTCAAAGGCCTATTTTTTATTGAGAAACAATGGAAAACCCTAAACATCCAAAAACCTAACCCTAGGAAATGAAGTGCCAAAACTATGGGCCCCATTTGGGTAAATTGGTACATCAACTTCTCGGGGTCGTAACTTTGGCATACAATCTCCGTTTGGCTATCATAATACCTCTTTTCAAAGATATTGAAGAGAACGACAAAACAAAATTGGTAGGCCACTTTTGGACGTTTTCAATCTCTCTGTTTTCCTTAAAAACATCGTTTAGGGCCTCAAAATGGCTCCAAAAGTTCATGCCCAAAAAACTGCCAAAAATAGCAAATTGTGCTACAATTAAGGAAACCAAAGAGCTGAAAGAGACAGTGTTGGGGGTCCAAGTGGAATAGGTGGGTGGCCACCAATATCCACCTCGATCAGTGTATGTGTACGTGATTGAAGAAAAGAAAAATGCATTGGGTGTTTCTTAGGTGTGGCAACCGATCCGATGTGTGTACAGAAAGAACAAAGGAAAAATTAAGGATCGATGAAGGATAAGTATTGATATTTTATTTCAATTTTATTATGCATGTTGGTGAGTACCAGTATTGCAGCAATAATGCCTCCTGGGCTACCTACTTTACTTTTATCAACCTGGTAGTTCGTAACAAACTTGGAAGCGACGGTGCTGTATGCACAAGTACTAGTTCTTACTGCAGGTTTTCACTTGGTCAGCCGATGCAAGATCACTAGGAGCTCAAGCCAAATTCTATGGATTCCAGAAGAAGCTCTATATGTGATGAAAGGAAAAACAAATATTACTCTACTGATGTTATTCTACTTACAGAAAGGAAGACTGAAATGTAAAGCAAACCAAGGAAATCCTAGTTAACCTCTAATCCTATTTTTGCATAAAGCACTATGGAAATCATGAAAAAAAATGCCATTACCTACTCAAGGAGGCAAACAACATATAACTAAGCTATTTCTGAAAGTAAATGAGCAAAAAACATCTTTTGGATTTTTATGTATTTTTAGGTGAATTTAACATGCATGTAGTTTATTTGTTTGTGAATGTGGCAACGAATAGGTGGCGATGGAGGGTGGTTTTGGGATGTGAGAGGATGTAGGATGGCGTGGATGGGTCCTAGGAGGTCTCAGGTGGCCTTCTAGAGGTGTTTCCCACAATCGACCTTCAAAGGAAAGCCTATAGGAAAATCTACAGGAGGACACAGGAAATCTACAGGAGGAAAAATAGCGTTCTACAGGAGGCCTACAGGAGGAGGCCGAGAGCAGTTTTCACTATTTTCAGGGTGCACGAGTGGGTGGAAAAGGTAGATGAAGGTTGGGACAAAATGTTAGGGCACCTAGGGTCTACCAGGAATCATTAGGAGAGAGAAAGATGATTGGATTTGCTGAAGGAGAGAGAGGAAAGTCTATAGAAAATGCAGAAAACTAAGGCAGAATTGAGGGGAGACTTGGGCGACCTGTAGGGCATGGATCAGATGGTGGATGGAATGGCTGAGAGGCTAGACTTCTGTTAGAATATCTCTGTAGCATAAACAACTGACAGTCAACCAATGAAATTATGCAAGCAAGGAAACAAGTGCATCTAGAAAAACAGAGTTTTTGCATCAAAATAAACTATGATCTATGAAAGGAAATGCTAATAACCATTGCATGAAAGGAAAGCATGAAGGAAGACTATGCAAATAAGGAAATGAGCATGATGAAGAAGTTCTGAAGCAAAGCAAACTAGACTATGAACCAATTAGAAAGCTGCAAACGCTAGAAGTCCTATGAAGGAGGAAAATCTGTGTATTTGGGGCAGCAAGAGGGTCTTTGCCTCAAATCATTGTCCCAAAGGGGGGAAGAGAGGCCAAGGAACTACTACTAGCCTTTTAAATATTGCCTTTATCACTGTCTAACCTGCTATAGAAAACACAAATGGAAGTAAACTACTAAATCATCAAAAACAACCTATTCTTCACCATAAAAGAAATGCATCTAACAGCAGCCTAATCTAAAAACTAAAATGAAACATAAAAATACAAGAAAAGAGGAGCTTGGCTACTTGGATTGGGCCCTAACCCAAGAGCTTCTGCCCTCTAAGGTAACTCAGTGTTAACTCAAAAAGGATTCCATCTTTATTTCCAAAACAATAGCAAGATTACATGAACTGTCAAAATAATAAGCTCGAAGTTGAGCAAAGTTTACATAGGCAAAAACTGCAGCAAAAATTCAACAAAAATTTGACCAACTCCCTAATGAGGCCCTAGGCCTCTCTACTTATACAAATGAATCTCCCAACAACTTCCTCAAAATCAGGGAGGCTTGGATCCCAAAACTCGAGATAAACATCAGTTATCTTCCACTTTGCTCGGCTGCCTGCTAATGCATGACTTGGCTGCTTGTACTCCGAGCTGAATGAAGGGGAATTCAAAGTGAGGAGTAATAAATGAGGAGGATCCCCTCCTATAAGTCCTCTCCTTTGTCCACTTCGAGTTATTGCTTCCATTTGTCCACTGGATCCTTGAATTTGACCACAAAATTCATCAATAATCTGCATTAAACGCATATTAGACCTCATAGCATTATAACTAACTCAACTCACTCTATAAGCATAAATATAATAAAAAAAGCATGCAATAAGCTAAGAGAATGGTTGATTTGACTAGGTTAGGAGGTAAAATGAGCCCATATAATTACCTATTTATGAGGCTCATCATCACCCCCTACTGAAAGTGTTGCTCATCCTCTAAGCAACTTAGTCCATCTCCTCATATTTGATGGCCTTGGTGGCCTCCCTAGCATCCCATGCTTCTGATGTGGTCTCCTCATCTTTGTCATAGAATCCTACCTTTCTGTCTACCTCTTCCCACTGTTGTTGCTCTTCTTCTTCTTTTCTGCCTTCTAGCATTCCTAGCAGCAATGGGGGACTCAATTTGAGGCCAATCCAATTGACCTGCAGCCTCTGCATGGAGTGCTTGTACATTGTCACTCTCCTTAATGCCTCTTTCATCCTCATTGGGGAGTGATACTCCCTGATCTACAGACTGTGTGGTAAGGTGTTCCATCACCTCATACAAGTATGCACACAGTCATCCCCAAGTAACCTTTCCATATCCTAAAAATGTGCAATGGCTTGAGCCTAAACACTGATATATCTAGGGTCAATCTGAGGATTATGTGCAAGCAGGTTATGTTTGCTGATGAGTGCTATGGGGTCTGATGGCTTTGCTCTGATCATTAAGGGCTCATTTTGCCCTTTATCATCAACTTTCTTATTTTTGTTGTCCTTAACTCTTCATGGTTCATCCATGAGGCCATGGCCATTAGTTGCAGGTCCCCTAGCCTAGCATTGGGGTCCCACACATTCATGTCTATGAGGGCCATGTTATGCAGATAGAATTCTGCCATCTTTGCCTTATCTTATGATGTGCTTTGGTCACACAGGTCCATAAACAACCTGTAATCTTGGAAAGGCATTGTGCCTCTTCGTGCCAAAGTCTTGATCTGAAATTGCATCCATTGGTCTTTGAGATACAGGCCATAGGATTTTGTTGGTGTCCTACATTGCAATACCTCCATGGACCAGCTGGCCATGCACTCCAGGTGGGTCTCTTTCTCTTGCAGCTATCTTCTTAGCAATGCATTTTCAGTTTCCAAGTGACTCTTTGTGATTGCTTCTCTGTGTCTGACAGCACTTAGCTCTCTACCCATTTTTCTAAGTTTGTAATCCATGTGGCCAATATCCTCAACTCCCTTGGATTTGACTATTTTCATCCACCTATGGGTCCTTATTCTTTCTTTCTCCAACTCAAAGAATAGTGGAATTGAAATTTTTTGTGGAATGATTCTCCCCCCTCAAGAAGATTGTAGTACGAGCCAAGACTAGGCTGGGGGTCAGGTTCTTGGGCCTCTGTTGCTTCCTCCTTCCCCTGTGGCTGTCCTTCTACCCTTTCTTCAAGTTTTTCAGTCTCTTGTAGTTTTGACAAGGTCTCCTGTAGAACAGTCTGTGCCTCCTGTAGAATTGTTTTTGAGTCCAATAGTTCTACTTTTTCTTTCCATGTGGGAGATTTAGGAGTCCCCCTTTCATAAGTAATAGGTATCTTGTAAGGGGATTCTTTTCCTTGGGTAGAGGGTGAATATTCAATAACAATAGGCACTTTAGAAGAAGGTTGGGGTTTCCTTGTTTTGATCCTTGTGCTCTTCCTAGCCCTGAAATACATTGAGGTCTGCCTCTTCCTCTTTTGTTTTGGTTTAATTGGGGTGCTGAGGGCAGTGAGAGCAGTTGTTGCCTCTCTTTCTAGGGTTTCAGGAGACACTTCTGTCTTTTCTGCCCCTTTTCCTCCTTCTGTCTCTGTTTGCTCTGTTTTCTCCTTCTCTCTTTTGGTTTCTATCTTCTTCCCTTCTTGTTCCTTTAAATCACTAGTTTCTTATCCCTCTCTCTCTCTTGTTGCTCTTCCTCCTCACTACCAGTAGGGCTAATATCATAGGTCAGGGCCTTTATGTCATCTTCAGCAGTCATGTTTCAAAAAATTTCCCATGTTATGGGGATTGTAAATGTATGGAGGGCTTCTTCCACTAAAATTTTGATTAACCCATGGTGAGCTAGCTGGTCTGGATTTCCTGCTTTTACTTTAGTACTGGAGTCAATGAGGGACTGCAGGAGGAAGTAAGGGATGTTGAGTTTTTGAGGGGCTGGAGTGTCCATGCCATACCTTAATTCATGCATGATTCTGAAGTGGTAACCATAGACAATGCTATACCTACCTTCATAGGAAGTATACTTGATTATCTGATAGCTAACCTCATCCCAAGGGTATGGTATGCTAGCCCTTCTTATGCCATTCTTATCTTCTACAGGGGTTTCATTATTTTGAAAGAAGTTTTTCTTGGCAGCTTGGCCAATTGGTTTTTCATCCTTGCTCCAAGGCAACCCAAGAGGAAGGGTAGTGACCCTACTGATAAATTCAAGGGTTAACTCCATGGAAAGGCCTCTAAAAGTGACAGTGGCATGTTTTCTAGAGTGAGGGACCAAAGAGTGGGAAAATTCCTGAACAATTTCCTCATCAAACCCTCAGAATTTCTCAAAAAAGTTCATCCAATTGGCTCTTGTGAATATGTCCACATCTTGGGGGTGTGCATGGAGCCTGGACGAGTTGGTTGGCTTCTTCCTCATGAAACCTCCTATCATTTTGTCTATGCTTCCTTGGAAAACCAACTATGGAAATGGGGAGAACCAAAATTTTTTCAAGAGAAACAGAGAGACAGAGACTGTGTTTTTTTAAAGAAATAAGCAGCAATTCTTTTATAAAATTCCTCCAACCAATAGTTCTATTTTCTCCTCAAAAACTAAACCACTGTTAGGATATTTCTATATTCAATGGAGGTATGCCAAGAACCTACCTCTGCAGCCCGAGAATTTTGCTAAAAATTGTGTTTTTCCTCTCCAAAACAGCTTACTGGCCCTCATGTAGAACACTGCCAGCCCTCCTGTAGGATTCCTGTAGGTTCTCCTATAGAACCTGTAAGTGCTCCTGTAGAACACTGAGAGCAGGGATATTGGAGAGATCAGTGGAGAATGATGGGTATGAGGCTTATAGGGGCACGAGAAGGTAGCAGGAGTGGATTTTCAAGGAGAGAATGAAGGAGAAAGGTGGTGAGAGTACTTCGGCGAGGACTACTTATGTCTTTTTATGGATATTTCCGGTGATGGAGGGTGAGTTGGCCAAGTGTACGTTGGCCCCATTCAGACCATTGTTCCCCACCTACCTTTTCATCATTTTCCTTTCATTGTAATCACCCCTCATGATTGCATCGGAGTTCCCATCACCTCCACTACCTGTCCTCGATAACTTCTCTTGAGTTTGACAAAGCGCACGTGTGGTGACACCTCCGGATGAGTGAAGTCAACTGGACGAGGGTGACCAAGTTAACTGGCCACCTCAACCCCAACCAACCTCAACCATCTCGTTGTTTTTGCATGCTCTCTAATTATATTAATGCAAACAGAGGAGTAGGTTAGTCAATTACCTGAGATGCGAATGCGTTTGCCGTGAGTTTCCCTGGATTTTCCTTCTGCTGCATGCCTTTATTTCTTCTGATGCATGCTTGTCTGGTTGCTGATATGTGGCTGTGCTTTTGTGTAGGTTCCTTTCTGGCTGGATTTGATCTTCACGAGTCTGCTTCAACCCTTATATTTGCACCCTCATGCTGTTGATGCTAGATTTTAATGGGATCAGCTGCTACAGGAATTCCTACAGGAGCTCCTGTCGTTGCTTCTCCCTTTGAAATTTTAGATTTTTTCTGTGCTTGGAGCTATGTGGATGATGCCAAAAGTGCATATAGAGATGGTGAGGTAAAGGGTAGGCTTTAGGTGAGGTGAATGGTGTTGTTCTTTTCTCTTCTTCTTTTTTTCTTTTTTTTCTAAAAAAAATTGTTTTTTATATGCAGGGAGAAGAATGGTGCTTGGGATATGATGCAGGTCTGGAAATGATGGAAGAGAGGTTTGAAAAATGTAGGAGGATTTATGAACCCTTTATGAAGCTTCCCTGTTCCTCAAACTACTTTTAAAACCCATTTCTAGCTCTCTGTAATTTCTACAAGAGCCTCCTGTAGAAAACACAAGGCCTCCTATAGAAAACACATTTTTCGAAAAAGAAGCACAATGAGGTGGAAAGAATGTCAAGAATGATGGATAAAGGTGAGGGAAGGTAGGATAGGTGTTGGTATTGGTTTCAGAGCTCCCTTGGCACCTGTTGCTGCTTCTTGTAGTCCTCCTGCACCTGCAATACAACTGGAAATTCATTTTTCCTTTTTTCTATTATATATTTGAAAACAACCAGGGTGCCTCAGGGAGGTTTTCACCCTAGTTGCCTGCCCTGGGTGCCTCCAAGGGAGGTTTTCACCCAGGGATCTTATCTTCTTTCTTCTCTTCCTTTTTTTGACATCACTGGGCCACCTCAGGAGAGGTTTTCAACCCAATGATGGGACTCAAGCGCCTCATGGAGGTTTTCACTTGAGTCCTTATTATTTTTTTTTTTTTTTCTTTTTTCTTCAGTGAGTGGGTGAAGTGGAGGCTAAGACATGCTCCACTACCATCACTGACTTATTCAATCCTTCAATGAACTCTTGCTTGGAGAGGGGTTTCTTGTATATTTTCAACTAGTGTCCATTGACAAGCATGGGGATGGCTTCATCATCAATGGTTCTGATCAGAACTAAACCATTGTCATTGCATTTCTCCACAGTGTAGGGTTCTAGCCATCTTGCCCTCAGCTTGCCCTTGAAATATTTATACCTTGAACCATAGAGGAGTGCCCAATTTCCCTCTTGAAATTAATTCTCTCTGATGTTTTTTTCATGCCATATCTTCCTCTGATGCTGAACTACCTCTATGTGGAGAAGGGCCTGCATTCTGTGTTCATCCAATCCATTAGGCTGGAGTAATATTTCTTTATGTGCATGGCTAAGGTCTAGGTCCAGCTGAGCTGCAATCCTCAGGGTATTGAATCCAAATTTTATTGACAGTAAAGCCTTCTTCCCATAGACTAGCTCGTAGGGTGTGAACCCTGTAGTGGTCTTCCATGTTGTGTTGTAGGCCCAGGAGGCCTCAACTAATCTGTTCGCCCAGTCTTTTCTGCTGCTCCTCGCTACCTTGGTCAGGATCCCTTCCAAGGCTCTGTTGGTGACTTCCACCTGCCCATTGGCTTGTGGATGGTAAGGGGTGGAAGTCCTGTGCTTGATTCTATGATGTGTGAGCAGGTCTTCAATCAGATTAGAAGTGAACTGGCTGCCTTGATCTGTGACCAACTCTCTTGGATACCCGAACTTGTAGAATATGTTCTCAAAAATTCAGCTACTTTTTCCTCCATCGTTGCTTTAATTGCTTTTGTCTCTGCCCACTTTGTCAGGTAATCGGTGCACACAATGATGTATTGATTCTGTTTTGAAGGAGGGCTGATAGGCCCCACAAAGTCCATGCCCCACTTCTCAAATGGCTCAAAGGTCACTTGAGGCTACATGGGCATTTCATCCTTTGGAGTAGGTTTCCCCATCCTTTGACACCAATCGCACTGGCTGGTATATCTCCTCACATCCTGATGAAGAGTGGGCCAATAGTAGCCTGCTTGCAGTATCTTGAAGGCAGTTCTTTTTGCTGCAAAATGACCTCCACAAGGCCCATCATGACAGGTCAGGAGGATGTCAAAAACTTCCTCCTCCCTGACACATCTTCTCAAGATCTGATTTGGGCCAAGTTTGAAGAGATTGCCCCCAATCTAGGTGAAAGGGGCACTTTTCCTTACTATCTTTCTCTTCTCTTTTGAGGATAAGTGTGGTGGGAACTGTGCTGAAACCAAGTAGTTTGCTATATCAGCAAACCATGGAGAGAGTACTGAGATAGAAAACATGTGTTCATCTGGCATTTGATCATCCACCATTCCTTCTTCACCTGCAGGCAAATTTACTCTAGACAAAAAGTCAACAACAACATTTTCTTTACCAGGCTTATCAACAATGGTCAAATAAAATTGTTGCAGTAAAAGAAACCATCTAATAATGCGAGCATTCACATCTGATTTGTTCATTAAATATCTAATTGCAGTGTGATCAGTGTGCACAAAGGTTTGATAGCCTGTGATATAATGTCTGAATTTGTTTAAGGAATGCACTACAGCTAGGAGTTCCTTTTCAGTGACTGTATAGTTTAGCTCCGCCTTTGACAAGTTTTTGCTTATAAAGTATATGGCATAAGGTAACTTTTCATCGACTTGTCCCAAGGCTGCTCCTATTGCTTTGTTCAAGGCATCTGTGTGAATGTGGAAAGGTAGGGCCTAGTTTGGGCCTCTCAAAATTGGGGCAGTCACAAGTTTGCTTTTCAAGGTATCTAGGGCTTCTTGACAGTTTTCCGACCATATGAATTCGACATCTTTACCCAAAAGACCAAACAATGGAGAGGCTAGCTTGCTGAAATCTTTAATGAATCTTCGGTAATACCCAGCTAAGCCTAGGAAACTTCTGACATCTCTCACCTTTTGAGGAGGTGGGACCCTTTGGATGATGGAAATTTTGTTGGGGTCCACCTGCAATCCTTGTTGAGATATTGCATGCCCTAGCACGGTCCCTTCAGTCATCAAAAATTCACATTTTTCTGGACTGAGGGACAGGTTCATCTCAATACACTTGTCTAGAACTTTTCCTAGGTTAGATAAAGCTTCCTGAAAATTAGAGCCATAAGGAGTAAATTCATCCATGTATATCTCTACTGCATCATGAACTAATTTGGAGAATATACTCAGTACCACTCTTTGGAAAGTGGCTGGAGCGTTACACAAACCAAAAGGAAGGACCTGGTATGCAAAGGTACCCCAAGGACAAGTGAAAGTGGTCTTATCTTGGTCTTCCGGGCTGATTTGAATCTGATTGTACCCACTAAACCCATCTAGGAAAGAGAAAAACTTTTTCCCTGCCAGACTGTCTAACACTTGATCTATGAAAGGTAAAGGGAAATGGTCCTTCTTAGTGGCTTTGTTCAATTCTCAATAGTCGACACAGATTCTCCACTTACCATTTTTCTTTGGCACTAGCACCAAAGGAGAGACCCATTCACTGTCAGAGATGGGATAGATGAACTCTGCATCAAGCAATTTTTGTAGTTCTTCCTTAACAATATCTTTAAGCGTTGGATTCATCCTCCTTTGAGGCTGCCTAACTGGCTTGCAACCTTCCTTGATGTATATATGATGAGAACAAACTAAAGGGTGCACTCCCTTCATCTCCTTATAAATCCAGGTGAAGGCATCTAAGTGCTTTCTCAGCAAGCTACACAGTTCCTTCTCTTAGGAAGTGGATAGTGTTGCTGAGGTACTATCACCCTTAGAGTGGGATAGGGTCAAGACAAGAGAGCAGCTACTTGCGACAAGAGAAGAACACTACTTAAAGATAAAACATTGGTGTTATTGAGGGAGGCTTGCCTCTTTCTAGTTACCCAAAGATTGTTTTGTTAACACCATCAAACGAAAACATTTCCTCTGCACTGTCTACCGAAGTAGACAATGGTGAATGACCTTTGTCAAACAAGTAACCTTAACAAAAGAATCTTGTTCTAGAACAACCCCTCTTCCATCCACGGACGGGGTACGGACTAGTCATATTCTTTCACGGAAATTCTACATTATACCCAAGGTTTCCTCTGCCCGAAGCAGACCAGGATGCATGCCCCCTGGGTTCCAGTCCCATCTTTCCGAATCACTCGCGCTCATCGGGAAGGAGGACTGGGGGTGGAGACATTTCTTGGGTGAATAGACCATTGAGGGTTGGTATGTGACTATTTGCGATGCGTGATCCCGGAAATGAAAGTTGGTCTACGAGCTTGACCATTCTTCCTTCGTGTGGAAAACACATTACTCTAAAGAGTGAGGAGACTATAGCTCCCATGCAATATATATAGTCTCATCCAAGGAGTAGGTTATAATCCAAGGGTCCTTGAACGACCATCACGTTCATTTGAACGGTCTTCCCTTTCAATGTAACAGGCACATTGGGGAGGATCCCTAATAGTCGACTGGTTCCTTTATCAAAACCCGAGAGATTTCTTATCTCAGGCAAAAGCGTCGGGGAACCCAGTGCTTTCCAAGCAATAGAGGAAAGGATACTCACAGATGCCCCTTCATCAATGATAGTTCCAGCCATTACCATTCTATAAATTTGGACTATGATTCTGAATGGTATACTGGCTGGCAATCAGGGTCTGCCTAGTTGGTTCCAATCAAAGGACACAACCAGGTTGCTTGGTGGTGGGACCGAATACACGGCCGGATATGACCCAGACGATGTTCCTTCCTGCGATAAAGGAATGGGCGCATTGCCCTGATGCTCATCAGAGTCGGTGTTGATGAAAAGAATCTGGATGGTGTCATCCTTATTCTCTTCAGTGAGGGTGTCATTTGAAGATGAATCTTTAGTGACAGTGTCATTTGAGGATGAAACCTCTGAAGGAAGAACCGGGTCAACTGCCATATCGACCTTTGGACTTTCGTCCGGTCTGGATTCAGTAGGTTCATTTTCAATGACTGACGCTTCAGCTGACCACTTGAGCGGGCCGGCTATATTTTCAACCAACGAAGGACTTGGCACGAGTTTTTTGTATCCAGGAGGAAGTCTCAACGGTGAAACTGGGCGATCTTCCAAAACTCTCTTCGCTTCGTCTAAGAAGGGACAACGGTGGATGGCGTGATCGCATTCACACAGTCTGCAGGGGGATCTTGCTCCCCCTCTTTGTCTTGAACCTTCACTTTCGCTGGTTGACGGTAAGCATTCAACATGGCTATCAGAGGTTGATGCTCCCGAATTGTGCAACCGAGGGGACCAGTCCCTTAGTATCCGAGGAATATAGGGACAATCTCTATGGAAGTGGTCTCCTCTACATATGACACATGGCGATTTAGGCCCGGTCTGTGCTGTGTGTGGATTTTTGTCAGATGTCTTTTGCTTGCCCCCAGTCGCCTTAGGCTCCTTCTTCTTCTTCTCTCTCTTCTTCTTCTCCTTCTTCTCCATGGGAGCTTGGCTTTTGCCGGCTCTACCTTGGGAGGATGAAGGATCGGAGGAAGAGTTATAGGAAGTAGAAGGCTGGTGGGCAGTTCTAGACTGATCTAACTGTTGACTCGACTGTTCAGGAACCATGGTGTTCTGAACTACATTGGTTGAGAACAGCCAAATAGGCAGGCCAATTGTCAGTCCTGGAAGCGACAATGTGGCCATGTGGGGCGCACCAACGTCTCCCCAAGAGGAGAAAGGACTAGTATTTCCATCTTGTGGAATTCCTTGGTTGGGGCGTTCCATGTTCTCAACCTACAGATCAACGCAGGAATAGGAGGTGATTATGTTCCGTTTAAAATAAAATTTATAATGACGCTTTAGACACAACTTGCTTTTGCACTTTTTAAGAGTCGAGAAAAAGCTAAAGATGACTCTAGTCTCCTTCGATGTTTTAACGAGCCCGAAGTGACAAATGCTCGGATGGACTTTTTCAGTTATAGAGTTTGAAAAAGGCCAAAAGAAACTACTTTGGAGTTCTAGGCAGAGGGTGTGCCAAACTTTTCGCAAAACCACAGAATACGTTTTACGGTACGAGTGGTCGATCTTCGTGAATGCTGTGTTCACTGCATTGCGATCAGTAGGGCGGCCGACACGGTTTCCTATGGATAAAGGCTTTGTTCCTATAGGGGTCTCCCAATATATATGCGACGGTACGTGGGAGCACAAGTCCATATTGATACTTATCGCTTCACTGTGGAGGAATCACCCAACCACTCAACGCTAAGATATCACGTTTAACGACGCCGGAACACGTCTCTAGCTTAGACCTCTATGTGTTTGCGTTATGTTTCAAAGCGTTGTTAGGTTCATTCAATATATTTTAAGTTGATCTTTTTTAAAGTTTGCCTTTCAAGGTTCACCACTAGATGTTTGATACAAATTCCTAAATGCAGTCTAAGATGAGAAGCAAGCTTTTTCAATCTTTTCGACTTATGAAAATCTTAACTACTGAGGGAAAAGAAAAACAACATCTTTTCACACAGATCAAAGAGCACACACTAATGCACTTTTTCCCTAAATTAACATTCAAACTTATCAAATGCAAAATGCAAAATGCAGGTATTTCTTTTCTCTTTCTTAATGTTTGTGCAATACAAAAAGAAAGCTGTTGTATAACTTTGAATTCAATTTCAAGTGAAAGCAAACAAGCTTGTCCAAAATCAAAAGACACCTTAAGATTTACTTGTTTCGACACTAGAAATACATAAATTCAAACCATATGACGAAAGAAAAAGCTCAATCAGCTATGAACAGCAAATAAACTAACTCTTAAGATCAAAACGACACTTCTCACAGGTCTAGATATAAGAGGCCACAGCAAGACTAGCTCACTTTTCGTTATGGGAAACTGCAAATGATATAAGAAATACACAAAGAACAAATATAGTTTCTTTATACAACCGAGGCAGAATAGTGGCAAGGAAAGTTGGTTTCAGATAAGTACATTGACTGATAACAGGCTGCAAAAACAAGGGTGAAAACAGGGCAATAAACAGGAGGGAACCCCAGAAGCACTAGGCAAAACTGGTTCAGCGCAGGTAGTACACTGGCAGTTTGACCTTCAGCGCAGGTAGCCCCTTCGGGAACTGCGCTGAAATGCAGACTGCCTTCACAGTGCCTGCACTGAAGAGACAAACTTTCGTTTTTCTCAGTTTCCGGGTCACAGATTGCTCAAAAATTCACAGTTTTTGGCCAAATCAGAAGCTATCAGTCAAGTACACACTAAGGGATGAAAAGGCGGATGAAAAGCTATCACTAAGATTTATTTAGAGTCCTTGTGGATCAGCTCGTCAAATCATAAACTTGCCCAGAAACTGAGCTAGAGTAGCTGCCCTCTACTTTGCATTTGAAAGATCCAAATGCAGTTCGATTCGGTACTCCCTTTGTTTATGAAATGAATAGCAAAAACACAAACAACCAACAAGATACGATCCCCAGTGGAGTCGCCAATTTTTTGTTGGGAAAAGTATCCAATACGGAATGACCCTATCCCACTCTAAGGGTGATAGTACCTCAGCAACAATCAAAGCAAAGCTATTCGAGATTACTTCTTTATGAGATGTAAGAGAGGGGAGAAAGAGATCCACTAACCGTTGTCTTCCGCTAATGATTGATCCAATCTTCTCTCTTTGCTTCTTGCTCCCAGCTCCTTGCTCTTTCACTGGCCCAGCTACACCAAGATGCTGCAAAATGGCAAGAGAGGGAAACTACAAGAAGCATACATTCATAATTGATTCAAGGATTAGAATAAATCAAATACACAAACATAACAATACACTATTGAAACACATGCATATAGAAGAACCTCAAATGCTTTATTAATGGAAGAAGTAAAGTTCAGGAAGTGATACAACCATAAAAGGCCCAATCCAGCATCACCTCCCAGCAGAAATAAATCTCCTCTTCACCTCCTTCAAGCAAATCACCCAATAGTTCTGTACTCAAACCAACAACACTTCCTTACATTCACAAGATTCCAGCCTCCATAGACCTCATGAGAGAGCTCTATATATAGGAGATTTGGAGAAAGGATGAGTCAGCTTGTAGCTGGCATGAAGCTGACTAGTGTCCTCTCCCACTTCAGTTATTCTTCAGTTCTTGAGTCCACTTGGAGGTTCTTGCTTCCACTTGGAGATCTAGACCCTCTTACTCATCACAAGTCGAATTCCTTGATCCAAGTGTCATTTTGGAAGCTTCCTGGGCATTGACACCTTGAGGAATGACTGTGCCACATGTCCCAACTCGCCCAGCGCAGGTAGCCTTCTTTGCAGTTGACATTCAACGTAGGTAGACAGTGGAGCTCTTGACATTCAGCACAAATGCTCAATGGAGTAGTTGACATGATCCAGAATTAGCCTATTTTTGAGTGTTTTCAGGTGGAGAACTGATATTTAGTGCTGTGGTTTGCTGACCTTGTTCCTCTAGGGGTAGGAACAACATGTTTAGGGACTTTGGATCCCTCAGATTATTGACATTTCATGCTTCATGCTGTAAGGCACAAAAATGTCTATAACAGATAGGGATGGATTGATTTTAAAGGTTATTTCTGGATCGAACTCTATATTCTTAACACGGAGAGAAGTGGAGTAGACCGCACATAGATCAGTTGAGGAGCTGTTTTGGGTTTCTCTTACTATGTTCTCTAAAGGAGATACACTGGGAGGTGGATTTTGAATCAGATTTTCAATCATATCATCCTCATCTTATTGTTTTCCTCCCATGGCGATTTCTAATGTACAAAGCGGTGCAGAATAAAATTCACCCTCATCTTCCTCCTCCAACCAAAGAGGTAGATCATGTTCTAATGAAGGTTAGGTAGGAGGATATAGGATTAACTGCTTGGACATATGCTCGTTCTGTATGGTCATGTTCCTGGTTTGACAGCTGATGTAGGCATCGGCGGTAGCCAACCAGGGTCTTCCTAGAATGAGAGGATACCCAGTGCGCTTTGCCTTGGGCTGCAGAACTATGAAATCAGCAGGGTACTCCCAAGAATCAATGGAGACCATCACATCTTCCACAATTCCCTCAGGGGTCATGGTGGAGCGGTCTGCTAACTGTAGCATAGTTGTGTTCTTCCTCAAGAAGCCCTGAAGGTTGAGTTTGAGCATTGTGTCCTTTGTCATCACATTAATGGAACCTCCCAGATCAATCAAATTATGTGGAATCATGGTGCCATTGATGTGGACATCAACTACTGGGTTTCCAGGGTCTAGATATTTTGGACAGATTACCTGCCCCAACATCAGGTCAGACAACTGCCCTATGACATTGATGGTTGGGGCATCTCTCTTGTGCCTCCTTGGATGCCTAAATCACTTCTCTTTAATCAACCTATTGTAGATAGGCACATCCTTTATGGCTTGGAGAAGTGGTATCTTCACACATAAATGTTTCAATTTCTCCACGAGTTCAGTTTCTTCTGGGGTAGGCTGGACTATCACGGATAGTCTCTCAGGAAAGGGTGGAATTGCTTTCGATTTACTTTCCTCTTTATCTTCCTCAACCTCCCTAGGTGGAGGCTGACTATCTGGGAGAACTTTCCTAGATCGCAGGCTAATCTCCTAAATCTCCACAGCATAAGTTGGGCATGATGGTTCCCCAATATACACTTGTTAAGCATGTCTGTTGTTCAGGTTCAGATTCGGCTGGGTAGGTATTTGGGGTTTCTTTGGTGGAGCAGGAGGTAATGGCTGTGGTTGGGTAGGTGGTGGAGGCAAAAGAGCGGGGAGAGAGTTGTGTTGGGGCCTCCACCCCTGATGAGGTGCATTCCATTGAGGTGATGGCTGAGCATAGGATTGAAATGAATGGTTCACTGGTTGGGCATGATATTGAGATGTGAAGGACCAAGGAGGAGGCATGAACCAAGAAGGATGAGCAGGGGGACCCCAAGAAGGTATGGAAGTGACTTGGTTGGGGTGGTAGTATGCCTGGGATGTCCCTTGCATCCCCTGCTGGTATGGTCTAGGTCCATGCGGCCTTATTTGGTTTATGTAATAGAGCTATTCAGTGACTCCCTTAGCCCCTTGATATACAGCTTTAAGTCCGGGTAAGGAAGGGCACTTATCTGTGGAATGATTTTCTTCATAGACTGAACAAACCTATATAGATTTCAATGGGCATTCGTTCCCAGGATTCCTCCTGATGCATCTAGAGAAAAATATGGCCAAAGCCCTCTCTACTTCCTCTTGTTTCCTTTTGATATGCAAGGTATCCATTTGCATGGCAAGAGTCTGCAGCATCTCACTCTTGAAGTCTTCCAACATGTTTCCAATTTCTCCTTTGATGGATGAGTTAGAGGAAGAGGTATTGGCTATGGGTTGACTCCCCCTACCTTTCTTTCTGGCTGCTCTAGAATGGTTTCTAAAAACAGTCTTTATGTCTTCATATGATAGTTGGTAGATGTCTCCCCTGGCCAGTAGATGGAGGGTGTCTAAAAGATCTTCCCGAATTCCCCTGAGCAGAACCATCTTCAGAGACTCAAGGTCAAGTGTACACCCGACCCTTTTGTAACTGAGCTGGAACCTCTCCTCATAGTCTTCCAGGGACTCATCACTTCCTATAGTCATTCAGAAAAAATCTTTTTAGTATCTTTTGACCTACAATAGTCTCGATACTTGTTGTTAAAGGCTTGTTGCATCTGAGCACAAGTTGAGATACTATTACCAGGTAATCCCATGAACCAGCGCAATGCTGCATCCTTGAGAGTAGAAGGGAACAATTTCAACTTTTTCTCATCTTCTGCATAGTCATAGGTTCGACAGATAAAAAAAACTCAAACAAGAAGGTGTTAGGATTTTTTGTAGTCATACCATGGAAATGAGGTAGGGCGGGAGGGCTTATATTCTTCATTTTGGTGTCCCCATTGGTCTTCCGAATGGGAAAGGTACCCTCTATTCTTTCTCCATTCCCCCTAGCATTTCTGTGTTCAGCCATTGGCTCTAAAGGAATGTTTTCTTCTTCTTCTTCCCCTATAGGTTCTTCAAATATGTCGGGTTGTTCACCTAAGGGTTCTTCTTGATCGCAGCCACCGAAGAAGAGAGAAGGTTGGTTGTGTGGAGCAGTGGGGGTGTTGGGCAAAAATTTACCTGAATTATCTCTATTCCTACGAGGCATGAAAGGAAATATTTTTGGTTGGTTTTTGTTTCTTTTTCCCCACACTGATAGTACCTGCAAAACTGAAATTGATTGAACAAACAAATTGAAACTAACTAAAATGAGCTTGCTGAAATGAAATTTGCAGAATTAAAGAGGAAAGCAAGGAAATGTAGGACTGAAAGAAAACAATGACTAGTCCACTCTTGCTGAAATGAAATTTGCAGAATTGAAAAGGAAAGCAAGGAAATGCAGAACTAAAGGGAAAGAAAGGACTAGTCTACTTCTGATGAAATAAACTATTAGTAGAATGTTGCAAGAAGAAAATAGAAGAAAGCAGTGATCACATAATACTCTGACGCTTCCCTGGCAACGGCACCAAAAATTGGTGAGCACCAGTATTGCAGCAATAATGCTGCAACTCCTGGGCTGCCTACTTTACTTTTATGAACCCGGTAGTTCGTAACAAACTTGGAAGCGACAGTGTTGTATGCACAAGTACTAGTTCTTACTGTAGGTTGTCACTTGGTCAGTCGGCGCAAGATCACTAGGAGCTCAAGCCAACTTCTATGGATTCTAGAAGAAGCTCTATATGTGATGAAAGGAAAAAGAGAGATTACTCTACTGATGCTATTCTACTTGCAGAAAGGAAGACTGAAATGTAAAGCAAACCAAGGAAATCCTAGTTAACCTCTAATCCTATTTTTGCATAAGCACTATGGAAATCATGAAAAAAAATCCATTACCTACTCAAGGAAGTAAACAACATCTAAGTAAGCTATTTCTGGAAGTAAATGAGCAAAAAACATCTTTTTGGATTTTTATGTATTTTTAGGTGAATTTGACATGCATGTAATTTATTTGTTTGTGAATGTGGCAGAAAATAGGTGGCGATGGAGGGTGGTTTTGGGATGTGAGAGGAAGTAGGATGGTGTGGATGGGTCCTAGGAGGTCTCAGGTGGCCTTCTAGATGCTTTTCCCACAATCAGCCTTCAAAAAGAAGCCTATAGGAAAATTTACAGGAGGACACAGGAAATCTACAGGAGGAAAAATAACGTTCTACAGGAGGCCTACAAGAGGAGGCCGAGAGAAGTTTTCATTATGAAGGTGCAATAGTGGGTGGAAAAGGTAGATGAAGGTTGGGATGAAGCGTTAGGGAACCTAAGGTCTACCAAGAATCATTAAGAGAGAGAAAGATGATTGGATTTGCTCAAGGAGAGAGAGGAAAGTCTATGGAAAATGCAGAAAAACTAAGGCAGAATTAAGGGGAGACTTGGGTGACCTGTAGGGCATGGATCAGATGGTGGATGGAATGGTGATAGGTTGGACTACTGTTAGAAGATCTCTTTTTCATAAACAACTGATATTCAACCAATGAAATTAAGCAAGCAAGGAAACAAGTGCATCTAGAAAAATAGAGTTTTTGCATCAAAATAAACTATGATCTATGAAAGGAAATGTTGATAACCATTGCATGAAAGGAAAGCATGAAGGAATATTGTTGCAAATAAGGAAATGAGCACGATGAAGAAGTTCTGAAGCAAAGCAAAATAGACTATGAACCAATTAGAAAGCTGCAAACACTAGAAGTCCTATGAAGGAGGAAAATCTCCGTTTTTGGGGCAGCAAGAGGGTCTTTGCGTCAAATCATTGTCCCAAAGGGAGGAAGAGAGGCAAAGGAAATTCTACTAGCCTTTTAAATCTTGCCTTTATCACTGTCTAACCTACTATAGAAAACACAAATGGAAGTAAACTATTGAATCATCAAAAACAACCTATTCTCCACCATAAAAGAAATGCATCTAACAACAACCTAATCTAAAAACTAAAATGAAACATAAAAATACAAGAAAAGAGGAGCTTGGCTGCTTGGATTGGGCCCTAACCCAAGAGCTTCATCCCTCTGAGGTAACTCAGTGTTAACTCAAAAAGGATTCCATCTTTATTTCCAAAACAATAGCAATATTACATGAACTGTCAAAACAATAAGCTCGAAGTTGAGCAGAGTTTACATAGGCAAAAATGCAGCAAAAATTCAACAAAAATTTGACCAACTCCCTAATGAGGCCCTAGGCCTCTCTACTTATACAAATGAATCTCCCAACAAATTCCTCAAAATCAGGGAGGCTTGGCTCCCAAAACTCGAGATAAACATCATTTATCTTCCACTTTGCTCGACTGCCTGCTAATGCATGACTTGGTTGCTTGTACTCCGAGCTGAATGAAGGGAAATTCAAAGTGAGGAGTAATAAATGAGGAGGATCCCCTCCTATAAGTCCTCTCCTTTTTCCACTTCGAGTTATTGCTACCATTTGTCCACTGGATCCTTGACTTTGACCACAAAATTCATCAATAATCTGCATTAAACACATATTAGACCTCATGGCATTATAACTAACTCAACTCACTCTATAAGCATAAATATAATCAAAAAATCATGCAATAAGCTAAGAGAATGGTTGATTTGACTAGGTTAGGAGGTAAAATGAGCCCATATAATTACCCATTTATGAGGCTCATCACATGTGATTTATAATTCTAACTTGTGATGGTTACATGTGATTTATGATTATGGTTTATGATGATTTCATGTTATTCATGATTTTAATTTATGATGGTTTTGTTTTGAGATAATCGGATGTGATATGTTTATAAATAATGATTTGATCAAAGATGCTAGTTTGACTTGTTGTGACAGAAGCGAACAGAATTGTGAGTGTACCTTGTTGACGGGCCACCAATGAGGTATTATTTGAAGTTATTTCAATTTATTTTGAAGCTAATGGAAATTATGTACTTGGCACAGGAAAGCATGAATTCTCGGTTGGGTGGTTTAAATCAAATACAAGAATTAGTAGAAACAAAAAAAGAAATTGGAACAGGTAGCAGCATGTTGGTAAAGCACTTCGAGAGCAAGGCCATTGTGGAACACTGGTACCCAATAGTGTCCATTGATTTCCATGGCCATGCTATGACTGGTATGATGGTTTTTAGGCATTCATATGCCTTGGTTGTTGACCTTCTGATGTGAGGAGGCCTTGCCAAGGGATGGATCGCTTCGGATAGTGGTGCTAGCAGAACTTGGAAGGTGTGTGACTACATGGAAGGGGGTGATCGGATTTCTCGAGGGACTGTGTAGTAGAGAAGGGAAGGCAAGGGATGGATTTTTTTTGTCATTAACATTTCCAGATGGAATCAAATGCACGTTGGGAGTGTGCCCTGGAACAATGAGCCAGTAACTATTCACTAAGAGGACAAGTGGCGTGCGATTATAGCACTGGACATCGGATGCAAATTTGACCTTATAGTGGATTTTGGACTTCCTGGGAAGGAGGTGAATCCTAGTATTACTTTGAGGGTGGAGGTGTAAGCCTATGGATTCCCTTTTTGCAAATGCAGGCATCGTATCCTTTTATTTGTTGGTTGAAAAAATGTGCATATGTGTATATGTGTGTATTATTGTAAATATTATATCGAGCTAAATTTATAAGGCTCCATAGACAATATGATTATTTGTTGGGTGAAGCAAACGTGTATGTGTGTATATGTGGTTATTATTGTAAATATAGAAATGAGATGTGTTATAAATGTCCAGTAAATGGAATTTTTGTCATGTTTTAGCATGTGGTCATTGTAAATACTACAACGAGCTATGTTATAAACCTCCACGACCAGTATGTTTTTTTTCAGCGGTCATTCTGGTTATAGGTGTCATTGAACACCGAGGATGGTGTTCCCCCAACGGGGAGGGTTCTGTAACATCCCTGCCTAAAAATTCATGTAAATATAAAAATATAAGACCACGGTCATGGGACACGTATTCCAAGATGAATGGTGGGAAAACCATCCTAGTGGGTGTTCATTTGGTTTATTATGGCTAAGGAAATTGGCAAAGGCAATGGAAAAAGATTTGGAAATGAAAAATGGCATTTTTGGCACATTTATTTATGAAAATAATGGAAATTAAAATAAAATGAAAGTGAAAGGTCACAACTCGCATGTCAGGAAGAAAATGTAGGAAAATAATGGAAAATGAAGAAAATGGAGGCCTCATTGATAAAAAAAGGCTTATGATGATCAATTGGCAAGCTTTTGCTCAACATTGGATCAAGAAAGGCAAAGGAGGCAAAGAGGAAGGAAGGAGCAAGCAAGGAAGAGCACGATCAAGTAGCTACAACAAGATTCTTTGCAAGTATAGATTTTCATGTGTGATTTCCTTGCTAGATTTGGTATGCATGGTATTGCATGTGCTTATTTGTTGTCATGGCATGGATTTTTCTAGGTGTGATAGTGTTTTCAGCCTAGCCTTGCCATTTCCGAATAGCCATGGTGTGATGGGGTTCTCATGTTTTGGTTGAGATGGATTCGAAGCTGAGTGAAGTGGATCTTTGAAAGAAAGAACACATGGCCTAGTGATCCTTGAACCATACTTTGTATTGCAGTAAAGCCACTGGCTTAGTGACCCCTGAACCAGACTATGGGTTACGGTAAAGCTAGGTATTGTGTGCCTCGATGGGCCTAGGAATCCTCGACTGGTTAATGGCAGGATATACGGTAAATCCTAGAGGTGGTTTCCCTTTATTAGGCCTAGGAATCCTTGTCAGCGAATGGAGGGATATACGGTAAAGCCTAGAGGGCGGAGTCTAGGTTTAGGACCTAGTGATCCCTGGATCAGACAGTGGATTGCGGTAAATCCTGAGAGACTAGGAGATAAGAAAATTCCTCATGGTGTAAGTGGAGAAATCCAATGGCATCCATGCTTGTTTTGGCCTAGTGGTCTGGTGGAGATCATGGTAAAGCATGTTATTACATGTTTATTGTTTTGGCTTAGTGATCCGGTGTGGATTGCGGTAAAACCTAGTTTCTATTAATGAGGGTGAGGTGGTTTAACCTCAGAATTCCTTGGTTGGTTCTTTAATTTTGAGCCCCACATTCATGCTTAGAATATGGCATGGGGGTGATTGGCTAAAGACAGAATTGGCTAAACCAATTTATGGTCGAATGGAATCTGGTGGTCCCATACCGGGTTGGATTTTGCATTCATTAATAAGAGGTTCTTTCCTTGGTATCTTATGTGTAAATGTACTAGTTTATATGTGGATTTTATGGTTGATGTATTCTTGGTATTTGTGTTTTTATTATGTTGGTTATGAATATGTATTATGACATTGATGATGTATGGCTCTCCTCATGTTTTGATTTTTGAATGAATGAACAATGTATCTATGACCTAATAGATGATAATGCAGCTAATTATATAAGGGAACAATGATTTTAGTGATTCTTATATAAGTATGAGACCCCTCTACTCAAATCTATTGTTTAAACCTGTAGATTACATATTTTTGACATGTTTGACGAAATGTCTGCTATGGCTAGTAGAGGTCCAATCAAGTCCTTGTTCAATTAATAGAATTTGTATCCTTATTATGTTGTTATATTTTAGTTCTGAAAGTGTAATTGAGTTCTGGGTAGTGACCTGGGTGCTGGGCCTGAAAAAGTGGCACAAATCTCAGAGTCGTAGGCACAGGTATTACGAGAAAAGCCCCTATACACATGCTTTGGGAGAATTTAGAACCTCTTGGATGCATTCTTGTCCATATCAAGGGAGCGCTTGGGCATTTAATGGTTTAAAAATTTAGTTGGTCTTAGGGGTTGGTTAGATGAGTGGTTGGGATGGCTCCTGGGAATTATGTTTTTGATGTGGAAGGATTGTGTGGTTTGTTTCCGTTGGTTCCACTTCCTTAAGGTCACCTAGGAGGTAGAATCCCCTTATAGTGGCTTCTCATTGCATATTTACCCCAGTTGCTCAATTACTTAGGTAGATGTAGGATGAGGGTGTTGTAGTGAACTAAATTTGTCTACATATTTTGAACCAACTTCCTTCAAGGAAATCGCTTCTCATGATGAATGGAAAGAAGCAATGTAGAAAGAATATGATGCTTTGATAAATAATGGCACTTGGAAGCTGGTTGATCCTCCGTTGGAAACCTAACAAATTGGTTGCAAGTAGGCCTTCAAGAATAAGTATAAAGCAGACGACTCACTTGACAAGCACAAAGCTAAGCTTGTGGAAAAAAAAATTGCACAGAAGGAAGGGGTTGACTATGATTAAACTTTTCCCTCAACAACAAAATGGGATACCATCCGAAAACTCTTTGTCTTGGCAGCTCAGAATGGTTGGAAAGTCCATCAAATGGATGTAAAAACTTCTTTCTTGAATGGAGATTTGAAAGAGAATGTTTTTATGTCCCAACCAGAAGGATTTGTTGTGAAGAGCTAGGAACAAAAAGTATGAAAGCTTGTCAAATCCTTGTATGGACTCAACCAAGCACCACGAGCCTGGTACGAGAAATTAACTAAGCATCTTCTAAAACTCAATTTCAAACATTATTATCTTGATGATGCAACTTTGTTTTTCAATAAAGTTGGAAAAACAGTTGTATATATTGTGGTGTATGTATATGATATTTTGATAATAATAAACAATGAGAACTACATTGCATCAATAAAGAAGGAACTGAGGAAAGGTTTTAAAATGACAGATTTAGGCTATGTTCACTACTATCTTGGTATTGAAGTAACCCAATATCTGAAGTTTATAGTCCTCTCTCAAAATAAGTACATTGGAGATATGTTGAACATTTTTGGCATGGATGAGTGCAACCCTTTGACTAATCCAATGTAACAAAACTTAACGCTCACATCCATTAAAGGAAAATAATTTGAGGATGTAAAAAAGTATAGACAACTTGTAGGAAGTCTCAACTACCTGACTACTACTAGACCATACATTTCATTTGTTGTTGGAATCCTCTCTAGGTTTATGCAAAAGCCTTTTGAGGGTCATTGATCTACTACAAAAAGACTTCTAAAGTACTTGAAGGGAACTCAAGACTTTGGACTCAAGTATACATAGGTGGGTGACTTCAGCTTGATTGGATACTCTGATTCAGATTTTGATGGAGATAAAGAAACTAGGGTATCTACTTCAGGTTATGTTATGAGTCTTGGATCAGGAGCTGTCTCTTGGAGATCACGCAAATAGTCAGTTTTAGCAGATTCCAAAATTGAAGCAGAATATGTGGTATCAAGTGAAGCAACGAAGGAAATTGTGTGTCTCAAGGAAATTCTAAAATATTTGCAGGACAAACAAGTACATTCAACTCCTCTTTTGGTTAACACTACTTTTGCAATAAATTTTGCCAAGAACCCAAAGTTCCATGATCGAAAAAAGCACATCAATACAAAATACCATCTGATTCGACATCATGTTGAGGCCAAAATAATCCACCTATGACATGTTTCCACAAATAAGAAGATTGCAGGCATTTTCACCAAAGTGCTTAGAAGGGAAAAGTTTGAAAGATTCAGAATGATGTTTGGACTCACCAACATCCCTTAAAATGGAAGGGGGGGGGGGGGATGTTGAAACATAATCTTTGGGATTACGTAGATCCATGTAAATTTTGTAAATAGAAAAATAAAGGGAATTGGAAGATGAAGAGACATTGGGAGATGAATGATCCAGATGGATATTAGTGGCCACCCGCCTATTCCACTTGGACCCCCACTGTTGTTTCTTTTCAGTTTCCTTAATTGTAGCACAACTTACTATTTTGGCATTCTTTTGGGTCCTAAACTTCCGGAGCTGTTTGAGAGACTAAAATAAATTTCTAGGGAAACTAGAGAGACCGAAAAAGTCCCAAACTAGCCTTTCTATTTGCTTTCATTCTTCTCTTTAAGGTATTCAAAATGAGGTATTATGATAGCCAAATGAATATTGTATGCCAAAGCTACGACACTGGGAAGTTGATGTCCCAATTTACCCAAACGAGACACACAGTTTTGGTGCTTTATCTCCTAGGTTAGGTTTTTGGATGTTTAGGGTTTTCCATTATTTCTCAATAATAAATAGGCCTTTGAGCCTCATTGTAACACAGTTCAGAGGCATGTAGCTGGCACATCTCTTCTTAGAGATAATATACCATCGCCTGAGCTAGTTTATTTTCATTTATGTATGTAAGCATATTTCAGTTCTTTGATATTAATGAAATGGAGTATTATTTCTACTGCATCTTTGTGTTTATGTGTATATATGCATTTTTTTGCGTTCATGCGTTAGTTTGGATTAGTGGTATCATAGTAGTCTGCCCTTTATATGTTTTTCTTTGCATGTCCCCAACGAGGTCAAGGTATAAGGAGTATATGTTTTTCTTTGCATGTCCCAAATGAGGTCATGGTATAAGGAGTTGGGGTTCAAACTAGTTGAACCTTTGCAAGACCAACCTCGCAAACCCTGACGGCCTCCCATGGCGGAATAAAAGAAATATGAGGGGGCAGGAGATCCTTTCAAAATATTTCTCAAGGAAGACCTTAAGCAACAAAGGAATGTGATGATGGATAACTTTTCCCAAATCCTTTGGTGGCTACCCACAAGCGACGCATGTTCATCCAACAGCCACTCTGGAAGCGCCAGTCCTTTTGAGGTATAAGTTAACTTTGACATTCCCATATTTGAAGGAAAGATAGACGCAGACAATGTAGATAGATGGCTAAATCTGTTGGAAGGATATTTTCCAGTTCATGACTTTTCCAATCGGGAAAAGATTACTTTTGCACTCCTCAAAGCTTCCCCACATGTCAAGGACTAGTGGGAAACCTACTGCGAACAAAAGGACGAGAGGGAATCCTCATTGTTTTTAGTCGCACCCACTTGGAATCCTTTTTGAGACGCCATCAAGGAACAATAGTACCCCGTCAGGAGCTATGAAGATAAATCCATAAAGTGGACCACGCTGCAGTAGGTACGGGACCAAGATCCGCCGAAATTCACAAATGTTTTCCATACCCTTTGCACGAAGCTGGGTATCAAGGATTCTGAGCAACATTTGGTACTCAAGTACCATGATTGTCTACACAAGTAAATCTAGGATGAAATGGAGTTCCTGGACATCTCCTTGCTTGGAATCGCCTATCATTACGCTGTCAAAATCAAGCAGAAATGTAAATAGAAGAAGCGAGACTTTGGATCTGCAAATCCCAAGCAAGGGAAAGGTGCCCCCAGACTACAGAATAAGGGACAAAGCCAAGACAGGGCGACTCAAGACAACCCACCGAAGCTGCAAGAAAATAACAACACCATGAAGACAAAGAAGAAGACAGGGAAATAGCGTGAGTTCCATAAGAGACCAACTCACAACACAAGTGAGTGTTAAGCCAAGCAATCACTGGTAGTCGAGCTGAAGGCTTCCGAATCAGATGCATGTTCTGACTCTGAGTCGGGAACCAACAAGGGAAATGAAAAAGGGAAGCATAGTATCGATGCATAGCCTAGTACCACCATTTCCACCACTAAGATCTAGAAGGATGAGCCCAAAGATCCAGAGGAAGGGGGTGTTGGCATTTTGGCTCAGGTGTGGCGCTATGATACAGGTGTTGTCCTTGATGGCAACTCTCCTTGATGACAGATCTTCGTCCAGACTACAAGAATGAAGAGAAATCTCATATACGCAGGTTTATTAAGTCAAAGTTGCGTATACACGCAAGTGATATGCATACTAAGTCGCGTATACGCAAGAGAGCTATATACTAAGGCGCGTATACACGCAGATGCATGAATAGAAAAGGGCGTATATGTCGGGAAGTTTCCTTTTGGTCCATGGTAGTTAGTCCTCGGTACTTTTGCCCATGTCTTTGGACCAAAGTACCTCGACAGACATGTAGATCTCTAGTTTTGAAGTTGATGGTTTTGGATTTCTATGGTTTTGGCTCTTGGTATTGAGCAAGGCCTAAGGCTATATAAGGAGAAGAAGATCATTAGGCAAGTGCATCTTTTGAAAAGGCTTGAATATCTGAAAAATAAAGAGATCCGGTATGCAGGTTCTGGGTTGCTTGATCTAAGCTAAGGAGAGATCACTTCGGTTGATGGAAGACTAGATCTAAGGATAGATCGGGATCTAATGATTTGAAATGCACTATTATGATATGGTTGATTATGCATATTTCTAGATCTGCATACTGAGGCAATTTTATGTTCTGGGTCTAACTGATATCTGGTACAGCTGCAAGTTATGAAAAGTTATTTTTAGATCTCTACGCAGGTTGTCTTCGGTAAAACCGCGTGTATACGCGGGTTGCCCTCATTGAAGTAGCGTGTATCTTTTGAAGCATGATTTTTGGGTTTGCAGTTGGGTCTGACTGATATTTCAGAGTTCTGTAGTCTGCTCTGTGTTTTGGTGACTGGTGTTGACAGGGTTTCAGTGGTTCAGTGATTCAAAGATTGATGATGCTAGTATTGGTTGTCTTGTGCTTCAATGATTTGTTGTGAAAGTTGAATGAATTGTGGTCTTCAGATTGTAATGTTGTGCTTCAGGAATATCCAGTCTGAAAATGTATGAAAGGTGGTACCTGAAAGAAAGAAGATTGTAGGCCAGCACCTACGTACTAGTATCTTGGCTAGTACAAGAGCAAAGGGGGTTGGAGCTCCCTTCCAAGGAAGTTTGGAGAACGAGAGAAGGTTGTAGCCTTCTGCAGGTTGTAGCCTGCGTACTGGTATAAGGCTGCACCAGTACAAAAGATTGTAAACTGAAGTTTCATATTAAAGAAAGATAGAGACGACTTGCAGCAGGTGGTTTTCACCCACATTGGGTTTCCACCTTATATCATGGTGTTCATGTGTGTGGTTTTTGTGTGATATGTTATACTGCATCTGTTTACTCTTAATATGGTGAATAATGTCCTTATGCACTTAACTGAAGATAAACTAACTGAATTATAAGATTTCTGGTTATACGTTGTTTTCTTTAGACACAGTTGCGTGTACACGCTGGTTCACTTAACGAAAGTAGCGTATATGTTTCTGAGCATTGAAAAAGTTTTATAGATCTGATAATACTGATTCACCCCCCCCCCCCCTCTCAGTATTATTTCCAACAATTGGTATCAGAGCAGGTCCTTCAGAGAAGCTTGACCGCTTGAAGGTAGATCGTTCATCATGAGCAACTACGAGAAAGAAGCATCAATCAGGCCACCGGTTTTTGATGGGACAAACTTCAATTATTGGAAGGTAAGAGTTACTGCCTATCTTCAATCTCTGGGTACAGAAGTTTGGGACATCGTAGAAACAGGCTACGCCTTTCCTTCAGCTACTCCTACAGATGCAGCTGAGAAAAAGAAGTATGAAACAAATGCGAAAGCAGTCAGTACCCTATTAGGATGTATATCCCAAACGAAATTCATCAAGGTAATGCACTACAAATCCGCAAAAGAGATATGGGACAAAATTGTCACGAGCTATGAAGGAGATGAACAGGTAAAGCGTGCTAAACTTCAAACTCTCAGGATTCAGTATGAGACTCTCAAGATGTATAATGATGAAAGTGTGGCTAACTATTTTCTTCGGGTAGATGAGATTGTTAATTGTATGAAAAATTTGGGTGAAGAAATAAAAGAGGCTATAGTGGTTGAAAAGGTTCTAAGATCATTGTCCCCCAAGTTTGAATCTAAGGTTTCTGCAATAGAAGAAAAGGAAAATCTACGAATTCTTACTATGTCTCAGCTACATGGAATTCTAACTGCTTATGAAATGAGAAAGGGAGGTCCATCAGACAGAAGAGAAGCTGCTTTCAAGGCATCAGGCAAAGAAGATTATTATGAAGCAAGCCACGTCCCAGAAGAAGAAGAAGAATCAAATTTTGTCAGAAATCTTCAAAGGGGTTCTGGAAGGTTCAGAGGTAAGTTACCTTTTAAATGCTTTGCTTGTGGAAGAGTAGGTCATTATGCTGCAAAATGTCCTTATAAGGATAAAGGAAAGGAACCTGCTAGATGGAACAAGAAACAGAGTGCAAATAAGAAAAGCTACTACACTCATGAAGATAGTGATGGTCTATCAAACAGTGATGAAGATGAACGAGGTAATGAATATAAATTGTTAATGGCATTTGAAGATGATGATTATATGGATGCTATAGATGTGGATTACTTTCATGAAGAAATTACTAGACTGAAGAGATGTATAGAAGAGAAGAATGTGATCATTGATACTCTACAATTTCAAATTGATGAAAAGGAAAGACATCTTGAAAAATTAGAAGGTGAAATTGTTGGTCTTAGAAAAGAGATTGAGAAAACAAAAGCTATTAATCTCAAATTTGTTAAAGGATCTGAAACCTTGGATGAGATTATCAATGTGCAGCGATCTCCTCTGATCAAGACAGGTCTTGGATATAATGGAGAAACATCTCAAGCCTCTACCTCTAAAAGTTATCTTGATGCAGCAAGGAAAAGCGAGCAAAGGCCAAATAAAAGTAATCAGGTGAATCAGGGACAGTTTACCTCAAGAATAAAGAAATACCATCAAGAAATTTGGGGAGAAACTACCTTAAGGACAAACAGAAGCTACAATCAGCCACAAGTAAAATCTTCCCAATTTGCTCCAAGAATAAATAGAAGCTACAATCGGTTGGATGATAGATCTGATTATCGCAGAAGTTTCTTTAATGGCCAATGCTTTTCTTGCCATAACTTCGGTCACAAAGCAGCTCAATGTGTTGCATACAAGACAATCATGACTAGAGAAGCTCAAAAGCAAGGAAGAATGACTGAAACCATGAAGAGGACTTATAACAACTTTTCGGTTCTTGAAAATGAAGTTGAATGCTCTATTTGTAATAACTTTGGTCATGAAGACTCTGAATACAGGAGCAGGTTCCAGAAGACAATTCAGAAGGAGCAAAACTCAAATGTCAGAACATGGAGAATAAAGGAACCACAACCAGAAAGATGTGGGATAGCCTTTTATGCCGAAGGTCAAGAAAGTCTATGGTACATTGACAGCGGATGTTTGAAGCATATGACAGGGGACAAAGAAAAGCTTGAGTCATATACCGCATTAGAAAAGGGGAAGAAAGTTTCTTTTGGAAACGATATCTCTGCAGCCATAAAAGGAAAAGGTGTGGCTCCATTGAAAGAGAAGGTCAAAGCTGGAAATGTTTTGTATGTTGATGGATTGAAGCATAATCTTCTGAGTGTCAGTCAGATGTGCGATCAAGGAACAGAGGTAATATTTAGATCAAATGGATGTTGTGTTCGTGATCTTGATACAGGTAAAACAGTGATCAAAGGAAGGACTCCAAATAATCTATACATATTTGAAGAAGGACCACAACAATGCTATTTGAGCAAGGATGATGAACACTGGCTATGGCATCGAAGGTTGGGGCATCTAAGCTTTTCACAAATAAGGAAAGCGTGCAAATATCAGGCAGTTCGTGGTCTTCCAGATATCAAAATTCCAGACAACACTATATGCAAATCTTGTCAGTTTGGAAAGCAAACCAGAACTAACTTTCCAGAAAAGGAAGGATCAGCTAGCATGCCTCTTGAGCTAGTACATACAGATACATGTGGTCCATTCAGAAAAAGAACACCTCGAGGAGAAGAATACTTGATATTATTCATTGACGATTTCTCCAGGTTTGTCTGGTTAGGACTTATGAAGCACAAAGATGAAGCATTCGAAAAATTCAAATCCTTCAAAGCCTTGGTTGAAAATGAATCAGGACACAAAATTAAGTGCCTCAGATCTGACAGAGGTGGGGAATTTACCTCAAATGAATTTTTCGATTTCTGTGAAGAACATGGGATAAGAAGAGAATTCTCTACAGCTAGAACTCCTCAGCAAAATGGGGTTGTGGAAAGAATGAACAGAACAATCCAACAAATGGCTCGTGCTATGCTTGATGAATCAGGTACTCCCGCAACCTTCTGGGGTGAAGCTGCACATGCTGCGGTTATTATCCTTAACAAAACAAATGTCCGAGTAAACAGCACTCAAACTCCTCATGAGCTCTGGAGTGGTGAGACTCCTTCAGTGAAGCACTTCAAAATCTTTGGGAGCAAATGTTATATTAGGAATACTAATGAGCAACTTGGCAAACTTGAACCAAGAGCAGATGAGGGCATTCTTCTTGGTTATTCTCCACATAGCAAAGCATACAAGTGTTACAATAAAAGACTTGGCAGAATTGTTGACAGCATAGATGTAGTGGTTGATGAGAAGGGATATATTCCTAGGCAAGTTCATCATGAAGACATTGAAGAAGATGAAGGCTACCCTCAAAGGCGGAATGATGAAGAAGAAGAACCTCAAGAAGAAGAAGAACCTCAAGAAGAACCAGAGGAGCAGACAAGAATAGAAGAGAAGACTCCATCCAGATATGTTCAAAAGAATCATCCAGAATCTCAGATTGTGGGGCAGGAAGAAGCAGGAGTACAAACAAGAAGGACACTTGCAGAAGCTTCAAGCTATTTGGCATTACTCTCCTCCACTGAACCACAAAATGTGAAAGAGGCATGCAAAGATGAATGTTGGGTCAAAGAAATGGATGAAGAACTTGAGCAGATCGAAAAGAACAACACTTGGGAACTGGTTCCTAGACCAAAAGATAAGAATGTCATAGGGACAAAATGGGTCTTCAAGAATAAATTGAATGAAAATGGAGAAGTAATTAGAAACAAGGCCAGACTTGTTTGTAAAGGGTATGTGCAGCAAGAAGGGATAGATTTTCAAGAGACTTTTGCTCCTGTAGCAAGACTTGAGGCCATCCGAATGTTCCTTGCTCTCTCAAGCTTTCAAAACTTCAAGGTATTTCAAATGGATGTGAAATCAGCCTTCCTGAATGGAGACTTAGAAGAAGAAGTATATATTGAGCAGCCAGATGGTTTCATTCTTGGGAATGATCCAAACCTTGTATGCAGATTGAAAAAGGCTCTCTATGGACTCAAACAAGCTCCAAGGGCTTGGTACTATCGGTTGGACAAATATCTTCACCAACAAGGCTTTTCAAAAGGATCAGCAGATAGCAATCTCTATATAAAAGTTGAAAATAACAAATTGCTAATTCTTGTTGTTTATGTAGATGATATTATATTTGGCAGCAATGAAGAGACTATGAGTCAAAACTTTGCCTTGGTTATGCAGAAAGAATTCGAAATGTCACTACTTGGAGAATTGACATATTTTCTTGGATTGCAAATCCAACAAAATGAAGGAGGTATCTTCCTGTCTCAAACCAAATACCTCAAGCAGATCTTGAAGAAGTATGGCATGGAAGAGTCAAAGCCAGTATGTACACCCATGGTTACAGGATGCAGCCTCAGTGCAAATGATGAATCAGCAACAGTTCACCAACCCACTTATAGATCCATGATTGGGAGTTTGCTTTATTTGACAGGTACCCGACCAGATATTACACATGCAGTAGGAATTGTTGGAAGATTTCAAGCCAACCCAAAAGAAACTCATCTTCAGGCAGTCAAAAGAATATTCAAGTATCTTCAAGGTACCCAAAACTATGGCTTATGGTATCCTAGAAATACAGATCTCACTCTTCATGCTTACACAGATGCAGATTGGGCTGGAAGTGTGGATGATAGGAAAAGCACAAGTGGTGGTGCTTTCTTCATGGGTTCCAGATTAGTATCTTGGTTCAACAAGAAACAGAGTTCGATTGCCTTATCTACAACTGAAGCAGAATATGTGGCTGTGGCATCTTGTTGCACACAACTTCTTTGGATGATGCAGACCTTGCAGGACTTTCAAATCACTTGCACTCCACCAGTCTCTATCTTATGTGATAATACAAGTGCAATCAGCATTTCAAAGAATCCAGTCATGCACTCAAAGACCAAGCACATACCAATCAAGTACCATTTTCTTTGGGAACAAGTACTTGAGCAGAAGGTCAAGTTGGAGTATGTTCCTTCTAAGGAACAAGTTGCTGATATTCTCACAAAACCACTGCCCAGGGAAACTTTTGAATATCTCAGACAAAAGCTGGGAGTAGTTGATGCTTCATCCTGCTGTTAAAGCTTGTCTCTTCTACAGAAAAGTTGGTATACGCAAGTTACGTAAGAGATATCCGCGTATATACGCGGATATATGCGGGGTAAGTCGCGTGTATGTTGTACGCTTGTTGCAGAAAGTATATCCGCATACATACGCTGGCTTATGCAGGTGAAATCGCGTATATGGAGCTCTGAACAGCAAGGGCAATCTCTGGTTTGAAAAGGTCTGAGATGGGTATGTCAGAATTCTTCAGGCACAGTTTCAAGGGGTGCAGCAGGCACAGGTTCAGGGGGAGCAGCTTAAAAGTCTCATAAAGCATTGTTGGCATTTAGATGTTTTGGTTGTTGGTTTCAGGAGAAGGAGCTCAGAAAGAAATCCTGGTTGCTGATCTAAAAAATGTTTATCAGATGCTGCTGGTGACTTTCATAAGTCTTGGTCTAGATCTGTTGTCTCTATGTCATGTATTTTTTTGTGATATCTCTTTTATGGTGTCAAGGTCATGTAACGGCCTATGTTGGTTTCCCCACTATGCCTGGGATGAATGATGTAATATAATTGGTTGTTTCTGATGTGTCCCCTCTTGGTAGGGAGTATGGATGTGTGTATTGAGTCTTTTGGGGATAGGAAGGTCCCTTATAGGTGTATAAGTCTTGGTTCTTGTTGAAGAACATCTTTTGCAGATCTGGCCTACAGTCAGGGGGAGCATGATTCAGCACAGGCAAGCAGAGGTATCAGCATGTCCTCAGGGGGAGCACTGCCCTTTGCCCTTGATGACAAAGGGGGAGAATGATTCTAAGGATCTGAAGGTTGCCATCAAGTCCAAAGGGGGAGATTGTTGGCATTTTGGCTCAGGTGTGGCGCTATGATACAGGTGTTGTCCTTGATGGCAACTCTCCTTGATGAAAGATCTTCGTCCAGACTACAAGAATGAAGAGAAATCTCATATACACAGGTTAATTAAGTCAAAGTTTCATATACACGCAGGTGATATGCATACTAAGTCGCATATATGCAGGAGAGCTATATACTAAGGCGCGTATACACGCAGATGCATGAACAAAAAAGGGCGTATATGTCGGGAAGTTTCCTTTTGGTCCATGGTAGTTAGTCCTCGGTACTTGTGCCCATGTCTTTGGACCAAAGTACCTCGACAGACGTGTAGATCTCTAGTTTTGAAGTTGATGGTTTTGGATTTCTATGGTTTTGGCTCTTGGTATTGAGCAAGGCCTAAGGCTATATAAGGAGAAGAAGATCATTAGGCAAGTGCATCTTTTGAAAAGGCTTGAATATCTGAAAAAGAAAGAGATCTGGTATGCAGGTTCTAGGTTGCTTGATCTAAGCTAAGGAGAGATCACTTCGGTTGATGGAAGACTAGATCTAAGGATAGATCGGGATCTAATGATTTGAAATGCACTATTATGATATGGTTGATTATGCATATTTCTAGATCTGCATACTGACGCAATGTTATGTTCTGGGTCTAACTGATATCTGGTACAGCTGCAAGTTATGAAAAGTTATTTTTAGATCTCTACGCAGGTTGTCTTCGGTAAAACCGCGTGTATACGCGGGTTGCCCTCATTGAAGTAGCGTGTATCTTTTGAAGCATGATTTTTGGGTTTGCAGTTGGGTCTGACTGATATTTCAGAGTTCTGTAGTCTGCTCTGTGTTCTGGTGACAAGTGTTGACAGGGTTTCAGTGGTTCAGTGATTCAAAGATTGATGATGCTAGTATTGGTTTTCTTGTGCTTCAATGATTTGTTGTGAAAGTTGAATGAATTATGGTCTTCAGATTGTAATGTTGTGCTTCAGGAATATCCAGTCTGAAAATGTATGAAAGGTGGTACCTGAAAGAAAGAAGATTGTAGGCCAGCACCTACGTACTAGTATCTTGGCTAGTACAAGAGCAAAGGGGGTTGGAGCTCCCTTCCAAGGAAGTTTGGAGAACGAGAGAAGGTTGTAGCCTTCTGCAGGTTGTAGCGTGCGTACTGGTATAAGGCTGCACCAGTACAAAAGATTGTAAACTGAAGTTTCATATTAAAGAAAGATAGAGACGACTTGCAGCAGGGGGTTTTCACCCACATTGGGTTTCCACCTTATATCATGGTGTTCATGTGTGTGGTTTTTGTGTGATCTGTTCTACTGCATCTGTTTACTCTTAATATGGTGAATAATGTCCTTATGCACTTAACTGAAGATAAACTAAATGAATTATAAGATTTCTGGTTATACGTTGTTTTCTTTAGACACAGTTGCGTGTACACGCTGGTTCACTTAACGAAAGTAGTGTATATGTTTTTGAGCATTGAAAAAGTTTTATAGATCTGATAATACTGATTCACCCCCCCCCCCCCCCTCTCAGTATTATTTCCAACAAGGGAGTGGGTCTTCCACTCACCAATGTGGGTGAAGGGTTCTTCGTTGCAGTTTATTTTCAATAACAGGGGTCAAAAGAACCTCATTTGAGCATAGGTCGTGAAGAAATTAGGCTTGTCGACCATACCACACCCACATTCCTACACCATTGGGTGGCTTAACCAAGCGCGAGATATCCACGTCAGCCAAGAGCATCGCCTTCCCTACAGCATCAAGCCCTTCACAGATGAGGTATTGTGTGATGTTTCACTTCTTGAAGTTTGTGATGTTTTATTAGGCCAATCATGCTTGCGGAAGCGGCATGTTGTGTATAAGTCTAAGCCTCGCACTTTTATTATTAATTTGGGCAATAAGTTGTACATGATACTAGAGGTAGCACCACCTACCGTCGTTTCTTTGATCACTGCGAAGCAATGCAGTAAGATCATTTCCCACACTGGGAATTTTTTTTCCTTATGATTTTCCCTTAGAGAAAGAAGAATATTGTGGCCACAACTTCTAGACAAGGTGTTGAAAATAACAAGAATAAATGCTAAAAATAGAAATGTTATAAATAGCATTGCTATAAATAGCATTTTAGGTACCAGTGTTGAAAATAGAAACAAGGAATGATAAAATAGAAATGCTAAAAATAGCATTGCTATAAATAGCATTTCAAGATAGATTCCAATTTTAATTAGTCCCTGAATTAAAATTAGAATTTAGTCTCACTAGCTGTTTGAAAATTAATTAATTAATTTATCTTGAGTTAATTAGTTGGAGAAAATCAAACATGAAGTCTTTGTGAAGACATGCAACAGTTATCCCTTAATTAAGGAGATAAGGATGAGTTGTAATTAGTTAACTCAGTTAACTGAGTTAAGTCCAGTTAAATTAGTTCCAAACAATTTTTGGAACTAATTGTGATTTCAGTCAGTAAATGCATGCATGCATGCAACTAGTGTTCTCCAGATAATTGAATATTCTCTCATAAATAACTCATGCATGTCAATTCAGAGAAAGACGCAGTTGAGATTAAATGAAGGGACAGTGAACTATTAGTTGGAGGAATTTTCCTATAAAGGAAACTCATCCATGCAGAAGGAATTCACTCCTTTAGGATTGCGCAGTTATTTCAGAGGTCAGAGCAGTGTGTGAGGGATTATTACAAATAGGTGGCAGCTTGAGGACCTAAAAGAAACTGCGCAAGGAAATAGGAGGCTTGGAGGATTGTGTTGAAAATAGTAAGAAGAAATGCTAAAAATAGAAATGCTATAAATAGCATCTCAGGTAGCAATGTTGGAAATAGCAACAAGGAATGAAAAAATAGAAATGCTAAAAATAGAATTTCTATAAATAGAATTTCGGTATATATTCCAATTTTAGTTAGTCCCTAAACTAAAATTGAGAAGTAAAATTCAAATTTGATCTTAGCAGTTGTTTGTAAGATATTTAATTATTTCATCTTGAGTTAATTAGTTGTAGGAATTCAAACATGAAGTCTATGTGAAGACATGCAACAGTTTCTCCATTGATTGAGGAAGTTAGCCCTTGATTTAGGAGATCAGGATGAGTTGTACTTTGAGTTGTAATTAGTTAGCTCATTTATCTGAGTTAAGTCCAGTTAGATTAGTTCCAACAGTTTGTGGAACTGATTGTGAATTCAGTTAGTTAATGCATGCATGCATGTAACTGTTGCACTTCAAATAACTGAATATTCTCTCATAAATAACTCATGCATGTCAGTTCAGTCAGAGACCCAGTTGAGATCAGAGGAAGGGACAGTGTACTATCAGTTGGAGGAATTTTCCTATATAGGAAACTCATCCATGCAAAAGGAATCATCTCTTTCAGGACTGCGCAATTACTTTTGAGTTTAATGTGTTGTTTGAGAGGTAAACACAAAGGTGGTAGCATTGGACCCCAGGAGAAACTACGCAAGGAAATAGGGGGCTTGGAGGGCTTAGGGAAGGCATATGTTGTATCTATTCTATCTATGAGTAGCATTGTAGGATTGTACTGAGAGCTGGATAGCTTGTGAGCTAAAGCTTTGTGTAATCTGGACATATTTTCCACTAGTATGATATTACAGAGATCGGGGTTTTTTAGCTGAGGCTTTGCCCAGAGTATTCTTCTGTGTTCATGTGTGATTGCTTTCTCATTCTCTATTGTATGTGTTCTATTTGATCTTGCTCAAAATCGATTAAGCTTCTGCAAGTTTGTTGTAGAAGTAGGTCTAGTATTTTTCTTTAGTATATTGCATAATCTGTTGATCTACAGTGAGAAATTCTACATGGTATCGAAGCAAAGGTGATCAAAGCAAAGAACAATATACAAAGAAGGGAGAAGTTCGAACTTTGAAGCAACTGATTATAGAATTTGAATTCTTATCACATCTCAAATTTCACCAATGGCGTTCAACGGTTTAAGACTCGAGTATGCCCTTGATGGCAACTCAAATTATATAGCCTGGAAGGATAAAATGGAAGCAGTATTAGAGGACAAAGGTTTGAAGGACTTCATTAATTAAGAAGTCACCAAGCTAGCAGCAGCTAATGCTACAGAATTGGTGGAATGGAAGAAATGTGTGGCTAGAGCGAGGAGAATCCTTCTGGAAGGAGTCCGAGACCACATAGTCTCAAGTCTCCATGGGAAGGAGACACCATTTTCAATGTGGAAAACATTCAAAGATCTATATCTAAACAACAATGATCAGAGGAAGCTGGCGCTGAAAGACAAGCTTCGAAAAATCAAGTGTGAAAAGGGCAACACGATCTCTACATATCTGAACAAACTCACCACCTGCAAGGATGAGCTTGGAAGTGTAGGGATCATGACAGTCGATGATGACATGGTGAGTCTTTCTCTCCTCGGTCTTCCAAAGAGCTGGCATAGCTACCAAGACTCTGTAAATGGAAGAGAGAAACTGCTAGATTGGGAACGACTTTGGTCAGATTTGATTGAGGAGGAGATAAGAAGAGCCATCAGAGATGGTTCTTCATCCAACAAGGATGAAGAAAATTGTGCCTTAGTGAGTAAGGTGAAGAAAGGGAAGGAGAAGGATTCTCATCCCAAATCGAGTTATTCCCATGGTGGGAAGAAGTTTGACAAATCAAAATTGTGATTCTGTCATTGTCATGAGGTGGGCCATTATGCAACAAATTGTCCATAGAATAAATCCAAGAAGGGATCCTTGGAAGGATCAGAAGGTGAGGCACTGGCCTCATAGTTCGAGTTGGATTTCACCCTCATCACATGCATGGTTTCATGGATGATAGTTGTGGTTGGTTTCTTGACAGTGGAGCTTCATTCCACATGACTGACGATAAGATTTTGTTCAGTACCTTGGAGGAGAAAGACCTCCAAATACTCATAGAGATGGGTAATGAGGAAAAGTATAGTGTATCATGTGTAGGCACGGTTGTTTTTCAAAGGGAGCATGGAGCTCGCGTTACCTTCACAGATGTGAAGTATGTGCCAGGACTGAAGAAAAACTTGGTATCAATCATGATGCTGGAAGACAAAGGCTATGATGTAGTCTTCAGTAAGGGAAAGGTTTTCTTTAGACACATCACCACGAGACAGGTGAAGCAAATCAGTTCACGAGTCAAGAACCTATATGCTCTTGAGGTTCAAGATGCATGCAAAGCCTTGAGTAGCAAGGCAACTGTTGGAGACTTGGTGGTTGAGAGGGAGAGTACATTACCTCTCAACATGCAGTTCCAGAAGAAGGCTCAAACAATTGTGGAGGAGCCACAATTGGTGGAGCAGCTTCAGGAGGTTGTGGAGCAGCCACAACTGGAGAAGCCGAGAGAAGACTGAGTGGAGGTATCCACTCATGTAGAGACCTCCAGCAGAGGGAAATTTCAAGCCAAGTGGGCAGAGGGATCACATGCATCCATACCTCTAGGTAGGAGGTGGGGCGATGTGAAGTGACAGTCCCAAGAAGGTTGGAATAGGGCAGGATCATTGAGGTACCCAACCTCTCTGATTAGACCTTGCTACGGGAGCCCCGACAAGGAGTAGCAGGACTGGATGAGTGGGTAGCGACATATGCGGATGGAGCTGCAGAGGAAGCTTCAGCATCAGAGGATGTTTCTAGCCCAATAGGGAGGTCAGTTGGGAGATCAGTTACTTACTTCTCAGTAATTGAGTTGTAGTGCAGTAGTGGGTAGCACGATGCAACATGATGAGAGGAGGTGCAGTGCAGATGCAATGCTGGGAGATAGGACCAGCAGTAGGAATTAGTGGATTGATGAAGTCAGAGATCAAAGTGACGGAGGCTAGGGCAGTCAGATACTAAAGAGCAAAGAGGTGCAGCGTTTTCAGTCGATAGAGGCAATAGCAGTTAGAGACTTTGATGATAGAGACATCATCCTAATTCAGGTTGGATATTTTTTGTTCCTAAATTTGCTGGAGCAACAACACTAGGGAGAAGTGTTGCATGTAGAACATTCCAAAGGTTCAGGATTGGGTTCGAGTTGAATGCCTTTCTTGTTGAGAGGGAGTGTTGCAAATAGCTAAAAATAGAAATGCTATAAATAGCATTGCTATAAATAGAATCTCAGGTCCTGCTAGCTCTACTACATGATTTGGTATTTGTTGGGTCAGCGACACCGTGGCCGTGTGTTTTTTGCAAAATGGGAGCTCGCAGCAGTCCATTTTATCCTTCCCCCTTCATTTGCTTTATACCCTTATAACTCCCGCTACCTCCGTTTCCTCCTCCCCTTTCGTTCTCCTTATTCTCCCTTAACCCCATTATTGTTGGTTTCCTCTATAATCCTTTATAAATCCCATATTAACCCTTTTTTCCCTCGGGTCCCGGGCGCAAGGTTAAACCCATGAGATCGCGGTTATATAACTGCATGCATACGAAAAAGTGCTATTGGCGAGGCCCTCCCCTGTCACATCAAAAACTAAATACGTGCTTTTAGCCCCGCCGTCCGCTCCTCCGCCTCGCGATCCAACATATACGCTACTCCCGCTCCCGTAAACCACACGCACGATAGCCCGCAGGGAAAGCGGTTTCCTGCTGGACCCGCCAGCCACGCGTCACAATTGTACTGGATCGCGCCCCCGCATACGGATACCGCCTACCCTCCCAAAGCGGTGCGGGGAATACCACTTGCCGCCATCCTGTATGATCCTCGTGCGTTATCTCCCGTGCATCTTCCGCTCCCGATCACCATTGGATCTGCCCGTATAAGATCTGTCGGCCCTCGTCTTTCCCAATCATCCACCTCTTGATTCCTCCTATCAGATGATCTCAGTCGTCCATCTGTTTCATCCAACGACTCGCATTTTTTGTTCCCGTTTCCTCCCGATAGTCATTGCAAAGCGCTCTCCACTGTCGATCCACGCTATCCAACGGTGGATCTTCCTCCATGCTGCCTGTGTCCATAGCCTGTTCTCTGCTATCGAAGAACGAAGGATAACAACGATCGGCTACCCACCAGCACTCTGTGCAGTTAATCTTCAACTACCTCATTCAAGAGATAGCACGGCCAAGGAAGGAAAGTACAACCTCGAGCAGTTAAACGCCTCCAACAGTTATGGAAATTTATTCATACAACACTCCACCTGCTCGAGGAGTACACCTAAGTACCAGAGAATGTCAAATTTTGTTTATTGAAACAGTCAGATTGTATCAGAGACCCATATCAAACAATTAATGTGGTTGGTGGTCCATTATGACCCCTCCACGCATAGGATAGCAGATATTTTTGTAATCAACCTCCATATATACCCAGAATCAAGATGTAATGAGGGTTGATGGATGTTATTTTGATGTAAAGTTCAACTTCTGGAGACTGTAACCACTGTGATACCTGCAGCATCTGGTCTTCATTTTCAGCTAATGCAAGCTTCTTTTGTTGTTAATTGCTCACTTTCCACTTCTTCCTTGTTCCAGGTTGTGCCTGTTATGAATTTTTTCATGTGCTCTTGATGTTTAGCAATAGAGGGGCTGTCATCCCACCTCTATGTTAGAATCTAGTATGTATCATTGAATGTGCTATGCAGGTTTCTGTTTACTTAATGCCAGAGAACTATCATCCTGTCTATGTATTAGGAAATAGATTTACAGACCTTTTAACTGGTTGCAGCCGACCATCATAGGGTCCTATACATCTGCTAGTGTGGTCAGTATTCTCCATGTTCACTTATTCCTTAAACTGTAAGTAATTAGTAGTCTAAAGCCTTGTAGTCTGGGGGTGTTCACCCATGTCTAGGGTTAAGCATAGTAGAAGTGGTTATCTGGCTTGAATATGCATCATTCCTTCCATTCATCCACTATTTTCCAACATTTTTGTTGAGTTTGTAATGTTCTCGAGCATCTATGATATAAAACCTAGGAGAGTTTCTTGGGGTGATAATATTAATTGGCATCATTGTCGGGGAGAAGAGATTGAAGCTTAGCTTCCTTGGGAGAACGACACAGTTCCAGATTTTGATGATAGACAAGGTTTGGGCACATTTCTGGTTGTAATTATCTATCTGGCAACTCCACTGGGGAAAGACCAACCTTTGGTGACTCCACATTGAATTTCTGGCTCAGTTTGTGAGACATACTCGAAGAAATCCTCAGAAATCACCAGATGAACCAGTGCCTGGCCCTGAGAGGACTGTCAAATCGAAGAAAGCATCACAGAAAGGAGCATCAGGATCAGGTAAGCCTAAGAAATCTCATGCATCTCTGAAAGATAAAGTTATAGCTGAAGATATACAGTTTGAAGATTTAGAGCCCAACAATGTTAATAAGGAAATTCCTTCAGAGACTAATACAGCCCCTTGTCCATCTAGTTCCCCTTTGAACATCAGGCCAAATAAAGCTTCCCATTCAGTCCAAAACATCCCTTTGTCTCTTCCATCCATCACATTACTTCCTACCGCTCAATATACCAGTATCCTTTCACAAATCCCAATCATGGCAGGCCAGCAAGCACCAACGAAGATAGAAAGAATTGTTGCTGCTAGATATGGACCTTTGGTCTTGCATGTTCCTTTGAATCCTATGCCTGTGGGAGAATATCAAAAATATATGCCTAAGTTCACTGGCACAGAGGGAGTAACAGTAGAAGAACACCTTGAAGCTTTTTATAGTTATGCTGATAACTTAGATATAAGTGAAAATGATGTATGGATGAGAGTTTTTGTCCAGAGCCTTGATGGAGAGGCCAGGAAGTGGTTTAGAGAGTTACCCCAGAGATCTATAATAGATATTGAAGATGATGCATTTTTGAAGCACTGGGGAGATAAGAAAGATTTGTTGTATAACTACACTGAGTTTGGTAACCTGAAGAGGGAAAATGCAGAATCATTGCCTGATTTTAATAAAAGATTCAATCGTATGTATAGTAAGATACCAGCTAAGGTAAAGCCTGCCCCCACCTTTGCCAAACTCACTTATGCCAATGCTTTTGACTCTGATTTCTGCCTGTTGTTGAGAGAAAGGAGATGTGCTACTCTGGCAAACATGCAGGATGCATCCCTAGAAGTAGAGTTTAATATCATGGCTGCAGAAAAGCTCAAAAGTCAAGCTCATAGAAGGAGGGAAATAGGTCAAGCTCCTACCTCCTCTACATCATCCTCAGAGCCTAAATTAGACAAAATGACTAAGATGATAGAGTCATTGGCTGCTGAAATTTCTAAGCTAAAGGTTGAGTAGAATTCAGGAAAAATAAGACAGCATAACACATTTGCTCCAAGAAACCCAAATCCTTTCAGAAGAGCAAATGAACAGTTGTAAATCATTCAGAGGGGTAAAGAAACAAATGAAGAACAGAAGGTTAAATCCCCCTTCCAAAATGTAGTCATGGAGGAGGAACAATTTCAAGAAGATGAGGATGAAATTCACTGCATGGAAGATAAAGGCAGTGCTGTTTTTTTGACATTGGTTGCGTATGAAGAATCATTGTTGCAGGAACAAGACAGTCAGGAGTGGGACAGAGAGGTTGTTCTACAAACTGGTGAACAACAAAGATATAATCTGAGATCAAATGCAAAAAATGTCAAAGAGAATCCTGCCCAAAGAGCTGTTGTCCAAACAGAGTCACAAAATATCAGACAGAGAAGGCCAGCAGCTGACCCAGTCATCCTCAAAGCTCCAGTTCAAGAGGTAAGAGGTTCTGATAAATTATCTTCTTCTTTCAGCTTTGAGTCGGAAGTCCAGAGATTAAAAATATTTGTGCCTCTGGTAGAGTTGGTAAAGAGTGAATTGTTTAGAAAGTCTATCCTTGAAGCCCTTGAGCTGGAAAACACACAAACCTCCACTGACTCTATCAATTTGCAAGATGACAAGCCTGCCATTGTGCTTAGCCCCATGATTGAACCTACTGATAATAATTCTCCATCATTTTATATCTCCTTGACCATTCATGACAAAATCCTCCACAACTGCCTACTAGATACAGGGGCCAGCCACAATTTGATGCCTAAAGCTGTCATGGAAGAGTTAGGCCTTGACATCACCAGACCATATCATGACTTGTTATCTTTTGATTCAAGAAAGGTGAAATGTCTGGGATTGATCAAAGATCTAGCCATTACCCTAACTCAGCTACCCACGAAGAGTATGATGATGGATATTGTGGTAGCAGATGTCCCTCCTAAGTTTGGCATGTTGATGTCCAGAGGATGGATTAAGAGACTAGGTGGGACATTATAGAATGATCTATCTTATGCAACTATCCCAGTTTTTGGAGGAGAAAGTAGGAGATTGTACAGAGAAGCACCGTTGGCATACATCATCAGTGATGAGAAAAATCCTAACAATCATCCCATATATGTTGTGGACACTGATTTTGGAGCATGTATCCTCCAAATAGAAGAATCCCATAAGGCCTCAATGCAGCTTAGGAAACCAAAATTTCAGGCCGAGGAAGAGCAAGGAAGTCAGGTTTGGGAGATGTTCTTTGATGGAACATGTTCCATGGAGACTGCAGGAGTAGGGAGGTGCTGATATCTCCACAACAGAAGAGCACACAATTGTCTTTCAAGCTGGATTTTCAAGTCACAAACAATATAGCATAGTATGAGGCTCTGCTACTGGGTCTTAACGTAGCAAAAGACAAAGGAATCAAGAATATAAAGGTGTTTGGAGATGTTGATCTGATCATTCAACAAGTAAATAAAACATTTCAAGCAAAGCACCCAAGGCTGAAAGCGTACAGAGATGAGGTATGGAGACTCAAATATTCCTTTGAAAATTTGTGTATTTCATATATTCCTAGAGCCCAAAATCAGCTTGTTGATTCTCTTGCTATGTCTGTTAGCCTATTTATCCCTCCCATGCCTCCCAGACTAGTTTATGAAGTGCAAATGAAGTACAGACCATCCTTGCCTGATAATGTCTAGCATTGGAAAGTTTTTGATGATGATTATGAGATAAATAGGTTTCTTCAAGTCATTGATGAGTTTTCCAAAATGCAAATTGACCAAGATAATGAGGCCTTGTTAGAAACCCGTCAATCCCAGCTTAGAAACAAAATCGGCAAAGATAGCATTGTCCAGCTTCCCAGCAATCATATTCCTAAGGGTTTAATTCCTTTAGAAAGATTGTTTGACCATAATGATGTACCTTACAAGGCTGCCCAGAAAGAAGACCAATCTGCAGTCTATAAGCATGATATAGGAAGTCCAGGTCAGCCTATATACATAAATTTGTCCACTCATCTGTCTGCTGACCAAAGTTCTGAATACTGCAAATTAATGAAGCAATTTGCTGATGTGTTTGAGTATAGTGACCTGAAAACTTATGATAAAAATATTATTCAGCATAAAATCCCTCTGGAGAAAGACACCATTCCTTTCAAACAAAAGCTGAGATCAATAAATCCTATGCTTCTTCCTCTAATTGAAAAAGAAATAAAAAAATTGTTGGCTGCCAGTATTATAGTTCCTCCTAGATATTCCAAATGGGTAGCCAATCTAGTAGTGGTGAAGAAGAAAAGTGGAGAAAACAGACTATGTGCTGATTTCAGAAACTTGAACAAGTGCTCAAAGAAAGACAATTATCCCCTACCGAAGATGGAGCATTTGTTGCAGAGGGTCTCAGGAACCAAAGTGATGTCTTTCCTGGACGGATTTTCAGGGTTTAATCAGATTGTTGTGCATCCAGATGACCAAGAGAAAACTGCATTTACCACTCCTTGGGGCACTTTTATGTATGCCAAGATGCCTTTTGGGTTGATGAATGCTAGAGCTACCTTTCAGAGAGCTATGGATATAGCATTTGTGGGAGAGAAGGATAAATTTGTTCTTATCTACCTTGATGATATAACAGTATACTCCAGCAGCCATCAAAATCATTTGCAACATTTGAAAAAAGTGTTTCTGAAGTGCAGAAGGTTTGGGATTTTAGTCAATCCTAAAAAGTCACAATTTGCTTTAGAAGAAGGCAAGTTGTTAGGACATGTTGTTTCTGTTGCAGGTGTTCAAATTGACCCAGAAAGAGTAAAAGCAATACAGACCTTGTCTGTCCCAAGATCAAAGAAGGATATTCAGTCCTTTCTGGGCAAGATTAATTTTGTAAGGAGGTTTATCCCGAATTTTGCTGAATATGTGAAGCATATTACCTCCATGTTGAAGAAAGGGGCAGAAATCAGATGGACTGATATAGCAAGAAAATCATTTGAGTCTATTAAAAAGGCTATTATGGAAGCTCCCACTTTAATAAGTCCGGACTACAGCAAGGAGTTCCATGTATTCTCATTTGCCTCTAAAGACACCATTGCAGTAGTTTTATTGCAAGCAAATGAAAAAGGCTCAGAGCATCCGGTGGCATTTTTCAGCAAGAACTTGAGGGATGCTAAATTGAGGTATGATATTATTGAAAAACAAGCATATGCTCTTATCAAATCCTTGAAATCTTTCAGAGTTTATATTATGCATTCCAAGATAATTGCATATGTACCCTCTGCTGCAATAAAAGATGTCTTAACGCAACCTGATGTTGATGGAAGAAGGGCTAAATGGATTGCAAAATTGATTGAATTTAATATAGAACTGAAGCCCAACAAGCTGGTCAAAGGTCAGGGTCTTGCCAAACTATTGGCTGAAGAAAATTGCAGATCATTGGATATAGATTTCCTGTGCACAATTGCAGAAATTGGTCAAACAGATAAAGAAGAGGAAGCAGCTGAACCAGACACAAAGAATTCAGTGGCGGAAAATCTAGCTTCTTGTTATTGGTATTCTGCAATAGTTAAATTCTTGCTGAATCTAGAAATACCCTTAGGATTTACTCAAAGTCAAGCCAGAACTATTAAGCTTAGGGAAGCTAAATATTGCATTAATGAAAATCTGCTCTACTGGAGAGATCCATCTAGAGTGCTTTTGAGGTGTCTGGACAAGGAACAGTCAATAGAAGTCATTCAGCAGTTTCCTTCCAGCATGTGTGGAGGGCACCATTATTGGAAGACTATAGCCCACAAGATCCTCAGAGATGGGTATTACTGGCCCTCCTTATTTTCTGATGTATTTTCATTTGTTAAATATTGTGACAAGTTCCAAAGATTTGAAGGAAAGTAGCAGTTGAATTCCCTGCCCCCTAAAACCAATACAGGAAAAAGGACCTTTTCAACAGTGAGGCTTGGATTTTATTGGAGAAATAAATCCACATTCCAGTGGCTAGCACAGATGGATATTAGTAGCCACTGATTATTTCACTAAGTGGATTGAAGCAGTTCCTACCAGAAAGGCTGATCATAATGTGGTCATGAAGTTTTTGACAGAGAATATCTTTACCAGATTTGGTTGTCCACATAAACTAGTCACAGATTGTCCACATAAACTAGTCACAGATAATGTAGCAGCCTTCAGGGAAAAAGAATCCGTGGAAATGTGTGATTCAATGGGTATTAAACTGGTTCATTCCACCTCATATTATCCTCAAGGAAATGGTCTGGCAGAATCCTCTAATAAAAGCCTGATAAGGATAATTAAGAAGTTGTTAGAGGATAATAAAAAGAATTGGAATTCAAATCTCAAGTATGCACTGTGGGCTGACAGAGTGACCATTAAGAAATCCACAGGGAATTCTCCTTTCAAGCTAGTATATGGCACTGAAGTTGTATTCCCAATTCAGTTAACTCTCTCTGTGGAAAAATTCCTTCAAGAAGAGCAGAATGAGGAAGAAGAAATGTCAAAGAGGATCATTGATTTAGCAGAGATACATCAGATTAGAGAACAGTTGGTTTAAAAGGCTGCAGCACACCAGAAAAAGATCAAGGATGCTTTTGACAGGAAGACAAAAACAGATAATTTTTAGGTTGGAGACTTGGTTTTGAAATGGGATTCATTGAAGGAAAAGAAAGGCAACCATGGGAAATTTGATGCTTTCTGGACAGGACCTTTTGTCATTTCTTAGATTCAAGGGAACAACAGCTTCATACTGAAAAGTATGGGGGGAGAAGCAGTTTTTGATGGCCCAGTTAATGGGTGGTTTTTGAAAATTTGCGTGATTTAAGGTCTTTTGGCCTTATAGGTTGTAAATAATTGGTTTTATCAGTTTTAGTCAGACTCCATTCCCATTGGAACACTAGGAATTTTGTTAATTTGTTTTTCATCAGGAAGGCATTGATCTGCAGGTTCTTGAGACCTCACAGGGAGCATCTCATCCCCAGAAGGAGCCAGTGTTAGCTTTGCTACATGATTTGGTATTTACTGGGTCGGCGACACCGTGGCCGTGTGTTTTTTTCAAAATGGGAGCTCGTAGTAGCTCATTTTATCCTTCCCCCTTCATTTGCTTTATACCCTTATAACTCCTGCTACCTCCATTTCCTCCTCCCCTTTCGTTCTCCTTATTCTCCCTTAACCCCATTATTGTTGTTTTCCTCTATAATCCTTTATAAATCCCATATTAACCCTTTTTTCCCTCGGGTCCCGGGCGCAAGTTTAAACCCATGAGATCGTGGTTATATAACTGGGTGCATACGAAAAAGTGCTATCGGCGAGGCCCTCCCCTGTCACATCAAACAATAAACATGTGCTTTTAGCCCTGTCGTCTGATCCTCCGCCTCGCGATCCAACGATATACACTACTCCCGCTCCCGTAAACCGCATGCACGGTAGCTCGCAGGGAAAGTGGTTTCCTGCCGGACCCACCAGCCACACGTCACAATTGTACTGGATCGCGCCCCTGCATACAGATACCGCCTACATTCTCGAAGCGGCGTGGGGAATACCGCTTGCTACCGTCCTATACGATCCTCACGCATTATCTCCCGCGCATCTTCCGCTCCCGATCACCGTCGGATCTGCCCATATAAGATCCGACATCCCTCGTCTTTCCCGATCGTCCACCTCTTGATTCCTCCTATCAGATGATCTTAGCCGTCTGTTTGTTTCATCCAATGGCTCGCATTTGTTGTTCCCGTTTCCTCCCGATAGCTATTGCAAAGCGCTCTCGACTGTCGATCCACACTATCCAACGGTGCATCTTCCTCCATGTTGCCTGTGTCCATAGCCTGTTCTCTGTTGCTGAAGAATGAAGGATAATAGCGATCGGCTACCCACCAGCACTCTGTGTAGTTAATCTTCAGTTGCCTCATTGAAGAGACCGCACAGCCAAGGAAGGAAAGTACAACCTCAAGCAGTTAAATGCCTCCAGCAGTTATGGAAATTTATTCATACAATACTCCACCTGCTCGAGTAGTACACCTAAGTACCAGAGAATGTCAAATTTTGTTTATTGAAACAGTCAAATTGTATTAGAGACCCATATCAAATAGTTAATGTGGTTGGTGGTCCATTATGACCCCTCCATGCATAGGATAGCAGATATTTTTGTAATCAACCTCCATATATACCCAGAATCAAGATGTAATGAGGGTTGATGGATGTTATTTTGATGTAAAATTCAACTTCTGGAGACTGTAACTATTGTGATACCTGCAGCATCTGGTCTTCATTTTCAGCTAATGCAAGCTTCTTTTGCTATTAATTACTCACTTTCCACTTCTTCCTTGTTCCAGGTTGTGCCTGTTATGCATTTTTTCATGTGCTCTTGATGTTTAGCAGTAGAAGGGCTGTCATCCCACCTCTGTGTTAGGTTCTAGTATGTATCATTGAATGTGCTATGCAGGTTTCTGTTTACTTAATTCCAGAGAGTTGTCATCCTGTCTGTGTATTAGGAAATAGATTTACAGACCTTTTAACTAGTTGCAGTCGACCATCACAGAGTCCTGTGCATCTGCTGGTGTGGTCAATATTCTCCATGTTCACCTATTCCTTAAACTGTAAGTAATTGGTGGTCTAAAGCCTTGTAGTCTGGGGGTGTTCACCCACGTTTGTGGTTAAGCATAGTAGAAGTGGTTATCTGGCTTGAATACGCATCATTCCTTCCATTCATCCACCATTTTCCAACATTTTTCTTGAGTTTGTAATGTTCCCGAGCGTCTCTGATATACAACCTAGGAGATTTTCTTGGGGTGATAACAGGTACCAGTGTTGGAAATAACAACAAGGAATGATAAAATAGAAATGCTAAAAATAGAATTGCTATAAATAGCATTTCAAGATAGATTCCAATTTTAGTTAGTCCCTGAACTAAAATTGAGAAGTAAAATTCGAATTTGATCTTAGTAGCTATTTGTAAAATAATTAATTAATTCATCTCGAGTTAATTAGTTATAGGAAATCAAGCATGAAGTCTATGTGAAGAGATGCAACAGTTTCTCCATTGATTGAGGAAGTTATCCCTTAATTAAGGAGATCAGGATGAGTTGTACTTTGAGTTGTAATTATTTAGCTCAGTTATCTGAGTTAAGTCCAGTTAGATTAGTTCCAACAGTTTGTGGAACTAATTGTGAGTTCAGTTAGTTAATGCATGCATGCATGTAACTGCTGCACTTCAGATAACTGAATATTATCTCATAAATAACTCATGCATGTCAGTTCAATCAGAGACCCAGTTGAGATCAAAGGAAGGGACAGTGTACTATCAGTTTGAGGATTTTTCCTATATAGGAAACTCATCCATGCAAAAGGAATCATCTCCTTCAGGATTGCGCAGTTAATTTTGAGTTTAATGTGTTGTGTGAGAGGTAAATTCACAAAAGTGGTAGCATTGGACCCCAAGAGAAACTGTGCAAGGAAATAGCAGGCTTGGAGGGCTAAGAGAAGGCATATGTTGTGTCTATTCAGTCTATGAGCAGCATTGTAGGATTGTATTGAGAGCTGGATAGCTTGTGAGCTAAAGCTTTTTGTACTCCAAACATATTTTCCACTTGTATGATATTACAGAGATCGGGGTTTTGTAGGTGAGGCTTTCCCTAAAGTATTCTTCTGTGTTCATGTGTGATTTCTTTCTCATTCTCCGTTATATGTGTTCTATTTGATCTTTCTCAAAATCGATTAAGCTTCTGCAAGTTTGTTGTAGAAGTAGATCTAGTATTTTTCTTTAGTATATTGCATAATTTGTTGATCTATAGTGAGAAATTATACAGACTGAAGGAAGGCATATGTGTTGTCTATTTTGTCTATGAGCGGCAGTGAGGGATTGTATTGAGAGCTTGATAGCTTATGAGCTAAAGCTTTGTGAAATCCTGAGATATTTCCACTTGTATGATAATACAAATAGCGGGGTTTTTAGCTGAGGCTTTCCCCAGAGTATTCTTTTGTGTTTCATGTGTGACTGAATCTTCTTTTCTGTTATATGTGTTTTGTTTGATCTTGCTCAAATTGATTAAGTTTCTGCAAGTTTGATTATAGAAGTAGATTAAGTATTTTGCTTTAGTACATTGCATAATCAGTTTAATGTAAGGTGAAATTTCTACATGGTATCAGAGCAAAGGTGATCAAAGCAGAGAACAATATACAAAGAAGGGAGAAGTTTGAAGTTTGAAGTTCTTGATTGTAGGTAAAAAATCGATTTCTTATCACATCTCAAAGTTCACCAATGGCATTCAATGGCTTGAGACTCGAGTATGCTCTGGATGGCAGCTCGAATTACATAGCATGGAAGAATCGCATGGAAGCGGTATTAGAGGAAAATGGTTTGAAGGACTTCATTGATCAAGAAGTCCCCAAGCAAGCAATAGCCAATTCCCAAGAATTACAGGAATGGAAGAAATGCATGGCAAGAGCGAGGAGGATTCTTCTAGAGGGAGTTCGATACCATATTGTCTCGAGTGTCCATGGGAAGGAGACTCTATTTTCAATGTGGAAGATATTGAAGGATCTATATCAGAACAACAGTGACCAAAGGAAGCTGGTGCTGAAGGACAAGCTTCGGAAAATCAAGTGTTAAAAGGGCAACACGATTTCTATATATCTGAACAAGCTCACCACCTACAGAGACGAGCTTGGAAGTTTAGGAATCACGACAACCGATGATGATATGGTGAGTCTTGCTCTCCTCGTTCTTCCTAAGAGTTGGCATAGCTACCAGGACTTAGTGAATGGAAGAGAGAAACTGCCAGATTGGGAACGACTGTGATCAGATCTGATACATGAGGAGATCAGGAGGAGCACGAGAGATGGTTCTTCATCCAAGGAGGATGAAGCAAATTTCACCTTAGCAAGTAAGGCAAGGAAAGGGAAAGAGAAGGATTCTCATCCCAAATCGAGTTCTTCTCATGGAGTGAAGAAGATTGACAAATCTAAAGTGAGATGCTTTAATTTTCATGAGGTGGGCCATTATGCAACTAATTGTCCATTGAAGAAATCCAAGAAGGGATCCTCAGAAGGATCTGAAGGTGAGGCATTGGCCTCTCAGTTCGAAATGGATTTTACCCTCATCACATGCATGGTTTCATCGATGATAGGTTGTGGTTGGTTTCTTAAAAGTGGAGCATCATTCCACATGACTAGCAATAAGAGTTTGTTCAGTACCTTGGAGGAGAAAGACCTCCAAATGTGCATAGAGATGGGTAATGATGAAAAGTATAGTGTTTCATGAGTGGGCATGGTTGCTTTCAGAGGAAGCATGGAGCTCACATCACCTTGACAGATGTGAAGTATGTGTCTGGACTAAAGAAGAACTTGGTATTGATCACGATGTTGGAGGACAAAGGCTATGATGTAGTCTACAATAAGGGAAAGGTTTTCCTTAGACACATCACCACGAGACAAGTGAAGCAGATCGGTTCACGAGTCAAGAACCTGTATGCTCTTAAGGTTCAAGATGCATGCAAAGCCTTGAGGAGCAAGGAAACTGTTGGAGACTTGGTGGTTGAGAGGGAGAGTACATTACCTCTCAACATGCAGTGCTAGAAGAAGTATCAGAAAATTGTGGAGGAGCCACAATTTGTGAAGTAGCTTCAGGAGGTTGTGGAACATCCACAACTGGAGAAGCTGAGAGGAGACCGAGTGGAGGCATCTACTCATGCAGAGACCTCCAGTAGGGGGGAATTTCGAGCCAAGTGGGCAGAGGGATCACATGCATCCATACCTCCAAGTGGGAGGTGGGGCGATGTGTAGTGATAGTCCCAAGAAGGTTGAAATAGGGGTAGGATCCTTGCGATACCCAGCCTCTATGATTAGACCTTGCTACGGGAGCCCTGACGAGGAGTAGCAGGACTGGATGAGTGGGTAGAGACGGATGCGGATGGAGCAGCAGAGGAAGCTTCAGCATCAGAGGAAGTTTCTAGCCCAACAGGGAGGTCAGTTGGGAGATCAGTTACTTACTTCTCAGCAAATGAGTTGCAGTGTAGCAGTGGGCAGCACAATGCAACATGATGAGAGGAGGTGTAGTACGGATGCGGTGCTAGGAGATAGGACCAGCAGCAGCACGGATGCAACAGGAGGACTCAGTATGATTGATGTTGTCAGAGATCAAAGTGACAGAGGCGAGAGTAGTCAAATACTGAAGAGCACAGAGGTGCAGAGTTTTTAGTCGACAGAGGCAATAACAGTCAGAGACTTTGATGGCAGAGGCATCATTCTAATTCAGGTTGGATATTTTTTTGTTTTTTGAGTTGCTGGAGCAACAACACTTGAGATAAGTGTTGCATGCAAAACATTCCAAAAGTTCAGGATCGGGTTCGAGTTGAATGTCTTTCTTGTTGAGAGGGAGTGTTGAAAATAGCAACAAGGAATGTTATAAATAGCATTTCAGGTACCAGTGTTGAAAATAGCAATAAGGAATGATAAAATAGAAATGTTAAAAATAGCATTACTAAAATAGCATTTCAGGATAGATTCCAATTTTAATTAGTCCCTGAATTGAAATTGAGAATTAAAATTTGAATTTAGTCTCACTAGCTGTTTGAAAAATAATTAATTAATTCATCTTGAGTTAATTAGTTGGAGAAAATCAAACATGAAGTCTTTGTGAAGACATGCAATAGTTATCCCTTTGATTGAGGAAGTTATCCCTTAATTAAGGAGATAAGGATGAGTTGTATTTGAGTTGTAATTAGTTAGCTCAGTTAACTGAGTTAAGTCCAGTTAAATTAGTTCCAAACAGTTTGTGGAACTAATTGTGAGTTCAGTCAGTAAATGCATGCATGCATGCAACTAGTGTTCTCCAGATAGCTGAATATTCTCTCATAAATAACTCATGCATGTAAGTTCAGAGAAAGACCCATTTGAGATTAAATGAAGGGACAGTGTACTATCAATTGGAGGAATTTTCCTATAAAGGAAACTCATCCATGCAGAAGGAATTCACTCCTTCAGGATTGTGCAGTTATTTCAGAGGTCAAAGCAGTGTGTGAGGTATTATTACACACAGGTGGCAACTTGAGGACCCAGGAGAAACTGCGCAAGGAAATAGGAGGCTTGGAGGACTGAAAGAAGGCATATGTGTTGTCTATTCTGTCTATGAGCAGCAGTGAGGGATTGTACTGAGAGCTGGATAGCTTGTGAGCTAAAGCTTTGTGTAATCCTGAGATATTTCCACTTGTATGATAATACAGATAGCGGGGTTTTTAGCTGAGGCTTTCCCTAGAGTATTCTTTTGTGTTTCATGTGTGATTGAATCTTCTTCTCTGTTATATGTGTTTTGTTTGATCTTTCTCAAATCGATTAAGCTTCCGCAAGTTTGATTGTAGAAGTAGGTTAAGTATTTTGCTTTAGTACATTGCATAATCAATTTAATCTACGGTGAAATTTCTACACAAGGTTCCTCCACACGGCAACAGCAGATTGATAAGGTTATAGAGGAGTACAAAGACATCTTCACCTCACCCACATGGCTACCTATACACTGTCAGGTCAAGCACTCCATCGATCTGACCCAGGGTGCGTCGCTACCCAATGAACCGATATATCGACACTTTTTTCTAGAGAACGATGAAATCAATAGGCAGATTCAGGAGTTGTTGCATAAAGGGCACATTAGGCCAAGTTCATCACCTTGTGGGAGCCTGATCATGTTGGTACAAAATAAGGACGGGACCTGGATAATCTATATTAACTATCGGGCTGTGAACAAGATCATTGTCCAGAATAGGTATCCATGCCCACGGCTTGATGACCTTCTGGACCAAATCGAGGGGGCCAAATATTTCAGTAAGATTGACTTGAATTCAAGTTATCACCAAGTAGCGATCGAACCCTCTGATGTGTGGAATACTGCCTTAAAATCCAAGGAGGGCATTTTTGAATGGCTGGTCATGTCTTTCAGGTTGACGAATGTCCCCACAACCTTCATGAGGCTGATGGATAAAATCTTGTGATCCTTCACCAACTCATTTGTGGTGGTGTATTTAGATGACATTTTGATCTTCATCCAAAGTTGGGAAGAACACCTCCACCATATTCGATAGGTCCTCCAAACCTTGCGGCAACACAAGTTGTGTGCCAATTTGGAGAAATGCACTTTTGGCATAACCCAGGTTCAATTTCTTGGGTACATCATTGATGAGTGGAGTGTGCTTGTGGACCCAGCCAAGATACAAGTCATTTGGGATTGGTCAGCCCCAACCACTCTAACAGATCGTCGTAGCTTTCTAGGTCTTGCCAACTTCTACTGCAGGCTTGTGTTGGGGTTCTCTCATATAACTTGGCCTTTGAGTCAAGTAACCAAGCGAGGAGCGAACGCAAAGTTCTTTTGGTCTTAATCCCAACAGAAAGCATTTTCCCAGTTGAAACATTGCCTTTTCTCTGCACCAATGCTCACATTACCAGACCTGCAACAACCATTTTGAGATCAATACAGATGTCTCCAACTATGCTATTGGTGTAGTTCTTGCTCAGCCGGGGCATCTAGTGACATATCACAGTGAGGCACTTTCAGACAAAGTCTGAGAGTATCCCTCCTATGACAAAGAGATGTATTCCATTGTGTAGGCCTATCGAAAATGAAAGCATTACATTCCGAGGAAGGAAATAGTCATCCACACAGATCACCGACCCCTGCAGTTCATACAAACACAAGGGAAGTTGCAAAATGATTGCCATCAGAAATGGTCCACATTACTACAAAAGTTCAATTTGAACATTAAGTACAAGAAGGGTAGCACCAACAATGTTGTAGACATCCCCAGTCGTGTTGGGTGTGGAGCTTGATTATCTTCTGTATTCAAAGGTATCACCACAATGGACCCTAGTTCGTAATGGGGCAGCAACGCCGACCGTAAAATATTTTTTATGGGGGGGATTGTGGACAGCGCCCCCAAAGCTAAAAATATATGTAAAACTGCCTTGTAAAATGTTGTAATTTCGTAGTCAATCTGGGCCGTTCATTAGGCAGAGATCTAACGGTAGAATTTATGTTCAATTTAGGGGTTTTTTGCCCTAGAAGGAAACCCCTCGCTATATATGAGGGAATTGTATTGCATCTATGTAGATCTATATTCTGAGTGAGGAAGAGAGAGGAGATTGAAAGCGAAGAGGGAATTACAATGGATCTGTTGTAGGTTGTATCTCTTCAGTTTGTTGGATAGTATAAAATGAAGGACTGGTTGTTTCTTCGTGGACGTAGCCCAAACTAGGTGAACCACGTATATCTGTGTCTCTCTTGTTTCATGCGTTTTTTGTGTTTATATTCCTGCAGTATTTTATGTGTTCCATTGCTTTGTAATATATAATTTTCTAACAACTGGTATCAAAGTCGAAGGTCTATTTGGCTGATAAACTTGCAGGAGAGAAGGGTTCCTGGTTCGAGTGGGAGCAATGGCAGAAGATGGTAGGTTTAGGGTCGAAAAATTTAATGGCCAAAACTACCAACTATGGAAGATGCAGATGGAAGATTATCTGTGTCAGATAGATTTGCACCAACCATTGAGTGCAAAGGCAAAGAAGCCAACAAGTATGACAAACACAGAATGGGATATTCTCGACAGAAAGGCACATTGAACAATATGGTTGTGCCTAGCGACATCGGTAGTGTTTAATATTTCAAAGGAAATGACAACAGAGGGTTTAATGTCGACATTGGCCAAACTATATGAAAAACCTCGACCTCAAATAAGGTGTTTCTTATGAAGCGTTTATTTAATATGAAAATGTCAGAAGGTGGATCTGTTGTTGATCATTTAAATGAATTTAATACAGTTACCAGTCAATTAAGTTTTGTAGGGGTAACTTTGGATGATGAAGTTAGGGCTCTGTTATTTCTGTGCTCATTGCCAGAAAGTTGGAATGGTTTAGTTATGGCCATTAGTAACTATGTCTCTGGATCTAGTGTTTTAAAGTTTGACGATGTTGTCGATGCAATCCTTAGGGAGGAAATGCGACGGAAAAACTCCGGTGAGACATCAGGTAATGCTTTGACTGCAAAGACTAGGGGAAGAAAAATGGAAAGAGAAAAGAGCCTTGGATATCACAGTAAGTCAAGAAAAGGCAGATCCAAGTCTAGATCGAGGATAGTGTGCTGGAAATGTGGGAAGAAACGACACATGAAGAAAGACTGCAAGTCTCGGAAGGGAAAAGAAGGAGACGCGCAACAAGAAAATAATCATGAAGCGAATGTAATAGGTGATGTGTTGCAAGATGCTTTGATTCTTTCATTAGAAAATATTATTGATTTTTGGGTGGTAGATTCAGGGGCCTCATTCCATGCCACACCTGATAGGAAACATTTTCATGATTATGTTCAAGGATATTTTGGACAGGTTCAATTGGGTAATGATAAACCCTATAAAATCATTGGAATGGGTATAGTTTTCATAAAACAACAAAATGGAAATCAATGGCTATTGAAGGAGGTAAGGCATGTTCCAGATCTGAAGAAAATCTGATTTCAACAGGGCAGTTGGGAGGTGAAGGTTGTGTAACTACTTTCATAGATAAAACCTAGAAGGTCACTAAAGGATCCCTGGTAATAGAAAAAGGAGAAAAGGTTGGTACATTGTATTTATGCAATGGTATTTCTAATTTTGTTAATGCTTTAACCTCTACAGGAGAAGATACGACATTGTGGCATCATAGGCTCGAGCACATGAGTGAGAAGGTGATGCAGATTCTTCACTCAAGAAATTTGTTGCCAGGTTTGAAGCATGTTGATTTAAAATTCTGTGAGAATTGTGTTTATGGAAAACAGAAGAGAGTCAAATTCCTCAGAGTTGGGAAAGAAAAGAAGAGCGAAAAATTAGAGATTGTGCATACAGATGTATGGGGACCTGCTCAGGTATCATCTCTTGGTGGATCTCGTTATTATGTTACTTTTATTGATGATGAAACCAGAAAAACCTGGATTTATTGTATTCAAAATAAATCTGATCTATTTGATACTTTCAATAAATGAAAAGCTTTGGTTGAAAATGATATAGGAAAAAGGTTGAAGTGTCTTAGATCAGACAATGGAGGTGAATATCACAGCAAAGAGATTGGTAGGTACTGTTTAGAGAATGGAATTCGTAGAGATAAGACAGTTCCAGGAACACCACAAGAAAATGGTGTGTTATAAAGGATGAACAGGACAATCATGGAGTGTGCAAGATGCATGAGATTGCATGCAGGATTGCCTTTACAATTATGGGCAGATGTTGTAGATGTTTTTGTTTATCTAATAAATAGAGGGCCTTCAAGTTCCTTGGATGGTGGTATTCCAGAGTAGGCATGGACAAGTTAAAAGGTAAACTACTCATTTTTAAAAACTTTTGGATGTGAAGCCTTTGTCCACATTAATAAAGAAAATAGAACAAAGCTTGAGGAAAAATCAAAGAAATGTACTTTTATTTGATATGGTGTTAATAATTTTGGTTATCACTTTTATGATTATGAAAAACGCAAAATTATTAGGAGCAGAGATGTCATATTCAATGAAAAGGTTTTGTATAAGGATCAGCTGCAGGAAAAGAAACAAGAAAAAGAAAACAGTGAATACACAGTGCTTGATGAGATCACAGAAAAAGTGATGGTGCCTAAAAATCATAATGATCAACGACCAGAACAACAACCACAACAGTAACAAGCACCTCAAACACCTGAAAGTGGTGTTAGAAGATATACCCGGATAAGTAGACCCCCTGAATGGTACTCTCCTTCATTATAATATGTACTGTTGACTGATTCTGGTGAACCGAAATGTCATGAAGAAGCAGTGCAGGTAGAAACTAGGAAGAAGTGGGAGAAAACCATGAAAGAAGAGATGGACTCCTTAGCACATAACCAGACTTGGGACTTAGTCAGGTTGCCTGCAGGTAAAACAAAATTGAAAAATAAATGGGTTTACAAGTTTAAGGAAGAAGATGGAGGTAGAAAAAGCTATAAAGCTAGACTTGTGGTGAAAGGGTTTGCACAAAAAAAGGTATAGACTTTGATGAGATATTTTATCCTATTGTTAAAATGACTTCAATCAGAACTATTTTAAGTCTAGTAATAGCTGAAGATTTGCATCTTTAGCAGTTAGATGTAAAGACAACCTTTCTTCATGGGGATTTGGAGGAAGAGATATATATGCAACAGCCACAAGGATGTTGGGTTGTGTTATATTCTTTCCATGACTAACCGACGTAGTTAAACGGGGGGTTAGAGGGGGCCGGTAGCCCCCCCTGTCCGGGGGGTTTGAGGGGGGCGGGTAGCCCCCCTCTACAGGGTCCGGGGCAGCGCCCCGGGAAATTTTTTTTTTTGGACCCTATATTAGGTTGGGCGAACCTACCTATGGTTTTTTGCATGCTTTTCGCACATGGTATTGGACGCGATGGTTTTTCGGTCCATGGTATTGGATGCTTCGGCATGTATAAATATGTATTGTAACATTGAAAGGAACATAATGAAAAATCAAGCTGGTAGTCCCGGTTTTGGGATCCAGGGAAAAATCTCTGTGCATATGTGTTTTATGGGTTATGCTCTCGCATTGTTTATTTTCTTTGTTTAAGAATTCGTATGCAGGTAATTTCTGTACAGGGTTAAAACCTACAAAGGATATGAGGTAAAAGGGAAGGAGAAACTAGTGTGCAAGTTGAAGAAGAGCTTGTATGGCTTAAAACAGGTTCCAAGGCAATGGTATCTAAAATTTGACAGGTTTATGTCTGAAAAAGGTTATACTGGATGTCACTCTGATCATTGTGTTTATCTCAAAAGGAAAACTGATAGCATCTATATTATATTGTTATTTTATGTAGATGGCATGCTTGTTGCAGGTTCTAACATGCAGGAAATAAATGTGCTCAAAAGAAAAATGGTGCTCATTTGCAATGAAGGATTTGGGTGCTGCAAAAAAAATCCTTGGTATGAGAATAACTAGAGACAGGAAGAATCGCAAATAACATTGTCTCAAAGTGAGTACATAGAAAAGGTGTTGAAAAGGTTTAATATGCAGAATGCAAAAGCAGCTAGTATACCTTTGGCTATCCATTTCAAACTAAGTAAGGAGGAGTGTCCCAAGACTCAGGAAGAAATGGCTCATATGTCTAAAGTTCCATATGCATCAACAGTTGGAAGCTTAATGTATGCAATGGTATGCACAAGGCCTGATATTGCACATGCAATGGGAGTTGTAAGTAGGTACATGAACAATCTAGAAAAAGAAAATTGGATGGCAGTGAAGTGGATTCTCAAGTATTTGAGAGGTACCACAAATCAAGCATTATGCTTTGGTGGTTCAAACATTGCTCTATAGGGATATGTTGATGCAGATATGGCAGGTGATAGAGATAACAGGAGGAGCACCACAGGGTATGTGTTTACTTTAGGTGGAACATATGTCAGTTGGGTCTCAAAACTACTATAGTGTTGTTGCACTCACAACAACGGAAGCAGAGTATGTTGTTGCTACAGAGGCTAGTAAAGAAATTATTTGGTTACAAAGGTTTCTGGATGAATTGGGTAAGAAGCAGGATTTGGGTAGGTTATACAGTGACAGCAAGAGTGCCATACATTTTCCAAAGAACTTTGCATTTCATTCCAAGGCTAAACATATACAGCTCAAGTACCATTTCATATGGTCAGCATTGGAATATGGACAGTTGAAGCTGGAAAAGATACACACTAGCCAGAATCCTGCAGATATGTTAACAAAAGTTGTAACCAGGGAGAAACTGAGAATCTGCTCAGTTTCAATTGGTCTTCAAGTACGATGAAGAAGATGAGAAACAACCAAGTGCAAAGTGGAGTCATTGTCCAACAAATGAAGTAGCAGTGGAGTTGCTATAATTAGTCTCCAAGTGGGAGATTGTTGAGTGTGGAGCCTGATTATTTTATGTATTCAAAGGTATCACTACATTGGACCCCAGTTTGTAATGGGGTGGAAACGCCGCCCGTAAAATATTCGCTGCAGGGGGGGTCTAGGGGGGGGGTGGCTGCAACCTTTGGGAGCCGCCCCAGCAGGAGGATCGGGGGTAGCGCGCCCGAAGCTAAAAATAAATGTAAATTTGACTTGTAAAATGTTGTAATTTCGTAGTCAATCTGGGCCGTTCATTAGGCGGATATCTGATGGTAGAAGTTATGTTTAATTTTGGGTTTTTCCCTAGAAGGCAACCCCTCGCTATATATGAGGGAATTGTATTGTGTTTATGTAGATCTGTATTCTGAGTGAGGAAGAGAGAGGAAATTGAGAGCGAAGAGGGAATTACGTGGATCTGATGTAGGTTGTATCTCTTTAGTTTGTTGGATAATATAAAAGGAAGGATTGGTTGTTTCTCCGTGGACGTAGCCCAAAATGGGTGAACCACGTATATTTGTGTCTCTCTTGTTTTATGCATTTTTTGTGTTTATATTTCTACAATATTTTTTGTTCCATTGCTCTATAATATATCATTTTCTAACAAGTCGACCACTAGTCATGGCGCTGACCACTGTGCTCAACTCTTGTGGGCATGAGACTCTGGGGTGGCCACATCTTTACTAAGAGAGATACAGAATTCGACAACACATACTGTAGAGCCTCTAACTTGCACTTGATTATCCATCATTACCTAAAGTTTTCCCTCACTCATCTCTCTCTTTTACCTTATTTTCCTTGTAAACCAACCCAGATCATTACATTTAATGTCTTTAAGCATGATTAAGTGAACTTTGCTAATGTTTGACTGTTTTGTTTAGATTTTGACATATTTACAGAGATTCCGCAGCTGTCTGGCAATTCCGCAGCCATCTGATGATTCCGCAGCCTTTTTGTTAATCTCAAGGTTCCACGTGTCATTTTGCAAAACAAACCACATGGGCACGTGGCAATAAAGGTGCTCAAGGTTCCTGTGCTAGTGGTTTGGTCAGCCACATCATCTACACCTCCGGTCAACGAGGGTCAAGCCATGGTCAACAAAGGCAGCTTAAACGGTGTTGCGTAAGCTGTTGGGTCACGTCAATGCAACTGGTGATTTTTCCGTGTTACGCAGGTTGTGGGAAACATAATCCAACTCTGGATTCAATTCCGATAACGACCAGAACCTCCAGCTCATCCACGAGGCTCATGACGTGTTGCTGAACCTTTATTACGCATGACAGATTAGTTAATTTTCAGTTTCTAGCTTTACGCATTAGGCAATCGTTTAGATGCCTATAAAAACTTGCGTTTGTGTACGCTTAATGTTACTTTTTAGTTGCTGTGTTTTATGAACCTGTTATAATTTTAGTGCATTTCAAGACTCTGTTTTGATAGTGTTGTTCTAGCACTCTTGACTGTGATTTTCTGCATATGGAGTAATAGAAGACAGTGCTGTTCTGATGTTTTCAAATCCTTGAGTCTTCTTTGGGTTGTATGAATGGAGGGCCCCTGTTCATGACTGCCCTTGTATAGTATTTTATGTTCATATTCTTGCTATTTCCTTATTTTCCATTTAGCATTTCCTTTTCTTTGAAACATGTACAACTTGATTCACTTTCATTGTCATTTCATTTGCAGCATTCACTTAAACTGATCAGTATTGTTCTTTTGCAGGTTTTTAACCCGCGATTGTTTTTGTCTTTGTGTATTTGCTTTATATCTGATGGTATTTTCAGTTGACAGATTCAAAGTTGCTGCCTTTACTTTATTTTCATAGCTGATTTCTAGTTTAGTTTTTCAAAGTTGTCTGCTAACGTATTGATGGTCTCTTTATCACAAATTGTTCATCTTTTAGAGATCAGAATACTAATAACTTACAGCTAGATTTGAGTACTTTTTAGACTAATCTTTAACTACTTTCTAATTGTGCTTTACATAGTACCATATGATAGAAGAAGAGAGTTAGAAAGAGCTGAACATTATAACTAGTCTTTAAAGTAGATTTTTCTCATTTTTGATCACTTTTTAAACTCATCTCTAGCTACTTCCTAATCGTGTTTTACACAGTACTATGTGTTAGAAACAGAGAGTTAGGAAGAGATAAACATTATCATTGGTTTTTAAAGTGATTTTCTTACCTTTTATTTGCAGCAGCATGAATGGTGTCTAGTGCCATTAGAAAGTGGTTCTTTGCTTTCAGTTCATTTCAAGTTATTTATTTCTTTCAAGCTTTTCCTTTTCAGCAAGTAGTTAGAAACCACCAATCACACACCCTCACTCATCTAGAATTCACCTTACACACACTATCACTCATCTGTTTATAAAATCATCACTCCATCTTAGAAAGATAAATTAACCACAAACAACACCCCAAACGACAAAAAGCTCTAAGAGGTTGCTTAAGTACATATAGTACACCTTCACTTCATCAGCTTACGAGCCCCGGGTTGACAATTAATGACATCAATTTAGGAACACTAAATTGACTAAACATTTTGGCGTCGTTGCCGAGGAAGTGAAATTAAGTAGTCGTATTCTTAGAAAAAAAAACATAAAAATTTCAAGGAAAGAAGTTGATAACCTATCAAAGTATGCTCTCCTCTTGCACTTCAAGGTGATCTGGAGGATCAGAAAAGAGAAAGTTATTGATTTGGTAGTTTCTTGAGTATGCTCTCTTCTTCAACCTAGAGTGAACTGGAAGATCAGAAAAAGAACTGTTAACTTTACTTGAAGAAAATAATAAAAAATGACATGCATAGAGCTAGAGATTCTAGAGGAAGGTTTTTAGCTAGAGCTCGAAGTTCAATTTTTACAAGTCCATCTGCTTCAAGGGATAGACAAGAGACACCTCCCTTATCTCCAACCAGCACTCCTAGTCCTAGAATTCCTGGAATTCAAGAGCCAAGAGTTGACTCTCCTACACCTTCTATTGAATTTGAACCAGGAAGAGACTCTTCTCTTTCTCCTACAGAAAGACCAATTGTAATTGAGGAAGTGGAATCATCTGAAGAAGAAGGAGAAATCTCTTCTCATTCACCTTTTGTAGAGGAACCAGAAGATTTTGAAATCCCTAGGAGAACCATCATGGCAGAGGAAGAAGGAGGTGGTAGAGGTAGAGGTAGAGGTAGAGGAGGAGGAGGAAACAACAATAAAAATAATGGAGGTAGAGGTCCCCTTGGAGGAGGAAATAGAGATGGGGATAATTCATTTGGGTTTCCCATTGTTAATGAGGATTCCCGAGCCACTATGAAAAACATATCACCATCTGTCCTCCCAAATTTCCATGGGTTAAGGACTGAGGACCCTGAAACATTCTTATTCGAGTTTGAAGTGGTGTGTCGAACTTATGACTACCTGGATGACTCTCATAAACTTAAATTGTTCCCTTCAACACTGAAGGATCAAGCCTTGAAATGGTTTATGGGGTTACTCACTCAATCCATTAGGTCTTGGGATGAAATGAAACAGACATTTTTGGATAGGTATTTGGACTATTGTATGCCTACTAATCACAAGGACGAGGTTTTTTAAATGATACAAAGAGAAGATGAGAGCTTAGAAGATTTACTTGAAAGATTTCAATATAACTTGAAAAGAGCAAAAATGAGTAGCTTGGATGAAGAGACCTTAAAAGCCCTCTTATTAAAAGCCATTAGGGATGAATGGATAGATATCTTAAACATGATGGGGAAAGGGGATATTTCTCAACTTTCACTCAATGACATAGCAGAACTCTGTATCCATCTCTCAAGGGGCAAATCAAAAACTCAAAAAGGGCCTAGAGATCCTTCTCTCCTTAGGGCAAATAAATCTGCAACAGGATCAGTAAGTAGGGCTGAAATCGGCAGTATGCTTGATGAATTTAAAACTGACATCTTAGGGAGTCTTAGTGAACAACTAGATACCCTTAAGATTCACAATAAACAAAAAGCAGAAGCTAAGGCTTTGGCTATCTTTTGCCCGAAATGTAGAAAGAAACATGCTTTAAGGGAATGTCCCTTAGATGCACACGTTGTAGAAACATGTGTAATTTGCTCAGAAACTCATGAGACCAAGGATTGTCCCTCAATACCTGGCCTCAAAGCAGTCTTTCAAGAGGATCCAGATACACTTGAATCTCTCTGTTTTATTGCAAGGAGACCTTGGCAAGGACAACAGAATCAAGGGTTTAACAACTCTATGAATTCTCAATCCCAACCAAATTGGAATCCTTGGCAACAACCTTGGCCTCAACCTCAAAATGTTTTTCAAGCATGGATGCAAAGCATGCAAAATCCTTATGGGAGATTTTCTCAATTCTATCAATATCCTCCATCATTTCAGAATCAACAGGCTCCACAATTTCCAAATCAAGGTCAACAACTATCATTGCCATACCCTCAACAACAACAACCTCCTCCACAAAATCAAAATTCTCAATTATCGCTTCAATCCCAGCAGAAATCAAATCAACTTCCCTCTCATCCATTACCAAATCCAAATAATAGGAACCCTCAAAATGCTTACATGATGGAAGTTCAACCATTTCCTACCTATATGGTTGTTCCTCTCAATGAAGTACAACTCAGATCAGGTAGAATCTTAGATCAACCTTCTACAAGTGTTCAATAACCAAGAATTTCTGAGGAAGAATCTCTCAAAGTCAATAAGGGTTCTGAAGTATCACTTCAAAACCAAAATATCCAAAAAGAAAAAGAAAAAGAATCAACCTCCACAACTCCCATAGTTGAGCAACCTACACCTTTAGCTACACCTCCTTTTCCTGAAAGATTACAAATTGACAAAGGAGTGGAAAAGCAAATATGGGCGCCTGACTATAGTTTTCTAGATGAATTGAAGAATGTCTGTATCAAGATCCTCTTGTTACAAGCCATTAAGGAAATTCCCATTCTAGCGAAGACAATAAAGGAGTTGAGTTTGAAGAAAACAGGAAAGAGAACCAGAGATACTAAAAGGATACATCTAGTTGGAAAAATTGCAGACATTATGATGGGTAAGATTACCATGCAAAAATATGTGGACCCCGGTAGCCCTATTGTCAAGACTCATATTAATGGGGTGGAAATCCCAAATACTTTGATTGACTTAGGAGCCGCGATCAACATCATGAGTAGACAGACCATGGATCAGTTAAAGCTTCCTAACCTTCTCTTTACACCTACTTTACTGCAACTTGCAGATAGATCAATCATTAAACCTGATGGTGTATTGGAAGATATTACAGTCTCCCTAGATTCTTGGGAATATCCAGTTGATTTTATGATTTTAACTCCCAAGAACAATCTAGGAGGACATCCTCTTATTTTAGGAAGACCTTGGTTGGCCACAGTTGATGCTTTCATAAGTTGTAGGTCTAGGGACATGTATATATCAGATGGTAATTCCACCAAGAAATTCAACTTGTATCCTCCAGCAAAGGCAATAACAGAAATAGGAGAAGATGAGTGGGTTGACGATGAGGATACTATTCAACCTGTTCTAACCATCTCTGAAATCAGTGAGGATAGTCAAATTCTAAATACATTAGAAAATTTTGAAATACCTTTAGAATATGACTCTACACAATTTCAGTTAGATGCAGACATTGAATATCTCTCCTCTAGACAGATGTCTCTCTTCTCAATGGAAGAGTTTAGTAGTTCTACAGTTGAAATCCTTCCAGGAAAAACATTGAACATTAACAAAAACTTGGAAAGACCACAACAAGAAGAATTAACTAAACTGTTGCAAAAACATTCCACTGCCTTTGCATGGGAATACACTGACATGAAAGGAATCGATCCTAAGACTTGTATTCATCACATCTATATTGAAGAAAACAGCAGACCTATTAGGCAACCACAAAGAAGGATGAATCCAAACCTTAGGGAAATCGTGAAAGAAGAACTCCAGAAATTGCTCAAGGTAAACTTCATTTACCCCATTTCAGATAGCCAATGGGTTTCTCCCTTGGTTATAGTGCCCAAAAAGAATGTTAAATGGAGAGTTTGCATTGATTATCGAGAATTGAACAAGGAAACTTTAAAGGATCATTTCCCTCTACCTTTTATTGATCAGGTACTAGACACTTTAGCAGGTAAAAAGTATTTATCATTCTTGGATGGTTTTAGTGGGTATAATCAAATTCAGGTAGCACCTGAAGATCAAGACAAAACCACATTCACTTGTCCTTGGGGAACTTTTGCCTACCGAGTACTCCCTTTTGGATTGTGCAATGCACCCGCTACATTTCAAAGGGTTGTACTAGGAATCTTTTCAGATCTGATTCATGATTGTGTAGAGGTATACATGGACGATTTCACAGTTTATGGTAATACATTTGAAGAAGCTTTGGAAAATTTGGAAAAAGTACTGGTAAGATGTAAGGAAACAAATCTTTCTTTAAGTCATGAAAAGTGTTTTATGATGTTTACTAAAGGGATTGTTTTAGGACATCATATTTCAGGAGATGGGATTAAGGTTGATAGATCCAAAGTTGAAGTCATCTCTAAGTTACCTATTCCAAATTGCCAGAAGGATGTTAGAAGTTTTCTTGGGTTTACTGGGTATTACAGAAGATTTATTGAAAACTTCACTAAGATAGCATCCCCTCTTTTTAAATTGCTTACCAAGGACTGTGAGTTCAAATGGAATCCCGAGTGTCAATCTGCTTTTGAAGCTTTAAAGACTAGAATATCTGAAGCACCCATCTTAAGGGGGCCAAACTGGAAACTCCCTTTCCACATTTCTACTGATGCTTCAGATACAGCTCTAGGAGCTGTTTTGGGACAAAAGGATTTGATCCCTTATGCCATTTATTACACAAGTAAGAATTTGACTTCCACTGAGTTAAATTATACTGTTACAGAAAAAGAGTTCTTAGCTGTGGTACATGCGATCAATAAGTTTAGACACTACATAACCGGCTATGAAACCTTTGTCCATACTGATCACTCTGCCATAAGATATTTAATGAACAAACCTGTTACCAATGGTAGAGTTACAAGATGGCTTTTACTCTTACAAGAATTCAACATTACTGTGTTAGATAGACCTAGAAAACAAAACACAGTAGCTGATTTCTTGTCTAGAATCCAAAACACTAATGAAGATTCTCCAGTAGAAGATAAGTTTCCAGATGAATACTTGTTTGCAGTGACTACGAAGACTCCTTGGTATGCAGATATGGCTAATTATCTAGTTACAGGGAAGCTTCCTCTACACTTATTTCCTAATGAGAAAAGGAAAATCATTCAGGAGAGTTCACATTTTTCTTGGATTTCTAATGAATTGTTCAAAACAGGGCTAGATTGTATAATCAGAAGGTGTGTTCGAGAAGATGAAATGCCTGACATCCTTAAGGCATGTCATGATGAACCATGCGGCGGGCACTTTGCTGACAAGAGGACAGACTATAAAATCCTTTCTCTAGGATATTATTGGCCTTCTCTCTTTAAAGATGCAAAGCAGTATGTTAGAAGGTGTGACAGCTGCCAAAGAGTTGGGAAACCAACTCCTTCAAATGAAATGCCTCTACAGCCTCAGGTATGCATCGAACCCTTTGAGAAATGGGCTCTAGATTTCGTTGGACCAATTAATCCACCATCAAAGCAAAAGAAGTATATACTGGTTTGTACTGATTATGTTACTAAGTGGATAGAAGCAAAAGCATTGCCTTCTGCCACTGAAAATTCAGTTGTTCAATTTCTTTTTGAGGATATTTTTACTCGTTTTGGTGTCCCAAGGGAAATTGTAACAGATCAGGGTAGCCAGTTTACATCTAAATTGATGGAGAAGCTGATGGAGGAATATAAGATCAAGCACAGAACATCTACTCCATACCATCCACAATCAAATGGCCAAGTGGAATCTACCAATAAAGTTCTTGAAGGCATTATCACCAAGACTGTTCATCTTCATAGAAGAGATTGGGCGGAAAGGCTCCCTGAAGCCTTATGGGCCTATAGAACTACATGGAAGAACACAACAGGACATTCTCCCTATGAACTTGTTTATGGGAAGGAAGTCCTGCTCCCCATTGAGTTCCAAATCAAGACCTTCAAGATGGCAGTCCAATTGGGAATGAGCCTCTCAGAAGCCCAAAGACACAGAATGGACCAGCTAAACGAGCTAGATGAAATAATGCAAGATGCAATTCTAAGGACCGATCTAGTTCAGCACCAAAGATCTAAATGGCATGATTGTCATATCAAAGAAAGAAAATTTCAGAAAGGAGATTGGGCTCTATTGTTTGATTCAAAGTTCAAAGACTTCAAAGGAAAGTTTCAAACTCATTGGCTTGGGCCATATGAGATTGATGAAGTCTTTAGCAATGGAGCAGTTCGAGTGAAAACTATTGATGAATTTCATACTCCTCTTATTGTGAATGGCCATCGCTTGAAAATCTACCAAAAGCCATTCCCAAAAGAAGAGTTTGTCAAGTTGTTTAAAGAAGATTCTGCAATCAGGTTGGTGGAGAAGAATTCTTCTCCTCCATCAGCCTAATCTTTGGTTTTTGAAAAAAAAAAAAGAAAAAAAAAAAAGAAAAAAAAGAGAAAAAATAAATAAAAATAAATGTATAAGCCTGAAAACCAATCTCTGATTGGCAGTCTTATGCAGAAAACCTGAGGTGAAAATCAGGGTCACCTGACACCTCATGTTTTCCAAAAAAATATATCTCTCTTTTCCATCTCATTTCGCCATTACAACCATTTCATTCACCATCTCATTCATTTAATCACTCTCACTCCACCTCATTTCTTTCCATCCATCCATCCATCCATTACATTTCATTCCATCAATAAAGTTTTTTTTTTTTTAGACAACTAAAGTTGTTTTGTGCAGCCGGAGGATACCACTGCAGTTTCCGCAGTTGTCTGGCAATTCTGCAGCCATTCAGCAATTCCGCAGCTCTCTGCACCTGCATAAAAAAAAACACACAGTCTGTTTGAAAAGAAATTTACAGTTCAAAAGTCATCAACAATAAGTGGAAAAGAGTCATGCAACAACAATAAAACAATGAAGGGTTAGTGGCAAATGATCAAAGGCAATCCAAGCGCGGATATGAGGTATGATCTAAATCCTAAACTTACGGTTATCTCATTTTGCAAAGTTTTCGGGTTATGTTTCTTGCCATTTAATGTAATGATTACCAGTCTTTCCCATCATGCGACCAAAAATCCATGTATCCCCCACACTTATCGGTCCTGTTCATCACGATTTTGAAACTCAATTGCGGCTGCTCCTCCATTAAGGTTTTCGTACCTAAGTGACGTAGACTACTGTACTACGTCTCTCTACGTCATAATCCCGCAGCCAAGTGTAAACCTATGACCGAAGCCTAAGGACCTAACCATTTCTACCCATCATTTCATAACCCTCCTACGCTCGTATCATTCCATTCACGCTGTTTCATTTCCACAGTTCCCTTATTCCGCTGTGCTCACTACGCTGCTACCTTAGCCATACTCTGTTTTACTTCTTCCTCTCTGCTAATTCTGATTATCAGTGAACGTATGTTACGGCTGTTACATTAGAGCCGTAAATTTACTGTGTTAAGGCCACTGTTGAAGCCGTGTAACCTTTTTTTCCAAAAGTTTTAGAACAGATTCGTAGAGCCAATGGGTAAACTCTTAAGAGCAGAACCAGAGGGTTCAAAATTTCTGGAGGGATATCCTCAAGTTAAAGAGGCTTTGCAGAAAGCAAACTGGCTCCAATGCATCCAGAAATTCAGAGGTTACCACAAAGAGGTTACGAAGGCCTTTGCACGTTCCTTTAGAGACAAAGACAATCAAGTGGAGATAGGGGACCTAAAGTTTACAGTCACTGAGAGCAGTATAGCACAGGCCACTTCACTCCCACAAACTGGAGAAAGATGGTTTAAAAACAGATCAGTACAAGACCAACATTGGAAGCAAATCTTAAAGAATCCAGGTATGGATACCAGCATTTTTACAAAAGGGATTCTTGTTACTTATGTCAAGGAAGAATGGACAACTTTACTTTTATTAGTGCAAAAATTCTTTACTTGTGAGGGAAGGTTTGGAGTTTTATATGTTTACCATGCCAAAGTCATGATGCATTTCTTAGGAGATGATATTAACCTTCCATATTTTCTACTCTCAAGTCTTAGAAAAATGTGTTCAATTGTCCAAAGGAACCCAAGAAACATTGAACCACATTTGTATCATCATGGTCTTGTTAAGATGCTAGTTGAGGAACAGTTGAAAGCAAAAAGAGATACCTGGGAGATATTTCTTGTGAGAAACCATTTTGAAGAAGCAGGAGAAACCTCTGTGCCTAGAAAGAGTAGAAGAAAAAGAGAAGAGGCTACCCCTGAAACTGTTGTCCAAGAGGAAACTGTCCAAGAACAGATTGAAGAAGAAACTGAGGTACATCATTCTGAACATGAAATTGACCCTGAGCCTGCTGTGGACATTGATCAAACAGCCCAAAGAATCATCACAGAAACCCTTTCAGAACTTTCCCAAGAAGTTGCTCAAAAGAGAAAAGAGAGTAGGAAGAAACAAAAGAAAGATAAAGGCAAAGCTGCAGCCCAAGAAACTTACCTTACTCCTGAAAATTCCAGTGAAGAAGATACTCAGCCCTTAGCACAAAGGTTGGCCCAACTCCATGAAACTGCCCTTTCCAAGAAGGTGGAAAAACAAAAGCAAAAAGCACAAAAAGAAAAACAAAACATCACCACCGTGAGAAGGAGCAGAAGGATACAAGACAAAGTGGGGGCCACAAAGGGTAAAAAGTCACTCATCATTGACTTGAGCACACCTGAAAAGGTTGCTACAAGACCTGACTTTGAGAAAAGCCCTCCACACGCTGAGTATGTTGAGACCAGTCCTCCACGTGAGGAAAGTCCTTTTGAGCATGAACCTGAATATGAACATGGATCCGAATTTCAGTATGAGCCTAGTCCAAAGAAGTCACCAGAGGTTGACCCAGATCAGCAGAAAGTTTATAATTACCTGGAGACGTTAGAACAAGCAGCTGCTGGTCCAAGCACTGTTCAACCTTTGGAGCAGCAAGTTCAATCACTGAAGCAAGAAGCATTTGAGCTGGAGGTACTAAATCGCCACATCAAACAGGAAAATGAAAAACTGAAGGTACAAAGCAATGTGGACAAGATGGTCCAAGATAACACCATGCTTCATATGGGCCTTTGGCAAAAGGAAAACAAAAAGCTCAAGAAGAGATGCAGGAAATTAAACAGAGCTTTGATCAATTTAAAATTCAGATGTTTGATGAAAAGACCAAGAGTCAATGTGGCCACACAGAGGAAGAAGAGAAGGCTAGATGTCTTAGCAGAGGCATCTCAGCAGGTGGATTGAACAATGTTTTTGATTGCATGAGGACATGCAATGCCCTCGTAATGGGGGTATGTAGAGCCTCTAACTTGCACTTGATTATCCATCATTACCTACAATTTTCCCTCACTCATCTCTCTCTTTTACCTTATTTTCCTTGTAAACCAACCCAGATCATTACATTTAATGTCTTTAAGCATGATTAAGTGAACTTTGCTAATGTGTGACTGTTTTGTTTATATTTTGACATATTTACAGAGATTCCGCAACTGTCTGGCAATTCCGCAGCCATTCAGCGATTCCGCAGCCATCTGATGATTCCGCAGCCTTTTTGTTAATCTCAAGGTTCCACGTGTCATTTTGCAAAACGAACCACATGGGCACGTGGCAATAAAGGTGCTCAAGGTTCCTGTGCTAGTGGTTCGGTCAGCCACATCATCTACACCTCTGGTCAACGAGGGTCAAGCCACGGTCAACAAAGGCAGCTTAAACGGTGTTGCGTAAGCTGTCGGGTCACGTCAATGCAACTGGTGATTTGTCCATGTTACGCAGGTTGTGGGAAACATAATCCAACTCTGGATTCAATTCCCATAACGACCAGAACCTCCAGCTCATCCACGAGGCTCATGACGTGTTGCTGAACCTTTATTACGCATGACAGATTAGTTAATTTTCAGTTTCTAGCTTTACACATTAGGCAATCGTTTAGATGCCTATAAAAACTTGCGTCTGTGTACGCTTAATGTTACTTTTTAGTTGTTTTGTTTTATGAACCTGTTATAATTTTAGTGCATTTCAAGACTCTGTTTTGATAGTGTTGTTCTAGCACTCTTGACTGTAATTTTCTGCATATGGAGTAATAGAAGACAATGTTGTTCTGACGTTTTCAAATCCTTGAGTCTTCTTTAGGTTGTATGAATGGAGGGCCCCTGTTCATGACTACCCTTGTATAGTATTTTATGTTCATATTCTTGCTATTTCCTTATTTTCCATTCAGCATTTCCTTTTCTTTGAAACATGTACAACTTGATTCACTTTCATTGTCATTTCATTTGCAACATTCACTTAAACTGATCAGTATTGTTCTTTTGCAGGTTTTTAACCCGCGATTGTTTTTGTCTTTGTGTATTTGCTTTATATCTGATGGTATTTTCAGTTGACAGATTCAAAGTTGCTGCCTTTACTTTATTTTCATAGCTGATTTCTAGTTTAGTTTTTCAAAGTTGTCTGCTAACATATTGATGGTCTCTTTATCACAAATTGTTCATCTTTTAGAGATCAGAATACTAATAACTTACAGCTGGCTTTGAGTACTTTTTAGACTAATCTTTAACTACTTTCTAATCGTGCTTTACATAGTACCATATGATAGAAGCAGAGAGTTAGAAAGAGCTGAACATTATAACTAGTCTTTAAAGTAGATTTTTCTCATTTTTGATCACTTTTTAAACTCATCTCTAGCTACTTCCTAATCGTGTTTTACACAGTACTATGTGTTAGAAGCAGAGAGTTAGGAAGAGATAAACATTATCATTGGTTTTTAAAGTGATTTTCTTACCTTTTATTTGCAGCAGCATGAATGGTGTCTAGTGCCATTAGAAAGTGGTTCTTTGCTTTCAGTTCATTTCAAGTTATTTATTTCTTTCAAGCTTTTCCTTTTCAGCAAGTAGTTAGAAACCACCAATCACACACCCTCACTCATCTAGAATTCACCTTACACACACTATCACTCATCTGTTTATAAAATCATCACTCCATCTTAGGAAGATAAATTAACCACAAACAACACCCCAAACGACAAAAAGCTCTAAGAGGTTGCTTAAGTACATATAGTACACCTTCACTTCATCAGCTTACGAGCCCCGGGTTGACAATTAATGACATCAATTTAGGAACACTAAATTGACTAAACACATACCAGACGCTCCTGGAAGGCAACAAAGTTCCACATTTTCACCTCTAGGATGCACTCTGGTCATCGAAAAATTCTCTAAGATGATCATTCTAGCGGCCTACAAGAAGAGTACCATAGTAGAAGCCACTGCTAAGCTCTTATTTGAACAAGTGTTGGTACATTTTGGGATCCCACAGTCCATTATCTCATATCAGGACAACAGGTTCCTAAGCACATTTTTGTCAATTCTCTGGTCGATGTTGGATACCAAGCTCACTAAGTCCATGACTTTCCACCCCCAAATTGATGGCCAAATAGAGGTTGTCAACATGATGATCGTACACATTTTGTGTTTGTACAACTCGAAGAATCCACACACATGGGATGAAAGCCTGTCCTATGTCTAGCACAACTAAAATAGAGCTCTCCATATCTCGACTAGACACAACCCCTCTCAAGTAGGGTTGGGATTCTAGCCATTATGTCCCATTGATGTGGTCATACCATTTGCAACTACTTAGGCATATTCATCGCATGTCCAGTTTGAATCTGACAGAGCTAACAACTTCATTGAGCACATTCAACACATCCGCCAGTAGGTCCATGACATATTGGATAGATCCAATTCTAAGTACAAGTAGCACCATGATTAACATCGTGTGCCACACAAGTTCAAGGTGGGCGAGTCACAAAGTTTGGTTACATTTGCAAAAGGAGCACCTTGTTGGGCCTCACCGCAAGCTTCGCCCCCTCCAATATGGGCCTTACACCATCACTAAGGTTGTAAGGGATAATGATTTCGAGCTCATCATGCCACCATTCCTTGGCCTGAACCCAGCATTCAATGTGGACCTCCTTCAACCATACTTTCCACCATTACTGGACACATCAGACATTGCAAAACAACTCACACCAACAAAGTTAAACCCAGAGTGCATGGAACAGGAAAAAACTGATCAAATCATGGACACGCAAATCAAGAATACTCGCCAACAGAAGATACAACTATATTGGGTTGTCAACGTTGGGAAACTCCTGCACCAAGGCAAGTGGCTCATCAGGGACTAAGTTCAGTAGAAGTTCCCCCGTCTCCTGGAGGCACTCAATGCAATGGGAAACATTGCTTCCTAAGGGGGGAGGACTGATCCAGGTGGTTATTGGTGGCCACCTGCCTATTCCACTTGGACCCCCACCATTGTTTCTTTTCAGTTTCCTTAGTTGTAGCACAACTTACTCTTTTTGGAAGTCTTTGGTTCCTAAACTTCTAGAGCTATTTTGAGGGACTAAAAGACGTTTCTAGGGAAAACTGAAAGTCTAGAAAAGTCCCAAATTAGCCTTCCTATTTTTTTGGTTCCCTATTTGGGATCTTCGAAATGAGGTGTTATGATAGCCAAACAGAGATCGTATGCCAAAGTTACGTACCAATTTACCCAAACGGGGCCCACAGTTTTAGTGCTTCATCTCCTAGGATTAGGTTTTTGGATATTTATGGGTTTCCATTGTTTCTCAATAATAGATAGGCCTTTGAGCCTCGTTGTAACACAATTCAGAGGGATGTAGTCACCACATCTCTTCTTAGAGATAAGCTACCATCACTCGAGCTAGTTTATTTCCATTTTTTTATGTAAGCATATTTCATTCTTTGATATTAATGAAAGAAGTTTTATTTCTGCTGCATCTTTGTATTTATGTGTATATTTGTATTTTGTTGTGTTCCTGCATAAGTCTGGATCAATGAACCCAATAGTCTCCCTCTCCATGTATATATCTATGTTTTATCTTAATGCAAATGCAACAATTACATTCTGAGTTACTCATAGCCTGACAAAGATAAATAATTACAAACTTACCCAAGAACGACTTCAACACTTCATTCATCAACCACATGAATGTGTTAGGCGCATTTGTCTACCCAAATGGCATCAAAAGTCATTCAAACAAGCCATCCTTTGCCTTAAACACTATCTTCCTTTCAACACCTTCTATAATTTGAATTTGGTGATAGCCACTTTTCAAGTCAACCTTTGTGAAATGCTATGCACCACTCAAGCATTCCATAAGGTCATCCATTCTTGGCAATGGAAATCTATACTTGATGGTGATCTTGTTTATGGCACGTGAACCATGTAGGTTTTAATCCTGTACAAAAATTACCTGCATACGAATTCTAACACACATAAAATAAACAATGCGAGAGCATAACACATAAACACATATACACAGAGATTTTCCCGTAGATCCCAAAACCAAGACTACCAGCTTGATTTTTCATTATGTTCCTTTCAAAGTTACAATACATATTTATACATGTTGAAGCATCCAACACCATGGACCGAAAACCATCGCGTCCAAAACCATGTGCGAAAATCATGCAGAAAACCATAGGTAGGTCTGCCCAACCTAACATAGGGTCCAAAACAAAAAATTTCCGGGGCGCTGCCCCAGACCCCAAAGAGTGGGGTTACCTACACCCCTCAAACCCCCTGTGACTCCCCCCGCTACGCAATTGGCGCAATGAAGGGGGGGCTTCACCCCCCTTCTAACCCCCCGGTTAACTACATGGGCTAGTCCTGGAAAGAATATAACACAATCCAACATTCTCCCACTTGTTGTTTTCTTTCCACAAGGGGCCTCAGAAAGCTTAGTCATTTATCCAACCCTGAAACGCCCATTATTTATCTACACCAAGAGAACTTCTTAGAGCTCACAGATTTTGTCAATGCATCTGCAGTATTCTTCAAAGTGTCCACCTTTACCAGCAACACCTTTTTGTCTTCTATCATATCCCTCACAAAGTGATACTAAACATCAATCTGCTTTGTCTTTAAATGATATGTAGGGTTTTTTGCCAAGAAAATTTCACTTTCGTTGTCACGGTCTATCCTTATAGCTCCTGTACTAACCCCATATTTGAACACAATCTCTACAACCAAACTGCTTCCTTGCTTGCATGAGTGGCTGCCATGTATTCTGCCTCTGTAGTTGATAGTGCCACTCCAGATTGTTTCTTACTCATCCAAATGACTGCACCTCTAAATAAGTTAAACACATACCCACTTGTAGATCTTATCTGATTCAGATCTCCAGCCCAGTCTGCATCAACAATGCCACGAATATCCAACATTCTGTCCAATCATGGTCTTCCTTGGTAGTACAAACCATAATCACTAGTGCCATGCAAATACCTGAAAAGTCGCTTCACTGTTGTCCAATGCTCCTTACTTGGTTTTGACATAAACCTGCTCAATACTCCCACTACATGTGCAATTTATGGTGTACAGACCATCGCATACATCAAGCTACCGACTGCACTTGCATATGGAACACGTGACATGTCCTCTTCCTCTTCTTGTGTCTTGGTACACTGTTCAGCAGATAACTTTACACCTACAGGAATAGGAACCTTCACCGGCTTACTATCCTGCACATTAAACCTCTGCAATATTGTCTTGATATACTTCCTCTGGTTTAACCAAAGCTTCCTCTTTGTCCGATCTCTTTTAATTTCCATGACCAAAATATAGTTTGCAGCACCAAGATATTTCATGTCAAATTTGGAGGACAATTGGGTCTTCAAATCCTGGATAATCTCTTTGTCATTTCCAACCAGCAACATATCATCCACATACAAGACCAGATAAATAACACGGCCACCAATTAATTTAAAATACATGCAGTGATCTACTTTGCTTCTGGTGAAGCCAAGTCCTCGTATAAATTTATCAAATTTTTTATACCACATCCTTGGTGACTGTTTTAACCCATACTGAGACTTCTTTAACTTGCATACAAGTTCTTTCTTACCCTTCACCGCAAAGCCTTCAGGTTGCTTCATGTAGATCTCCTCTTCCAGATCCCTGTGAAGAAATGTTGTCTTCACATCCATCTGTTCTACCTTAAAATCAAAAGCAGCAACAACAGATAAAAGTAATCTAATAGAAGTTACCTTGGCAACAGGAGAAAAAATATCACCAAAATCAATTCCCAACACCTGGGAATAACCTTTTGCTACCAACTGAGCTTTGTATTTCTCCACCTTTCCTTCTGCATTTATCTTCTTCTTGAACACCCATTTGCTGCCAATGGGTTTCCTTCCAGCCAGCAACTCCACCAGATCCCAAGCCTCATTTTTGTGCAAAGATGCCATTTCATCAACCATGTCTTCTTTCCAGAGTTTTCCATCCTATGAATCTACTGCTTCCTTCACAGTTCTGGGATCGTCATTAGTAATAGATAAAGCAAAATTTGAACAGAAAGCAGATGGACTATACCTTTCTGGCTGCCTTCTTTCTCGAACTGATCTTCTCACACCCGGAGTTTGTGGCTCTTCATCTTCTAATTCCTCCTCTGTTGTAGAGTTTGATTCTTCCTCATTTAGTTCAAACTCTATCTTCTTAGGTTCCTTTGGTTGGACTTCATGTTTAATAACATCTTTCACCTCTCTGAACACCACATCTCAGCTATACACAACCTTCCTTATTATTGGGTTCCAAATCTTATAACCCTTTAAACCATCCTTATACCCAATAAAGATGCACTTTTCAGATTTACAATCCAAATTGGTTCGTTTCTCCTTTGGAACATGTACATATGCATCACATCCAAATACCCTCAGATGTGAAAGAGAGGGTTTCTTACCAGTCCATACCTCTTGTGGAGTCTTATCCTCCAATGCTGATGAAGGTGATCTATTGACCAGGTAACATGTTGTCGCCACCACCTCTGCCCAGAATTCTTTTCCTAACCTCGCACCATTGAGCATGTTTCTTACCCTTTCCATCAGCGTCTTGATCATTCTTTCTGCAACTCCATTTTGTTGAGGTGTACATGGAGCAGTATTCTGTCATGATATACCACACTTCTTACAGAATTCTTCAAATTCCTTACTGCAAAACTCTCCACCATTATCTGTCCTCTGCACCTTTATCTTCTTCTCTGTCTGGTTTTCCACCAAAGCCTTAAATTCTTTAACCTGTCAAATACTTCAGATTTCTTCTTAAGGAAATATATCCATGTATTCTTTGAGAATTCATCTATAAATGATACATAGTACATAGACTTAACCAATGATGGAACCTTCATAGGTCCAAACACATCACTATGCATAAGCTCTAATATTTGTTTCGCCCTCTTACCACTAGAGGGGAAACTCACCCGATTTTGCTTCCCATATACACAATTTTCATAGAAATCAAAATCCAGAGATCTATTACTCATACCTTCTACCATACCTTTACCATGAAGTATTCGAAGGCCCTTCTCTCCAATATGTCCAAGCCTTTGATGCCACAGCATGGTCTTCTCTCCAGAGACCACTAGATTTTCTGCTCCACTTTCAGGAACCATAGAACTGTTGCACCCATCAACAACAGTGGTACCTTGTAGCTTGTACAGAGTTCCAATCCGAACTCTCCACATCAATACCAATGCTCCCCAAACCATCTTGCAGGTATCCTTCTCGAACACTGTTTTTACACTTGCATCATCCAGCTTGCTTGCAAAAATCAGATTTCTGGCCAATGCAGGAATATGTAGAACACTCAGAAGTGTTTTAACCCTTCCACCTTGCAACTTCAACTTTACTTTTTCATGACCAATGATTCTAGCCTTCCTATCATCCCCCAAGAGGACATCACCACCATCGTATTTCTCATACTCGCAGAACCACTCTCTATGGGGAGTGAAGTGAAAGGATGCACATGAAATCAACCATGCCTCGTGATCTACATGTGTACTTGAAGAAGCCAAGTACGCATCCCCACCTTCATCAAAGGTGGTTTTCGCCTCTGCAGAAGGAGCATCATCAGATCCCTTTCCTTTGTCAGGAGCTTTAGATTTACATTCCCTTTTGTAGTGCCCTTCCTTTCCACATTTCCAGCACACCACCTTTACAGGTTTTCCTGGAGATTTAGATTTGCCTCTAGATTTAGATCTCCCACTCGATGACTTATTTTTGTTTCTGTTCTGGGACCGTCCTTGTACAAACAAGGCATCACCATTCTGGTTTTCCATATTTTTCTGTCTCATCTCCTCCGTCAGCAAGGATTAGACTATTTCATCAAACTGCAAGGCAATTGCATTGCTACCTATTGCAATAACCAGACTATCCCACGAATCTGGTAGAGAACACAACAAACTAATGCACTTATCTTCATCTGAAATTTTGATATCAACAGATGATAACTGACTTACCACAGTATTAAACGCATTCAGATGCTCTGTCACCGAGTCTCCATCTTTCATCCTTAGGTTATACAGTTTTTTCCATATGAACAATTTATTCACCAGAGACTTAGATTGGTACAAAGCCCCTAACTTGTTCCACAAAGCTTTTGACATAGCTTCCCCTGATACATTCAAAAATACTCAATCTGAGACACACAATCATATTGTGATCTTTGCCTTTCGATCCAACTTCTTCCATTCTTCATCAGACACTCTCGTTGGTTTAGTACCCGGATCTACCGTGATCCATTGATCTTTATCCACCAACAAATCCTCCGTCTTGAGTTTTCACAACTCAAAACTCTGACCATTAAATTTCTCGATCTCTATCTTTCCACTGCTCACCATCTTCTTTCACTACTAGAATCGATCCTGCAGATCTCCCACTGAACAGGGTCTACCACAGGGCCGAGAGAAACCCCTCAACAACAAAGGCCCCCCCTTGAAGCCAAAACAGCGCCGATACCAAATGTAGGTTTTAACCCCATACAGAAATTACCTGCACACGAATTCTAAAGCACAGAAAATAAACAATGCGAGAGCATAACACATAAAACACATATACACAGAGATTTTCCCTGGGATCCCAAAACCGGGACTACCAGCTTGATTTTTCATTATGTTCCTTTCAATGTTACAATACATATTTATACATGCCGAAGCATCCAATTCCATGGATCGAAAACCATCACGTCCAAAACCATGGACCAAAAACCATCACGTCCAAAACCATGTGTGAAAATCATGTACAAAACCATAGGTAGGTACACCCAACCTAACATAGGGTCCAAAACCAAAATTTTCCGGGATCCTGCCCCGGACCCCATAGAGTGGGGTTACCTGCACCCCTCAAACCCCTTGTGACTCCCCCCGCTATGCAATCGGTGTAATGAAGGGGGGGCTCCGCCCCCCTTCTAACCCCCCGGTTAACTACGTGGGCTAGTCGTGGAAAGAATATAAGACAACCCAACAAATCAATACACTTTCACCATTCCCGTGTCTTCTTTGGTGTCAGTATTGTTGGTCTTGTACAAGGGCTTAAACTTTCATGAATCAATCCACGGTTAAGCAATTCCTGTACTTTCCGATTCAAGTCTTCATTCTCTGCTGGAATCATTCTATGCGGTGATTTGTTTGGAAAACTTCATCCTGGGATAAAATTGATTTGGTGCGAAATGTTGCATAAGGGAAGAATTTTGTTGGGCGTTTCCTCTACCACAATCTCTTTAAACTCTTTCAGCATACTTTGAATTTCTGGTGGAACATCACTCCTTTTTTGAGCCTTTTGGAATTCTCTTAGCAAGAGAGCCAAATAGTACCCATTATGTTTCTATAACTTTGAAAACTTTTTGGTTGAGAACAATAATATGCTACTGCTACAACTCTTCAATTACTTGCTGCAACTCCTATTTTATTCACGCATGGGTGTTAATATGTAACACTGCCCATTTTTCACAAACTTATAGGTGTTTGTTCTGCCATCATGAGACACTTTCCAATCAAATAACCAAGGTCTCCCAAGCAGAATATGACATGCATCCATGCCTACACTGTCACACATCATTTGCTCTTTAAACTCTCCAATATGAAAAATCAAGAGACATTACTCTATCACGGTTACTTGTTGACCCTTTTGCCACCACAAAACTCTGTAAGGATTAGGATGTGGTTCAAATTTTAGATTTAGTTTCTTTTTAACCTCGGTGGAGACCAAATTTTTGGTACTTCTTCCATCAATGATCAAATTACAACACTTACCTTGCACTTTACACTTGGGTTTGAAAACCTTCTTCCATTGTTCAGGCTTTGCTTCAAACTTTTGTTTCGGCCTCAACAAGGCTCTTTGAAACATCATATTTTCACCTTCCTTCTTGTGGAAGCATAACCACATTTTCTCCAACCATTGATGCCTCATCTGTCACTTCCATTTGTGTCCTAGCATCAACTCTTTTGCTTCCTTGTTTATCAGGGCATTCTGATGCTTTATGAACTTCAACACCACACCTATAGCAAGTTATTACAAACTTGCCTCTACCTCTACTGAATCCTCGACCTCTACCAACTCCACTTCCTCTAGGGCTTTGGCTACTTGAAGCCTCTTCTTCCTTCTCATTTTATTTGGTATTATTTACTCTTCCTCTTATACCTTTTCGTCTAAGCTTTTGTTGAGTTTTCCTTTCAACTTTTCCTCAAACTTCAAGGCAATTTGGTATGCCTCTACCATAGTTTGAAAATATTGTGTGCTCATCTCATCTTGGATCGAATACTTCAACCCATTAACATATCTAGCCACACACTGATACTCTTTCTTTTTAATACTAGACCTAAGTGACAATCTGAAGAATTATTCCGTGTACTCATGCATAGACACATCTTTCTACCTCAAGTTCTGAACTTTTTTGCATAAGTTTTCCTGACAATCTGCAAAAAAATAAATTCTTCTTTACCTTGCTCACCATATTCTTCCAAGTTATAATTATTTCCAGTCCACAATCACTCCTATCTCTCTGCAACATGTCCCACCAAAGGGTTGTATTTCCTTTCATCTTCGTGACTACAAAATGAAGTCTATTAGGGTCTCAAACATTTTCATATTCAAAATACCTCTCAAGCTCTTCAAGCCAGTATATGAGAGTTTCAGCCTTTAGGCTTCCATCGTAGCATGACACTTCCACCTTCGCACTACTTTTGTTGCTCAAGTACAATATCCAACGCACTATCGGGTCTACATTTTCATCATTTTGTTGAGCTTCAACTTCATCTTCAGATCCTGAAGCTATCTCAACATTCCCATCTCCTCTGCATTCCAACTACTCTATTCTTCTCCGTAGATCTTCCAGATCTAGGTTTCTGACACCTCCACACACTGCTCCTCTCCTTCTTGGTGACATCTTCACAAGTATCTTGGTAATTTTAAACCTAACTACCATCCACAACCCAGTCTAGAAGCCGATACACACTTGCACTACAACATCTCAAAATGTTTTTACACCACCAAAATTTTAGGGTATTCTTCCAACCCACTACAGGAACACACATAACACTCAAAGTGAAGCAAGCTTTGATATCACCTGATGAAGTAACTACATGATGCAACACTTTTAACTATTACAACACTGAACTACGCCCTCAGAGTACACAATGAATCCATAGGAAACAATGTAAATGTTTGTTAAGAGAGGCAATAGATTCATATGACAGAACAAAGTATTCAATACTTGTTTATTAAATATTCAACCATATTACAATCTCTTTTTGTTACAACAATGAATAATTATAATATCAAACTTGTGATTATAGTCGTGGATTACAGAGTAAGCTAATATAATTATTGACAAAGGTGCAAAGGCCCTTTAAATCTTAGCTTGCACTTCGTGCACTTTTCTGGCCTTCCCAACTACAAATGTTGCCTCCACGATCTACTAACAAACCATTGTTCCATCGCAATCTCCCCCCTTTAACCTTCCTTTGATCCATTAAATCGCTTCAACTACTCTTGGATAGTTACGATCTGTTTCTTCCAAGATTTGATTGCCAAAACCGCTCCCTTTTCCTTCACAATTGCTTCACCTCCTTCTCATGGCCTTGGTTGATGTGATTTCACACTCAAATGTTTTTTCTTCCACTTGCGCATTTGATTGTGACACAAATTAATCACATTTGACAGTTGTATGATATTCAATGTGCCTGATGACAGTGTTGAAGTGGAGTTTCAGCATGTGTTTCAGCATATGTGACAGTGTTGTCAAATGATGGGAACACAACAACAAAAACATCCACAATATACAACCATGATCCAACACAAATAAGAGTTTGGAAGGTGTTACAATAGGTGTTTCATCCTATTATAAATGAACTACATATCACAAGAAAAATAAAATTTCAACCCTCCTTAATTAACGCCTAACCACTGCTGCAGGAAATCAATTTTTTTTTAGTGATGAGGATTGTTCAAGCCCAGAGAAGCTCCTGCATCATTGATATGTTGGAGTTCGATTAAATTACCAAATCACATTAGTAGTGCCTTCATTCTTGACCATCTTTCCAACACTAGTACCTTTAACAACTACAGAAGACGTAATTCTTCTAACAATTTTGTGATATTGACCCCTTCTCTGTATCGATAACAAATTACATTTTGTTCCAGGCAGTTTAGCTCCCCTATAGACTTTGGAATGTCCAAGAGGGGAGCCTCAATCTCCAACTCTTGCAACTATAGAGGTGGCTAAAAAATGTTCAGAAATTATCCTTCTCATCAGAAGAAACCCTAAGAACATATACCATGTGCTACAATAGTCCAAGAGGGGAGCCTCAATCTCTAACTCTCACAACTATAGAGGTGGCTGCAAAATGTTCAGAAATCGTCCTTCTCATCAAAAGAAACCCTGAGAACATATACCATGTGCTACAATATCAATAGATAGTAAAAACAAACTTAATTAAAAAAATGTTAACTTTAATTCAAAAAATCCTAATTTACCTGCAATTCCTCTTCCGACAATGTTTTTAATCCCTTCCCTTCAACTTGTAGAACCCTTAAATTTTTCATAAGAACCAAGGAAGGTAGGGAAGAAGGTAGGAAAGAAGGCAGGGAAGGAGAAAAGTCACCCTTGGTCTAGCACAACCATTTGAGATTTGGAGAATACACCTTTTTCAAAATGTGTCCCATGAGATCAATTGCATCAAATGGAAGTTTTTATGGTCAAAGTTTTTTTTAACTTTTTCCCAAACCCTTTGAAATTATTTTACACATATATATTTCCAACAATGCCAAAATCACATTAATCGAAGCTCATATGAAAAATTTATGCATTCCACAAGTTGACCTACCATGTTCACTACCATGGTACAAAAGGATGTCATGTCAACCCCGTTACTCATCATGCATATGGGGCTAGCCATGCATGAACTTTCCAAAAGAATTATAATATTTCAACTCCAATTATTAAAGAAATTTTGTCTAAAATGGGTCTCCTAAGAAATATTATAAAATACTAGTCATAAAATAATAAAATAAAATTAGATTACACCATCAAATTTTAGAGGGAAAATGGAGAAAACTATTTTTTCAACTCATATTTTTAACTTATCTCCCTATGGTTTTACTCAATTTTTTAGTGGAAGCACTCGTTGGTCATTGAATTTAATTCCTCATCTAAGGAGTACTCATGTTGCGTACTTTTGATGGACCCTGCTACACGAAAAATGAGAAATACATGAAAAAACATGATTGCAATCACATAATTCTCATTTTTCGTGTAGCAGAGTCCAACGAAAATATGCAATATGGGCGCTTTTTGGATGAGGAATTTTTTTTCCACATCCAATAAGTGTTTCCGCTCGAAATTTGAGTAAAACCTGAAGGAGAAAAGTAGAAAATACGAGTTGAAAAAGTAGTTTTTATTTTATGATCTTTTTACTTCTTTACTCCAAAAATGGTGAAACATCCCCCATGGTTAACATCATCATCTTGAATCCTATTTGTTGTTATAAATTTGATTTTGGTTGTAGATTTTTGTTTTGAGACCTATTTTAGACCTCAAAATTTCTCTAATTTAAGGGTTGAGGAATACAAACTTTGCCCTTATATCGTTATTGAGCTATGTGAAATATCAGTAACTCTTTCTTTATATTTTCATATTTCCATACTAGAGAAAATATAGTAGAGTGACCTCACTTTCCAGCTAGGTTCCCCCGCCCCCCACACCCCCCGCCTTATGGGTTTCCCATGATAAATCTTGTGTTTATTTTCTAATGGTGTCTGTGTTTTATGTTTTGTATTTTTTTGCATTTCAACTATTCTATACATTTAAATATAGAAAACCAATGATTAAAGAATCTGAGATCTAAAGGAAAATAATATCCACAATAAAGATTTAAACATTTTATTAAATATGTTGTGATGAAATATTTTATTGGAATATCCATGATAATTTACATTTCACCACAGGGAGTGGAGGGTGTTAAGGATACACCTGGGAATGGACTTTTAATGAGTTACTCTTAACCATTGCTTGAAATCCAAATGAGTTTGATCCAGGTGGATGTTGGTGGCCACCCACCTATCCCATTTGGACCCCCACAACTATCTCTTTCAGTTTTTCAGTTTCCTAAATTGTAGCACAATTTACTATTTTTAGTAGTTTTTCGGGTCCTAAACTTCCGGAGCCATTTTGAGGCCCTAAATGACTTTTTTTTGGGAAATCTACAAGCAACATGGGTCCATGGACCGATGTTGCTCTTCCCAATGTGATAGTTCTTGGATAGATCATTTTAACGAGCTATTGTACGCGTCAAACGGAGATCGGGTGCCAAAGTTACGATCTCGGGAAATTGATGTACCAATTTACCCAAACGGGGCCCACAATTTGGCGTTTCATCTTCTAGGGTTAGGTTTTTGGATGTTAAGGGTTTTACATTGTTTCTCAACAATAAATAGGCCTTGGAGCCTCATTGTAACACAGTTCAGAGGCATGTAGCCATCACATCTCTTCTCAGAGATAAGCTACCATTTCCCTAGCTGTTTACTTCCATTTTCTGTTTGTAAGCATATCTCAGTATTTTACATTAATGAAATGAAGTATTATTTTTGTTGCATCTTTGTGTTTATGGTTATCTCTGTAATTTGTTGCGTTCATGTTTAAATCTAGATCAGTGGTATCAGAGCGGTCTACTTTTTCTCTGCTTTTCTTTGCATGTCCCCAACGAGGTCGGGATATAAGGAGTTAGGGCTTGAACTGGTCGAACCTTTACAAGACCAGCCTCACAAATCGCGATGGCCTCCCATGGTGGATGAGAAGAAAGACGAGGGGGAAGGAGATCCTATCAAAATCTTACTCGAAGAAGCCCTCAAGTGGAAAAGGAACATGATGATGGATAGCTTTTCGCGGATCCTTCGGTTGCTACCCAGAGGAGACACATTGACTTCCAACAGCTACTCTGGAAACACCACACCGTTTAAGGTACAAGTTAATTTTTAAATCCCCATCTTCGAGGGTCAAATAGACACAGACGCTGTAGATAAATGATTAAATCTACTAGATGGGTATTTTTCTGTTCATGAATTTTCGAGTCGGGAAAAGATTGTTTTCGCTCTTCTCAAAGCAGCCCCCCACGTAAAGGACTAGTGGGAAACCTACTGCGAGTGGAAGGATGAAAGCACAGGCTCACTATTTTCAGCCGCACGCACTTGGGATTCATTTTCGGGATGCCATCAAGGAGAAATACTACCCTGTCAAAAGCTACGAGGACAAATACATAAAGTGGACCACGCTGCGACAGGGAAGGGATCAAGATGTGCCAGAGTTCACCAACATTTTTCATAGCCTTCGCACATAGTTAGGTATCAAAGATTTTGATCTGCATCTAGTACTCAAGTACCATGGCTGCCTACACAGATACATCCAGGAAGAGATGGAGTTCCTGAACATCTCCTCGCTCGGCACGGCATACCGATACACTATCAAAATCAAGCAAAAGTTCAAACAGAAGAAGCAAGACTTTGGATCTGCAAATCCGAAGCCCAAAGGACAAAGCCAAGGCGGGGTGACCCAAGACAACTCGTCGAAGCCGCAAGAAAAGAACAACACCACAAAGTCGAAGAAGGACACAGGAAAGTGGTGTGAGTTCCACAAGAGTCACACTCATAACACAAGTGAGTGTCGGACCAAGCAGTCGTTGGTGGCCGAGTTGAAGGCTTCCGAATCAGATGCATGTTCTGACCCTGAGCCAGAACCCGACAAGGGGAATGGCAAAGGGAAGCAGATCATTGATGCAGATCTCAGCGCCACTGTTGCCACCGCCAAGATCTAGAAGAATGAACCCAAAGATCCCGAGGAGGGGGAGCGTCTTTTCCACTCACAGATGTGGGTGGAGGGTTCACCGCTGCAATTCATTGTCGACAGTGGCAGCCAAAAGAACCTCATTTCAGCAGAGGTCATGAAGTGGTTGGGCCTACTGACTACACCACACCCGCAACCGTACAGTATCAGGTGGCTTCATGAAGGACGAGATCTCAAAGTTCGCCAGTAGTGCCGCCTTCCCTATAGCATCAAGCCCTTCACAGACAGGGTATTGTGTGATGTTACACCTCTAGATGTTTGTGATGTATTATTAGGCCAGCCATACTTGTGGAGGCAACATGCTGTGCATGAGTTAAGGCCTCGCGTTGTCATTATTTCTTTGGATAATTTATTATACAGGATACCAGAGGTAGCCCCACCTACCGCCACCTCTTTGATCACTGCCAAGAAAGGCAGCAAGCTCATCTCACAGACTAGGAAATTTATTTTCTGTCTGGGTCACGCACAAATTAAGGGAAAGATCGTTGCCACATCCATGACTCTCGCGAAGGGTTCCTCCACGCAGAAGCAACAACAGAGGGATACAGTCATGACAAAACACAAGAACAACTTCTCCTCGCCCACAGGGGTACCACACAAGTTTCAGGTGGGCAACAAAGTCTGGTTGCATCTGCAGAAAGAACGCCTTACAAGAGCCCATCAGAAGTTCTGACCACTCCGACATGTTCCTTACAGCATTACCAAGGCTATGGGAAACAATGCTTTGGAGCACAACATTCCTCCATTCCTTCGCTTGCACCGAGTGTTCAATGTGGACCATCGTCGACCATGCTTCCCACCATTACTGGACACATCAGAGATTGCAGAACAACTCACCCGAGAACAAGTTCAGCAGATGGAGGAACTCAACGCAATGGGGACCATTGCTTCCTAAGGAATGATCCAGGTGGATGTGGGTGGCCACCCATCTATCCCATTTGGACCCCCATAACTGTCTCTTTCAGTTTTTCAGTTTCCTAAATTGTAGCACAGTTTACTATTTTAGCAGTTTTTCGGGTCCTGAACTTCCGGAGCTGTTTTGAGGCCCTAAACGACGTTTTTTGGGAAATCTGAGAGCATGTTGATCTTCCCAAAGTGATAGTTTTCGGATATATCTTTCTAATGAGCTAGTATACGCGTCAAATGGATATCGGGTGCACCAAAGTTACGACCCTGGGAAATTGATGTACCAATTTACCCAAACGGGGTCCACAATTTGGCGTTTCATCTTCTAGGGTTAAGTTTTTGGATGTTAAGGGTTTTACATTGTTTCTCAACAATAAATAGGCCTTGGAGCCTCATTGTAACACAGTTCAGAAGCATGTAGCCACCACGTCTCTTCTCAGAGATAAGCTACCATCGCCTTAGATGTTTACTTCCATTTTCTGTTTGTAAGCATATCTCAGTATTTTACATTAATAAAATGAAGTATTATTTCCGCTGCATCTTTGTGTTTATGGTTATCTCTGTAATTTGTTGTGTTCCTATTTAAATCTGGATCAGAGTTACTCTTCACCTTTGCTTGAAATCCAAACCAACCCCCTAAAATTTGTTGATGTTAAGTAATTTACATGTCAACCCATAATAAACTCAATCCATATTTTAAACAGAAAATAAAATGGAACCTCCTTGTTATTGTGGATGAGTTTCTCAAATATTATAAACCACCTATCCATCTAGTTTATTTTGCATGGATGAAATGCACACTAGTCCATGCAAAAATGCAACATTGAATCATGTAGCAGTTAGTTCTAGTGTTAATAAGGAATTGAATAATCATCTCTTCAATTATATTTCAATTTTTTTCATAATTATTACTTTTTAAAAATTTAAAAGAAAATTATATAAATTATGGTTTTGTTTCCAAAATTTTAAAATATAATTAAAAATCTAACAATTTAATGGTAAACTATTTTGTTTTTAAATGAAGTAAAAATTATTAAAATTATTATTTAAGATTTTTTTGAAAAAATAATTATATTTAAACTAGGGGTGCGGTATAACTAACTATTATATTTCTCAACAAAAACATAATTATTATCTTTATCATTTTTTGTTGTAACTACTATATTTCTCAACAAAAACATAATTATTATCTTTATCATTTTTTGTTGTAATATATTGTTATTTTTTCTATATCTTGCTATTTTATCATCTTTATCATTTTTCACTGTAACATATTGCTATTTTATCTTGTCTACGTGTAGGGCAGCTCAGTGTGCCCATATATTCTTTCCTCCTCCCATTCATTTACAAGAAATTCAATCTTTATATTGCTATTTTATCTTGTCTAAGTACATATTGCTATTTTATCTTGTCTACCTGGGCAGCTCAGTTTGCCCATATATTCTTTCCTCCTTCCATTCATTTACAAGAAATTCAATCTTTTCGTGTGACAGAGCACACTATGTCACACATTTATACTCCTTCAAACTCTTTTGAATCTATACTCCTTCAAACTCTTTTGAATTTCATGCTTCGAAAAGAAAATAAAATGATAATTTGAGTAGACTTACATGAAGAGCGAATAATATCTTCTCTAGGATCTCTTATTCCAGTATGGTGTTTAATTACCCTACATGAATAAACCTCCAGCCTATAAATATTTATAAAATATTAGAATGAATATTTATAAAATGAAGTAATTTAAAAATGGGTCGGCTTGGTATATCAGTTTAAAATAGTAACAAGAGTTCTGACTCGTATATTCGTATAAAAAAACTACCTATGAATGACCAAGTGATAAATACATCTAGAATGTGAAGCCATGTCAGTTTAAAATAGTAACAAGAGATGTAACAAGAGTTCTGACTCGTATATTCGTATAAAAAAACTACCTATGAATGACCAAGTGATAAATACATCTAGAATGTGAAGCCATGTCAGTTTAAAATAGTAACAAGAGATATGGCTCGGTATATACGCATAAAAAAACTACATATGAATGCCCAAGTGATAAATACATCTAGAATGTGAAGCCTTCAAAGACAACCCAACTAATTCTCGGGATAATATGAAAAAAACAATTTGTCCCATAATTCTTGGGATAATATGAAAAACACAATTTGTCCCATAAACTATCTTTAGCCTAGTGAAAGTTAAAATAATTTAATTTTCTTTCTTTTTTTCAATTTACCACCATTTTAATTTTTTGTACTTAGCAATGCCATTTTTTTAATATTATTGCTTAGGTAACTTGCATGTACAAGAAACTTGCATGTGTCTTGATTTTTGCAAGAAATTCAGGGTTGCCACCATTTTGACTTTTTGTGCTCCGTATTGCCATTTCTGTCAATATTTTTTTTTGCTTGCAACCACGTTCACCAATAGTTAACTCCCTCATGTCTTGAACCAAGAATAAGTTTTGGATTTCACTAGAACTTAGGAGGCCTAATTTTAACTTATACTAATAGAAATTCAACGTTTGTTTCCGCAAAGCAAGTATCGAAGTATGCCTTCTTAATCTGGAGTAAGTAGGGTGGTTTGGTTTATTTGCAACTAAGTCCAAGCATTTCTTATAAGTTGGTTGCGTAGGGTTTAGGGTTTAGTTCTTATTACATTATTGGTTTAAATTCGAAGAAAAAGGAGTTGAGAGTAAGAGTTTTTTGATGGTTTACTAACTAAAAGTACGTATAGTCTTATAAGTTGGTTGTGTAGGGTTTAGTTTTTATTAGATTATTGGTTAGTCTTATAAGTTGGTTGTGTAGGGTTTAGTTCTTTCTTATACGCTGGTTGTGTAGGGTTTAGTTCTTTCTTATACGCTGGTTGTGTAGGGTTTAGTTTTTATTAGATTATTGGTTAGTCTTATAAGTTGGTTGCGTAGGGTTTAGTCCTTATAAATTCGAAGAAAAAAGAGTTGAGAGTAAGAGTCATGACCGGAATAATTGTCCCATATGACAGAACTTTACACAATCTTAATTAATAACATCTCCACATTTCTACTCTAAATTTTTATGGTCAAAATAACTGTTACACATTAATCTTAGTGTTAAATATGGTAAAATTCTTAATTCTTAATTTCTCTCTAACATTTTTTTTTTCTGATTTTCCAAAAACATTAAAAAAAAATCCTTCATTCCATGAGGAGGTTTATATTTCCCATTTAAACGTTGTAGGCATGTCCAATATAACAAAAATCGAGAATTAAAAAATCAATCCATTCCAATTTCCCTCCTACATTAAAACACAAATGTAATTGAAAAGAAATCATTTAAAACTTTCTACTCTAAAATTTTATGGTCAAAATAACTGTTACACATTAATATTAGTGTTAAATATGGTAAAATTCTTAATTCTTAATTTCTCTCAAACATGTTACACATTAATCTTAATGTTAAATATGGTAAAATTCTTAATTCTTAATTTCTCTCAAACATTCTTTTCCTGATTTTCCAAAAATATTCAAAAAAACCCTTCATTCTATGAGGAGGTGTCCAATATAACAAAACCGAAAATTAAAAAATCCATCCATTCCAATTTCCCTCCTGCATTAAAACACAAATGCAATTGAAAAAAAAAACATTTGAAACTTTCTACCCCAAAATTGTATGGTCAAAATAAATGTTACACATTAATCTTAGTGTTAAATATGGTAAAATTCTAAATTCTTAATTTCTCTCACACATTTTTTCTGATTTTCCAAAAATATTAAAAAAAAGCCTCATTCTATGAGAAGATTTATATTTCCCATTTAAAAGTTATAGGCATGTCCAATATAACAAAAACCAAAAATCCATCCATTCCAATCTCTTAATCGCTTTGCATGTGTGGGTGTGGGTAAATATTCAAAAAAAAAAAACCTTCATTCTATGAGGAGGTTTATATTTCCCATTTAAACATTGTAGGCAGGCCCAATATAACAAAAACGGAGAATTAAAAAAATCAAATCCATCCATTCCAATCTCTTAATCGACTCTGCGTGTTTCCAAAAATATTAAAAAAACCCCTCATTCTATGAGAAGGTTTATATTTTAGGCGTGTCCAATATAACAAAAACCAAGAATTAAAAAATCTATCCATTCCAATCTCTTAGTCGCTTTGTATGTGAAATCTATCCATTCCAATCTCTTAATCAACTATGCAGGTTTCCAAAAATATTAAAAAAAAAAACCTCATTCTATGAGGAGGTTTATATTTCCAAAAATTAAAAAATCCAAATCCAGCCATTCCAATCTCTAAATCTACTCCGCATGTTTTCAAAAATATTTTAAAAAACCCTCATTCAACAGGAGATTTATATTTCGCAATATAACAAAAACCGAGAATTAAAAAATCTATCCATACCAATCTCTTAGTGGCTTTGCAGGTATGTAGTGGCTTTACGCCAGAACCTGTTTCGGCCTTGAGAACCATAGGGCAAGCAACAGAACGAAACAGTACTTGTGATACATTATTAAAGAGAGTTTCCCTAAATCCACAACTTATATGACGAAGCATTCACTGATTGGTGGATTGATCTATTGCTATACATTCCGAAATTAATCACAGGTCTGAATTGGTGAGGATCAGTTGGACCTGCAATCACAAGTCTGACCAGTACAGAAAGTAACCTTGACTCCTCGCTTTGTCACCTGTGGCATAAAGACAACGGAGATAAATAAAGGAATGACTTCATTTTAATTCCATGCATAAGTTTGGTTTTTCCTGAGAAAATCCCTTCTGTGATCTGACATGAGTTCATATGACTGTATTTATTTAGTTTATAAAACCTATTAAGGAAAATAATCATTCACCACATGACTGTATTTATTTAGTTTATAAAATCTATTAAGGAAAATAATCATTCACCACACTTCAAAACCCTGAATAAAATAAAATAAAAATAACAGATCATTCATTTAGCATTATATTCCTAAAACATATAAGGAAAATTTATCAGACTGTTCATCCAACTGGGAGTACACCAACAGTACATGTATTAATTTCTGAAAATACAAAGCATTAAAATTTTTGTATTAATTTTATGAAAGCAATGGTTGAAGCAAGAAACTACGTTTTGAGAAGAAACCACCAACCCCAGGTACAAACATACTGATTCGAGACGGTTAAAGTGAAATATCAGCCTTTTGTTTGGTTGAAATGTCTAAAATGCACTTCGCTGCTTAAAGTGAAAGATCGGCCTTTTGTTTGGTTGTTTTGCATGTTGGAATAAGCATTTACATATTAATTTTTTGAAAGCAAACCTTGAAGCAAGAAAGGACTTTTAAAGAAAGAAGAAATTAGGAAATAAAATAAAGAAAAATTACCATCAATGCCCTGAACAAAGATATTGATTGAAGAAGGTTAAAGCGAAAGGTCCGCATTTTGTTTCTCTGAAATAACAGTTAAAGTAAAATATTAGTTTTTCGCCTAAATTGCTCTGCATTGTTGTAACAAACATTTTATCTCACTGCCATTTTCTTAAGAAAGGAATTCTCCAAAATATAAAACTTGCCATCAGAATTGCCTGCGTTGCTGTTGGTCATTTTATCTCCATCAAAACTGCATGGCGTCTTTCACTACTTCAAAACTGCCCGGCGTCTTTCACTGAGAGTTTTTGCTATTGACTGCAATTTGGATTTCAGCCCATCAAAAGAATTGCGGTCCAAGTATTGTGATAGAGAGCTCATAGTTTTTCCCAGCCTTCAATTGATGACCCGAAGCCCAAGCGAAGCCAAGACTAATCAAATTTGTGCTCGTAAGGCGGTTATGGAGTTGCTCAGCATAATCGAACGGTTCAATCGTTTAACATATCATGTAATGGTGCACAATAATGACACGTAGGCTGGAGCAAAGTGTTTTTCCAGAGGGAACGCTAACTAATACAATTTTAATTTTTCAAAATGTTAATTTAAATATGATTATTCCTTTAGATAATTTTCGGCAAAATCACATAATCAATTTTTTGTCGATGCTTTTCGAACCAACCAGTGTGGTTCATCGTCACGACAAGTTGAAGAACTAACATGGATGACCTATTAATAATATAATTAGTGATTTGACTAAGACCTTTGGTCAAAATTAGTTGTTGGCATTATAGCCATTGGAGTCTCTGCACACTCTATTTAATCACGCTCAGCCAAGTTAGTTCTTCAACTTGTCCTGACGATGAACACACTGGTTGGTTCGAAACCCGTAGACAAAAGATTGGTTATGTGATTTTGCCAAAGATTATCTAAACAACGTTATGGATCACAGAAGTCTAAATTCCTTAATGATTATTCCTTTTAATAAAATATTTAACTAAATTTATTAATTAAATAAAAAAGTAATTACTCACCGCTCTTAAAACACTAATTATCAATACATTGGTACAACTCAAATAAAAATAAAAAAACACATAATAGTAACTTAAAGACCCATGAAAATGTCGAGGAAGGAGCGAGCCCCTCGGTTAATTAATTAATTAACCGTGCCACTCAAATAACAACTTACTATTTATAAAATGATCTGTACAACAACGTTGGCACAGTTGCTCCTCTACCCCGGCATCCAACTGCAGTTTGGGACATTCTCTAGCACCAATCTTAAACAACGTCGTTACAATGTTGGATGCCTTCCACCTCCTCTAAGTCGGAACACCCTTTAATGTATAGTTCTTCAAGCTTTTCCAGCTGCCCCAATCCCCTTATGTTCTTCAACTTCACATATAATTTTTTTAAAATATTTAATTAAATTTGTTAGTTAAATAAAACCATGAAAAAAGTAATTACTTACGGCTATTAAAACACTAATTATCAATACATTGATACAAGTCAATAAAAATAAAAAACACATAATAGTACCTCCAACAGCCATGAAAATGTTGTGCAAGGACCGAACCCCTCGGTTAATTAATTAATTAACCGTGTCACTCAAAATTGCGCCCACCAACAACGTTGGCGCAGTTGCTCCTTTACTCCCGCATCCAACTGCAGTTTGGGACATTCGCTAGCAACAATCTTAAGCAACGAGTTACAACCTGGGATGCGTTCCACCTCTTCTAAGTCGGAACACCTTTCAATGCCTTCCACCTCTTCTAAGTCGGAACACCCATGAATGAATAGTTCACTAAGCATTTTCAGCTTCCCCAATCCCCTTAGGTTCTTCAACTTCACACATCTTGTTGCATTCAACTTACCCAGACGTATGCAGTGTTGGATGCCCTCCAGCTCCTCCAACTCCGAACAACTTGCAACCTCTAGGGATTTAAGCTCTGTCAACTGCCCCAATCCCCGTATGCTTTTCAACTTCACACATCCAGTTGCATCCAACGACCTAAGAGATATCAATGTTTGAATACTGGGCAACTCCTCCAATTTTATGCAATCCCTAATGTTCAGGTATTGAAGTTTTGCAGGACCATGAATTTGATCTATTCTGCTCAAATTATGACACCCACTAAATGATAGATGTATGAGTGTATTTGGCAATTTTCCAACCTCCACCAGATTATTGCAGCTCTCTATTGAAAGATGTCGGAGGTTGCAGCAAACCCTTTCAGCAAATGATACCTCTGATATCCCTGTCTGAAACTTCTAACTTTTGGAGCCGCGGAAGTATCTGAGAATCATTCAAAGTTCCCCTTTTTCCTATGACGATCTCCTCCTTCAACGGCAGTTCGCGTATCAACGGACACCACAATACTTTCAACTCAGTCAACTGAGTCAACCGTCCAATAGAAGTCGGCAACGCGTTCAAGTGATAGCAGCTTACTATTACTAATTCATTCAAGTTACTCAAGTCGCCTAGCAAAGGCGGCAAACGTTTCAATTTTTTGCAGTCGTATATAAACAATTCCTTCAAGTTCTTCAAGTGATATAGTGAAGACGGCAGCACGTCCAGCAAAGGCCATCCTCCTAGATGCAGAACTTCCATACAGCTGAGCTCTCCAATTGCACTGGGCAATTCTTTCAAATTTGTACCAATCAAAAGTAACTGTTCAAGGGACCTCTGATGTGCCACTTGTGAAGGGAGTACTTCAATCTCTCCACAGCCACTGAGATCTATGTACTTAAGCGTACTTATATTTCCTAGAGTTTCTCTTTGCAAGCTTAATTTAAAGCACCTCCCCAAATCAAGATGCTGGAGTTTAATTAATTTACAAAAAGAATCTGGCAGTCTCTCCAAAGTCCAGCACTCAAACAGGTCGACGTGCTGGAGATTAGTTAATTCACCAAAAGATTCTGGCAGGCTCTTCAAATCGTGGCATCTAGACAGCTGAAGGTGTTGGAGTTTGGTTAATTTACCAAAAGATTCTGGCAGGCGATCCAAAGCTGTGCAATAATTCAGCTGGATGTGTTGGAGTTCGGTTAAATTACCGAAGCAGTTCGGCAATGCCTTCATTCTTTTCCATCCCTCCAACACCAGTACTTTCAACGACCGCAGAAAACAGAATTCTTCTGGCAATTCTGTGATAGGGACATATTCATTCCGGTCATAACTAATAACAATCCGTTCTAGGTGGTTTAGCTGCCTTATAGACTTTGGAATGTCCGAGAGGGGAGCCTCAATCTCCAACTCCCTCAACTGTAAAGGTGGCTGCAAAATGTTCAGAAAAAATATAAAAATATCATCTTTCTCATTAAAAGAAACCCTGAGAACATATACCATGTGCTACAATATCAATAGCTAGTAAACACAAACTTTAATTCATAAAGTGTCAACTTTAATTCAAAAATCCTAATTTACCTCCAATTCCTCTTCCCACAATCTTTTCAACTTGTACCCTACAATTTGCAGAACCCTTAAATTTTTCATAGGAATCGAGGGAGGCAGGGAATGAGTAGTCCATGTATGCGAGGTCCAGCGCAGCCATTTGAGATTTGGAGAAGACACCTTTGTCAAAATGCGTTCCATGAGATCACATTCGGCGTCAAGAAATTGCAAACTCCTCATACGAATACGGTCATCTACTTCAGTGTATTCACCGTCTTCATCTTCACCATAAACTATTCTAACTCCTCGCACGTCTGTCATCTGTCCATTGTGGAAACATGACAGCTATTACCCATTCCTTTTGCAAAATGATGGAGAATTTAGAAAACAGAAAACAATTGAAAATTCAGAGGATCGAATGGTTTAACACTTACCCGTGATTTCCGTGACAAATCATCATTGTCCTTCTTTGTCCAACGCCACAGCCGACGCGGCAATCCTGGACCTTTGGCAAGTTCTCTTGCCACGTCTATGACGTGATCGTGCATTTTTATCCTTTTTTCACGATCCACGTCTACTAGAGATCTGTCCACTATATTTTGAAACCCACTCTCCCCCACTATTCTTATAACCCTATCCCTGTCTTCTCCTATGAAAAAGCAGGCAGTATCCAAGAATATCTCTTTTTCCTCCTCCTCCAGATCGTTATAACTGATTTGAAGTATTTGTTTTATTCCACTGGGTAGCGGTTTATTCAATTCTTCTTCCCAGACATGTTTGTCTTTTCCTCTTAGACGTGCCCCAAATACCTTTAAAGACAAAGGCAGACCACCACAGGCTTCTACGAACTTATTTACCAAATTTTCAAATCCTTGAGGTGGATAGGACTGGTTGAAGGAATGGGAACAGAAAAGCTCAAGGGAATGTTCTTCATTAAGGCCGGTTAGGGTATATATGGACTCCTCTTCTACATTTGAGTTTATGAGAACCTGTCTGTTCCTAGATGTAATCAATATTAAGCTGTCAGGGTGAATTACACTCTGACGTGGCAAAAGTTTATCAACCTGATCTTTATTATCTACATCATCTATAACTACTAAGGCTTTATATGATGAGAGATGCTTCCTGATCAACGCTGTACCTTCAGCATCATCCTTAACTTTTTTTATTTGCACATCTGTTACTTTCAACATCCGAAGAAGTTTTTTCTGCAGCAGAATTAAATGATTACCTACAGCATCTTTAAAATTAGAGAGGAAACAGGATCCACTATAATCTGACTTTTTCCTATTGAAGAATTCGGTTGCTAACGTGGTCTTCCCTATACCACCTAACCCCACTATTGGGAATTTTTCTGCTAAAATCCCAAAAACAAAATTCAACAGAGCAGAACAATGCTCTGATACCATGTGTTGGAATTTTCTGATAAATCCCATAACAAACAGACAAAAATCGCACTCTGTTTTTACACAGAAAAACAGAAAAAATTCGCTTGCTGGAAACGGTGTTTCAGCAACACAGTTTTTTTTTCACAGTTGCTGAAACAGGTGTTTCAGCAACGGTGTTTCAGCAACGTAAAAATTTTTCAGTTGCTGTTCGTGGTGTTTCAGCAACAGTGTTTCAACAACAGGAAATTTTGACGTCACGTATTTTTTTGAGTTACGCGCTGTTTCAGCAACTAAAAATTTTGACGAAATAACTTTTGGTGAAACAGAAACGCACAGAAAGGAATTTCTTTTTATGAAAGTAAACCAACACATAAAACTAAGTCTTCCTCACGTAGAGGGATCTTCCTAACAGATTACAACAGGAACACTTCAGTTCCAGAAAACATTTATCTCAGAAAATTTCAGCACTGCTGTGCAATACAAAAAAAACTTACAAAACTGCACTTTGTGCATTTCACTGTTCTGGAAATATTTTTCTTCCTCTTCACGCTGCTGCGTGCTTTCCTATGCTCTGTGTGATTCTTCAGCTGCTGCTGCCTCTTCTACTAACTACTTCTACTTCTTTTCAATCCATGCACTACTGTGCAAAAGGGCTTCATTCATGTGAGCTCATGTTGCTGCACATTCTTCTTTAAAAACACAGAAATTACATTCCATCGCTGCTGCGCTATATTGCTAAACTCTTAACACTGCTGTGTGCTGCGTTTCCATATTCACTAACAGAAAACTATACTCACGCTGCTGCGTGCTCTCCTCTGCTCTCTATCTTTCTCTTATGTATTTTAATTCTGTTTCTGTTTCTATTTATAGTGCGGGAAAGGTTCTTCACCGCCTTAACTTGCTGATGAAATATCTGTTGTTCATAATTAACAGATTTGATTTCTTGCTGTATTTCTTGAGTCGGTTGCGCTGAAACCCAAGACTGATAAGTGTTGCGGCTGGTACTTTCCTTCTCGGCCATGCTTCTTCTTTAATGCTGTTTGGTGAGCTGTTATGGCGCAGAGCCCAGATCTGATCTTCCTCCTCCTTTGGGAACACAAACAAGCAAACGGTGAAAAGATGGTAATAGCGGTGATTTAACAGATCGGGGGGAAAATGTGGGGCGCCGGATAAAGACAAATGAATAAAGTAAAACAGTTGTTGCTGCTGCACAGCATTTGGAATTAATATTCCAACACTCCCCTTTTAATTTCAACTGCTGGGCGTTCAATCATACCCAGACACTTCCTCACATAGAGGAATTCACCAACTGCTTTTGATGCAGTTCCACAACCAATTAAAATTGTCTTCCTCTTAATAGAGGGATTTACCTAAGACTGTGCTTAAGAGCACCTTCCTCATGACAGAGGGGTTCACCATAACAATGTGCTGAAGAGCACCTTCCTCTTGCCAGAGGGATTCACCTGTGACTATGCTGAAAAGCATCTTCCTCTCAACAGAGGGATTCACCAAGGACTATGCTGAAAAGCATCTTCCTCTCAACAGAGGGATTCACCAAGGAACGCTTCAGTTCCACAACCAATTTCTGTTATCTCAGAAAATTACAGTTTCAGCCACACAGGCTGTTGCTGAAACACGTGTTTCAGCATCTGGCAGACAGTTGCTGAAACACGCCTGTAGAATGCATTGCTGCTCCAAAACACAGCGAGAGCATCTTCCTCTTAACAGAGGGATTTCAACATGCCTGCTTCAGAGGCACTTCAATCTGTCCAAATTGACACTACTGTGTCTGCCTGATATTTTACACTGCTGTGTGTGAAAATATCTTCATTCGCATTGCTCTTCACAATGGCACTCAGGGTGCAATATGCACTACACTGCTATTCATTACAGACTCTGTCTTCTCCTGAAAAACATTACACTGCTGTGTGTAAAACTTTCAATACATTTATGCTGCTGCATATTCCATTACAAAACTTTATCTCAGCAACCCTATCTCAGCACTGCTGTTTCAGCACTCTGTCTCAGCACTCTGTTTCAGCACTGCTGTTTCAGCACTGTTTCTATCACTGCACTGTTGTGCATAAAATAACTTCTCAAATTGCTCTTGCGCTGCTGCGCATTCCTTTCACATTTAACAAAAAAAATACGCACTGCGTGCTCCCCTTCATTGATTACACTCGCACTGCTGCTGTGCCATTACCTTTCATTTCTTCAACAAAAAATTTCATGCTGCTGCATTTTCTTATGCACTTCTGTCCATACCCATAACCATAGAATCTGTCATCCCTGGGTTTTTATTTGCTGCTGCGTTGCCTCTGCAATTTGCATTGTCGCTGCCTTTTGTTTCATCATACTGCTGTGTGCCCATACTCTTGGCACTTCATTCTCCACAAAAAAATAACACAGGCTGCTGCCTTTTCTTTTTACACCCTTGCTTCACACAATCTTCAGCTTCATTTTTTTAATTACACAATGCACTGCTGTGCAATTCCTTTGGCTTTCTGCTGCCACTCACATTTTCATTCACCCATGTGCATTAAAAATCTGCTTTCCTTGTTTTTCTTTATGCATTTCTTTGCATGTTGCATTGCATATGAAGAAAAACATTACATGTTTTTACTGCTGTGTATTGTACTCACTCTGTTGTGAGTATGTTCTCTCACATTACATAGAAGGAAACTACCTTCCATTGCTTATGCATTTCAATGCATGTGCTCCATAACAAAAATTTCCAAACTGCTGTTTTGTGTTCTGTCTTCCCACTGCTGTGAGGGTCTTCTTGCTTTGCATACTTTTCTTCTCTGCTTCTATGGCAGATTTAACTTCATATCTTTCTCTTATGAAAAGGTCTTCATCAAAGAGTGACTGTTAAGACAGTTCAACAACAAAAATTACAAGCTCCCCTTTAGTGTATGCTTTATCTTCCTTCAGCAGAATCTTCTCAAAAGAAATTTAGATCCACTGGGGAGTTCAAGAGACTTTCAGACTGTATTTCCTTCCTTCTCCATACTTGTTTAACTTTCTTCTTTTGCATGGGTCTAGCTTGTGTAAGAGCCCATGTCAAGTTACAATCTCGTGCCATATGCCCAATGTTATGACACTTGAAACATTCAACATTGTTCATGAATAAGAATTCATGATTTCTTCTTATGAAATTATTTCTTGGAGATTTTCGGAGACCACAACATTTATCTCCATGAAATGCTCTACAGTCTTTTGCCATATGACCAAAGTTTGAACAAGCATAACAATAACCAAAAAATGAACTTTGGTACCTGGGAGATGGAGTTTTCCTTGATGTACTTCTGAAGCCTTGCTGCCTTGAAATCCTTTGATGATCACCATTGCCTCTTGCCTTTTTGCCATCAGCTACATTTCTTCTTGGAGCTGATTTTCTGCTTGGAGCAGGATTTCTTCTATTGCAGCCTTCATTTTTCTCCTTGCCTTTGCTGGAACTAGGAGCATCACCATCTCTTTCTGGCTTCTTCACATCTCCTTTGCTTAAGGCATCCTCATACTTGTTTGAGGGTTCACCTACATACCCAAGTCCTGATTTATCATATGGAGATCTGTGATAGCTGAGCATATCATCCAAGGCTTGAGAGCTCTTCATGATCTTGTTCATCCCTTCAACCTTCTTCCTGAGGAGGACAATCTCTTCTTCTAACTTTTCACATTCATTATTTTTCTTTGCTAGTTGTCCCTCAGTTTCTTCCTTGCTACGAGTAGCTTCAGCTGCTACTATTTTAAGGGAGATAATATCAGACTTCATTTTGGAGATTTCTGCTTGACTGCTCTCCATTTTCTTCTCAGCTTCTTGTGCCTGCTTTCTAGCTTCTTGTATTTCAGACTTAAGGGAGGAAACCTCTACCTTGTACTGTCCAATCTCTTCTACAAGTTTGTTCACTCTCTTGTGTCTTTGTTCAAGTTGACTTGACAAGACATCTGCCTGCTTCTTTGCTTCATTCAGCTGATTTGTCATGGATATGACTTCTTCATGATGTTTCCTCTTGCTTTCATCAAGTTCCTTCTTAAGCTTGGCAAGCTCTTCATCCCTTTCTTTTACTTGAAGCTTGATGAGGTCAAGCTTTTCATTCTCAGCTTCTATGATGGGTTCTTCTTGACTCATTGTCATGGTCAGTGCTCCCTTTGCATGAAGGTCATGCAGTCTGTCCCAAATATCCTTTGCTGATGTATATTTTCCAAGATTCTTCTTCACTGAATCAGGGAGACCATCCAAGATAGTCTTTGCTGCTTGTGCATCATACTCCATGGATTCTTTATCCATATTGCTGTCATCAATCACTGACTCCCAGACTTCAATCCCTTCAAACATTAGGAAAGCCCTCATCTTTATTTCCCATACATCAAAGTTTCCATCAAACTTTGGAACCTCAAATACAATGCTTTCAAACAGATTGCCTTCTAGTTTAGTAGAGGGGGGGGACACATTTTTAACAGGCCTGGAGGCTTTCTTCTTTGATCTTGCCATTCTTAACTATTTTTAAAATCCCTGACTGTGTTTTCAACAACAACACAGAAAATTATTCTGAGAAATACCTGGATCCTTTCTTGGCTGAGTCTTCACACTGCTGGAGAAGTTGCTGCTGCAAGAAATCTTCCTTCAGCTTCTTTGACACTTCAAAGAGCCTGGACTAGCTCTGATACCACTATTGGGAATTTTTCTGCTAAAATCCCAAAAACAAAATTCAACAGAGCAGAACAATGCTCTGATACCATGTGTTGGAATTTTCTGATAAATCCCATAACAAACAGACAAAAATCGCACTCTGTTTTTACACAGAAAAACAGAAAAAATTCGCTTGCTGGAAACGGTGTTTCAGCAACACAGTTTTTTTTTCACAGTTGCTGAAACAGGTGTTTCAGCAACGGTGTTTCAGCAACGTAAAAAATTTTCAGTTGCTGTTCGTGGTGTTTCAGCAACAGTGTTTCAGCAACAGGAAATTTTGACGTCACGTATTTTTTGAGTTACGAGCTGTTTCAGCAACTAAAAATTTTGACGAAATAACTTTTGGTGAAACAGAAACGCACAGAAAGGAATTTCTTTTTATGAAAGTAAACCAACACATAAAACTAAGTCTTCCTCACGTAGAGGGATCTTCCTAACAGATTACAACAGGAACACTTCAGTTCCAGAAAACATTTATCTCAGAAAATTTCAGCACTGCTGTGCAATACAAAAAACTTACAAAACTGCACTTCTGTGCATTTCACTGTTCTGGAAATATTTTTCTTTCTCTTCACGCTGCTGCATGCTTTCCTCTGCTCTGTGTGATTCTTCAGCTGCTGCTGCCTCTTCTACTGCTCTTCTCAATCCATGCACTGCTGTGCAAAAGGGCTTCATTCATGTGAGCTCATGTTGCTGCACATTCTTCTTTAAAAACACAGAAATTACATTCCAGCGCTGCTGCGCTATATTGCTAAACTCTTAACACTGCTGTGTGCTGCGTTTCCATATTCACTAACAGAAAACTATACTCACGCTGCTGCGTGCTCTCCTCTGCTCTCTATCTTTCTCTTATATATTTTAATTCTGTTTCTGTTTCTATTTATAGTGCGGGAAAGGTTCTTCACCGCCTTAACTTGCTGATGAAATATCTGCTGTTCATAATTAACAGATTTGATTTCTTGCTGTATTTCTTGAGTCGGTTGTGCTGAAACCCAAGACTGATAAATGTTGCGGCTGGTACTTTCCTTCTCGGCCATGCTTCTTCTTTAATGCTGTTTGGTGAGCTGTTATGGCGCAGAGCCCAGATCTGATCTTCCTCCTCCTTTGGGAACACAAACAAGCAAACGGTGAAAAGATGGTAATAGCGGTGATTTAACAGATCGGGGGAAAAATGTGGGGCGCCAGATAAAGACAAATGAATAAAGTAAAACAGCTGTTGCTGCTGCACAGCATTTGGAATTAATATTCCAACACCCACGATCCCAAAGATCCGAGGTTTTTCGTTCTGCTGTCGCTGCAATAAAAAAGATTCAAAAGCTGTCACCTTCTCATCCAAACCTCGTGCATTTTCAGGCACGTCCCGGTCTAAGGCTAGTGTTTTCACCCTTTTTAACACCTCAACAACCACCTTCTCTAGTAGTTCCCCCTCATCTCTGCTTATTCACAAGAAAATAAATAAGATTAATGAGAAAAGGAAACCTAGGTTTATAACATGTAACACAAAATAATACAATAGCCAGATAGGAGTTTGATTTCTCACCCATTACACTCTGTCAGCTCAAAACCGCTTATATCTGCCACTTCTGAAAGAGCATTTCTCCATTTTTCAATCGTGCCGGGCTCGTACCGCAACTTTCTTTTACGAGTTCCAGGGATAATATCAGTCTTCTTTTCCAGTGTCTCCAGGGCTTCAGCATACGTTCCTTTTTTACCCCGGGTCCGCCTAAGGTCGGCAGGCTTCACGCGGTAGAACACTGGAATTATGGCTGGAATTATGGGCTTCTCTACTTTCGTTGTGTCCAACATCTGGACCAGCTCATCTAGGCACCATCTTGAACTGGCATATCCCGGGGAGAAGATGGCCACATGAACAGAGGCCGATGAAATGGTCTCCCCGTCGTAGTTCAGGCTGATCTAAAAAGACTCTCAGCTGATGTGAACGAAGCCACCTAAAGAGACAGCTGGCAAGAGTTTTCTTTGTATCCCGACCATGATGGCTAATAAACACATCGTGATCCGAATTAGCAGAAGTGGAGCTGGAGGATTGAGCCATTGCAGTTTGGAAAATAGAATTGGAGGTGATCGGAAGGATGTTCAATGCTACCGAAGCAGCTTGCAAGGAAGGATTTGAGCTACCGACTCTACGAATCTCAAAGCACAGAAATTTTAGAATGAAAATTTTGGTACGCGGAGAAATTTATAGAAATTAAACCCTGAGAGATCTATAATCCCACCGATCAATAGAATAAGCCGAGCGCTTTTTTAGGGGTCATGTTTCTACGCGTTTTCCACCGGCCAATAGAATAAACCGCTCACTCTTTCAACGCTCATTTTTCCACGCGTTTTCCACCGGCCGATAGAGTAAACCGCGCTCTTTCAAAGGCCGTGTCTCGACGCGTTTTCCACTGGCCAATACGATAAACCACGCGCTCATGTCTCAAAGCGTTTTCACTGGCATCAACCTGTGCAGGTGAAGTGGTGAACTGAATAGGCTGTACAAAGATGTGAGAGAAGTAAATAACTAGTTTTGGAATTTATTTGCAAGAAGGTGTTTATAAGTAAAGGAGAAAAAAAATTAAATGTAAAGCACTTCAAAAAAATTACTAAATTAAATTTTAAGTGAAATTTGTCAGAAAAATTTACAAACAATTTTATAATTTTTTTAAATTATTAAATAAACAAATATCTTTAAATTAATAAATCTTTTAAATTATTAAATAAACAAATATGTTTCAATTAATAAGTCTTATCACAGGCAAAAGTATAATTACTTTCCATCCTTGAGATCTTTTAATAATTATATGTTATTTAAACAATTTTAAATATCTAATCTTTAATGACTAGAAGGTTTTTTATTTGATATACAAATTTTTTATTTATTAAACCAGATGAATAATAATTTTTGAGTGTATGTTTTTGTTATCCATAGTATTTATTAAAAAAAATTAAGAAAAATCACATACTAATTTTTTAAGAATTCAAAATTATTTAGTGTGATTCATAATTAAAATTTAGATAAATAGACTGATCTAAATAAGGAAATAAATATTATAGAGATACAAATAAATAAGATAAAAATAAATAAATATTATTTTATACCAAATTGAATGTTAAAGAAAAATCACCATATTTAATTCAAAATAAAATGTTAAACCATTTAAAAAATAATTAATGAAAAAATAAAATACAACAAAAATAAATAATGACAAAAATAAAATAAAATAAAATATATTATCATTATAGTAAAAATATATATATATATATATATATATATAAGTGGAATAATCTCTATAATAAACATAAAATAAAATAAGGCTACAAGAATCATTAAAAATAGATAAATAAATAAAGTTATAGGAATTAAAAAAAAAAAAAAAAACAACAACACCCAGGGCACATGGGACAGATCCAACAACTACTAATCTTCCACTCATTATCACTATTCAGATTTTTTGACCTTCTCTTAATCTTGACGACTTCCCTAAACTTTCAGTCATGGAAGTGATCAATCCTTGCAATGACATTGGACTCCTCTAAACAAATGTGGTGTTTTTTCTTCCCACTATGCTCAGCCACAGCTAAGGAGCGAGTTCTATAATGTCTAATATTGGCAGCGTGCTCTTGAATCCTTTGATTTATGGATTGGCCAATTTCTTCAATGTAGGGTATCCCACATGAGCATGTGATTATATAAACACCTTTAATGTTCTTTGGGTCCATCGGGTCTTTTACGTATTTTAGGGAGCTAAGAATGGTATTAAGGGGTCTAGAGGTGGAAGAGATCCTATGCTTCTTAAGAATCCTAACAATCTTGTCGATGTTCCCTTGGATAAAGGAAAGTTGAAAATTGGGAACCAATTCTCTAGCCTCATTCCTAATTTTCAAACCTTTGCTCACATTAAGAAAGCCTTGAGACATTAATGTTTACTATTACCATTATTCTCAAAAACTTTAAGGAAATGAGTTTTCTCATTGTGCAAGTGGTCTTCATAAAAAACCCTAAAAGCACGAGTAGCCAACATGTTGAGAACCCCCATATTTTGAGCAGGATAATGATGGGAATTGGCATGAAAATATTGTTTTGTATGGATTTTGTCCCTAAAGCCCTGATGAGAGAAGGAAGCATCATCTTTCTTGGAAATAAGAGCTTGACTAATTGATGGAGCTTGACTAATTGTTTAGATGTTAAAGAAACATATCTAACTTATCATGACCATGGGGCCAGATGAGGAAGGTATCATCCATGAACCTCTTACAAAACTTAGGTCGTAATTGAGTTGAAGCCAATGCCTTGGATTCGAAATTTTCCATGAAAAAGTTCACTACAACTGATGGGAGCGGAGAATCCATGGCAATACCATAGGTCTACTTGTAAAACTCGCCCTCAAAGCTAAAAAAGGTATAGGTAAAACATGTCTCTAACAACTCCATAGTATCCCGATGAAATAATATGATTGATTACTTCAATAAGCTAATGAGGTAAGAGAGATCTCTAAGAAAATATAATTTACTATACTTTCCTTTCTTTTATATGTATTATAGAGGTTATTCCCCTTCTTCCTTTTTTTCATTTGTAGATATATATATGTGTGTGTGTGTGGAATTCCTATATATGTTTATATATTTCCTTTATTCATAATTATAGTCATTATCTATATATATATATATATATATATATATATATATATATATAATGTTGTATTTTATTTTTTTATTAATTGATTTCTTATTTACTAATTTCTTTTAACGTTCTATTTTAAATTAAATATGGTGATTTTAACATTCAATCTTGTATTAAATAATATTTATTTTTTATCTACTATAGTTATTCATTTGCATCTCTATAGTGTTTATTTCTTTACTTAGATCAGTCCATTCATCTAAGTCTTGATAATGAACCACACTAATTGGTTCGACAGAATTCCTATGTGATTTTTCCCAAAAATTTTCTTTATAAATAAATAATATTATTATATCACCTTAAAAACTTTCACATGATCAAGATTATGATGATGATGATGATGATGGTGGTTAACGTCCACTGAGACCAAATTGGTCTATCGGACCTACAATTTTCTTAATTTTTACTTGTCTGGCTCCTCGTCTTTCTTGGCGAGATTGGTGTTGTAGCTTTCTTTCTTTTCTCTACGGTCTTCCAACTTCCTTTGTCTTGCATCTCCTTCATCTCTTCTGGTTCTTGGGATATTGGTGTCATAGCTTCGCGATCTATAATCGGAGAAGTTTGGTTTAGGAGATCTGCTTTGGTATTCAAATCCTCATCACTGTTGATTTGTTGGGGCGGGCTTTCTCCTTGCTTGCTTTGAGAGTTGTTTCCTTCTTCCTTGATTTCTTGTGACTCAGAGTTTTCTCTAGAATATTCTTCTTTGATGACAGTGTAGTGTTCTTTTTGTGCTCCTTCCCACCATGTAGATCTGTGGTGGTTTTTTCTAGCAAAATTTTTCTCAGAGGCTTTTGGGCAATTTTTGGCTAGATGCCCCGTCTCAAAGCACGATCGACATCTGAAGAGGACACTTTCATAATCAAGCTTCTGGTTCCACACATAGTCTTTACTTGTTAGGTTTATTTCAGCTGGGAATCCGGCGCTGAAATCCATTTCCACACAGATGCGTGCATAGGTGGTTCTGGCATATTCCTCTGTTTCTGGGCACCTGCAGTAAAATTTCCCAATTGCATTTCCGATGGCTTTTAGCGAAGAGAGATCATAATTTGAAATGTTTTAACTATAAAATTATAATTAATAATTAGAAAACAAATATGTTTTCACATATTCTTATCCACTTTAATTGATCCATTATCATTTTTCCTAATAAATAAATATTTCAATTTTGTTAATCATATAATTTTATTTTAAATTTATTATTCATTATATATTTATTTTATTTTTAATAAATAAATATTTATCAAAATGAAATATATATTTTTTTGAAGTTTCAAATTATTATATGATTTTTATAAATATAAAAATTATTTAACTTTATGTTTTATAAACATGTACTAAGTATTCATAGTTGAGTTTAAACTCTTTATCACTTCAAAAGTTCCCAAAATTTCTAATAGTAAATGTCTCATTGGTATGTATTTGTGTTGATGACTAGAATTTGGATTGGTGTGTTCTAACCATGAGTAAAAGAGTTCTTTCCCTCCCTCGCTTCATTACTAGAGACAAGTTTTTTATATTAAATGTTTGGCTACATGCATTTGTGATAATCAATAGGATTTTGGGATGGTGTGCTTGGCTTTAAGGAAAGCATTCTATTTTTTATTTTATTTTCAAGAGTTCCTTTCCACTCCCTCACTTCATTACTTGGGGCAAATTTTTTTATAGTAAATGTTTCGCTACGTGCTTTTGTGACGCAATTTTTTTTTATAGTAAACGTTTTGCTACATGTATTTGTGATAATCATTAGAATTTTGGGATGGTGTAACAGGTTTATTTTTACTTTTTCATTTCTCATTGTGTTTAGAGTCTTTAATTTCAAAAACAATTTTAATAACAAGTTGGTTATGTTCTTTTTTTTCAGAGGAAAAAATCAAGATAAATTATTATAAGTTGGTTATGTTCTTTATGAGTGTGGTGAAAGGCATTATAACTCATAAGGATTCTTCATTTTCGAGAGTGATAAATTTCATCATCTAGATTTTATCATTTTTAAGATTTACAAATCACAAAACCTAATGTAACCACTATGAAAGCTCATTAATACTAAACCTAAAAAAAATTTGTATCAATGTTAACTTATACTTGCAACACCATCCACCCATTATCACTCTTCATGGAAGTTGATAATATAATAGATAATCAACCTAATTTAATATTGGTTTGAAACTAGTCAAGTGATTAGAACCACAACATATGTAGAAACTAACTACCCTTAAATTTAGTTGTATTGATTCTTTGGTCTTCTTATCAATGCCTTCATTATTCTCCCTACAAATACGATAATTTTTTATATTTTTAAAATAATATGCAAGATCCTTTACTCTAGGAACCATTGATCTCAATAAATTGTCTCCAGAAGATAATGATCCTTCCAATCATAACATCACTAACTTGGAATCACCATACATCATGAAACCCCCAACATTATATTGAAATGAAAAAAACATAAATATATGTGTTGCATGGATCTTAGCAGAGTTATTTGAATCTTTGACATGTCCACCTCTAAATGAGGAAGCCTTATTTTTATCTAGAACTATAACTCTCCCAACTCCACACTAATATGAAATTAAAAAATTGAAGTTTTCTTGAAAAAATTGCAAGCTAGTTTATATCTTGTGGGAAATGGATTGAAATGGCAAAAGCACATAAAATTAGTAATTTTAATTAAGTTTTGCAGAAATAACCAAAGAAAAATAGACAACATGTAGCATCACAAAACATCAATTTGATGATGGAGTTCACCCTTCCTAGGCGACATCTCTCGGTCCAGCTTCTAATGTTGGCCCTTTCTATTATATGCTCAAAATGTAAATTACATCAACACAAAATGATCAAATCACGAAAATAATGCTACCATTTTGTCCATAACACCCAAAAACCCCTGTGTAGGCTCTTCTAGGGCTCAAAAAGGCTAAAAAATGGTCAAGTTAGGCCTCCTCCATTTCTGTGTATTTGTCGTGCAAATTTACAAAACTAGAAAAATTGGAAACGTTTTCCTCCTTTGGCATATCTTCTAGGCGACAATTTCACATGGGCGTGGCAAACGTTTCCCCGAAAATTGAGCAATTTATCGAACAACTAGTTAGGTGCCCGCGACCAACTTCCGCCCTTTTCTCTGGTCATATGGTAGACATGTGGTCAGGGCCGCAGATCAGAGGCCACGTGCCTGCCAGCACTCCTCTATTGGTCGCGTTGTATGCATGTGGTTGTGGGATGGGACATGTGCCAGTCCCTTGCTTCATATGCCCCACTTGTGGTCTGGTGCCATAAATGGAATCTTGGGCCAGGGCTAATCGCCCCACCCCTTCCGCTTTTTGTCGTTGGTTATGCCAGTCGGTTGTGAGTATTAAATGGGACAAGGGGTTGGGATAACCAGCCGCCCCCTCTCCCTTTCATCATGTGTTGTGGTCATAATCCAGATTTAAACAGGAACGCAAGAAATTATAGATATAACCATAAATACAGAGATATAGCAGAAATAATACTTCATTTCAATAATGTAATATATTGAAATATGCTTACAAACAAAAATGGAAATAAACTAGCTCTGGCGATGGTAACTTATCTCTGAGGAGAGATGTAGTGCCTACATGCCCCTGAACTGTCTTACAATGAGGCTCGAAGGCCTATTTATTGTTGAGAAACAATGGAAAACCCTAAAAATCCAAAATCCTAACCCTAGGAGATGAAGCGCCAAACTATGGGCCCCGTTTTGGGTAAATTGGTACATCAACTTCTCGGGGTCGTAACTTTGGCATACGATCTCTGTTTGACGCGCAAAATACCTCGTTAGAAAGATCTATTCGACGACTACAATTTTAGGATTAGAAACTTTAGATTGTGGACCCATGTTGGACTAAGGCACTTTGCAATGTTATTGGTGCTTCCCTTATTATACTTGATATTCAAATGGAACCGTTGCAAGTATGTGGACCACTTCTTATGGAAATCATTCTGTAACTTCCCTTGCATCTGTATGAACTGCAGGGGCCTATGGTCTATGTGGATGATTGTTTCCTTCCTCAAAATGCAATGCTTCCATTGTCGACAGGCCTGCACAATGGAATACATATCTTTGTCATAAGTGGGATACTTTTGGATTGTGTTTGAAAGTGTCTCACTGTGATATGCCACTAGATGCCCATGTTGAGTAAGGTAAGCCCCAATAGAATAGTCTGAGGCATCTACCTCGATCTCAAATGGTTGTTGCAAGTCTGGTAATGCGACCACCAGTGCTGAGCAAAGGCGATGTTTCAACTCTATGAATGCCTTCTGTTGAGATTTAGACCAAAAGATTTTTTCTTTCACTCCTCCCTTGGTCACTTGACTCAGGGGCCAATTGATATGAGAAAATCCCAACACGAACTTGAGGTAGAAATTGGCAAGACCCAGAAATCTGCAGAGCTTTGTTAGAGTGGTTGGAGATGGCCAATCCATAATGACTTGGATCTTGGCTGGATCCACATGCACCCCTTTTTCATCAATAATTTATCCCAGATACTGAACTTGGGTCATGCCCAAAGTGCATTTCTCCAAATTGGCACATAACTTGTGTTGCCGCAGTGTTTGGAAAACCTATCAGATGTGTTGCCGCAGTGTTTGGAAAACCTATCAGATGTGGTGGAGGTGCTCTTCCCAAATTTGGCTGAAGATCAGGATGTCATCCAAGTATACCACTACAAATGAGTTGGTGAATGGCTGCAATATGTCATCCATTAGCCTCATGAAGGTTGCAGGAGCATTCGTCAACCTGAAAGGCATAACCAACCATTCGAAAAGGCCCTCCTTAGCTTTGAAGGCGGTCTTCCATACATCAGAGCATTCGATTAGTACCAGGTGATATCCTGACTTCAAATCGATCTTGCTGAAATATTTTCCCCTTCCTTTTGTCCAAAAGGTCATCAATCCGTGGGATTGGGTATCTATTCCGGACAATTATCTTGTTCAGCGCCCGATAGCCAATACAGGGTCTCCAAGTCCCATCCTTCTTCTGTACCAACACGATCAGGCTCCCACAGGGTGATGAACTTAGTCGAATGTGACCTTTATGACGAAGATCCTGAATCTTCCTCTTGATTTCATCATTCTCCAGAACAAAGGGTCAATAGATTGGTCCATTGGGCAGTGGCGCACCCGGGGTCAGATCAATGGCGTGCTTGACCTAACAGTGCAGAGGAACCCCTGTGGGGGAGGTGAAGATGTCCTCGTACTCCTCCATGACCTTGTCCATCTGTAGTTGTAGTGCGGAGGGGCCTTGTCTGGATGTCATGGCCATTGTCTTCTTCTTTCCTTGAGGGCGTATCATAAGGAAAACAAATTTCCCGATTTTGGAAGTGAGCTTACTACATTTTTTTGCAGTAACCAAAGAGATGGCGGTAGGCAGTGCTACCTCTATTATCATGTACAACTTATTTCCCAAAGTAACACTAACAGAACAAGGCCTTGACTCATATACAACATGTCGCTTCCACAAGTATGGTTGGCCTAATAATACAACACAAACATCAAGGGGAGAATCGTCACACAATACCTCATCCATGAAGGGATTGATGTTGTATGGAAGGCGGCACTTCTGCTCATGCAAATATCTCGTCCTTGGTGAAGCCACCCAATGTTGTACAGTTGTGGATGTGTTATGGTCGGTAAGCCCAACTGCTTCACCACCTCTACTGAAATGAGGTTCTTTTGGCTCCCGTTGTCAACAATGAACTGTAACAGGGAGCCTTTTACCCACATCTAGGAATGGAAGAGGCACTCCTCCTCCTCTAGATCTTCGGGTTCCTCCTTTTGGATCTTCATGGTGGCAGCGGTGGCGTTGGGCTTCGGATCGATAATCTGCTTCCCTTTGTCATTCCCCTTATTGGGTTCTGACTCAGAGTCTGAACATGCATCTGATTTTGAAGACTTTAGCTCGGCCACCAATGACTGCTTGGCCCGACACTCACTTGTATTGTGAGTGGAGCTCTTATGAAACTCACACCACTTTCACTTGTCCTTCTTCAGCTTCACGGTGTCGTTCTTTTCTTGCAGCTTTGGTGGGTTGTCCTAGGCCACCTTGCCTTGGCTTTGTCCTTTGTTCAGTGGTTTAGGGGTGTCTCTCCCTTGCTTCGAATTTGCAGATCCAAAGTCTTGCTTCTTCTATTTAAACTTCTACTCGATCTTGACAGCACATCAGTACGTCGTGCCGAGCAAGGAGATGTCCAAGAACTCCATTTCATCCTAGATGTACCTGTGTAGGAAGTTATGGTATTTGAGTACCAAATGCAACTAAGAATCCTTGATACCCAACTTTTTGCGAAGGGTATGAAAAATATTGTTAAGCTCTGGTACGTCTTGGTCCCTTCCCTGCCACAGCGTGGTCCACTTTATGTATTTATCCTCATAGATTCTAACAGTGTAGTATTGCTCCTTGATGGCATTCCGGAATGAATTCCAAGTCGGTGCGGCTGAAAACAATGAGGTCATACTTTCATTTTTCTACTCGTAGTATGTTTCCCACCAGTCCTTGACATGGGCGGTGACTTTGAGAAGAGCGAAAGTAATCTTTTCCCAAGTGGAAAAATCATGAACAGAAAAATATCCTTCTAGCAAATCTAACCATTTATCTACAACATCTGCATCGATCTGACCCTCAAATATGGGAATGTCAAAGTTAAGTTGTGCCTTAAAGGGTGTGGCGCTTCTAGAGTAGCTCCTGGAAGTAGATGTGTCGCCCCTGGGTAGCCGCTTAAAGGATCTGGGAAAAGTTGTCCATCATCGCATTCCTTTGTCGCTCGAGGGCTTCTTCGAGCAAGACTTTGATAGGATCTCCTGCCACCTCATCTTTCTTTTCATCCGCCATGGGTGGTCGTCGGGATTTGTGAGGCTGGTCTTGCAATGGTTCGACCAATTCAAGCCTTAACTCCTTATATCTTGAGATCATTGGGGACATGCAAAGTGTTGAAAATAGCAACAAGAAATGATAAAAATAGAAATTCTAATAATAGCATTGTTATAAATAGCATTTCAGGATATACTCCAACTCTGTTGGAAATAGAAAAAAATAGAAATGCTAAAAATAGCATTGCTATAAATATAATTTTGGGATATATTCCAGTTTTGATTTGTCCTTGAATCAAAATTGAGAATTAAAATTCGAATTTAGTCTCAGTGGCTATTTGAAAAATAATTAATAATTCATATTAAGTTAATTAATTGGAGAAATTCAAACATGAAGTCTTTGTGAAGACATGCAACAGTTATCCCTTTAATTGAGGAAGTTATCCCTTAATTAAGGAGATAAGGATGAGTTGTATTTGAGTTGTAATTAGTTAGCTCAGTTAACTAAGTTAATTCCAGTTAAATTAGTTCCAAACAATTGGAGGAACTAATTGTGAGTTCAATCAGTTAATGCATGCATGCATGCAACTAGTGTACTCCAAATAATTGAATATTCTCTCATAAATAACCAATGCATGTCAGTTCAGAGAAAGACCTAGTTGAGATTAAAGACAAGGAAATTGTACTATTAGTTGGAGGATTTTTCCTATAAAGGAAACTCATTCATGCAAAAGGAATTATCTCCTTCAGGATTGCGCAGTTATTTCAGAGGTCAGTGTTGTGTGTGAGGTGAGAATCACACAGGGTGCAGCTGGATGACCCATGAGAAACTGCGCAAGTAAATAGGAGGCTTGGAGGACTGAAGGAAGGCATATGTGTTGTCTATTATGTATATGAGCAATAGTGAGGGATTGTACTAAGAGTTGGATAGCTTGTGAGCTAAAGCTTTGTGTAATCCTGAGATATTTCCACTTGTATGATAATACAGATAGCAGGGTTTTTAGCTGAGGCTTTCCACAGAGTATTCTTCTGTGTTTCATGTGTGATTGATTTCTTTTTCATCTGTTATATGTGTTTTATTTGATCTTGCTCAAAATTGATTAAGCTTCCGCAAGTTTGTTTGCATAAATAGATCAAGTATTTTGCTTTAGTTACATTGCATTAGTAGGTGATCTACAATGAGAATTTATACACAAAGAAAAACAGAGAAATAGAAGATCGTTCTGATACCACTGATCCTAATTTAAACAGGAACACAACAAATTACAGAGAAAACCATAAATACAAAGATACAACATAAATAATACTTCATTTCATTAATGTAAAATACTGAAATATGCTTACAAACATAAATGGAAATAAACTAGCTCGGGCGATGGTAGCTTATCTTTGATGAGAGATGTGGCGGCTACATGCCTTTGAAATGTCTTGCAATGAAGCTTGAATGCATATTTATTGTTGATAAACAATGGAAAGCCCTAAACATCCAAAACCCTAACCCTAGGAGATGAAGTGCCAAACTATGGGCCCCGTTTTGGGTAAATTGGTACTTCAACTTCCCAGGGTCGTAACTTTGGCATACGATCTTCGTTTGACATGCACAATACCTCGTTAGAAATATCTATCAAGAGTTGTTGACAACCCTACAAGAGGAAGGCCTCCTTGGTATTTTTGAAGGAAATTATAACATTGTTGGGGATGAAAGTGGAGCATCTATGGAAGAGGGATTATGCTCAAAATTTGAATATGAAAACACTAGATATTTGTAACACGAACAACCTTGCGGTAACAATGACAGGAAGGAAGGCCATTTTAGCATCTAAAGTGTTTTCTTAACACATAAATGAGTACCAAAATGAAAAATGTGATGACATTATTACACCACCTTCAAATGATACATGTGTCACTCTTTCTAGTGAGGATTGGCATCAAGTTGGTGATGCTTTTATCGACTGCCCCATAGGAAACAATGTTGCAGATACAAAAGAGGAAAGTAGTAGCAGTTTTGAGATGAATTTGGCGTGGGATTTATGCTCGAAAATAAAAACAAGAACACTCCCTTCTCTTATTTCTTATGTACATGATAATCATAATAATGAAAACATAAGCTTGGACACTCATAATGATCCTCTCATCAGTATGGATCACTACAGGGCTTCCTAAAGGCACATTTGCACAGTCAGATCAGTGCAAGGGGTGTACTTTGGGGAAGTTTGTGAAAGCCACCTTTCACGAGAAGGATAGTCGCGCCACGACGATCCTTGAGAGAATTCACACAGACATGTGTGGACCTTTCTCAGTTGCTTCGACAACAAAACACAGGTATTATGTGATTTTTGTTGATGATTTCTCTCGTAAGTGCTGGATATTCTTCATGCAGAAGAAGAGCGAGACATATTCAAAGTTCTGTGAATTGAAAGCACTGGTCGAGAAGGAGTCGGGGAAGAAGGTGAAGGCTCTTAGGAGCGATAATGGTGGTGAATACATCTCAGACGAGTTCAAGGATTTCTACAAGGCAGAAGGGATTCGTAGAGAGATCATAGCTCCCCATAACCCACAACAGAATGGGGTAGCTGAGTGGAAGAACAGAATGATTATGGGTGTTGCACGGGCAATGTTGCATGATCAGGGCCTACCCCTTCTCTTGTGGGTGGAAGCATGCAATACAGCAGTTTATGTGCAGAACCGTTGTCCTCATAGGATACTTGGCATGAGTACACCTGAGGAGACTTATTCTGGTAAGAAGCCTGATCTTTCTCATTTGAGGATTTTTGGTGCTAACGTTTACATGCATGTGACGAAGGATGCCAGGAAGAAGTTGGAGCCGACCTCAGAGGTTAGGATATTTGTGGAGTACACTGATACGCCCCACAACTATCATGTGTATTTTCCAGACAGTGGTAAAACTATTGTGCGACGGGATATAAAATTTCAGGAGGAGAAAGCCATGAAGTGTTCGCTTGAGAGGAAGCTACACTTGCATGCAGATGAGGAGCTATTAGTTCCTAAGGATGAGCTTCAGGATGTGGATCAGCCACAGGATGAGGTTCATGGAGTGGAAGAGACCACTCATGCAACGCCAACCATTAGAGGGCGAAAGCACTTGATAGAAGCTGAGTGACTGGCTCAAGATGCAGAGAAAGTTGTAGGACCACCTATAGCCCAACGCAAGCAGAGAAAATCACCTGATCGGTACACTAGATACATGGCTCTGATGAGCAAGTGTGTTGTGACTGAGCCATCCTCTTTCGAGGAAGCTGTGGAGGATCCCGCATGGGTAGATGCCATGGTGGAAGAGTATGATTCTATTGTCAGAAACAGTGCATGGGAGATTGTTCCTAAACCGGAAGGGAAATCAGTGGTGGGTTCGAGATGGATCTACAAGGTCAAGTAGGCAGCTGACGGGAATGTGGAGAAGTACAAGGCAAGATTTGTTGCCCGAGGCTTTTCCCAGATAGAGGGGATCGATTATGAGGAGACCTTTGCACCTTTCACAAGGTATTCTTCCATACGGACGATTCTTGCTCTCTCAGCACAAATGGGATGGCACATTCATCAGATGGATGTGAAGACTGTGTTCCTCAATGGAGTCATTGAGGAGGAGGTGTACATTGAGCAGCTCGAAGGCTTTGAGGTCTTCAGCAGCGAGTCGCATGTGTGCAGGCTCAAGAGAGTGTTGTATGGGTTGAAGCAAGCACCACGTGCTTGGTACACACGGATAGACAGCTATTTCACAGGACTTGGATTCTCCAAGAGCGAGGCGGATCCTAACCTATACCAGATTGTGGTGGAGGGTAAGTTGCTTATCATTGTACTGTATGTTGATGATTTGATTCTAACGAGTGATGAGCTTTTGATACTGTCATGCAAGAAGGATCTTGCTGCAGAGTTTGAGATGAACGACTTGGGTCTCCTTCACTATTTCCTAGGATTGGAAATATAGCAGCGCAGTGGTGGACTGTTTGTTTCTCAGGGCAAGTATACTCGGGAGATACTGGAGAAGTTCAACATGCATGGCTGCAAGCCTGTTGATACTCCTCTTCCTGGAGGTTGGAGGAAGGAGGATGCCACTTCGGGAGAAGAAGTGGATGCCACTGTTTATCGACAGTTGGTGGGGTCACTGATGTATTGGTCAATACACGACCTGATATATGCTATGCAGTTAACCAGCTTTCACAAGCTATGGTTAAGCCTACCAAGCTCTTCTGGAAGGCGGGCAAACATGTATTGCGCTACTTGAGAGGCACATCGGGATATGGTTTGTGGTACAGACAGGAGGATGAGGTGAAGCTATGTGGCTTCACGGATGTAGATTGGGCAGGGAGCCCAACAGACAGAAAGAGCACATCAGGAGGGGTCTTCAGTATTGGATCGACAGTAGTTTCTTGGTACAGCAGGAAGCAGAGATCCGTGGCACTCAGTTCAGCGGAGGCCGAGTATATGGCAGCAAGTTTGGCTGCATGCGAGGCTATATGGATGAGGAAGATCTTGGTTGGTTTGTTCGGTTCTCATTTGGATCCTACTGTGATTTACTGTGATAACCAGAGTTGCATTAAACTCTCGGCTAATCCTGTATTTCATGATAGATCTAAGCATATTGACATCAGGTTCCATCATATCAGAGATTGTGTGCGGCGGAGGATCATGTTGCTTTCATACATTCCAATGGAGGATCAGGATGCTGATATTCTGACGAAGGCTCTCACCAGGAGCAAATTCGAGTACCACCGAGGCAGGATAGGGGTTGCTGATAATCCATATCTTTTCGAGAGGGAGTGTTGAGATTGCAACAAGATGATGGAGCTTAGTGAAAAGAGTCGCCTTCAATAAGTGGGCCCGCAGGCAAATTATGGCGCAAGTTCTATTTTTTATCACAATGTGGATGATCACAGTGTGGGTGATCACAGTGTGAGTGATCACAGTGTGGGTGACCACAGTGTAGGTGACCACAGTGTGAGTGATCACAGTGTGGGTGATCAAAGTCTATTTTTAGACTAGCTGTCAAAAATAGAAAAGTCAAATATTATTGTCTCATAATAATATTTGGACTATAAACTTGATCTTATTCTCTTGGAGCACTTCAGTTTGAGCTACAGATGTGGCCCATGCAACTGTCAGAAGGAAGTACGCTTTTCTTATGAGTCAGTTGAGTTGTTGCATGCATGACTTCAGTTAGAACTCAATCAATTGAGTTTGGTGGAGTTGATTGTGGAGTTGATGGAATTGTGTTCAGTTTGACTTGGTTAAACTAGTTGTAGTTAGTCTAATTGCAAATAGACTAATGATGAGTTGTTAAACTAATTATTAACTCATAATACAACTATATAATACATCAGTTAACTCAGTTGCATGTTCAGTTCAGCAGGGACAGGTGTTAGAGAATCAGATTGCTATCAGTTGTGACTATAGTTATGCATCAGATCTTGTACAATCAAGGGATTGAGTATGCCAATGAGTTTGCTTATGTATTTGCCCAGTTTGTAGCTTCTGCTCACGTCTTACACCTTGTGAGTGATTCTTTGGAGGTGAAATACGAGTTTGGTAGACCATTCTCATTCATTCTTGAGCAGGTATTGAGCAGTGGAGGCAGGCAAGCAGTGGAATAGATTTGGAGATCAGATCTTAGCTGTATTGTGTGTAACAGGTGAAGCTGGTACTGGATTGCTTGTGATAAGCATTGTACTTTGTAATGTTACATGATCTCAATCATTAATATACAGATAGTGTGGGGTTTTTAGCGAGATGCTTTCCCCGGGTTACATACTGTGTTAATGTGTGAATGCTCTTGATGTTTTATTGTTATTGATGCTGCTATATTGATGATCAACGTAGAGGAGCTTATGTATTGTGTATGTATTCTGCAATAGTACATGATCAGGATAATCTCTGTTGAATATGTGTTAAATTATTCAAAATTTCTACACTTGAACCTTAGGTGGTTTTGGCTGGAATTTAAAGCCAGCTTAGGAAGCCTATGATCTCCTATGTTATTGAGTTTGTGCTTGTACAACAGAAGCCCAGTCATAGCTAGGCTCTTGATAAAGGAAAGACCTACTTCTATAAGGAGAATAGGATAGGGTTTTAATAATATATATATATATATATATATATATATATAATATTAATATTGATAATACTAATACTAATTATATCAAAATACTAATAAATAATATTTATATTATATTGTACAAATATTATTTATTATCATTTTGATATAATTAGTATTAGTATTATCAATATTATCAATATTAATATTATATATATATATATATATATATATATATAGATATAGATATATATATTTGTTAAATAAATAAATAAATAAAATATTATTAAATATTTCCTCTTTCCCTCTCTGAGTCAAACATAGCTATTTTTTTGTATTTAACCTTCTTCCTAGATCTGTTTCTTCATCATGTCCTGAAGATGAACCACACTTGTTGGTTCTAAAGGCGTCGACCAAAATATGCAACTTGATTTATTCTGAAGAATTCTTTATACATTATGATATGGATCACAGAAGCTTGAATTTGACAATCATAAAAATCTAAAAAAAAAAAATTAACATATAAAAGATAAGAATTTAAAAATTAAAAATATATAAAGAAATAAATAATAATTAAAATATATTTTAAAAAAATAACATTTTTTTAATCTCCTAGACATAAAAAAATTGGGGGAAAAAAAATTAAAAATTAAGTAAAAATAGGAAATTTTTAAAAAGAATTAACAAAAACTAAAAAAATAAATAAAAAATTGAAAGCAAACTAGATTAAAAAAATTAGAAAATTAACCAAAAAAACCCAAAAAAACAAATACTAAAATTAAGATTAAAAACATTAAAAAAACTTATGAAAACAAAAATATTCTGAAATTAAAACAAACAAAAAAACCAAAAAAAAATAAAATTTTTAAAAATATACATATTTTCAAATTTAAAAAATAACTCAAAAAAACACTTAAATTAAAAAGAAAAAAGAAAACAAAAAAAACAATATATTTTTTATTTCAAAAAAAAAACATTTCAATTTTTGTATTAAAAAATTTAAAATTTAAAATTTGGATTTGACAATGATTTAAAATTTCGATTTAAAAAAAATTAAAAAATTAAAAACATTTAAAATTAAAAAAAGCTAAATATATTTTTGATTTTTTTTTAAATAACATTTAAAATATATATTTTACAAACATATATAAAATTTAAAAAACATATAATTTTTTTTAAATATAATTAACATATTTAACAAAATTTATTTTTTATTTAAAAACAAAACAATTCTATCAGCCACCGCCAGACTGCCAATGGGGCCACGACCAGCTTCGCCGTCCAGGGCTACGCCCCTATGGGCGGCTAGGTGGTGGCTATCTGATTCTGAGAATCGAATAGCCACCCGCACGGGCGACCCTGCGGTGGATATCCAATTCCGAGAACTGGATAGCCACAGCCCAGCCGCCCGTAGGGGCGCGGCCCTCGGCGGCAAAGTTGCGTGCATATATGTTTTTTAAAGTTTTAATCGTAAATATATGTTTTTTAAAGTTTTAAATGTTTTTTATTTTTTAAAAATCGAAAATATATGTTTTTTTTTAAATTTTAAATGGTTCTTTTTAATCCAAAAAATATATATATTTTTTAAAATTTAAAACTTCTTGGGTTTTTTTTTTTTAATATATATATATATATATATATATATATTTTAATCGAGTATATTTTGGTTTTTTTATGTTTTTAATCTTGATTTTAATAGTTTTTTAGATTTTTATTGGCTTTTTTTTAATCTAGTTTGTTTTTTTTTTTTTTTTTTTTTTTTTTAATTTTTCTTGATTTTATAGTATTTTTATTTTATTTTATTTTTTAGCCAAATTTTTTTTATGGTTTACGAGATAGTTTTTTTTTACATTTTCTTTTTTGTCTTTTTTTATATATATTTTTATATTTGTTTTTTTTATGTAAAACAAAATTGACATAAAAAATTTTAAAGTGTAAAAAAATGTAACATTTAAAAAAAAATCCACACTTAATACATTATAAAATTTAAAGTGTAAAAAATTGTTAAATTTAGAAAATAATTATTTACATTTCATACATTAGAAAATTTAAATTCAAAAAATAGGTTTTTTAAAAAAAGGGCCTGATGCAGAATCACCACTTTTTTAAATCAGCATGCAAATCACTAACATTCTAAAACATAATGTACATGAAAAAATTTAAACTGCCAAAAACTATGCTCTAAAAAAATATGTGTGTTCTGTATCGCCCCTTTTCAAAATCGAGTCACTTTTTTGCTATCTCTGCAAAATGAGTAACAGTATCAGTTCCTGTTTCAAATTTTATATTGTTAGTCGTGGAATTAATAAGTTTAGTATCTAGCATCAACCAGATACTTGACCAAAATGCACTTAGGAATAATTTGTCCTAATCTGAGACAATGGACCGTGTGATACCAAATTGTACCCACACTTGCTCAAAGAAGAGCTAACAGTGGCCTCTGCTGTGATACTCTTCTTGCAGGTTGCCATAATGGCCATCTTAAAGAATCTATCAATGACCATGAAGATGCATTCGTTTTCATGCTTAGTAGAATGAAGGCCCGACATGTAATCCATGGATATGGATTCCCAAGGTTGACTACAAGTAGGAAGAGGAGTATATAGGCCTTGCTTCTTGATGGTTGGTTTGGCAATGGCATAGGCACTATAGGATTTAATGTACCTCCCAACATCCTGACAAAGGTTCGGCTACTAAAAATACTTCTACAATACAACCACTATTTTCTCTACTCTGAAATGTCCAAAGACCTGACTGTAGTGCGCCTCCCAAATCATTTTGGTACGCTCACTTAAAGGAACACAAATGTGTCCCAGGTGGCATAACAGTGCATCATGGAGGTGAAATTTTGGGACTTGCTTACCTTCCAGGAGTGTTTGGTGTGTGCTGCTTGATTTTGGATCGCTCTTGTAAAGATTTAGCCACCTCGAAGTATTATGCCCATAGGAGTCAAGCATAGTGATCAGTTCCATGCCTAGTGGTCAGTTGAGGTAGTCTGAAACATTATTGGTGTTTCCCTTCTTGTACTTAATGTTCAAATGGAATTGTTGCAGGTATGTGGACCATTTCTCATGGGGATGGTTCTGCAACTTCCCTTATGTCGGTATGAACTATAGGGGTCGGTGGTCTGTGTGGATTACCATTTCCTTTCCCATAATGTAATTCTTCCATTAACGGCAAGCCTACACAATGGAATACATTTCTTTTTCATAGGTGGGATACTTTAAAATTGTGACTAAAAGTGTCTCAATATGGTAAGCCATTGGATGCTCCTGCTGAGTAAGAAATACATCAATAACATAGCCAGAGGCATCTGTCTCAACCTCAAATGGTTGATGCAGGTATGGTAATGTGAGCATTGGTGCAGAGAAGAGGTGTTGCTTCAAATCAAAAACACATTATGTTGGGTTTCGTACCAAAAGAACTTTTCTTTCGCTCCACCCTTGGTGACTTGACTCAAAGGCCAAGTGATATGAGAGAACCCTAACACGAACCTGCGATGGAAATTGGCAAGGTCCATAAATATGTGGATCTTTGTTAGAGTGGTTGGGACTTGCCAATCCCAAATGACTTGTATCTTAGTTGGGTCCGCATGCACACCCTACTCATCAATGATGTACCCCAAATATTAAACCTGGGTCATGGAAAAAGTGCATTTCTCCAGACTGGCACACAACTTATGTTGTCGCAGGGTTTGGAGGTCCTGTCTAATATGGTGTAGGTGCTCTTCTAAAATCTGGTTGAAGATAAATATGTCATATAATACACCACCATGAATGCATTGGTGAAGGGTCTCAAGATGTTTTCCATCAACCTCATGAAGGTTGCAGGGGAATTCTTCAACTTGAAAGCCCTGACCAACCATTCAAAAAAGCCCTCCTTGGATTTGAAGGTAATCTTCCACACATCAGAGGGTTTGATAGGTACTTGGTGATAACCAGACTTCAAGTCAATCTTGCTGAAATATTTGGCCCCCTTGAGCTGTTCCAGAAGGTCTCAATCCATGGGATTGAGTACCTATTCCAAACAGAGACCTTCTTTAGCGCCTGATAGTCAATATAGATTCTCCAGGTCCAGTCCATCTTCTGTACCAATACAATCGGGCTCCCATTGGGTGATTAGCTTGGCCTAATGTGCCCTTTCTACAACAACCCTTGAATTTTCCTCTTGATCTCATCGTTTCGAGAACAGAGTGGCAAAAAATCGGTCCATTGGTTACTGACGCGCTCGGGGTCAGATGGATGGAGTGCTTGACTTGAAAGTGAAAGGTACCCCCGTAGGTGAAGCAAAAATGTTGTTGTACTCCTCCATGACCTTGTCCATCTGTTGTTGTTGTGTGGAGGAGCCATGTTTGGAAGCCATGGACACAATCTTCTTCTTGCTCTGAGGTTGAATCATACGGAAAATAATTTTCCTGGTCTGTGAAATTATCTTACTGCATTTCTTTGCATAGATCAACGAGATAGTGGTAGGCAGGGATACCTCAGGTATACTGTACAACTTATTGCACAAAGTAATAATCACAGAGCGAGGTCTAGACTCATAAAACATGTCGCTTCCACAAGTATAGTTGTCCTAATAATACATTACAAACTTCAAGAGGAGAAAGATCACACAATACCTCATCTGTGAAGGGCTTTATGTTGTAGGGAAGGTGACATTGTTGGCTAACGCAAAGATCTTGCAATTGGTGAAGCCACACAATGGTGTACGACTGCGGATGTGTTGAAGTCGGTATACCCAACCACTTCATGACCTATGTTGAAATGAGGTTCTTTTGGCTCCTGTTGTCAATAATGAACTACAACATAGAACCCTTCACCCACATCTATGAGTGGAAGATATGTCCCCCCTCCTCTAGATCTTTAAGCTTATTCTCCTGGACCTTGGTGGTGGCCAGGATAGCACTGGGCTTCGATTTAATGATATAATTCCCTTTTCCATTCTCCTTGTTAGGTTCTAACTCAAGAGTCGAAACATGTGTCTCATTTAGAAGCCTTCAACTCGACCACCAGTGACTACTTGACCTGACACTCACTAGTGTTGTGAGTGGAGCTCTTATGGAACTCGCACCATTTTCCTATGTCCTTCTTTGTCTTTGAGGTGTTGTTCTTTTCTTGTGGCTTCGACGAGTTTTCTTGGGTCACCTCACCTTGGCTTTGTCTTTTGCTCTATGGTTTGGGGGCACCTTTCTCTTGCTTCCGATTCGTAGATCCAAAGTCTCGCTTCTTCTGTTTAAACTTCTGCTCAATCTTGACAACATATCGATACATTGCACCGAGCAAGTATATGTCTTGGTCAATGATGGCATGTCTTGGTCCCTTCCTTGCCACAACATGGTCCACTTTATGTATTTATCCTCATAGCTCCCAATAGGGCAGTATTGATCATTGATGGCATCCCTGAATTAATTCCAAGTTGGTGCGGATGAAAATAGTGAGGGTTTAATTTCGTCATTCTCCTCACAGTAGGTTTCCCATCATTCCTTGATGTGGGGGGAAACTTTGAGAAGTGAAAAAGTAATATTTTACTGGCTGGAAAAATCATGAACAAAAAATATCCTTTTAGCATATTTAACTATTTATCTAAGATGTTTGCATCTATCTAACCTTCAAGTATGGGGGTGTCAAAGTTAACTTGTACCTTAAAGGGTGTGGTGCTTCCAAAGTGGTTGTGGGAAGAAGATGTGTCACCTTTGGGTAGTCCCTGAAGGATCTAGGCAAAGTTGTCCATCACCACGTTCCTCTATTTCTTGGGGGCTTCTTTGAGCAAGATTTTGAAAGGATCTCCTGCCCCCTCATCTTTCTTCTCTTCTTCCATGGGAGGCCGTTGGGATTTGTGAGGTTGGTCTTGCAAAGGTTCAATGAGTTCAAGTCTTAACTCCTTATATCCTGACCTCGTTGGGGATATGGAAAGACAAACAAAGAAATATCAGATTGCTATGATACAATTGATTCGAACTTAAACAAGAACACAACAAATCACAAATATAACCATAAATATAGAGATGCAACATAAATAACACTTCATTTCATCAATATAAATTACTAAAATAAGATTACAAACAAAATGGAAATAACTAGCTCAGGCGACGGTAGCTTATCTCTGAGAAGAGATGTGGCGACTACATGCCTCTGAACTGTGTTACAATGAGGCTCAAGGGCCTATTTATTATTGAATAATAAAGGAAAACCATAAAAAACTAAAACCTAACCCCGGGAGATGGAACCTGCTGGGGTTAGTTGGGCAACCAACTTCCTAGGGTTGTAACTCGGTCATATTATCTTTGTGGGGCACGTATGATACCTTGTTGGAAAGATATCCCCGAGTAATAAAAGATTTGAGGGAGGGTCATGCCATATGGGCCTAATGCAGACGTAAAAGAATGCCATTTAGGGCGTCAAACCTACATCGGAAGTTCATGACCCAAAACATTGCTAAAAATAGTAAATGCTGCAATAAATAAGGAAACAGATGAAATCGAATAGAGGTCTAGGTGGAATAGGCAGTTGGCCACAAATATCCACTTAGATCATGAAATCTCTTAATATATGTAAGTCATATAACTTGAGCTCTCTATTGTCCCTTATAAATATTTGTTTAACGATGTATCTAAAATATTGAATGAATTAGATGATCAACATTAAGTGCTTGAAACTTCTTGGCAAGAGCTCAATGAAAGACATGCTAAAATGATAATTGAGCATGAATCACTTGGTATTGTGGTTGATGAAATGTACTTAGTGATTCCCACAAAGTTTGTTCCACCTAATGTTACATAAGAAAAAATTGCTCAGTATATAGTTTCTTCCAAGCACTTTAAGATCATAACTTAGAATTATAAGAAAATAATATAGTAGTCACCAATCCAAAGGAAGTAGAATTAGATATGCAGGTCATAGTTGTAAATATTTTATTTCAAAGATGAGGGCTAGGGAAGATAGAATTTTGTGTCTTTTTAAATCTAACTTTTAGTTTTAAACACAATTGCCCAATTTTCTTAAGATGCATGAAAAATATGATGATTTTAGAGACTATGAAGTATAAATTCCTAAGAAACAACAATCCATTTAGGAAATACTAGTAACTACATATAAAGTGATTATGACTACGATGTATATCCTAAGCATGTATATTAACACAATGCAATCTAAAAAGTAGCAACATATTAGTAATTGGTGCAACTCAAGAGCATTCCAAGAACAAATATTATATATTAGAAGATATGTGGGTAAATATTTTTGAAGCCATCTGACTCTATCACTAGAAAAAAACTCGAGAAAGGAAAAGCAACTCTCTAGTTTATTTTTGAGTTTTAGTAGGAGATGGAAACAACCTTGACAACCCATGACAAGTTGAACTATAATTTAACTAAGTTTACATGTTATCTAAATCAAAATCTTACCTTTGTTTATTCCATTTAGAAGGAATAGGCGATATTGTCTCAAGGATAATACAATCATAGTGTTATAAGATTGTTGATGCCTTATTTCATAGTTTTGAAGATCTTGTATGTAGTCTTTACCATTGAACTTAACTTGATTATCGATTCCAGGAATATTGCAAAATTATACACATAAGAGAGATTAAAAAATTGACCTTGTTCAATTTTTTCCCATTCCATAGTATTTCCAAAATTAATAACTCATATAAAGATGACTCACATTTATCTTATATACCCAGTTCTACATTGTGCACCTTCTTTTTACCTATACACCGAAATTGTAATTGTAATTAGAATCAACACCTTCATCTACCCTAAGAGAGATTATGTTTGATTTTGAAAATTTTTTCCTCATACTTAGAGAATCACATTATAATATTAGAGAAATCACATTATTTATTAAATATTATAAATTGCATATAATATTTTTGTTTTAAATGATAATTAGATAATTGAATAAAAAAACAAACACTAAATTTGTAATGCATAAGAGTGATATTTTATTATTTGTTAATAAAATTGGATTAAATGTATAACTGAATAAAAGAGATAAACACTAAGTATGCATGCATAAAAGTGGTATTTTATCATTTGTTAAGAAACTTAGAAGCATTATTTATTTTGAATTTACATTAAAGGCATATTTTGGAGAAGAAAGTTGCGATGACATTACTTCAATAATAATCATCTTTATTTATGATAATAATATTATTTTTATGGCCAAGTGTCGCATAGATCTTAACAAGAAATGAATAATTCTCAAGGCTTTTGTTTTACACACATCAATAAATACTAACCATAGAAAAATTATGATAATCAAATCCAGAACGGTCACCTACATTGATTTTGTATATGAATATAACAATTTAAGGGAATTGACTTCATACAAACTCAGAGTTGCATTGCTTATATAGTTTTATGGTATTGATATAAATATTATTGAAGGGTGAAAAGTCTATTTTAGTTTGAAAAAATAAATTATTAAAAAAATTCTACTTATGGTAAAAATAGAAATTTATTTTTAAGATTATCTTATATGATGTGAAATTAGAGTTTGAAACATTTTTAAAGAATTAGGGAATACGATTGAGCAAATACAAAACCATTTCATAATTGATAATCTTAAAATTAAAAGAAATACACCTATAATATTCTCCTCATAGAAGCTAGTATTTCTCTCATTGAAAATTTAGTTATGACTAAGTATTCAATATACTAGTATAAGACTACAAGGAAAGACAAGATGCTTCATAAGATTACTTCAAAATCTAGTCAAGTCAACTATAGCTTATGGAGGGCTGGCATAATGATGCGTTGTCTTGGTTAAGTCAATGGATAATAGAGGAGAAGGTCATTTTGCAGAATATTGATGTCATTAATATTATTATTGTGTTTAAGGATAAATGGAAAGGTGATAAAGAAAGAGATGATAAGAGAAAATTAAAGTACTACAAAGAGGTCATAAAGACAAACTAGAAGATCAAATTTATCTTTGTGTTATAGCCACATTAAAGAAGAAAAACAACAATGTTATAATAAGAAACAACTCCCATGAGCCACATGGTAAAAAGAGAGATTGAGAATATCCTAAAATGCCCCAAGATGAGAGAATTTGTCATCTTATGGTATTAAGAAGATGGAAGATAAAAATAATTATGTCTTAAAGTGGCTTACATATATCCATATTAGATCTTATTTTCAAACTATTTATAACAATACTAATCTTCCTAACCTCTCGATTCAAGAAACCATAAAAAAAAAAAAAAACTAGAAACACTTATTTCCAATCTTTTTAAAGATAAAAACAAAACTCTTAAAAAAACCATTTGGTTTCTTACAATTTTGCTTAAAATCAAATGAACACATCATGATTTAAATAATAAGTAGCTTAACTAACTTAAATACTACAATAGTATTTTCCTTCGTATTCTCGTCATCATCAAATATAAATAATATGTGATTTAACTCACTTAGAATGCCATACTAATATTTTATTTCCTCTCTCTTAGTCAACAATAATTAATTATTAATAATATGTTTAACTAACTTAAACACTACAATAGTATTTTCCTTTTTATTATCATCATCATCAAATATAAATACTATGTGATTTAATTCACTTGAATACCACAATAATATTTAATTCCTCTCTCTTAGTCAACGATGATTAATTATTAATATTATTTATCTAGAAAACACTAAATATATCACCACCATCATTATTAAAAAAAATAATAAATAAATAAATCACCTAAATATTTAACAATTTATTTCCTCTCTCTATCAAATATAGTCAATGATGCTACCTCCTACTACTACTATTAATAATAATAATTCTTATTCATTAAATATATAATAAATATTTAAATATAATAATTTTAATAATATTCTTTTTTTTATTTTCTTTTTCAACTATTATCAACAATATTTACTCTAATTTATTATTTAGAATGAAAAAATATATTTCGTCATTATCCTCAACGATAACATGAAGACAACAAATATAAATAATGTAAGTCTACACTAATATTTTATTTTCTTCCTTTCTTTGCGAAGACTATTGATTAATGTTGCAATAATGTACGTCTACACTAATATTTTATTTTCTTCCTTTCTTTGCGAAGACTATTGAATAATGTACGTCTAAACTAATATTTTATTTTCTTCCTTTCTTTGCGAAGACTATTGATTAACGTTGCAATCCGAGGAGAACCTAATCAAGAGGGATCCACTCAAATAAAATATTTGCGTATATAGAAGGAACCTTACGTTTTAATAAAATAAGAATCAGTGTCCTCACCGATATGGTGTCATCGTGTTTTAAAATATTTAATGAAATGGTAGATAATATTTTATTTCTAACCAAACTCGCATTATATAATGCGTGTTGCGCAAAGGAAAGGAGTTTGTTCTGCCAGCGTTATTCACTGCACAGCTAACTCGTGTTATATTATATATCTTGCAATACGCATCTAGATCTGTTATAGTTTGAAATATTCAGCGGAATAATTTATAAAAAAGGGCAGATTATACCTAATAACAAGTTAGAGTTGATTTAAAATGGAAAATTATATGGAAAGATATATTATTACTATAAAATGGAAAATTATATGGAAAGATATATTATTATTATATTGTTGATAAATGATTATGGTAATCCAATTATGTGTTATTCATAAAATTTAGAATTTGTAATGTTAGAATAGGAGAACCAGAGTGTTAAAGAAGATATTTTTTTTGAGAGTTTGTAACATTATTGCAAAATTAGAAGTAAAATAAAAACAGTGTGGAAAATATTGGTTTCAGACATTAAATTAGGTATACAATTAAGAGTAATCTCAAATTATTAAATGTACATCATCTATAAATTTTTATTTTCTAAAGAATGAAAATTATTAAAAAAAAAAAATCTAAAAAAAACTATTCCAAATAGATGATACCTATCAGAGAAAAGATTTAGAAAAAATTTTATCATAACTTATGGAAGACTATTGGAAGATTGTAAAAGAAAGAACTGAAGTTACATCTCACTCTGTGTTCATTGATTCTTTGTTGTTTGGGACTTCACTTCTTTCCTTTTTATTTTCTTGTTCATGTGTGACCCCTTCCAACGCTAGATGAGTCTCCTCCAAAGGGGACTAGCTGAAATCCCCCTTGCTATGATGACTCTGGTCTAAAGGGACACAACTTTATGTAAATTGTCTTTTATGCATTTGAAATTTTTATAGTGTGGGGATATCTATGTGTATGAAATTTTAATTTTAACAAACCATGTATTCCCTTTGTTTTTAAGTAAGAAATAAAGCACTTCACCATCAAAGGTTTAGTAGTTTTGAAAATCAATGAGGTTAGATGAACAACAATAGTGAGGGAGTCAATAATAATGATAAGATTATTAAAAGTTAGGTAAAAATATTAATTTGAGGATGCTAGTTCACATATTTTCATGTAAGAATCCTAATTTGAACACACAAAAAAAGACAACAACAACTATCAACAAAATTCTAGTTATGGGAAAAATAGAATTTTCTCTTTAAGATTATCTTATGTGATTGTGAATTTAAGGCTTAAAATATCTTTAGGGAATTATGGAAGAAGATTGAGCAAATATAAAACAATTTCATGATTGATAATCTTAAAATTAAAAGCAATACACCTATAATATTCTCCTCATAGAAGCTAGTCTTTCCCTCATTAAGAATTTAATTATGACTAAGTATTTAATATACTAGTATAAGACCACAACTAAAGACTATCAACAAAATTCTAGTTATGGGAAAAATAGAAATTTTTCTTTAAGATTATCTTATATGATTGTGAAATTAGGGCTTAAAACATCTTTAGAGAATTATGGAAGAAGATTGAGCAAATACAAAACGATTTCATAATTGATAATCTCAAAATTAAAAGCAATACACCTATACTATTCTCCTCATAGAAGCTAGTCTTTCCCTCGTTGAGAACTTAGTTATGACTAAGTATTTAATATACTAGTATAAGACCACAATGAAAGGCAAGATGCTTCCCGATATTACTTCAAAATCTAATCAAAGTCATCTATAGCTTAAGGAGGGTTGGCCTAATGATGCCATGTCTTGGTTAAATGAATGGATAATATAGGAGGAGGTCATTTTGCAAAATATTGATGTCATTAATATTATTATCATGTTTAAGTTAAAGGATAAATGACAGGGTGATAAAGAAAGAAATGATAAGGGAAAAATAAAGTACTACAAAAGGTCATTAAACCCAAACTAGAAGATCAAAAATTATCTTTGTGTTATAGTCACATTAAACAAGAAAAACAACAATGCTATAATAAGAAACAACTCCCATGAGCCACATGGTAAAATGAGAGATTGGGAATAGCCTAAAATGCCCCAAGAAAGAATTTGTCGTCTTTATGATTTTAAGAAAATGAAAGATAAAAAGAATTTTGCCTTAAAGTGGCTTACATATATCCATATTAAATCTCATTTTCAAACTATTTACAACAATATTAATCTTTCTAACCTCTCAATTAAAAAAAACCATAAAGAAAATAGAAATGTTTCTTTCGAATCTTTTTAAAGATAAAAATAATATTCTCTAAAAAGCCAATTGATTTCTTACATTTTTCCTTAAAATCAAATGAACACATCAGGATTTAAATAATAAGTATCTTAACTAAAACACTACAATAGTATTTTCCTTCCTATTATCATCATCAAGTATAAATACTATGTGATTTAACTCACTTTAAACACCACAATAATATTTTATTTCTCCTTTCAATGAACAATAATTAATTACTAATAATGTGCTTAACTAACTTAAACACTACAATGGTATTTTCCTTTTTATTATCATCATCATCAAATATAAATACAATGTGATTTAACTCACTTGAACACCACCATAATATTTTATTTCCCCTTTTTTGATCAACAATGATTAATTATTAATAATATTTACGTAGGAAAAAAAATAACTAGTATATAATATATTACCACCATCATAAATAAATAAATAAATAAAATCACCTTATTTCCGATCTTTATTTAATATTATCAATAATACCCAATAAAACATATACTTATCAATAATACTTAATTCAATAAAACATATAATACTAACCATTATAATAACTCTTCTTCATTAAATATATATAATAAATATTTAAAATTATTTAAACCTATTAATATTAATAATTTTATCTCTTTTTTTTAAACTATTATTAATAATATTTACTTTAATAAATTATTTACACTAATAAAATATATTTCGTCTAACCAAAAGATAACAAATATAAATAATAAATGATATAACTCTACAATAATATTTTCTTCCTTTTCCTTTGTGAAAAATATTGAACACAAATAAAATATTTGGGTATATATATATTAAAGGAACCTTACCTTTTAATAAAATAAGAATGTGTCCCCACCGATATGGTGTCATCGTGTTTTAAAATATTTAATAAAATGGTCAAAACAATATTTGATGTCCAACGAAACTCGCATTATATAATGCAGGTTGCACAAAGGAACGAAGTTTGTTTTGCCCGTGTTATTCACTGCGCAACGAACTCGCGTTATTGAAATAGTCATCAGAATAATTTATAAATTGTGGATGGTACTTAACAACAACCCATATATAGTTAATTTCAAATGGCCAATTATATGAAAATATATTATATTATTATTATTATTATATATTTATATATGGTTGATAAATAATGATAATAATTAAAATATTTATGTGTTATTGGTAACCTTTATAATTTGTAATGTTAAGATAAAAGAGGTCACGAAGATAGTTCTAAGAATTTATAATACTAGCACAAAAGTAGAAGTAAAAAAAAAATGGGTGTGGAAAACATTGATTTCAGTCATTAAATTATGTATACGATTAAAAATATTCTCACATTATTAAATGGACATTATCTATAAATTTTGATTTTCGAAAGAACGAAAAATATATGAAAAAAAATCTAAAAAATACTATTCCAAATAGACCATACCTATCAGATTAAAAATTAAAAAAAGAAAAGAAATGATCATAACTCATGGAAGACTGTCGAAATATTGTAAAAGAAAGAACTGAAGTTACATCTCACTTTGTCTTCATTGATTCTTCATTGTTTGACACTTCACTTCTTTCCTTTTTATTTTGTTGTTCATGTTTGACCCCTTCCAACATTAGATGAGTCTCCTCCAAAGGGGACTAGCTGAAATCCCCCTTGCGATGACAACCCTCATCTAAAAGGAAAAAACTTTATTTAAACTATCTTTTATGCATTTGAAATATTTATAGTGTGGGGACATCTATGTGTATAAAATTTTAATTTTACAAACCATGTATTCCCTTTGTTTTTAAGTAAGAAATAGAGCACTTCACCATTAAAGGTTTAGTAATTTTTAAAATCAATGAGGTTAGATGAACGACAATGACGAGGGAGTCAATAATAATGATAAGATTATTAAAAGTTAAGTAAAAATATTGATTTAAGGATGCTAGTCCACAGATTTTCATTTAAGAATCCTAATTTGAAAACACACACAAAAAGCAACTATAAACAAAATTTTAGTTATGGGAAAAATATAAATTTCTCTTTAATATTATCTTATGTGATTGTGAAATTAGGGCTTAAAACATCTTTAGAGAATTATGGAAGAAGATTGAGAAAATAAAAAACCATTTCATAATTGATAATCTTAAAATTAAAAGAAACACACCTATACTATTCTCCTCATAGAAGCTAGTCTTTCCCTCATTGAGAATTTAGTTATGACTAAGTATTTAATATACTAGTATAAGACCACAATCAAAGACCATCAACAAAATTCTAGTTATGGGAAAAATAGAAATTTCTCTTTAAGATTATCTTATGTGATTCTGAAATTAGGGCTTAAAAATTCTTTAGAGAATTATGGAAGAAGATTGAACAAATACAAAACCATTTCATAATTGATAATCTTAAAATTAAAATAAATATATCTATATTATTCTCCTCGTACAAGATAGCCTTTCCCTCATTGAGAACTTAGTTATGACTAAGTATTTAATATACTAGTATAAGACCACAATGAAAGACAAGATGCTTCCCGAAATTACTTCAAAATATAGTCAAAGTCAACTATAGCTTAAGGAGGGTTGGCATAATGATGCAATTTCTTGGTTAAATCAATGGATAATAGAGGAGGAGGTCATTTTGCAAAATATTGATGCCATTAATAATATTATCATGTTTAAGTTTAAGAATAAATGACCGGGTGATAAAGAAAGAAACGATAAGAAAAAATTAAAGTACTACAAAAAGGTCATTAAACCCAAACTAGAAGATCAAAATTATCTTTGTGTTACAGCTACATTAAAGAAGAAAAGCAACAATGTTATAATAAGAAACAACTCCCCCGAGCCACATGGTAAAAAGAGAGATTGGGAATAGCCTAAAATGCTCCAAGATGAAAGAATTTGTCATCTTTATGGTATTAAGAAAATGGAAGATAAAAATAATTTTGTCTTAAAGTGGCTACATATATTCATATTAAATCTCATTTTCAAACTATTTATAACAACACTAATCTTTCTAACCTCTCAATTCAAAAAATCCATAAAAAAAATAGAAACTTTTCTTTCCAATCTTTTTAAAGATAAAATATAATTCTTTAAAAAACGAGTTGATTTCTTACAATTTTCCTTAAAATCAAATGAACACATCATGATTTAAATAATAACTTAACTAACTTAAACACTACAATATTATTTTTCTCCCTATTATCATCATCATCAAATATAAATATTATGTGATTTAAGTCACTTGGAACACCACAATAATATTTTATTTCCCTTTTCAGTAAACAATAATAAATTATTAATAATGTGCTTAACTAATTTAAGCATTACAATAATATTTTCCTTCTTATCATCATCAAATACAAATACTATGTGATTTAACTCACTTAAACACCACAATAATATTTTATTTCCCTTCTCTTGGTCAACAATGATTAATTATTAATAATATTTATCTAAGAAAAAAAATAATATATAATATATTACCACCATGATAAATAATAATAATAATAATCTCCTTCTTTCCTTCTTTCCCGTGTTTATTAAACATTGTCAACGCTTAACCCAATAAAACATGTACTAGTCAATAATACTTAATTCAATAAAACATATAATACTAACAATTATAATAATTCTTCTTCAATAAATATATATAACAAATATATAAAATTATTTAAAGATAATAATATTAATAATTTTATCTCCTTTCTTTTTCAACTATTATTAATAATATTTATTCTAATAAATTATTTAGAATAACAAAATATATTTTTTCATTATCAACGATAACGAGAGGCTAACCTATATAAATAATAAATGATATAACTCTGCAATAATCTTCTTCAATAAATATATATAACAAATATATAAAATTATTTAAATATAATAATATTAATAATTTTATCTCTTTTCTTTTTCAACTATTATTAATAATATTTATTATAACAAATTATTTAGAATAACAAATTATATTTTGTCATTATCAACGATAACGAGAGGCTAACCTATATAAATAATAAATGATATAACTCTGCAATAATATTTTCTTCCTTTTCCTTTCTTTGTGAAGAATATTGAACCCAAATAAAATATTTGCGTATATATATAAGGAACCTTACCTTTTAATAAAATAAGAATATGTGTTCCCAACGATATGGTGTCATCGTGTTTTAAGATATTTAATAAATCGGTAAAAACAATATTCGATGTCTAACCAAACTCGCATTATATAATGCAGGTTGCACAAAGGAAAGGAGTTTGTTTTGCTAGTGTTATTCACCGCGCGGCGAACTCGGGTTATATAATATATCTTGCCAATTGCATCGAGATTTACTATATTTTGAAATAGTCATCAGAATAATTTATAAAATGTGGATGATGCTTAACAACCAGCTAGAGTTAATTTAAAATGGCAAATTATATGAAAGCTATATCATTACTATATATATTTATATATGGTTGTTAAATGATGATAGTAATTAAAATACTTGTGTTATCGATAACATTTATAAATTGTAATTTTGTAATGTTAAGATAAGAGAACAAGAGTGTTAGGAAGATAACTCTTAGAATTTGTAACACTAGTGTAAAAGTAGAAGTCAAAAAAAAATGGTGGGAAAACAACATAATTCTTGTAACCAGAGGTGAAGGCAAGACAATGCTAGGCAGATATGTGCAAAGATTGGGGACGAGCGCCAGGTTATATGACATCACGAAACTCTATGCAGACGGATCGGGGGGCTATGCCAATGGGGACAAGTGGTTAGCTGCAGCCCTCGGGCGAATCGCCCCATGTGGCCAAGTGATCTAAATTTAAACAGGAATGAAAAAAATTATAGATATAATCGTAAATAGAAAGCTGCAACAAAAATAACACTTCATTTCATTAACATCAAATACTGAAATATGATTACAAACATAATGAAAATAAGACTAGCTTAAGCGATGGTAGCGTATCTCTAAGAAGGAATGTGGCGGCTACATGCCTTTGAACTGTGTTACAATGAGGCTCAAGGGCCTATTTATTATTGAAAAACATGAGAAAACCCTAAACAACCAAAACCCTAACCCCAAGATATGAAAAACCAAGAGTTTATTGGCCCCGTTGGGGTTAGTTCGGCAACCAACTTCCCGGGGTCGTAACTTGGTCATATTATCTCCATTTGGTGCGTATGATACCTTATTGGAAATTTCTCTCTGAGTACTATAGGTTTTGGTGCATGCCCCTACCTATGGAAATGGGCCTACAATGGACCTAAAAAAAAACACCGTTTAGGGGGTCAAAACTGCTCCGAAAGTTCAGGACCCGAAAAAAAATGATAAAAATAGTAAATATTGAAATAAACAAGGAAACAATTGAAACCGACTAGAGGTCTAGGTGGAATAGATGGGTGGCCACCAATATCCACCTGGATCATTCCTCCCCCCTTAGGAAGCAATGGTCCCCATTGCGTATAAAGCCTCCATGAGGTGAGGAAATTTCTATTGAATCTAGTTCCTAGTGGGCCACTTGCCTTAGTGCAGGAGTTGGATAGCTTTGACAACTCGATATAGTTGGATCTTCTGTTGGCGAGTGTTCTTGACATGTGTGTCCATAATCTGATCAGTTGTGGCATTTTCCATGCAGTCTAGATTTAACTCTCTTATTGTGAGTTGCTCTACAATATCTGATGTGTCAGGTAATGGTGGGAAGTATGGTTGAAGGTAGTCCACATAGAACACTAGGTGTAGCCCAAGGAATGGGGGAATTTTGAGCTCAAAAGCATTACTCTCATAGCCTTGGTAATGGTGTAAGGACCATATCAGAGTGGTTTGAGCTTCTGATGGGCTCTGATAAGGCGTTCTTTCTACAAATGCAACCAGACTTTGTCACCCACCTAAAACTTGTGTGGCACCCGATGTTGATCATGTCGCTGCTTGTAATTCGAATTTGACTTCTCCAGGATGTCATAAACCTACTGGCAGATGTGTTGTATGCATTCAATAAATCTGATCTCTTTATCTGCCTTAGATGATACATGTGTGGATTTTGCCTGTGTAGTCACCTGAGGCATGGCAACATCAATCAGACACAATGGTTGAAATCCTAGAACCCCTTGAAAGGGACTGTAACCAACCAAGCTATGGAGAGCTCTATTATAACTTTGCTGCACATATGGAAGACTCTCATCCCAGGTTCGAGGATGCTTGGAGTTGTACTTGCAGAGTATGTGCACTATCATCCCGTTGACAACCTCCATCTGGCCATCACTTTTGGGATGGAAGGCAGTCGACTTGGTGAGCTTGGTGTCGAATAGTGTTTAGAGGCTTGACCAGAATGTGTTAAGGAACCTACTATCCTGATCTAATATTGGTTTGCAGGATTGCAAAATATTCCAACTACTCTATTCTTCTCCGTAGATCTTCCAGATCTAGGTTTCTGACACCTCCACACACTGCTCCTCTCCTTCTTGGTGACATCTTCACAAGTATCTTGGTAATTTTAAACCTAACTACCATCCACAACCCAGTCTAGAAGCCAATACACACTTGCACTACAACATTTCAAAATGTTTTTACACCACCAAAATTTTAGGGTATTCTTCCAACCCACTACAGGAACAAACGTAACACTCAAAGTGAAACAAGCTTTGATACCACCTGATGAAGTAACTACATGATGCAACACTTTTAACTGTTAACTACGCCCTCAGAGTACACAATGAATCCATAGGAAACAATGTAAATGTTTATTAAGAGAGGCAATAGATTCATATGACAGAACAAAGTATTCAATACTTGTTTATTAAATATTCAACCATATTACAAACTCTTTCTGTTACAACAATGAATAATTATAATATCAAACTTGTGATTATAGTCGTGGATTACAGAGTAAGCTAATATAATTATTGACAAAGGTGCAAAGGCCCTCTGAATCTCAGCTTGCACTTCGTGCACTTTTCTGGCCTTCCCAACTCCAAATGTTGCCTCCACAATCTACTAACAAACCATTGTTCCATCGCAATCTCCCCCCTTTAACCTTCCTTTGATCCATTAAATCACTTCAACTACTCTTAGATAGTTACGATCTATCTCCTCAAAGATTCGATTCCAAAACCACTCCCTTTTCCTTCACAATTGCTTCACCTCCTCCTCATGGCCTTGGTTGATGTGATTTCACACTAAAATGTTTTTTCTTCCACTTTCGCGCATGATTGTGACACAAATTAACCACATTTGACAGTTGTATGACATTTGATGTGCCTGATGACAGTGTTGAAGTGGAGTTTCAGCATGTGTTTCAACATATGTGACAGTGTTGTCAAATGATGGAAACACAACAACAGAAACATCCACAATATACAGCCATGATCCAATACAAATAAGAGTTTGAAAGGTGTTACATAGGTGTTTCATCCTATTATAAATGAACTACATATCACAAGAAAAATAAAGTTTCAACCCTCCTTAATTAACACCTAACCACTGCTGCAGGAAATCATTTATTTTTTTTGGTGATGAGGATTGTTCAAGCCCAGAGAAGCATCATCGATATGTTGGAGTTCAGTTAAATTACCAAAGCACGTTGGCAATTCCTTCATTCTTGACCATCTTGCCAACACTAGTACCTTTAACGACTACAAAAGACATAATTCTTCTAACAATTTTGTGATATTGATCCCTTCTCTATATCGATAACAAATTACATTTTGTTCCAGACAGTTGAGCTCCCCTATATACTTTGGAATGTCCAAGAGGGGAGCCTCATTCTCCAACTCTCGCAACTATAGAGGTGGCTAAAAGATGTTCAGAAATCATCCTTCCCATCAAAAGAAACCCTAAGAACATATACCATGTGCTACAATAGTCCAAGAGGGAAGCCTCAATCTCTAACTCTCGCAACTATAGAGGTGGCTGCAAAATGTTCAGAAATCATCCTTCTCATCAAAAGAAGCCCTAAGAACATATACCATGTGCTACAATATCAATAGATAGTAAAAACAAACTTAATTAAAAAAATGTTAACTTTAATTCAAAAAATCCTAATTTACCTGCAATTCCTCTTCCCACAATATTTTTAATCCCTTCCCTTCAACTTGTAGAACCCTTAAATTTTTCTTAGGAACCAAAGAAGGCAGGGAAGGAGAAAAGTCACCCTTGGTCTAGCACAACCATTTGAGATTTGGAGAATACACCTTTTTCAAAATGTGTTCCATGAGATCAATTGCATCAAATGGAAGCTTTTATGGTCAAAGTTTTTTTAACTTTATCCCAAACCCTTCGAAATTATTTTACACATATAGATTCCCAACAATTCCAAAATCACATTAATCGAACCTCATATGCAAAATTTATGCATTCCACAAGTTGACCTACCATGTTCACTACCATGGTACAAGAGGATGTCATGTCAACCTCATTACTCATCATGCACATGGGGCTAGCCATGCATGAACTTTACAAAATAATTATAATATTGCAACTCCAATTATTGAAGAAATTTTGTCTAAAATGGGTCTCCTAAGAAATATTATAAAATATTGGTCATGAAATAATAAAATAAAATTAGATTACATCATCAAATTTTAGAGGGAAAAAAGAGAAAACTATTTTTTCAACTCATATTTTTAGTTTATCTCCCTATGGTTTTACTCAATTTTTGAGTGGAAGCACTTGTTGGTTGTCGAATTTAATTCCTCATCTAAGGAGTACCCATGTTGCGTACTTTTGATGGACCCTGTTACACGAAAAATAAGAAATACATGAAAAAATATGATTGCAATCACATTTTTCATATAATTCTCATTTTTCGTGTAGTAGAGTCCAACGAAAATATGCAATATGGGCACTCTTTGGATGAGGAATTTTTTTCCCACATCCAATAAATGTTTCCGCTCGAAATTTGAGTAAAATCTGAAGGAGAAAAGTTGAAAATATGAGTTGAAAAGTTAGTTTTTATTTTATGATATTTTTACTTCTTTACTTCAAAAATGGCAAAACATCCCCCATGGTTAACATCATCATCTTGAATCCTATTTGTTGTTATAAATTTGATTTTGGTTGTGGATTTTTGTTTTGAGACCTATTTTAGACCTCAAAATTTCTCTAATGTAAGGGTTGAGGAATACAAACTTTGCCCTTATATCGTTATTGAGCTATGTGAAATATCAGTAACTCTTTCTTTATATTTTCATATTTCCATACTAGAGAAAAGATAGTAGAGTGACCTCACTTTCTAGCTAGGTTTCCCCCCCTTATGTGTTTCCCATGATAAATCTTGTGTTTATTTTCTAATGGTGTGTGTTGTTATGTTTTGAATTTTTTTGCATTTCAACTATTCTATACATTTAAATAGAAAACCAACGATTAAAGAATTAAGATCTAAAGGGAAATAATATCCACAATAAAGATTTCAACATTTTATTAAATATGTTGTGATGAAATATTCTATTGGAATATCCATGACAATTTACATTTTGACGCAGGAAGTGGAGGGTGTTAAGGATACACCTGGGAATGGACTTTTAATGAGTTACTCTTAACCATTGCTTGAAATCCAAATAAGTCACTCTTCACCTTTGCTTGAAATCCAAACCAACCCCCTAAAATTTGTTGATGTTAAGTAATTTACATGTCAACCCATAATAAACTCAATCCATATTTTACACAGACAATAAAATGGAACCTCCTTGTTATTGCGGATGAGTTTCTCAAATATTATAAACCACCTATCCATCTAGTTTCTTTTGCATGGATGAAATTCACACTAGTCCATGCAAAAATGCAACATTGTTGAATCATGTAGTCAATTAGTTCTAGTGTTAATAAGGAATTGAATAATCATCTATTCAATTATATACAAAAATTTTACCTCTTTCTCATATTTGTTGAGTAATACTTTCTCATCCTAGCCATATATTTAAATATATAAAATAGTTGATATAGATACTACCAACGAAAATAACAATTTAGTCCAGCAAAGTGGCCAACGAAAATAACAATTTAGTCCAGCAAAGTGGCCAACTTAAGATTAGATGGATCTCTACTATCCTTAAGCTCACTAAACATATTCCTAAGTTAATTTAAACATTGGAAAAAAACATAATGGAAAAGTAGTTGCAATTGATTTTTTAAATCATATAAATAGAAAAACATGAGCATGTTTTTAATGTCTATTTTATGGTTGAACTTCACCATGGCATTTTGAACCTGACAAGAAGAGTGCAATACTCAGTGTAATCTTATTATAATGAATTTAGAAATTAATTTTGTGCGTTATTTTTGTTCATTTATTTTTGATGTAATCTAAGGTTTTAATTTTATTTCATGCCTAATTATAAAATTAGAAGATTTATCAATCTTCAAATTAAAATATTAAATACAACAAAAATTAGGAAACTTTAAAATATGTTTTAAATAAACAAATAAATATTTTTAATGTGACATTAGAATAATAATGATAAAAATTTACAATAAAATATTTTTATTATATTTTTTGTAATTTTGTTTTAAAGTTATAAAAACATCAAAAAGTTATGTGTGAGAAGAAGAAGAATAAATAGCCTAAAATTTTATATTTCAATTTTTTTCATAATTATTATTTTTAAAAAATTGAAAAGAAAATTATATAAATTATGGTTTTGTTTCCAAAATTTTAAAATATAATAAAAAATCTAACAATTTAATGGTAAATTATTTTGTTTTTAAATGAAGTAAAAATTATTAAAATTATTATTTATGATTTTTTTGAAAAAATAATTATATTTAAACTAGCAATTGCATCAGATGTTGCAAAAGAAACGCCCTAAGGTATAACTAACTATTATATTTCTCAACAAAAACATAATTATTATCTTTATCATTTTTTGTTGTAACATATTGTTATTTTTTGCTATATCTTACTATTTTATCATCTTTATCATTTTTTACTGTAACATACTGCTATTTTATCTTGTCTAAGTACATATTGCTATTTTATCTTGTCTACCTGCTCAGTTTGCCCATATATGCCTTCCTCCTTCATTCATTTACAAGAAATTCAATCTTTTCCTTCCTCCTTCCATTCATTTACAAGAAATTCAATCTTTTCCTGTGACAGAGCACACTATGTCACACATCTATACTCCTTCAAACTCTTTTGAATTGCATGCTTCGAAAATAAAATAAAATGATAATTTGAGTAGACTTACATGAAGAGCGAATAAGATCTTCTCTAGGATCTTATTCCAGTATGGGGTTTAATTACCCTATATGAATAAACCTCCAACCTAGAAATATTTATAAAATATTAAAATGAATATTTATAAAATGAAGTAATTTAAAAATGGGTGGGCTTGGTATATGTGTAAAATAGTAACAAGAGTTATGACTCGATATATTCGTATAAAAAAACTACATATGAATGCCCAAGTGATAAATACATCTAGAATATGGCTCGGTATATTCGCATAAAAAAAAACCTATATATGAATGCCCAAGTGATAAATACATCTAGAATGTGAAGCCTTCAAAGACAACGCAACTAATTCTTGGGATAATATGAAAAAAAACAATTTGTCCCATAAACTATCTTTAGCCTAGTGAAAATTAAAATAATTTAATTTTCTTTCTTTCTTTCAATCTACCACCATTTTAACTTTTTGTACTTAACAATGCCATTTTTTTTAATATTATTGCTTAGGTAACGTGCATGTACAAGAAACTGCCATGTGTCTTGATTTTTGCCATGTGTCTTGATTTTTGCAAGAAATTTAGGGTTGCCACCATTTTGACTTTTTGTGTTAGATAATGCCATTTCTGTCAATATTTCACCAATAGTTAACTCCTTCATGTCTTGATTTTTGCAAGAAATTCAGTGTCTTGGAGTAAGATTTAGCCCCAACAACTCGATTTTATGCCAACCAAGAATCGAACTACATGTACCCAAGAATAAGTTTTGGATTTCACTAGAGCTTAGTAGGCCTAATTTTAACTTATACTAACAGAGAATAGAAAATCAACGTTTGTTTCCACAAAGCAAGCATGCCTTCTTAATATGAAGTAAGGTGGTTTGGTTTATTTGCAACTAAGTCCAAGCATTTCTTATCAGTTGGTTGAATAGGGTTTAGTTCTTATTAGATTATTATTGGTTTAGATTCGAAGAAAAAGGAGTTGAGAGTAAGAGTTTTTGATGGTTTACTAACAGTACATATAGTCTTATAAGTTGGTTGTGTAGGGTTTAGTTCTTATTAGATTATTGGTTTAAATTCGAAGAAAAAGGAGTTGAGAGTAAGAGTCATGACGGGAATAAAAATTGTCCCATATGACAAAACTTTACACAATCTTAATTAATAACATCTCCACATCGACAAATAGTTTTTCCCTCTTGCATTAAAACACAAATGTAATTGAAAAAAAAAACATTTAAAACTTTCTACTCTAAAATTTTATGGTCAAAATCATTGTTACACATTAATCTTAGTGTTAAATATGGTAAAACTCTTGATTCTTAATTTCTCTCAAACATTTTTTTTTTCTGATTTTCCAAAAAATAATAAAAAAAAATCCTTCATTCTATGAGGAGGTTTATATTTCCCATTTAACCGTTGTAGGCATGTCCAACATAACAAAAATCGAGAATAAAAAAATCAATCCATTCCAATTTCCCTCCTGCATTAAAACACAAATGTAATTGAAAAAAACATTTAAAACTTTCTACACTAAAATTTTATGGTCAAAATAACTGTTACACATTAATCTTAGTGTTAAATATGGTAAAATTCTTAATTCTTAATTTCTCTCAAACATGTTACACATTCATCTTAGTGTTAAATATGGTAAAATTCTTAATTCTTAATTTCTCTCAAACATGTTACAGTAATCTTAGTGTTAAATATGGTAAAATTATTAATTCTTAATTTCCTTCAAACAATTTTTCTGATTTTCAAAAATATTCAAAAAAACCCTTCATTCTATGAGGAGGTTTATATTTCCCATTTAAATGTTTTAGGCATGTCCAATATAACAAAACCGAGAATTAAAAAATCCATCCATTCCAATTTGCCTCCTGCATTAAAACACAAATGTAATTGAAAAAAAAACATTTGAAACTTTCTAACACAAATGTAATTGAAAAAAAAAACATTTGAAACTTTCTACTCTAAAATTGTATGGTCAAAATCACTGTTACACATTAATCTTAGTGTTAAATATAGTAAAATTCTAAATTCTTAATTTCTCTCAAACATTTTTTCTAAGGAGGTTTATATTTCCCATATAAACATTGTAGGCATGTCCAATATAACAAAAACCGAGAATTAAAAAATCCAAATCCATCCATTCCAATCTCTTAGTCGCTCTGCATATGTGGGTCTGGGTAAATATTAAAAAAACCATTCCAATCTCTTAGTCGCTTTGCATATGTGGGTCTGGGTAAATATTAAAAAAAAAACCTTCATTCTATGAGGAGGTTTATATTTCCCATTTAAACATTGCAGGCATGCCCAATATAACAAAAACCGAGAATTAAAAAATTCAAATCCATCCATTCCAATCTCTTAATAGACTCTGCATGTTTCCAAAAATATTAAAAAAACCCCTCATTCTATGAAAAGGTTTAGGCAGGTACAATATAACCAAAACCAAAAATTAAAAATCCATCCATTCCAATCTCTTAGTGGCTTTGTATGTGAAATCTATCCATTCCAATCTCTTAATCAACTATGCAGGTTTCCAAAAATATTTAAAAAAAAACCCTCATTCTATGAGGAGGTTTATATTTCAAAAAATTAAAAAATCCAAATCCATCCATTCCAATCTCTAAATCTACTGTGCAGGTTTCCAAAAATATTAAAAAAACCCTTCATTCTACGAGGAGATTTATATTTCACATTTAAACGTTGTAGACAGGTCTAATATAACAAAAAACGAGAATTAAAAGCATACCAATCTCTTAGTGGCTTTGCAGGTATGTAGTGGCTTTACGCCAGAACCTGTTTCGGCCTTGAGAACCATAGGGCAAGCAACAGAACGAAACAGTACTTGTGATACATCATTAAAGAGAGTTTCCCTAAATCCACAACTTATATGACGAAGCATTCACTGATTGGTGGATTGATCTATTGCTATACATTCCGAAATTAATCACAGGTCTGAATTGGTGAGGATCAGTTGGACCTGCAATTACAAGTCTGACCAGTACAGAAAGTAACCTTGACTCCTCGCTTTGTCACCTGTGGCATAAAGACAACGGAGATAAATAAAGGAATGACTTCATTCTAATTCCATGCATAAGTTTGGTTTTTCGTGAGAAAATATCTTCTGTGATCTGACATGAGTTCATGAGTTCATATGACTGTATTTATTTAGTTTATAAAACCTATTAAGGAAAATGATCATTCACCACATGACTGCACATGACTGTATTTATTTAGTTTATAAAACTTATCAAGGACACTCATTCTGTGAGAAGGTTTATATTCTAGGCATGTCCAATATAACAAAAACCAAGAATTTAAAAATCCATCCATTCCAATATATGAAATATCCATTCCAATATGTGAAATCCATCCATTCCAATCTCTTAATGGACTTTGCATGTTTCCAAAAATATTTAAAAAAAAAACCCTCATTCTATGAGGAGGTTTATATTTCCAAGAATTAAAAAATCCAAATCCATCCATTCCATCTCTAAATTCACTCTACATGTTTCCAAAAATATTAAAAAAAACCTCATTCTATGAGGAAATTTATATTTCCCATTTAAACGTTATAGGCATGTCTAATATAACAAAAATAGAATTAAAAAATCCATCCATACCAATCTCTTAGTGGCTTTGCATGTATGTAGTGGCTTTACGCCGGAACCTGTTTCGGCCTTGAGAACCATAGGGCAAGCAACAGAACGAAACAGTACTTGTGATACATCATTAAAGAGAGTTTCCCTAAATCCACAACTTACATGACGAAGCATTCACTGATTGGTGGATTGATCTATTGCTATACATTCCGAAATTAATCACAGGTCTGAATTGGTGAGGATCAGTTGGACCTGCAATCACAAGTCTGACCAGTACAGAAAGTAACCTTGACTCCTCGCTTTGTCACCTGTGGCATAAAGACAACGGAGATAAATAAAGGAATGACTTCATCATAATTCCATGCATAAGTTTGGTTTTTCGTGAGAAAATCTCTTCTGTGATCTGACATGAGTTCATATGACTGTATTTATTTAGTTTATAAAACTTATTAAGGAAAATAATCATTCACCACACTTCAAAAGCCTAAATAAAATAAAATAAAAATAACAGATCATTCATTTAGCATTATATGCATAAAAACATATAAGGAAAATTTATCAGACTGTTCATCCAACTGGGAATACGCCAACAGTACATGTATTAATTTCTGAATATACAAAGCATTATAATTTTTGTATTAATTTTATGAAAGCAATGCTTGAAGCAAGAAACTACGTTTTGAGAAGAAGTTAACTACCACCAACGCCAGTTACAAACACACTGATTCGAGACGGTTAAAGTGAAAAGGTACAAACACACTGATTCGAGACGGTTAAAGTGAAAAGGTACAAACACACTGATTCGAGACGGTTAAAGTGAAATATCAGCCTTTTGTTTGGTTGAAATGCCTGAAATGCGCTTCGCTGCTTAAAGTGAAAGATCGGCATTTTGTTTGGTTGTTTTGCATGTTGGAATAAGAGTTTACATAATGATTTTTTGAAAGCAAACCTTGAAGCAAGAAAAGACTTAAAAAAAATAAAAAAATTAGGAAATAAAATAAAAAAAATTACCATCAATGCCCTGAACGAAGATATTGATTGAAGAAGGTTAAAGCGAAAGGGTACGCATTTTGTTTCTCTGAAATAACAGTTAAAGTAAAATATTAGTTTTTCGCCTAAATTGCTCAAAGTAAAATATTAGTTTTTAGCCTAAATTGCTCTGCATTGTTGTAACAAACATTTTATCTCAATGCCATTTTCTTAAGAAAGGAATTCTCCAAAATATAAAACTTGCAATCAGAATTACCTTCGTTGCTGTTGGTCATTTTATCTCCATCAAAATTGCAGGGCGTGGCATCTTTCACTGAGAGTTTTTGTTATTCACTGCAATTTGGATTTCAGCCCATCAAAAGAATTGCGGTCCAAGTACTGTGATAGAGAGCTCATAGTGTTTCCCAGCCTTCAATTGATGACGCGAAGCCTAAACCAGAAGCGAAGCCAAAACTGATCAAGTTTGTGCTAGTAAGGCGGTTAGGGAGTTGCTCAGCATAATCGAACGGTTCAATCGTTTAACATATCATGTAAAGGCGCACAATAATGACACGCAGGCCGGAGCAAAGTGTTTTTTCAGAGGGAACGCTAATTAATATAATTTTAATTTTTCAAAATGGTAATTTAAATATGATTATTCCTCTTAATAAAATATCTAATTAAATTTATTAGTTAAATAAAAAAGTAATTACTCACCGCTCTTAAAACACTAATTATCAATACATTGATACAACTCAAATAAAAATAAAAAACACATAATAGTAACTCAAAACACCCATGAAAATGTTGAGGAAGGAGCGAGCCCCTCTGTTAATTAATTAATTAACCGTGCCACTCAAATAACAACTTACTATTTATAAAATGATCTGTACAACAACGTTGGCACAGTTGCTCCTCTACTCCCGCATCCAACTGCAGTTTGGGACATTCTCTAGCACCAATCTTAAACAACGACGTTACAATGTTGGATGCCTTCCACCTCCTCTAAGTCGGAACACCCTTTAATGTATAGTTCTTCAAGCTTTTCCAGCTGCCCCAATCCCCTTATGTTCTTCAACTTCACATATAAATTTTTTTTATTTATTTTCTAATTAAATTTATTAGTTAAATAAAACAATGGAAAAAGTAATTGATTACTGCTATTAAAATACTAATTATCAATACATTGATACAACTCAATAAAAATAAATATTTTTAATATTTAATTAAATTTATTTAAAAATAAATTTTTTTAATATTTAATTAAATTTATTAGTTAAATAAAACAATGAAAAAAATAATTACTTACTGCTATTAAAATACTAATTATCAATACATTGATACAACTCAATAAAAATAAAAAACACATAATAGTACCTCCAACAGCCATGAAAATGTTGTGCAAGGAGCGAGCCCCTCGGTTAATTAATTAATTAACCGTGTCACTCAAATACTGCCAACAATGTTCGCGCAGTTGCTCCTCTACTCCCGCTTCCAACTGCAGTTTGGGGCATCCTCTAGTATCAATCTCAAGGAACGCAAGATCTTGGGTGCCTAAATCGGAACACCTTTCAATGCCTTCCACCTCTTCTAAGTCGGAACATCCTTCAATGCATAGTTGTTCAAGCTCTTTCAGCTGCCCCAATCCCCTTATTTTCTTCAACTTCACACATTTTTTTGCATTCAACTCACCCAGACGTATACAGTGTTGGATGCCCTCCAGCTCCTCCAACTCCGAACAACTTGCAACCTCCAGGGAGTTAAGCTCTGTCAACTGCCCCAATACCCGTATGCTTTTCAACTTCACACATCCAGTTGCATCCAACGACCTAAGAGATATCAATGTTTCAATACTAGGCAACTCCTCCAATTCTATGCACTGGCTAATGTTCAGGTATTGAAGTTTTGCAGGACCATGAATTTGATCTATTCTGCTCAAATTATGACACCCACTAAATGATAGATGTAAAGCTCTGTCAACTGCCCCAATACCCGTATGCTTTTCAACTTCACACATCCAGTTGCATCCAACGACCTAAGAGATATCAATGTTTCAATACTAGGCAACTCCTCCAATTCTATGCACTGGCTAATGTTCAGGTATTGAAGTTTTGCAGGACCATGAATTTGATCTATTCTGCTCAAATTATGACACCCACTAAATGATAGATGTATGAGTGTATTTGGCAATTTTCCAACCTTCACCAGATTATTGCAGCTCTCTATTGAAAGATGTCGGAGGTTGCAGCAAACCCTTTCAGCAAATGATACCTCTGATATCCCTGTCATTGAAACTTCTACCTTTTGGAGCCGCGGAAGTATCTGAGAATCATTCAAAGTTCCCCTTTTTCCTATGACGATCTCCTCCTTCAACGGCAGTTCGCGTATCAACGGACACCACAATACTTTCAACTCAGTCAACTGAGTCAACTGTCCAATAGAAGTCGGCAACGCGTTCAAGTCATGGCAGTGTTCTATTTTTAATTTATTCAAGTTACTCAAGTCGCCTAGCAAAGGCGGCAAACGTTTCAATTTTTTGCAGTCGTATATAAACAATTCCTTCAAGTTCTTCAAGTGATATAGTGAAGACGGCAGCACGTCCAGCAAAGGCCATCCTCCTAAATGCAGAACTTCCATACAGCTGAGCTCTCCAATTGCACTGGGCAATTCTTTCAACTTTGTACCTCTCAAACGTAACTGTTCAAGCGACCTCTGATGTGCCACTTGTGAAGGGAGTACTTCAATCTTTTTACACCAACTGAGATCTATGTACTTAAGCGTACTTATATTTCCTAGTGTTTCTCTTTGCAAGCTTAATTCAAAGCACCTCTCCAAATCAAGATGCTGGAGTTTAATTAATTTACAAAAAGAATCTGGCAGTCTCTCCAAAGTCCGGCACTCAGACAGGTCGACGTGCTGGAGATTAGTTAATTCACCAAAAGATTCTGGCAGGCTCTTCAAATCGTGGCATCTAGACAGCTGAAGGTGTTGGAGTTTGGTTAATTTACCAAAAGATTCTGGCAGGCGATCCAAAGCTGTGCAATAATTCAGCTGGATGTGTTGGAGTTCGGTTAAATTACCGAAGCAGTTCGGCAATGCCTTCATTCTTTTCCATCCCTCCAACACCAGTACTTTCAACGACCGCAGAAAACAGAATTCTTCTGGCAATTCTGTGATAGGGACATATTCATTCCCGTCATAACTAATTACAATCCGTTCTAGGTGGTTTAGCTGCCTTATAGACTTTGGAATGTCCGAGAGGGGAGCCTCAATCTCCAACTCCCTCAACTGTAAAGGTGGCTGCAAAATGTTCAGAAAAAATATAAAAATATCATCTTTCTCATTAAAAGAAACCCTGAGAACATATACCATGTGCTACAATATCAATAGCTAGTAAACACAAACTTTAATTCATAAAGTGTCAACTTTAATTCAAAAATCCTAATTTACCTCCAATTCCTCTTCCCACAATGTTTTCAACTCGTGCCCTTTAATTTGCAGAACCCTTAAATTTTTCATAGGAATCGAGGGAGGCAGGGAATAAGGTCGATTACTACAAAAATGACTCCTGGTCCAGCGCAGCCATTTGAGATTTGGAGAAGACACCTTTGTCAAAATGCGTTCCATGAGATCACCTTCGGCGTCAAGAAATTGCAAACTCCTCATACGAATACGGTCATCTACTTCAGTGTATTCACCGTCTTCATCTTCACCATAAACTATTCTAACTCCTCGCACGTCTGTCATCTGTCCATTCTGGAAACATGACAGCTATTACCCATTCCTTTTGCAAAATGATGGAGAATTTAGAAAACAGAAAACAATTGAAAATTCAGAGGATCGAATGGTTTAACACGTACCCATGATTTCCGCAACAAATCACCATTGTCCTCCTCTGTCCAACGCCACAGCCGACCCGGCAATCCTGAACCTTTGGCAAGTTCTCTTGCCACGTCTATGACGTGATCGTGCATTCTTATCCTTTTTTCACGATCCACGTCTACTAGAGATCTGTCCACTATATTTTGAAACCCACTCTCCCCCACTATCCATTTCACCCTATCCCTGTCTTCTCCATTGAAAAAACAGGCGATATCCAAGAATATCTCTTTTTCCTCCTCCTCCAGATCGTTATAACTGATTTGAAGTATTTGTTTTATTCCACTGGGTAGCGGTTTATTCAATTCTTCTTCCCAGACATGTTTGTCTTTTCCTCTAAGACGTGCCCCAAATACCTTTAAAGACAAAGGCAGACCACCACAGGCTTCTACGAACTTATTTACCAAATTTTCAAATCCTTGAGGTGGATAGGACTGGTTGAAGGAATGGGAACAGAAAAGCTCAAGGGAATGTTCTTTATTAAGGCCGCTTAGGGTATATATGGACTCCTCTTCTACATTTGAGTTTCTGAGAACATCTCTTTTCCTAGATGTTATCAATATTAAGCTGTCAGGGTGAATTACACTCTGACGTGGCAAAAGTTTATCAACCTGATCCTTATTATCTACATCATCTATAACTACTAAGGCTTTATATGATGAGAGATGCTTCCTGATCATCGCTGTACCTTCAGCATCATCCCTAACCTCTTTTATTTGCTCATCTGTTACTTTCAACATCCGAAGAAGTTTTTGCTGCAACAGAATTAAATCATTACCTACAGCATCTTTAACATTAGAGAGGAAACAGGATCCACGATAATCTGACTTTTTCCTATTGAAGAATTCGGTTGCTAACGTGGTCTTCCCTATACCACCTAACCCCACGATCCCAAAGATCCGAGGTTTTTCGCTCTGCTGTCGCTGCAATAAAAAAGATTCAAAAGCTGTCACCTTCTCATCCAAACCTGGTGCATTTTCAGGCACGTCCCGGTCTAAGGCTAGTGTTTTCACCCTTTTTAACACCTCAACAACCACCTTCTCTAGTAGTTCCCCCTCATCTCTGCTCATTCACAAGAAAATAAAGAAAATAAATAAGATTAATGAGAAAAGGAAACCTAGGTTTATAACACGTAACACAAAATAATACAATAGCCAGAGAGGAGTTTGATTTCTCACCCATTACACGCTTCCAGCTCAAAACCGGATATATTTGCAACTTGACGAAGAGCATCTCTCCACTTTTGAATCTTGCTGGGACCGTGCCGCGGAGTCTGACCATCATAGTCGGTTTTGCTTGCGAGATCATCTAGCGCTTCAGCATAAGTTCTCTTTTTGCCCCGGGTACCCCGAAGCTCATCAGGCTTCACGCCGTAGAACACTGGAATTATAGGGGCCTTCGTGTCCAACATTTCGACAAGTTCTTTTAGACACCAATGTGAATCGGCATATCCTGGGGAGAATATGGCCACATGAACAGAGGCCGATCCAATGGCGTTTATAATCTGAACACTGAAATCATCTCCCCGTCGCAATTCAGGGTTATCCAGGAAGACTCTCAGCTGATGTGTACGAAGGCACCTATAGAGATAGCTGGCAAAAGTTTTCTTTGTATCCGGACCCCGATGGTTAATAAACACATCGTGATCCGAATTAGCAGAAGTGGAGCTGGAGGATTGAGCCATTGCAGTTTGGAAAATAGAATTGGAGGTGATCGGAAGGATGTTCAATGCTACCGAAGCAGCTTGCAAGGAAGGATTTGAGCTACCGACTCTACGAATCTCAAAGCGCAGAAATTTTAGAATGAAAATTTTGGTACGCGGAGAAATTTATAGAAATTAAACCCTGAGAGATCTATAATCCCACCGATCAATAGAATAAGCCGAGCGCTTTTTTAGGGGTCATGTTTCTACGCGTTTTCCACCGGCCAATAGAATAAACCGCTCACTCTTTCAACGCTCATTTTTCCACGCGTTTTCCAGCGGCCGATAGAGTAACCCGCGCTCTTTCAAAGGCCGTGTCTCGACGCGTTTTCCACTGGCCAATACGATAAACCACGCGCTCATGTCTCAAAGCGTTTTCACTGGCATCAACTTGTGCAGGTGAAGTGGTGAAGTGAATAGGCTGTACAAAGATGTACAACTGTAAGTTTACATTTACTTGCATTTAAGATGTGAGAGAAGTAAATAACTAGTTTTGGTGTTTGGATTTTATTTGCAAGAAAGGTGTTAGGTGTTTATAAGTAAAGGAGAAAAAAAAATTAAATGTAAAGCACTTCAAAAAAAATTACTAAATTAAATTTTAAGTGAAATTTCTCAGAAAAATTTACAAACAATTTTATAATTTTTTTAAATTATTAAATAAACAAATATGTTTCAATTAATAAATCTTTTAAATTATTAAATAAACAAATATGTTTCAATTAATAAGTCTTATCACAGGCAAAAGTATAATTACTTTCCATCCTTGAGATCTTTTAATAATTATATGTTATTTAAACAATTTTAAATATCTAATCTTTAATGACTATGTTATTTAAACAATTTTAAATATCTAATCTTTAATGACTAGAAGGTTTTGTATTTGATATAATTTTTTTGATTTATTAAACAAAATGAATAATAAATTTTGAGTGTATGTTTTTGTTATCCAGAGTGTTTATAAAAAAAAAATAAGAAAAATCACATACTAATTTTTTAAGAATTCAAAATTATTTAGTGTAATTCATCATTAAAATTTAGATAAATAGACTGATCTAAATAAGGAAATAAATATTATAGAGATACAAATAAATAAGATAAAAATAAATAAATATTATTTTATACCAAATTGAATGTTAAAGAAAGATCACCATATTTAATTCAAAATAAAATGTTAAACCATTTAAAAAATAAATATTAAAAATTAATTAATGAAAAAATAAAATACAACAAAAATAAATAATGACAAAAATAAAATAAAATAAAATATATTATCATTATAGTAAAAATATATATATATATATATAAGTGGAATAATCTCTATAATAAACATAAAATAAAATAAGGCTACAAGAATCATTAAAAATATATAAATAAATAGATAAATAAATAAAGCTATAGGAATTAAAAAAAAAAGAAAAAGACGACACCTAGGGAAAATGGGACAGATCCAACAACTACTAATCTTCCACTCATTATCTCTATTCAGATTTTTTGACCTTCTCTTAACTCGATGGCTTCCCTAAACTTTCAGTCATGGAAGTGATCAATCCTTGCAATGACATTGGACTCCTCTAAACAAATGTGGTGTTTTTTCTTCCCACTATGCTCAACCACAGCTAAGGAGCGAGTTCTATAATGTCTAATATTGGCAGCGTGCTCTTGAATCCTTTGATTTATGGATTGGCCAATTTCTTCAATGTAGGGTATCCCACATGAGCATGTGATTATATAAACACCTTTAATGTTCTTTGGGTCCATCGGGTCTTTTACGTATTTTAGGGAGCTAAGAATGGTATTTAGGGGTCTAGAGGTGGAAGAGATCCTATGCTTCTTAAGAATCCGAACAATCTTGTCGATGTTCCCTTGGATAAAGGGAAGTTGAAAATTGGGAACCAATTCTCTAGCCTAATTCCTAATTTTCAGACCTTTGCTCACATTAAGAAAGCCTTGAGACATTAATGTTTACTATTACCATTATTCTCAAAAACTTTAAGGAAATGAGTTTTCTCATTGTGCAAGTGGTCTTTATAAAAAAACCCTCAAAGCACGAGTAGCCAACATGTTGAGAACCCCCATATTTTGAGCAGGATAATGATGGGAATTGGCATGAAAATATTGTTTTGTATGGATTTTGTCCCTAAAGCCCTGATGAGAGAAGGAAGCATCATCTTTCTTGGAAATAAGAGCTTGACTAATTGATGGAGCTTGACTAATTGTTTAGATGTTAAAGAAACATATCTAACTTATCATGACCATGGGGCCAGATGAGGAAGGTATCATCCATGAACCTCTTACAAAACTTAGGTCGTAATTGAGTTGAAGCCAATGCCTTGGATTCGAAATTTTCCATGAAAAAGTTCACTACAACTGATGGGAGCGGAGAATCCATGGCAATACCATAGGTCTACTTGTAGAACTCGCCCTCAAAGCTAAAAAAGGTATAGGTAAAACATGTCTCTAACAACTCCATAGTATCCCGATGAAATAATATGATTGATTACTTCAATAAGCTAATGAGGTAAGAGAGATCTCTAAGAAAATATAATTTACTATACTTTCCTTTCTTTTATATGTATTATAGAGGTTATTCCCCTTCTTCCTTTTTTTCATTTGTATATATATATATATATGTGTGTGTGTGTGTGGAATTCCTATATATGTTTATATATTTCCTTTATTCATAATTATAGTCATTATATATATATATATATATATATATATATATATATAATGTTGTATTTTATTTTTTTATTAATTGATTTCTTATTTACTAATTTCTTTTAACGTTCTATTTTAAATTAAATATGGTGATTTTAACATTCAATCTTGTATTAAATAATATTTATTTTTTATCTACTATAGTTATTTATTTGCATCTCTATAGTGTTTATTTCTTTACTTACATCAGTCCATTCATCTAAGTCTTGATAATGAACCACACTAATTGGTTCGACAGAATTCCTATGTGATTTTTCCCAAAAATTTTCTTTATAAATAAATAATATTATTATATCACCTTAAAAACTTTCACATGATCAAGATTATATAATATGTATCATAATTTGAAATGTTTTAACTATAAAATTATAATTAATAATTAAAAAACAAATATGTTTTCACACATTCTTATCCACTTTAATTGATCCATTATCATTTTTCCTAATAAATAAATATTTCAATTTTGTTAATCATATAATTTTATTTTAAATTTATTATTCATTATATATTTATTTTATTTTTAATAAATAAATATTTATCAAAATGAAATATATATTTTTTGAAGTTTCAAATTATTATATGATTTTTATAAATATAAAAATTATTTAACTTTATGTTTTATAAACATGTACTAAGTATTCATAGTTGAGTTTAAACTCTTTATCACTTCAAAAGTTCCCAAAATTTCTAATAGTAAATGTCTCATTGGTATGTATTTGTGTTGATGACTAGAATTTTGGATTGGTGTGTTCTAACCATGAGTAAAAGAGTTCTTTCCCTCCCTCGCTTCATTACTAGAGACAAGTTTTTTATATTAAATGTTTGGCTACATGCATTTGTGATAATCAATAGGATTTTGGGATGGTGTGCTTGGCTTTAAGGAAAGCATTTTATTTTTTATTTTATTTTCAAGAGTTCCTTTCCACTCCCTCACTTCATTACTTGGGGCAAATTTTTTTATAGTAAATGTTTCGCTACGTGCTTTTGTGACGCAATTTTTTTTTATAGTAAACGTTTCGCTACATGTATTTGTGATAATCATTAGAATTTTGGGATGGTGTAACAGGTTTATTTTTACTTTTTCATTTCTCATTGTGTTTAGAGTCTTTAATTTCAAAAACAAGTTTAATAACAAGTTGGTTATGTTTTTTTTTTTTTTTTTTCAGAGGAAAAAATCAAGATAAATTATTATAAGTTGGTTATGTTCTTTATGAGTGTGGTGAAAGGCATTATAACTCATAAGGATTCTTCATTTTCCAGAGTGATAAATTTCATCATCTAGATTTTATCATTTTTAAGATTTACAAATCACAAAACCTAATGTAACCACTATGAAAGCTCATTAATACTAAACCTAAAAAATGTTTGTATCAATGTTAACTTATACTTGCAACACCATCCACCCATTATCACTCTTCATGGAAGTTGATAATATAATAGATAATCAACCTAATTTAATATTGGTTTGAAACTAGTCAAGTGATTAGAACCACAACATATGTAGAAACTAACTACCCTTAAATTTAGTTGTATTGATTCTTTGGTCTTCTTATCAATGCCTTCATTATTCTCCCTACAAATACGATAATTTTTTATATTTTTAAAATAATATGCAAGATCCTTTACTCTAGGAACCATTGATCTCAATAAATTGTCTCCAAAAGATAATGATCCTTCCAATCATAACATCACTAACTTGGAATCACCATACATCATGAAACCCCCAACATTATATTGAAATGAAAAAAACATAAATATATGTGTTGCATGGATCTTAGCAGAGTTATTTGAATCTTTGACATGTCCACCTCTAAATGAGGAAGCCTTATTTTTATCTAGAACTATAACTCTCCCAACTCCACACTAATATGAAATTAAAAAATTGAAGTTTTCTTGAAAAAATTGCAAGCTAGTTTATATCTTGTGGGAAATGGATTGAAATTGCAAAAGCACATAAAATTAGTAATTTTAATTAAGTTTTGCAGAAATAACCAAAGAAAAATAGACAACATGTAGCATCACAAAACATCAATTTGATGATGGAGTTCACCCTTCCTAGGCGACATCTCTCGGTCCAGCTTCTAATGTTGGCCCTTTCTATTATATGCTCAAAATGTAAATTAAATCAACACAAAATGATCAAATCACGAAAATAATGCTACCATTTTGTCCATAACACCCAAAACCCCCTGTGTAGGCTCTTCTAGGGCTCAAAAAGGCTAAAAAATGGTCAAGTTAGGCCTCCTCCATTTCTGTGTATTTGTCGTGCAAATTTACAAAAAATAGAAAAATTGGAAACTTTTTCCTCCTTTGGCATATCTTCTAGGCAACAATTTCACATGGGCGCGGCAAACGTTTCCCCGAAAATTGAGCAATTTATTGAACAGCTAGTTAGGTGCCCGCGACCAACTTCCTCCCTTTCCTCTGGTCCGATGGTAGACATGTGGTCAGGGCTGCAGATCAGAGGCCACGTGCCTCCCAGCACTCCTCTATTGGTCGTGTTGTATGCATGTGGTTGTGAGATGGGACATGTGCCAGTCCCTTGCTTCATATGCCCCACTTGTGGTCTCGTGCCATAAATGGAATCTTGGGCCAGGGCTAACCGCCCCACCCTTTCCGCTTCTCGTCGTTGGTTATGCCCGTCGGTTGTGAGTATTAAATGGGACAAGGGGTTGGGATAACCAGCCGCCCCCTCTCCCTTTCATCATGTGTTGTGGTCATGATCCAGATTTAAACAGGAACGCAAGAAATTATAGATATAACCATAAATACAGAGATATAGCAGAAATAATACTTCATTTCAATAATGTAATATATTGAAATATGCTTACAAACAAAAATGGAAATAAACTAGCTCTGGCGATGGTAACTTATCTCTGAGGAGAGATGTGGTGCCTACATGCCCCTGAACTGTCTTACAATGAGGCTCGAAGGCCTATTTATTGTTGAGAAACAATGGAAAACCCTAAAAATCCAAAACCCTAACCCTAGGAGATGAAGCGCCAAACTATGGGCCCCGTTTTGGGTAAATTGGTACATCAACTTCTCGGGGTCGTAACTTTGGCATACGATCTCTGTTTGACGCACAAAATACCTCGTTAGAAAGATCTATTCGACGACTACAATTTTAGGATTAGAAACTTTAGATTGTGGACCCATGTTGGACTAAGGCACTTTGCAACGTTATTGGTGCTTCCCTTATTATACTTGATATTCAAATGGAACCGTTGCAAGTATGTGGACCACTTCTTATGGAAATCATTCTGTAACTTCCCTTGCATCTGTATGAACTGCAGGGGCCTATGGTCTATGTGGATGATTGTTTCCTTCCTCAAAATGCAATGCTTCCATTGTCGACAGGCCTGCACAATGGAATACATATCTTTGTCATAAGTGGGATACTTTCGGATTGTGTTTGAAAGTGTCTCACTGTGATATTCCACTGGATGCCCATGTTGAGTAAGGTAAGCCCCAATAGAATAATCTGAGGCATCTACCTCGATCTCAAATGGTTGTTGCAAGTCTGGTAATGCGACCACCAGTGCTGAGCAAAGGCGATGTTTCAACTCTATGAATGCCTTCTGTTGAGATTTAGACCAAAAGATTTTTTCTTTCACTCCTCCCTTGGTCACTTGACTCAGGGGCCAATTGATATGAGAAAATCCCAACACGAACTTGAGGTAGAAATTGGCAAGACCCAGAAATCTGCAGAGCTTTGTTAGAGTGGTTGGAGATGGCCAATCCATAATGACTTGGATCTTGGCTGGATCCACATGCACCCCTTGTTCATCAATAATTTATCCCAGATACTGAACTTGGGTCATGCCCAAAGTGCATTTCTCCAAATTGGCACATAACTTGTGTTTCCGCAGTGTTTGGAAAACCTATCAGATGTGTTGCCGCAGTGTTTGGAAAACCTATCAGATGTGGTGGAGGTGCTCTTCCCAAATTTGGCTGAAGATCAGGATGTCATCCAAGTATACCACTACAAATGAGTTGGTGAATGGCCGCAATATGTCATCCATTAGCCTCACGAAGGTTGCAGGAGCATTCGTCAACCTGAAAGGCATAACCAACCATTCGAAAAGGCCCTCCTTAGCTTTGAAGGCGGTCTTCCATACATCAGAGCATTCGATTAGTACCAGGTGATATCCTGACTTCAAATCGATCTTGTTGAAATATTTTCCCCTTCCTTTTGTCCAAAAGGTCATCAATCCGTGGGATTGGGTATCTATTCCGGACAATTATCTTGTTCAGCGCCCGATAGCCAATACAGGGTCTCCAAGTCCCATCCTTCTTCTGTACCAACACGATCGGGCTCCCACAGGGTGATGAACTTAGTCGGATGTGACCTTTATGACGAAGATCCTGAATCTTCCTCTTGATTTCATCATTCTCCAGAACAAAGGGTCGATAGATTGGTCCATTGGGCAGTGGCGCACCCGGGGTCAGATCAATGGCGTGCTTGACCTAACAGTGCAGAGGAATCCCTGTGGGGGAGGTGAAGATGTCCTCGTACTCCTCCATGACCTTGTCCATCTATAGTTGTAGTGCGGAGGGGCCTTGTCTGGATGTCATGGCCATTGTCTTCTTCTTTCCTTGAGGGCGTATCATAAGGAAAACAAATTTCCCGATTTTGGAAGTGAGCTTACTACATTTTTTTGCAGTAACCAAAGAGATGGCGGTAGGCAGTGCTACCTCTATTATCATGTACAACTTATTTCCCAAAGTAACACTAACAGAACAAGGCCTTGACTCATATACAACATGTCGCTTCCACAAGTATGGTTGGCCTAATAATACAACACAAACATCAAGGGGAGAATCGTCACACAATACCTCATCCATGAAGGGATTGATGTTGTATGGAAGGTGGCACTTCTGCTCATGCAAATATCTCGTCCTTGGTGAAGCCACCCAATGTTGTACAGTTGTGGATGTGTTATGGTCGGTAAGCCCAACTGCTTCACCACCTCTACTGAAATGAGGTTCTTTTGGCTCCCGTTGTCAACAATGAACTGTAACAGGGAGCCTTTTACCCACATCTAGGAATGGAAGAGGCACTCCTCCTCCTCTAGATCTTCAGGTTCCTCCTTTTGGATCTTCATGGTGGCAGCGGTGGCGTTGGGCTTCGGATCGATAATCTGCTTCCCTTTGTCATTCCCCTTATTGGGTTCTGACTCAGAGTCTGAACATGCATCTGATTTTGAAGACTTTAGCTCGGCCACCAATGACTGCTTGGCCCGACACTCACTTGTATTGTGAGTGGAGCTCTTATGAAACTCACACCACTTTCACTTGTCCTTCTTCAGCTTCACGGTGTCGTTCTTTTCTTGCAGCTTTGGTGGGTTTTCCTAGGCCACCTCGCCTTGGCTTTGTCCTTTGTTCAGTGGTTTAGGGGTGTCTCTCCCTTGCTTCGAATTTGCAGATCCAAAGTCTTGCTTCTTCTATTTAAACTTCTACTCGATCTTGACAGCATATCAGTACGTCGTGCCGAGCAAGGAGATGTCCAAGAACTCCATTTCATCCTAGATGTACCTGTGTAGGCAGTTATGGTATTTGAGTACCAAATGCAACTAAGAATCCTTGATACCCAACTTTTTGCGAAGGGTATGAAAAATATTGTTAATCTCTGGTACGTCTTGGTCCCTTCCCTGCCACAGCGTGGTCCACTTTATGTATTTATCCTCATAGATTCTAACAGTGTAGTATTGCTCCTTGATGGCATTCCGGAATGAATTCCAAGTCGGTGCGGCTGAAAACAATGAGGTCATACTTTCATTTTTCTACTCGTAGTATGTTTCCCACCAGTCCTTGACGTGGGCGGCGACTTTGAGAAGAGCGAAAGTAATCTTTTCCCAGGTGGAAAAATCATGAACAGAAAAATATCCTTCTAGCAAATCTAACCATTTATCTACAACATCTGCATCGATCTGACCCTCAAATATGGGAATGTCAAAGTTAAGTTGTGCCTTAAAGGGTGTGGCGCTTCTAGAGTAGCTCCTGGAAGTAGATGTGTCGCCCCTGGGTAGCCGCTTAAAGGATCTGGGAAAAGTTGTCCATCATCGCATTCCTTTGTCGCTCGAGGGCTTCTTCGAGCAAGACTTTGATAGGATCTCCTGCCACCTCATCTTTCTTTTCATCCGCCATGGGTGGTCGTCGGGATTTGTGAGGCTGGTCTTGCAATGGTTCGACCAGTTCAAGCCTTAACTCCTTATATCTCGACCTCATTGGGGACATGCAAAGTGTTGAAAATAGCAACAAGAAATGATAAAAATAGAAATTCTAATAATAGCATTGTTATAAATAGCATTTCAGGATATACTCCAACTTTGTTGGAAATAGAAAAAAATAGAAATGCTAAAAATAGCATTGCTATAAATATAATTTCGGGATATATTCCAGTTTTGATTTGTCCTTGAATCAAAATTGAGAATTAAAATTCGAATTTAGTCTCAGTAGCTATTTGAAAAATAATTAATTAATTCATATTAAGTTAATTAATTGGAGAAATTCAAACATGAAGTCTTTGTGAAGACATGCAACAGTTATCCCTTTGATTGAGGAAGTTATCCCTTAATTAAGGAGATAAGGATGAGTTGTATTTGAGTTGTAATTAGTTAGCTCATTTAACTAAGTTAATTCCAGTTAAATTAGTTCCAAACAATTGGAGGAACTAATTGTGAGTTCAATCAGTTAATGCATGCATGCATGCAACTAGTGTACTCCAAATAATTGAATATTCTCTCACAAATAACCAATGCATGTCAGTTCGGAGAAAGACCTAGTTGAGATTAAAGACAAGGAAATTGTACTATTAGTTGGAGGATTTTTCCTATAAAGGAAACTCATCCATGCAAAAGGAATTATCTCCTTCAGGATTGCGCAGTTATTTCAGAGGTCAGTGTTGTGTGTGAGGTGAGAATCACACAGGGTGCAGCTGGATGACCCATGAGAAACTGCGCAAGTAAATAGGAGGCTTGGAGGACTGAAGGAAGGCATATGTGTTGTCTATTATGTATATGAGCAATAGTGAGGGATTGTACTAAGAGTTGGATAGCTTGTGAGCTAAAGCTTTGTGTAATCCTGAGATATTTCCACTTGTATGATAATACAGATAGCAGGGTTTTTAGCTGAGGCTTTCCACAGAGTATTCTTTTGTGTTTCATGTGTGATTGATTTCTTTTTCATCTGTTATATGTGTTCTATTTGATCTTGCTCAAAATTGATTAAGCTTCCGCAAGTTTGTTTGCATAAATAGATCAAGTATTTTGCTTTAGTTACATTGCATTAGTAGGTGATCTACAATGAGAATTTCTACACAAAGAAAAACAGAGAAATAGAAGATCGTTCTGATACCACTGATCCTAATTTAAACAGGAACACAACAAATTACAGAGACAACCATAAATACAAAGATACAACATAAATAATACTTCATTTCATTAATGTAAAATACTGAAATATGCTTACAAACATAAATGGAAATAAACTAGCTCGGGCGATGGTAGCTTATCTTTGATGAGAGATGTGGCGGCTACATGCCTTTGAAATGTCTTGCAATGAAGCTTGAATGCATATTTATTGTTGATAAACAATGGAAATCCCTAAACATCCAAAACCCTAACCCTAGGAGATGAAGTGCCAAACTATGGGCCCCGTTTTGGGTAAATTGGTACATCAACTTCCCAGGGCCGTAACTTTGGCATACGATCTTCATTTGACATGCACAATACCTCGTTAGAAATATCTATCAAGAGTTGTTGACAACCCTACAAGAGGAAGGCCTCCTTGGTATTTTTGAAGGAAATTATAACATTGTTGGGGATGAAAGTGGAGCATCTATGGAAGAGGGATTATGCTCAAAATTTGAATATGAAAACACTAGATATTTGTAACACGAACAACCTTGCGGTAACAATGACAGGAAGGAAGGCCATTTTAGCATCTAAAGTGTTTTCTTAACACATAAATGAGTACCAAAATGAAAAATGTGATGACATTATTACACCACCTTCAAATGATACATGTGTCACTCTTTCTAGTGAGGATTGGCATCAAGTTGGTGATGCTTTTATCGACTGCCCCATAGGAAACAGTGTTGCAGATACAAAAGAGGAAAGTAGTAGCAGTTTTGAGATGAATTTGGCGTGGGATTTATGCTCGAAAATAAAAACAAGAACACTCCCTTCTCTTATTTCTTATGTACATGATAATAATAATAATGAAAACATAAGCCTGGACACTCATAATGATCCTCTCATCAGTATGGATCACTACAGGGCTTCCTAGAGGCACACTTGCACAGTCAGATCAATGCAAGGGGTGTACTTTGGGGAAGTTTGTGAAAGCCACCTTTCACGAGAAGGATAGTCGCGCCACGACGATCCTTGAGAGAATTCACACAGACATGTGTGGACCTTTCTCAGTTGCTTCGACAACAAAACACATGTATTATGTGATTTTTGTTGATGATTTCTCTCGTAAGTGCTGGATATTCTTCATGCAGAAGAAGAGCGAGACATATTCAAAGTTCTGTGAATTCAAAGCACTGGTCGAGAAGGAGTCGGGGAAGAAGGTGAAGGCTCTTAGGAGCGATAATGGTGGTGAATACATCTCAGACGAGTTCAAGGATTTCTACAAGGCAGAAGGGATTCGTAGAGAGATCATAGCTCCCCATAACCCACAACAGAATGGGGTAGCTGAGTGGAAGAACATAATGATTATGGGTGTTGCACGGGCAATGTTGCATGATCAGGGCCTACCCCTTCACTTGTGGGTGGAAGCATGCAATACAACAGTTTATGTGCAGAACCGTTGTCCTCATAGGATACTTGGCATGAGTACACCTGAGGAGACTTATTCTGGTAAGAAGCATGATCTTTCTCATTTGAGGATTTTTGGTGCTAACGTTTACATGCATGTGACGAAGGATGCCAGGAAGAAGTTGGAGCCGACCTCAGAGGTTAGGATATTTGTGGGGTACACTGATACGCCCCACAACTATCGTGTGTATTTTCCAGACAGTGGTAAAACTGTTGTGCGACGGGATATAAAATTTCAGGAGGAGAAAGACATGAAGTGTTCGCTTGAGAGGAAGCTACACTTGCATGCATATGAGGAGCTATTAGTTCCTAAGGATGAGCTTCAGGACGTGGATCAGCCACAGGATGAGGTTCATGGAGTGGAAGAGACCACTCATGCAACGCCAACCATTAGAGGGTGAAAGCACTTGATAGAAGCTGAGTGACTGGCTCAAGATGCAGAGAAAGTTGCAGGACCACCTATAGCCCAACGCAGGCAGAGACAGTCACCTGATCGGTACACTAGATACATGGCTCTGATGAGAAAGTGTGTTGTGACTGAGCCATCCTCTTTCGAGGAAGCTGTGGAGGATCCCGCATGGGTAGATGCCATGGTGGAAGAGTATGATTCTATTGTCAGAAACAGTGCATGGGAGATTGTTCCTAAACCGGAAGGGAAATCAGTGGTGGGTTCGAGATGGATCTACAAGGTCAAGCAGGCAGCTAACGGGAGTGTGGAGAAGTACAAGGCAAGATTTGTTGCCCGAGGCTTTTCCCAGATAGAGGGGATCGATTATGAGGAGACCTTTGCACCTTTCACAAGGTATTCTTCCATACGGACGATTCTTGCTCTCTCAGCGCAAATGGGATGGCACATTCATCAGATGGATGTGAAGACTGCGTTCCTCAATGGAGTCATTGAGGAGGAGGTGTACATTGAGCAGCTCGAAGGCTTTGAGGTCTTCAGCAGCGAGTCGCATGTGTGCAGGCTCAAGAGAGCGTTGTATGGGTTGAAGCAAGCACCACGTGCTTGGTACACACAGATAGACAGCTATTTCACAGGACTTGGATTCTCCAAGAGCGAGGCGGATCCTAACCTATACCAGATTGTGGTGGAGGGTAAGTTGCTTATCATTGTACTGTATGTTGATGATTTGATTCTAACGGGTGATGAGCTGTTGATACTGTCATGCAAGAAGGATCTTGCTGCAGAGTTTGAGATGAACGACTTGGGCCTCCTTCACTATTTCCTAGGATTGGAAATATAGCAGCGCAGTGGTGGATTGTTTGTTTCTCAGGGCAAGTATGCTCGGGAGATACTGGAGAAGTTCAACATGCATGGCTGCAATCCTGTTGATACTCCTCTTCTTGGAGGTTGGAGGAAGGAGGATGCCACTTCGGGAGAAGAAGTGGATGCCACTGTTTATCGACAGTTGGTGGGGTCACTGATGTATTGGTCAATACATGACCTGATATATGCTATGCAGTTAACCAGCTTTCACAAGCTATGGTTAAGCCTACCAAGCTCTTCTGGAAGGCGGGCAAACATGTATTGCGCTACTTGAGAGGCACATCGAGATATGGTTTGTGGTACAGACAGGAGGATGAGGTGAAGCTATGTGGCTTCACGGATGCAGATTGGGCAGGGAGCCCAACAGACAGAAAGAGCACATCAGGAGGGGTCTTCAGTATTGGATCGACAGTAGTTTCTTGGTACAGCAGGAAGCAGAGATCCGTGGCACTCAGTTCAGCGGAGGCCGAGTATATGGCAGCACATTTGGCTGCATGCGAGGCTATATGGATGAGGAAGATCTTGGTTGGTTTGTTCGGTTCTCATTTGGATCCTACTGTGATTTACTGTGATAACCAGAGTTGCATTAAACTCTCGGCTAATCCTGTATTTCATGATAGATCTAAGCATATTGACATCAGGTACCATCATATCAGAGATTATGTGCGGCGGAGGATCATGTTGCTTTCATACATTCCAACGGAGGATCAGGATGCTGATATTCTGACGAAGGCTCTCACCAGGAGCAAATTCGAGTACCACCGAGGCAGGATAGGGGTTGCTGATAATCCATATCTTTTCGAGAGGGAGTGTTGAGATTGCAACAAGATGATGGAGCTTAGTGAAAAGAGTCGCCTTCAATAAGTGGGCCCGCAGGCAAATTATGGCGCAAGTTCTATTTTTTATCACAGTGTGGATGATCACAGTGTGGGTGATCACAGTGTGAGTGATCACAGTGTGGGTGACCACAGTGTAGGTGACCACAGTGTGAGTGATCAAAGTCTATTTTTAGACTGGCTGTCAAAAATAGAAAAGCCAAATATTATTGTCTCATAATAATATTTGGACTATAAACTTGATCTTATTCTCTTGGAGCACTTCAGTTTGAGCTACAGATGTGGCCCATGCAACTGTCAAAAGGAAGTACGCTTTTCTTATGAGTCAGTTGAGTTGTTGCATGCATGACTTCAGTTAGAACTCAATCAGTTGAGTTTGGTGGAGTTGATTGTGGAGTTGATGGAATTGTGTTCAGTTTGACTTGGTTAAACTAGTTGTAGTTAGTCTAATTGCAAATAGACTAATGATGCGTTGTTAAACTAATTATTAACTCATAATACAACTATAGAATACATCAGTTAACTCAGTTGCATGTCAGTGCATGTTCAGTTCAGCAGGGACAGGTGTTAGAGAATCAGATTGCTATCAGTTGTGACTATAGTTATGCATCAGATCTTGTACAATCAAGGGATTGAGTATGCCAATGAGTTTGCTTATGTATTTGCCCAGTTTGTAGCTTCTGCTCACGTCTTACACCTTGTGAGTGATTCTTTGGAGGTGAAATACGAGTTTGGTAGACCATTCTCATTCATTCTTGAGCAGGTATTGAGCAGTGGAGGCAGGCAAGCAGTGGAATAGATTTGGAGATCAGATCTTAGCTGTATTGTGTGTAACAGGTGAAGCTGGTACTGGATTGCTTGTGATAAGCATTGTACTTTGTAATGTTACATGGTCTCAATCATTAATATACAGATAGTGTGGGGTTTTTAGCGAGATGCTTTCCCCGGGTTACATACTGTGTTAATGTGTGAATGCTCTTGATGTTTTATTGTTATTGATGCTGCTATATTGATGATCAACGTAGAGGAGCTTATGTATTGTGTATGTATTCCACAATAGTACATGATCAGGATAATCTCTGTTGAATATGTGTTAAATTATTCAAAATTTCTACACTTGAATCTTAGGTGGTTTTGGCTGGAATTTAAAGCCAGCTTAGGAAGCCTATGATCTCCTATGTTATTGAGTTTGTGCTTGTACAACAGAAGCCCAGTCATAACTAGGCTCTTGATAAAGGAAAGACCTACTTCTATAAGGAGAATAGGATAGGGTTTTAATAATATATATATATATATATATATATATATATATATATATATATATATATATATATATATATATTATTTATAATATTAATATTGATAATACTAATACTAATTATATCAAAATACTAATAAATAATATTTATATTATATTGTACAAATATTATTTATTAGCATTTTGATATAATTAGTATTAGTATTATCAATATTAATATTATATATATATATATATATATATATATATTTGTTAAATAAATAAATAAATAAAATATTACTAAACATTTCCTCTTTCCCTCTCTGAGTCAAACATAGCTATTTTTTTGTATTTAACCTTCTTCCTAGATCTGTTTCTTCATCATGTCCTGAAGATGAACCACACTTGTTGGTTCTAAAGGCGTCGACCAAAATATGCAACGTGATTTATTCTGAAGAATTCTTTATACATTATGATATGGATCACAGAAGCTTGAATTTGACAATCATAAAAATGTAAAAAAAAAAATTAACATATAAAAGATAAGAATTTAAAAATTAAAAATATATAAAGAAATAAATAATAATTAAAATATATTTTAAAAAAAATAACATTTTTTTAATCTCCTAGAGCATAAAAAAATTGGGGGACAAAAAAAAAAAAATTGAAAGCAAACTAGATTAAAAAAATTAGAAAATTAACCAAAAAAACCCCAAAAAAAAAATACTAAAATTAAGATTAAAAACATTAAAAAAAAAACTTATGAAAACAAAATAAAACAAACAAATAAACAAAAAAAACCAAAAAAAAATAAAATTTTAAAAAATATACATATTTTCAAATTTAAAAAATAACTCAAAAAAACACTTAAATTAAAAAGACAAAAAAAAAAAGAAAAAAAACAATATATTTTTTATTTCAAAAAAAAAAACATTTCAATTTTTGTATTAAAAAATTTAAAATTTAAAATTTGGATTTGGTAATGATTTAAAATTTCGATTTAAAAAAAAAATAAAAACATTTAAAATTAAAAAAAGCTAAATATATTTTTGATTTTTTTTTAAAATAACATTTAAAATATTTTTAAAATATATATTTTACAAACATATATAAAATTTAAAAAACATTTTAATTTTTTTAAAATATAATTAACATATTTAACAAAATTTATTTTTTATTTAAAAACAAAACAATTCTATCAGCCACCGCCAGACTGCCAATGGGGCCACGACCAGCTTCGCCGTCCAGGGCTACGCCCCCATGGGCGGCTGGGTGGTGGCTATCTGATTCTGAGAATCGAATAGCCACCCGCACGGGCGACCCTGCGGTGGATATCCAATTCCGAGAACTGGATAGCCACAGCCCAGCCTCCCGTGGGGGCGCGGCCCTGGGCAGCAAAGTTGCGTGCATATATGTTTTTTAAAGTTTTAATCGTAAATATATGTTTTTTAAAGTTTTAAATGTTTTTTATTTTTTAAAAATCGAAAATATATGTTTTTTTTTAAATTTTAAATGGTTCTTTTTAATCCTATCTATCTATATATATATATATATATATTTTAAAATTTAAAACTTCTTAGGTTTTTTTTTTTTTGAATATATATATATATATATATATATATATATATATATATATTTAATCGAGTATATTTTGGTTTTTTTTATGTTTTTAATCTTGATTTTAATAGTTTTTTAGATTTTTATTGGCTTTTTTTTAATCTAGTTTGTTTTTTTTTTTTTTTTTTTTAATTTTTTAATTTTTCTTGATTTTATAGTATTTTTATTTTATTTTATTTTTTAGCCAAATTTTTTTTATGGTTTACGAGATAGTTTTTTTTTACATTTTCTTTTTTGTCTTTTTTTATATATATTTTTATATTTGTTTTTTTATGTAAAACAAAATTGACATAAAAAAATTTAAAGTGTAAAAAATGTAACATTTAAAAAAAAATCCACACTTAATACATTATAAAATTTAAAGTGTAAAAAATTGTTAAATCTAGAAAATAATTATTTACATTTCATACATTAGAAAATTTAAATTCAAAAAACGGTTTTTTTAAAAAAGGGCCTGATGCAGAATCACCATTTTTTTAAATCAGCATGCAAATCACTAACATTCTAAAACATAATGTACATGAAAAAATTTAAACTACCAAAAACTATGCTCTAAAAAAAATATGTGTTCTGTATCGCCCCTTTTCAAAATCGAGTCACTTTTTTGCTATCTTTGCAAAATGAGTAACAGTATCAGTTCCTGTTTCAAAGTTTATATTGTTACTCGTGGAATTAATAAGTTTAGTATCTAGCATCAACCATATACTTGACCAAAATGCACTTAGGAATAATTTGTCCTAATCTGAGACAATTGACCGTGTGATACCCAATTGTACCACACTTGCTCAAAAAAGAGCTAATAGTGGCCTCTGTTGTGATACTCTTCTTGCAGGTTGCCATAATGGCCATCTTAAAGAATCTATCAATGACCATGAAGATGCATTCATTTTCATGCGTAGTAGAATGAAGGCCCGACATGTAATCCATGGATATGGATTCCCAAGGTTGACTACAAGTAGGAAGAGGAGTATATAGGCCTTGCTTCTTGATGGTTGGTTTGGCAATGGCATAGCCACTATAGGATTTAATGTACCTCCCAACATCCTGACAAAGGTTTGGCTACTAAAAATACTTCTACAATACAACCACTATTTTCTCTACTTTGAAATGTCCAAAGACCTACTTTGAAATGTCCAAAGACCTGACTGTAGTGTGCCTCCCAAATCATTTTGGTACGCTCACTTAAAGGAACACAAATGTGTCCCAAGTGGCATAACAGTGCATCCTGGAGGTGAAATTTTGGGACTTGCTTACCTTCCAGGAGTGTTTGGTGTGTGCTGCTTGATTTTGGATCGCTCTTGTAAAGATGTAGCCACCTCGAAGTATTATGCCCATAGGAGTCAAGCATAGTGATCAGTTCCATGCCTAGTGGTCAGTTGAGGTAGTCTGAAACATTATTGGTGTTTCCCTTCTTGTACTTAATGTTCAAATGGAATTGTTGCAGGTATGTGGACTATTTCTCATGGGGATGGTTCTGCAACTTCCCTTATGTCGGTATGAACTGCAGGGGTCGGTGGTCTGTGTGGATTACCATTTCCTTTCCCATAATGTAATTCTTCCATTAACGGCAAGCCTACACAATGGAATACATTTCTTTTTCATAGGTGGGATACTTTAAAATTGTGACTAAAAGTGTCTCAATATGGTAAGCCATTGGATGCCCCTGCTGAGTAAGAAATACACCAATAACATAGCCAGAGGCATCTGTCTCAACCTCAAATGGTTGATGCAGGTATGGTAATGTGAGCATTGGTGCAGAGAAGAGGTGTTGCTTCAACTCAGAAACACATTATGTTGGGTTTCGTACCAAAAGAACTTTGCTTTCGCTCCACCCTTGGTGACTTGACTCAAAGGCCAAGTGATATGAGAGAACCCTAACACGAACCTGCGATGGAAATTGGCAAGGTCCATAAATATGTGGATCTCTGTTAGAGTGGTTGGGACTTGCCAATCCCAAATGACTTGTATCTTAGTTGGGTCCGCATGCACACCCTACTCATCAATGATGTACCCCAAATATTAAACCTGGGTCATGGAAAAAGTGCATTTCTCCAGACTGGCACACAACTTATGTTGTCGCAGGGTTTGGAGGTCCTGTCAAATATGGTGTAGGTGCTCTTCTAAAATCTGGTTGAAGATAAATATGTCATATAAATACACCACCATGAATGCATTGGTGAAGGGTCTCAAGATGTTTTCCATCAACCTCATGAAGGTTGCAGGGGAATTCGTCAACTTGAAAGGCCTGACCAACCATTCAAAAAAGCCCTCCTTGGATTTGAAGGTAGTCTTCCACACATCAGAGGGTTCGATAGGTACTTGGTGATAACCAGACTTCAAGTCAATCTTGCTGAAATATTTGGCCCCCTTGAGCTGGTCCAGAAGGTCTCAATCCATGGGATTGAGTACCTATTCCAAACAGTGACCTTCTTCAGCGCCTGATAGTCAATATAGATTCTCCAGGTCCAGTCCATCTTCTGTACCAATACAATCGGGCTCCCATTGGGTGATGAGCTTGGCCTAATGTGCCCTTTCTACAACAACCCTTGAATTTGCCTCTTGATCTCATCGTTCTCGAGAACAGAGTGTCAAAAAATCGGTCCATTGGTTAGTGACGCGCTCGGGGTCAAATGGATGGAGTGCTTGACTTGATAGTGAAAAGGTACCCCCGTAGGTGAAGCAAAAATGTTGTTGTACTCCTCCATGACCTTGTCCATATGTTGTTGTTGTGTGGAGGAGCCATGTTTGGAAGCCGTGGACACAATCTTCTTCTTGCTCTGAGGTTGAATCATACGGAAAATAATTTTCCTGGTCTGTGAAATTATCTTACTGCATTTCTTTGCATAGATCAACGAGATAGTGGTAGGCAGGGATACCTTAGGTATACTGTACAACTTATTGCACAAAGTAATAATCACAGAGCGAGGTCTAGACTCATAAAACATGTCGCTTCCATAAGTATAGTTGTCCTAATAATACATTACAAACTTCAAGAGGAGAACGATCACACAATACCTCATCTGTGAAGGGCTTTATGTTGTAGGGAAGGTGACATTGTTGGCTAACGCAAAGATCTTGCAATTGGTGAAGCCACACAATGGTGTACGACTGCGGATGTGTTGAAGTCGGTATACCCAACCACTTCATGACCTATGTTGAAATGAGGTTCTTTTGGCTCCTGTTGTCAATAATGAACTACAACATAGAACCCTTCACCCACATCTATGAGTGGAAGATATGTCCCCCCTCCTCTAGATCTTTAAGCTTATTCTCCTGGACCTTGGTGGTGGCCAGGATAGCACTGGGCTTCAATTTAATGATCTAATTCCCTTTTCCATTCCCCTTGTTAGGTTCTAACTCAAGAGTCGGAACATGTGTCTCATTTAGAAGCCTTCAACTCGACCACCAGTGACTACTTGACCCGACACTCACTAGTGTTGTGAGTGGAGCTCTTATGGAACTCGCACCATTTTCCTATGTCCTTCTTTGTCTTTGAGGTGTTGTTCTTTTCTTGTGGCTTCGACGAGTTTTCTTGGGTCACCTCACCTTGGCTTTGTCTTTTTCTCTATGGTTTGGGGGCACCTTTCTCTTGCTTCAGATTCGTAGATCCAAAGTCTCGCTTCTTCTGTTTAAACTTCTGCTCAATCTTGACAACATATTGGTACGTTGCGCCGAGCAAGGATATGTCTTGGAACTCCATCTCATCCTGGATGTATTTGTGTAGACAGTCATGATACTTGAGTACCAAATGTTGCTCAAAATCCTTGAAACACAACTTCGTACAAAGGGTATGAAAAAAATTGGTCAATGATGGCATGTCTTGGTCCCTTCCTTGCCACAACATGGTCCACTTTATGTATTTATCCTCATAGCTCCCAATAGGGCAATATTGATCATTGATGGCATCCCTGAATTAATTCCAAGTTGGTGCGGATGAAAATAGTGAGGGTTTAATTTCGTCATTCTCCTCACAGTAGGTTTCCCATCATTCCTTGATGTGGGGGGCAACTTTGAGAAGTGAAAAAGTAATATTTTACTGGCTGGAAAAATCATGAACAAAAAATATCCTTTTAGCATATTTAACTATTTATCTAAGATGTTTGCATCTATCTAACCTTCAAGTATGGGGGTGTCAAAGTTAACTTGTACCTTAAAGGGTGTGGTGCTTCCAAAGTGGTTTTGGGAAGAAGATGTGTCACCTTTGGGTAGTCCCTGAAGGATCTAGGCAAAGTTGTCCATCACCACGTTCCTCTATTTCTTGGGGGCTTCTTTGAGCAAGATTTTGAAAGGATCTCCTGCCCCCTCATCTTTCTTCTCTTCTTCCATGGGAGGCCATTGGGATTTGTGAGGTTGGTCTTGCAAAGGTTCAATGAGTTCAAGTCTTAACTCCTTATATCCTAACCTCGTTGGGGATATGGAAAGACAAACAAAGAAATATCAGATTGCTATGATACAATTGATTCAAACTTAAACAAGAACACAACAAATCACAAATATAACCATAAATATAGAGATGCAACATAAATAACACTTCATTTCATCAATATAAATTACTAAAATAAGATTACAAACAAAATGGAAATAACTAGCTCAGGCGACGGTAGCTTATCTCTGAGAAGAGATGTGGCGACTACATGCCTCTGAACTGTGTTACAATGAGGCTCAAGGGCCTATTTATTATTGAATAATAAAGGAAAACCATAAAAAACTAAAACCTAACCCCGGGAGATGGAACCTGCTGGGGTTAGTTGGGCAACCAACTTCCTAGGGTTGTAACTCGGTCATATTATCTTTGTGGGGCACGTATGATACCTTGTTGGAAAGATATCCCCGAGTAATAAAAGATTTGAGGGAGGGTCATGCCATATGGGCCTAATGCAGACGTAAAAGAATGCCATTTAGGGCATCAAACCTACATCGGAAGTTCATGACCCAAAACATTGCTAAAAATAGTAAATGCTGCAATAAATAAGGAAACAGATGAAATCGAATAGAGGTCTAAGTGGAATAGGCAGTTGGCCACAAATATCCACCTAGATCATGAAATCTCTTAATATATGTAAGTCATATAACTTGAGCTCTCTATTGTCCCTTATAAATATTTGTTTAACGATGTATCTAAAATATTGAATGAATTAGATGATCAACATTAAGTGCTTGAAACTTCTTGGCAAGAGCTCAATGAAAGACATGCTAAAATGATAATTGAGCATGAATCACTTAGTATTGTGGTTGATGAAATGTACTTAGTGATTCCCACAAAGTTTGTTCCACCTAATGTTACATAAGAAAAAATTGCTCAGTATATAGTTTCTTCCAAGCACTTTAAGATCATAACTTAGAATTATAAGAAAATAATATAGTAGTCACCAATCCAAAGGAAGTAGAATTAGATATGCAGGTCATAGTTGTAAATATTTTATTTCAAAGATGAGGGCTAGGGAAGATAGAATTTTGTGTCTTTTTAAATCTAACTTTTAGTTTTAAACACAATTGCCCAATTTTCTTAAGATGCATGAAAAATATGATGATTTTAGAGACTATGAAGTATAAATTCCTAAGAAACAACAATCCATTTAGGAAATACTAGTAACTACATATAAAGTGATTATGACTACGATGTATATCCTAAGCATGTATATTAACACAATGCAATCTAAAAAGTAGCAACATATTAGTAATTGGTGCAACTCAAGAGCATTCCAAGAACAAATATTCAATATTAGAAGATATGTGGGTAAAGATTTTTGAAGCCATCTGACTCTATCACTAGAAAAAAACTCGAGAAAGGAAAAGCAACTCTCTAGTTTATTTTTGAGTTTTAGTAGGAGATGGAAACAACCTTGACAACCCATGACAAGTTGAACTATAATTTAACTAAGTTTACATGTTATCTAAATCAAAATCTTACCTTTGTGTATTCCATTTAGAAGGAATAGGCGATATTGTCTCAAGGATAATACAATCATAGTGTTATAAGATTGTTGATGCCTTATTTCATAGTTTTGAAGATCTTGTATGTAGTCTTTACCATTGAACTTAACTTGATTATCGATTCCAGGAATATTGCAAAATTATACACATAAGAGAGATTAAAAAATTGACCTTGTTCAGTTTTGTCCAATTCCATAGTATTTCCAAAATTAATAACTCATATAAAAATGACTCACATTTATCTTATATACCTAGTTCTACATTGTGCACCTTCTTTTTACCTATACACCGAAATTGTAATTGTAATTAGAATCAACACCTTCATCTACCCTAAGAGAGATTATGTTTGATTTTGAAAATTATTTCCTCATACTTAAAGAATCACATTATAATATTAGAGAAATCACATTATTTATTAAATATTATAAATTGCATATAATATTTTTGTTTAAATGATAATTAGATAATTGAATAAAAAAACAAACACTAAATTTGTAATGCATAAGAGTGATATTTTATTATTTGTTAATAAAATTGGATTAAATGTATAACTGAATAAAAGAGATAAACACTAAGTATGCATGCATAAAAGTGGTATTTTATCATTTGTTAAGAAACTTAGAAGCATTATTTATTTTGAATTTACATTAAAGGCATATTTTGGAGAAGAAAGTTGCGATGACATTACTGCAATAATAATCATCTTTATTTATGATAATAATATAATTTTTATGGCCAAGTGTCACATAGATCTTAACAAGAAATGAATAATTCTCAAGGCTTTTGTTTTACACACATCAATGAATACTAACCATAGAAAAATTATGATAATCAAATCCAGAACGGTCACCTACATTGATTTTGTATATGAATATAACAATTTAAGGGAATTGACTTCATACAAACTCAGAGTTGCATTGCTTATATAGTTTTATAGTATTGAGACAAATATTATTGAAGGGTGAAAAGTCTATTTTAGTTTGAAAAAATAAATTATTAAAAAAATTCTACTTATGGTAAAAATAGAAATTTATTTTTAAGATTATCTTATATGATTGTGAAATTAGGGTTTGAAACATTTTTAAAGAATTATGGAATAAGATTGAGCAAATACAAAACCATTTCATAATTGATAATCTTAAAATTAAAATAAATACACCTATAATATTCTCCTCATATAAGCTAGTATTTCTCTCATTGAGAATTTAGTTATGACTAAGTATTCAATATACTAGTATAAGACTACAAGGAAAGACAAGATGCTTCATAAGATTACTTCAAAATCTAGTCAAGTCAACTATAGCTTATGGAGGGCTGGCATAATGATGCGTTGTCTTGGTTAAGTCAATGGATAATAGAGGAGAAGGTCATTTTGCAGAATATTGATGTCATTAATATTATTATTGTGTTTAAGGATAAATGGAAAGGTGATAAAGAAAGAGATGATAAGAGAAAATTAAAGTACTACAAAGAGGTCATAAAGACAAACTAGAAGATCAAATTTATATTTGTGTTATAGCCACATTAAAGAAGAAAAACAACAATGTTATAATAAGAAACAACTCCCATGAGCCACATGGTAAAAAGAGAGATTGAGAATATCCTAAAATGCCCCAAGATGAGAGAATTTGTCATCTTATGGTATTAAGAAGATGGAAGATAAAAATAATTATGTCTTAAAGTGGCTTACATATATCCATATTAGATCTTATTTTCAAACTATTTATAACAATACTAATCTTCCTAACCTCTCAATTCAAGAAACCATAAAAAAAAACTAGAAACACTTATTTCCAATCTTTTTAAAGATAAAAATAAAATTCTTAAAAAAACCAATTGGTTTCTTACAATTTTGCTTAAAATCAAATGAACACATCATGATTTAAATAATAAGTAGCTTAACTAACTTAAATACTACAATAGTATTTTCCTTCGTATTCTCGTCATCATCAAATATAAATACTATGTGATTTAACTCACTTAGAATGCCATACTAATATTTTATTTCCTCTCTCTTAGTCAACAATAATTAATTATTAATAATATGCTTAACTAACTTAAACACTACAATAGTATTTTCCTTTTTATTATCATCATCATCAAATATAAATACTATGTGATTTAACTCACTTGAATACCACAATAATATTTAATTCCTCTCTCTTAGTCAACGATGATTAATTACTAATATTATTTATCTAGAAAACACTAAATATATCACCACCATCATTATTAAAAAAAATAATAAATAAATAAATCACCTAAATATTATAACAATTTATTTCCTCTCTCTATCAAATATTGTCAATGATACTACCTCCTACTACTACTAATAATAATAATAATAATTCTTATTCATTAAATATATAATAAATATTTAAAAATAATAATTTTAATAATTTTCTTTTTTTATTTTCTTTTTCAACTATTTTTTTTGTAAGCTGGGGTGGGACTCATACATCATACTCGCCTGCCTCGGCAGGATTTGAACCTGGGTGGGGTGCTACAGCGCACCGCCCTCACCATTACATCGTGCACGAAGTGCATTTTCTTTTTCAACTATTATCAACCATATTTACTCTAATTTATTATTTAGAATGAAAAAATATATTTCGTCATTATCCTCAACGATAACATGAAGACAACAAATATAAATAATGTAAGTCTACACTAATATTTTATTTTCTTCCTTTCTTTGCGAAGACTATTGATTAACGTTGCAATCCGAGGAGAACCTAATCAAGAGGGATCCACCCAAATAAAATATTTGCCTATATATAAGGAACCTTACGTTTTAATAAAATAAGAATAAATGTCCTCACCGATATGGTGTCATCGTGTTTTAAAATATTTAATGAAATGGTAAATAATATTTTATTTCTAACCAAACTCGCATTATATAATGCGTGTTGCGCAAAGGAAAGGAGTTTGTTCTGCCAGCGTTATTCACTGCACAGCTAACTCGTGTTATATAATATATCTTGCAATACGCATCTAGATCTGTTATAGTTTGAAATATTCAGCGGAATAATTTATAAAAAATTGCAGATTATACCTAATAACAAGTTAGAGTTGATTTAAAATGGAAAATTATATGGAAAGATATATTATTATTATAAAATGGAAAATTATATGGAAAGATATATTATTATTATATTGTTGATAAATGATTATGGTAATCCAATTATGTGTTATTCGTAAAATTTAGAATTTGTAATGTTAGAATAGGAGAACAAGAGTGTTCAAGAAGATAGTTTTTTTGAGAATTTGTAACATTATTGCAAAATTAGAAGTAAAATAAAAACGGTGTGGAAAACATTGGTTTCAGACATTAAATTAGGTATACAATTAAGAATAATCTCAAATTATTAAATGTACATCATCTATAAATTTTTATTTTCTAAAGAATGAAAATTATTAAAAAAAAAAATCTAAAAAAAACTATTCCAAATAGACGATACCTATCAGAGAAAAGATTTAGAAAAAAAATTATCATAACTTATGGAAGACTATTGGAAGATTGTAAAAGAAAGAACTGAAGTTACATCTCACTCTGTGTTCATTGATTCTTTGTTGTTTGGGACTTCACTTCTTTCCTTTTTATTTTCTTGTTCATGTGTGACCCCTTCCAACGCTAGATGAGTCTCCTCCAAAGGGGACTAGCTGAAATCCCCCTTGCTATGATGACTCTCATCTAAAGGGACACAACTTTATGTAAACTGTCTTTTATGCATTTGAAATTTTTATAGTGTGGGGACATCTATGTGTATGAAATTTTAATTTTAACAAACCATGTATTCCCTTTGTTTTTAAGTAAGAAATAAAGCACTTCACCATCAAAGGTTTAGTAATTTTGAAAATCAATGAGGTTAGATGAACAACAATAGTGAGGGAGTCAATAATAATGATAAGATTATTAAAAGTTAGGTAAAAATATTAATTTGAGGATGCTAGTTCACATATTTTCATGTAAGAATCCTAATTTGAACACACAAAAAAAGACAACAACAACTATCAACAAAATTCTAGTTATGGGAAAAATAGAATTTTCTCTTTAAAATTATCTTATGTGATTGTGAATTTAAGGCTTAAAATATCTTTAGGGAATTATGGAAGAAGATTGACCAAATATAAAACAATTTCATGATTGATAATCTTAAAATTAAAAGCAATACACCTATAATATTCTCCTCATAGAAGCTAGTCTTTCCCTCATTAAGAATTTAATTATGACTAAGTATTTAATATACTAGTATAAGACCACAACTAAAGACTATCAACAAAATTCTAGTTATGGGAAAAATAGAAATTTTTCTTTAAGATTATCTTATATGATTGTGAAATTAGGGCTTAAAACATCTTTAGAGAATTATGGAAGAAGATTGAGCAAATACAAAACGATTTCATAATTGATAATCTCAAAATTAAAAGCAATACACCTATATTATTCTCCTCATAGAAGCTAGTCTTTCCCTCATTGAGAACTTAGTTATGACTAAGTATTTAATATACTAGTATAAAACCACAATGAAAGACAAGATGCTTCCCGATATTACTTCAAAATCTAATCAAAGTCAACTATAGCTTAAGGAGGGTTGGCATAATGATGCCATGTCTTGGTTAAATGAATGGATAATATAGGAGGAGGTCATTTTGCAAAATATTGATGTCATTAATATTATTATCATGTTTAAGTTAAAGGATAAATGATAGGGTGATAAAGAAAGAAATGATAAAAGAAAAATAAAGTACTACAAAAGGTCATTAAACCCAAACTAGAAGATCAAAATTATCTTTGTGTTATAGCCACATTAAACAAGAAAAACAAGAATGCTATAATAAGAAACAACTCCCATGAGCCACATGGTAAAAAGAGAGATTGGGAATAGCCTAAAATGCCCCAAGAAAGAATTTGTCATCTTTATGGTATTAAGAAAATGGAAGATAAAAAGAATTTTGCCTTAAAGTGGCTTACATATATCCATATTAAATCTCATTTTCAAACTATTTATAACAATATTAATCTTTCTACCCTCTCAATTAAAAAAAACCATAAAAAATTAGAAATGCTTCTTTCGAATCTTTTTAAAGATAAAAATAATATTCTCTAAAAAGCCAGTTGATTTCTTACATTTTTCCTTAAAATCAAATGAACACATCATGATTTAAATAATAAGTATCTTAACTAACTTAAACACTACAATAGTATTTTCCTTCCTATTATCATCATCATCAAGTATAAATACTATGTGATTTAACTCACTTAAAACACCACAATAATATTTTATTTCTCCTTTCAGTGAACAATAATTAATTACTAATGATGTGCTTAACTAACTTAAACACTACAATGGTATTTTCCTTTTTATTATCATCATCATCAAATATAAATACAATGTGATTTAACTCACTTGAACACCACCCTAATATTTTCTTTCCCTTCTTTTAATCAACAATGATTAATTATTAATAATGTTTATGTAGGAAAAAAATAACTAGTATATAATATATTACCACCATCATAAATAAATAAAATCACCTTATTTCCGGTCTTTATTAAATATTATCAATAATACCCAATAAAACATATACTTATCAATAATACTTAATTCAATAAAACATATAATACTAACCATTATAATAATTCTTCTTTATTAAATATATATAATAAATATTTAAAATTATTTAAACCTAATAATATTAATAATTTTATCTCCTTTCTTTTTTAAACTATTATTAATAATATTTAATTTAATAAATTATTTACACTAACAAAATATATTTCGTCATTATCCTCAACGATAACCAAAAGATAACAAATATAAATAATAAATGATATAACTCTACAATAATATTTTCTTCCTTTTCCTTTGTGAAGAATATTGAACCCAAATAAAATATTTGCGTGTATATATATATAAAAGGAACCTTACCTTTTAATAAAATAAGAATGTGTCCCCACCGATATGGTGTCATCGTGTTTTAAAATATTTAATAAAATGGTAAAAACAATATTTGATGTCTAACCAAACTCGCATTATATAATGCAGGTTGCACAAAGGAACGGGGTTTGTTTTGCCCGTGTTATTCACTGCGCAACGAACTCGCGTTATATAATATATCTGGCAAATTGCATCGAGGTTTACTACACTTTGAAATAGTCATCAGAATAATTTATAAATTGTGGATGGTACTTGACAACCAGCCATATATAGTTAATTTCAAATGGCCAATTATATGAAAATATATTATTATTATTATTATTATATTTATATATGGTTGATAAATGATGATAGTAATTAAAATATTTATATGTTATTCGAACATTTATAATTTCTAATCTTAAGATAAGAGGGGTCATGAAGATAGTTCTAAGAATTTAGAATTTATAACACTAGTGCAAAAATAAAAGTAAAAAAATAAAAGTAAAAAAAATGGGTGTAGAAAACATTGATTTCAGTCATTAAATTATGTATACGATTAAAAATATTTTCACATTATTAAATGGACATCATCTATAAATTTTGATTTTCGAAAGAATGAAAAATATATAAAAAAAAATAAAAAAAAAACTATTCCAAATAGACCATACCTATTAGATTAAAAATTTAGAAAAAGAAATGATCATAACTCATGGAAGACTGTCGAAATATTGTAAAAGAAAGAACTGAAGTTACATCTCACTTTGTCTTCATTGATTCTTCGTTGTTTGACACTTCACTTCTTTCCTTTTTATTTTGTTGTTCATGTGTGACCCCTTCCAACATTAGATGAGTCTCCTCCAAAGGGGACTAGCTGAAATCCCCCTTGCGATGACAACCCTCATCTAAAAGGAAACAACTTTATTTAAACTATCTTTTATGCATTTGAAATATTTATAGTGTGGGAACATCTATGTGTATATAATTTTAATTTTACAAACCATGTATTCCCTTTGTTTTTAAGTAAGAAATAGAGCACTTCACCATTAAAGGTTTAGTAATTTTGAAAATCAATGAGGTTAGATGAACGACAATGACGAGGGAGTCAATAATAATGATAAGATTATTAAAAGTTAAGTAAAAATATTAATTTAAGGATGCTAGTCCACAGATTTTCATTTAAGAATTCTAATTTGAACACACACAAAAAAAAGAAACTATAAACAAAATTTTAGTTATGGGAAAAATATAAATTTCTCTTTAAGATTATCTTATGTGATTGTGAAATTAGGGCTTAAAACATCTTTAGAGAATTATGGAAGAAGATTGAGAAAATAAAAAACCATTTCATAATTGATAATCTTAAAATTAAAAGAAATACGCCTATACTATTCTCCTCATAGAAGCTAGTATTTCCCTCATTGAGAATTTAGTTATGACTAAGTATTTAATATACTAGTATAAGACCACAATCAAAGACCATCAACAAAATTCTAGTTATGGGAAAAATAGAAATTTCTCTTTAAGATTATCTTATGTGATTGTGAAATTAGGGCTTAAAAATTCTTTAGAGAATTATGGAAGAAGATTGAACAAATACAAAACCATTTCATAATTGATAATCTTAAAATTAAAAGAAATATATCTATATTATTCTCCTCATACAAGATAGCCTTTCCCTCATTGAGAACTTAGTTATGACTAAGTATTTAATATACTAGTATAAGACCACAATGAAAGACAAGATGCTTCCCGAGATTACTTCAAAATCTAGTCAAAGTCAACTATAGCTTAAGGAGGGTTGGCATAATGATGCCATTTCTTGGTTAAATCAATGGATAATAGAGGAGGAGGTCATTTTGCAAAATATTGATGCCATTAATAATATTATCATGTTTAAGTTTAAGAATAAATGACCGGGTGATAAAGAAAGAAACGATAAGAAAAAATTAAAGTACTACAAAAAGGTCATTAAACCCAAACTAGAAGATCAAAATTATCTTTGTGTTACAGCTACATTAAAGAAGAAAATCAACAATGTTATAATAAGAAACAACTCCCCCGAGCCACATGGTAAAAAGAGAGATTGGGAATAGCCTAAAATGCTCCAAGATGAAAGAATTTGTCATCTTTATGGTATTAAGAAAATGGAAGATAAAAATAATTTTGTCTTAAAGTGGCTACATATATTCATATTAAATCCCATTTTCAAACTATTTATAACAACACTAATCTTTCTAACCTCTCAATTCAAAAAAACCATAAAAAATAGAAACTTTACTTTCCAATCTTTTTAAAGATAAAATAAAATTCTTTAAAAAACGAGTTGATTTCTTACAATTTTCCTTAAAATCAAATGAACACATCATGATTTAAATAATAACTTAACTAACTTAAACACTACAATATTATTTTTCTTCCTATTATCATCATCATCAAATATAAATATTATGTGATTTAAGTCACTTAGAACACCACAATAATATTTTATTTCCATTTTCAGTAAACAATAATAAATTATTAATAATGTGCTTAACTAACTTAAGCATTACAATAATATTTTCCTTCTTATCATCATCATCGTCATCAAATACAAATACTATGTGATTTAACTCACTTAAACACCACAATAATATTTTATTTCCCTTCTCTTAATCAACAATGATTAATTATTAATAATGTTTATCTAGAAAAAAATGATTAATATATAATATATTACCACCATCATAAATAATAATAATAATCTCCTTCTTTCCCGTGTTTATTAAACATGGTCAATGCTTAACCCAATAAAACATGTACTAGTCAATAATACTTAATTCAATAAAACATATAATACTAACAATTATAATAATTCTTCTTCAATAAATATATAAAATTATTTAAATATAATAATATTAATAACTTTATCTCTAATAAATGATATAACTCTGCAATAATATTTTCTTCCTTTTCCTTTCTTTGTGAAGAATATTGAACCCAAATAAAATATTTGCGTATATATATGGAACATTTTTTTTTTTTTTCAGAGAGAAAAAGCATCATGGATTATATAAGAAAATATAAAGATCATAATACAAGAGAGCCCATAGAACCATAGTCCATCTATGTGCAGATCATATATATGAGAGTCATATGGAAACATGTTCCACATATCACAGAAATGTGATCAGATACTATCATCAAAATCAGACAGCATGAGAAACCGAGAAAGATTGAAAACATAATAATGTCTCATGAGAAGGCATGTGAGAGGCCGTCAAACAAAAAAGATAAAGTGCAAGATCAACAATATCCTCCACAATAGAAAAAACACATGATGCCAATAGAGAGCCAGCTGATAAGAAGACCAGGGTCGAAGATTATTCTGATAGAGGCATGAAGCCTGAAATGGAGATCAAAATAGAAGCGAGGGGCCGGTTGGAATTATGGAAAATGCAGTCATTCCTCCACGTCCAAAGGAACCATCAAGTGAGAACGAATAAGGAACGCCAGGAGGGACATTGGGAGCTCCACCAAAAGAATCCTTCGTGAACAGAAGAAAAAACCCGGTGAGAAAAACCATAATTCAAAGACAGTTCATACCAGATTGTTGAAGAACCTTTTAATAAAATAAGAATATGTGTCCCCAACGATATGGTGTCATCGTGTTTTAAAATATTTAATAAAATGGTAAAAACAATATTCGATGTCTAACCAAACTCGCATTATATAATGCAGGTTGCACAAAGGAAAGGAGTTTGTTTTGCTAGTGTTATTCACCGCGCAGCGAACTCGGGTTATATAATATATCTTGCCAATTGCATCGAGATTTACTATATTTTGAAATAGTCATCAGAATAATTTATAAAATGTGGATGATGCTTAACAACCAGCTAGAGTTAATTTAAAATGGCAAATTATATGAAAGATATATGATTACTATATATATATTTATATATGGTTGTTAAATGATGATAGTAATTAAAATACTTGTGTTATCGATAACATTTATAAATTGTAATTTTGTAATGTTAAGATAAGAGAACAAGAGTGTTAGGAAGATAGCTTTTAGAATTTGTAACACTAGTGTAAAAGTAGAAGTAAAAAAAAAATGGTGGGAAAACAACATAATCCTTGTAACAAGAGGTGAAGGCAAGACAATGCTAGGTAGATATGTGCAAAGATTGGGGATGAGCGCCAGGTTATATGACATCACAAAATTCTATGTAGACAGATCGGGGGGCTATGCCAATGGGGACAAGTGGTTAGCCGCAGCCTCCGGGCGAATCGCCCCATGTGGCCAAGTGATCTAAATTTAAATAGGAATGAAAAAAATTATAGATATAATCGTAAATAGAAAGCTGCAACAAAAATAACACTTCATTTCATTAACATCAAATACTGAAATATGATTACAAACAAAATGAAAATAAAACTAGCTTGAGCGATGGTAGCGTATCTCTAAGAAGGAATGTGGCGGCTACATGCCTTTGAACTGTGTTACAATGAGGCTCAAGGGCCTATTTATTATTGAAAAACATGAGAAAACCCTAAACAACCAAAACCCTAACCCCAGGAGATGAAAAACCAAGAGTTTATTGGCCCCGTTGGGGTTAGTTGGGCAACCAACTTCCCGGGGTCGTAACTTGGTCATATTATCTCCATTTGGTGCATACGATATCTTATTGGAAATTTCTCTCTGAGTACTATAGGTTTTGGTGCATGCCCCTACCTATGGAAATGGGCCTGCAATGGACCTAAAAAAAAACACCGTTTAGGGGGTCAAAACTGCTCCGAAAGTTCAGGACCCGAAAAAAATGCTAAAAATAGTAAATGTTGAAATAAACAAGGAAACAATTAAAACCGACTAGAGGTCTAGGTGAAATAGATGGGTGGCCACCAATATCCACCTGGATCATTTCCCCCCCCTTAGGAAGCAATGGTCCCCATTGCGTATAAAGCCTCCATGAGGTGAGGAAATTTCTATTGAATCTAGTTCCTGGTGGGCCACTTGCCTTAGTGCAGGAGTTGGATAGCTTTGACAACTCGATATAGTTGGATCTTCTGCTGGCGAGTGTTCTTGACCTATGTGTCCATAATCTGATCAGTTGTGGCATGTTCCATGCAGTCTAGATTTAACTCTCTTATTGTGAGTTTTTCTACAATATCTGATGTGTCAGGTAATGGTGGGAAGTATGGTTGAAGGTAGTCCACATAGAACACTGGGTGTAGCCCAAGGAATGGGGGAATTTTGAGCTCAAAAGCATTATCTCTCATAGCCTTGGTAATGGTGTAAGGACCATATCAGAGTGGTTTGAGCTTCTGATGGGCTCTGATAAGATGGGATCTGATAAGGCGTTCTTTCTACAAATGCAACCAGACTTTGTCACCCACCTAAAACTTGTGTGGCACTCGATGTTGATCATGTCGCTGCTTGTAATTGGAATTTGACTTCTCCAGGATGTCATGAACCTACTGGTGGATGTGTTGGATGCATTCAATAAATCTGATCTCTTTATCTGCCTCAGATGATACATGTGTGGATTTTGTCTGTGTAGTCACCTGAGGCATGGCAACATCAATCAAACACAATGGTTGAAATCCTAGAACCCCTTGAAAGGGACTGTAACCAATCAAGCTATGGAGAGCTTTATTATAACTTTGCTGCACATATGGAAGACTCTCATCCCAGGTTCGAGGATGCTTGGAGTTGTACATGCAGAGTATGTGCACTATCATCCCGTTGACAACCTCCATCTGGCCATCACTTTTGGGATGGAAGGCAGTCGACTTGGTGAGCTTGGTGTCGAATAGTGTTTAGAGGCTTGACCAAAATGTGTTCAGGAACCTACTATCCTGATCTAATATTGGTTTGTGGGATTGAAAAATGTACCCATACTCATTCAAAGAAGAGTATGGAAGTTTCCTATACTGTGATACTCTTCTTACAGGCTGCCAATATAGCCACCTTAGAAAATCTGTCCACGACCACAAGTACACAGTCATTACCATGTTTGGTAGAAGGGAGGCTAGTGATATAGTCAATGGAGATGGATTCCCACGACTGGCTGGGAGTAGGCATAGGAGTGTACATGCCTTGCTTCTTGAAGGATGGCTTGGTGATGGTGTAGGTAGTGCAAGATCTGATATATTTCCCAACATCCGGTCGAAGTTTGGGCCAATAGAAGTACCTTTTTAGTACAACTATAGTTTTCTCCACCCCGAAGTGTCCTGCGATCCAACTGTAGAGCGCCTCCCAAATCAGTTTGGCATGCCCGCTTGAAGGAACACAAATGTGGCACATGTAACATAATAATGCGTTCTGAAGGTAAAAATCAGGAACTTGCTTCCCATTTACTAGCATCTGGTATGTGGAGGTGAACTCTTCATCATTTTTGTATAGTTGTGTCCATCTAGAGGTCTCGTGACCACAAGAGTTGAGAATAGTAGATAGTGTTGCATCTGGGGTCCAGCTGAGGCAATCTGCAACATGATTGGTGCTGCCCATTTTGTATTTAATGTTCAAGTGGAATTGTTGCAGATATGTAGACCACTTTGATGGCGATCGTTCTGGAACTTCCCTTGTGTCTGTATAAACGAAAGCCTGGTCGGTGATTAGTGTGGATGACCGTCTCCTTCCCCAGAATGTAGTTCTTCCATTGTCAGTAAGCCTGCATGATGAAATACATTTCTTAATCATAGATGAGGTACTTCTGAGTTGTATTGGAAAGTGCCTCACTATGATAGGCCATTGGATGCCCATGCTGGGTGAGGAACGCACCAATAGAATAGTTTGAGGCGTATGTCTTGATTTCAATTAGTTTTTTCAGTTCTGGCCATATGAGTACCGGTGCAGAGCAGAGGCGGCGGTTCAACTCCAAAAACGCCTTATGTTGGGATTGATGAGTGCCAGTATTGCAGCAAGGATGCTGCAACTCCTGGGCTACCAACTTTACTTATCAACTCGGGGTTCGTACAAACTTGGAGGTGACATTGCTATATGCACAAGTAGAAGTGAAGGTCTTGCCTGTTGTCACTGTTCATTTGGCGAGAGACCCCAGGGGTTCCAAGCCAAACTTCTATAGGGTCAGAAGAAGCTTGATTCTTTAATGGAAGAAGAGCAAATCTATTCTAAGAGAGCTACTTTACTATAGTAATGAAGAAAACAACATGTAATGCTAAATCACACCATATCCTAATTAACCATTTAAACAACCATGCTAAGCAGAATTGCTAAATCAACATTATCCTAATGTTTCTATCTAAGTTACAGAAATAAAGAACATCAAACAAAAGTAATGTGTAAGCAAGGAAACTAAACTAAGTCTTTTTTCGCGTTTTTGGTTTTTTTTTGTAACATCAAGCATGCAAGGAGTCAAGTGGAAGAGCAAGCGAAGATGGAAATCAGTGAAAGGAGGACGTAATGAAGCAGCAGTGCATGGGAACCATTGGATCAGTCAGATCGATGAACAATATAAATGGAAGACGAGCGACAAAGATCTTATTACAGGGGATTAAGTGAATAGATGGACAAATAGGATTAATAACGAGAGATGAATGGCGGAGATCTTATCGCAGGGGATTAAGTGAATAGATGGACGAACGGGACTAATGGAAAATAAGTAGCGGAGATCTTATCATGGGAGGTTAATTCAATAGATGGATGAACAAGATTACCGAGAGATGAATGGCAGAGATCTTATTGCGGGAGATGAAGTGAATAGATGGACGAATAGGACTAATGGAAGATAAGCAACTGAGATCTTATCATGGGAGGTTAAGCTAATAGATAGACAAACAAGATTACCAGGAGATGAATGGCAGAGATCTTATCGCGGGAGATGAAGTCAATAAACAGATGGATGACATAAAGTCACGTGTTGACAGAAGGGTGGAAAACATGTGGAATGATGGAGCATGTTTTCATAGGTGGTAAGTAGTTTCTTGCATGCCCTCAAAGCTGTAAGCATAATTCCTAAGTGAGTGACACGTAGCATGAGAAAAACACTTTTCTCGCATGCTCTTGGGCGGATATCAGCTGTGCAAGAATTCATGCAAGATTGCGCGATAGCCATTGGATCATGCGGGATTGATCAATGGTGGAGATCGGCCAAGCTAGTTGGCGATCGGGTGACGCGATAGCTGTTGGATCAAGTGAGGCAGTTCAATGGTGTAGATTCGGAGCGCCTAAAGTCAAACATTGAAATGAATACGCATGCAATTGATGGTGATTGGCCAGATTTGTTGTGGATTGGACGACAAGGAGATCTACGAGTATAATCTGATTAAGATGTGATTCAATGGCTTCCGCTAAGCATTTAGTGCTGAAGGAAATGAGAATATGAGTGAGATCTATTACAGAAAGAGAGTGATTGAAAACAATAACGATGAAATGAACCAAGTACTGAATCAAGACGACAAATTCCAAAGCTCATGTAAGAACTAGAAATATGTGTTTTTGGGGTTGTTGAAGGGTCTCTTCCTCAATTCATGGTCCCAGAGGGAGGAGGCGAGGCCGAGACACCTGCTAACAAACTTATGGTGATATTTTTCTCCTTGCTAACCTTCTAATCGAAAGAAGGCACAACTGGAAGCAAACTAAAACACAACCAATCTACGCTACACTGTTGTAATGGAAATGCAGCTACTTAAGCAAATGAATGATTAGACCATAAATCTATGTGCTACATTGTTGTAATGGAAATGTAGCTATTTAAGCAAATGAACGATTAAACCATGAATCTACGCTAGCATGCATGTATAATAAATAGGAGCCTTAGCTGCTAGGGTTGGGCCCTAACCCAAGAGCTTCAGCCCTCTGAGTTGACTTAGTGCTGGCTCAAAACAAGACTCATTCTTATTATCAAAACAATGGATTACATCAAAAACTGTCACAAGTCTTGTAGCTCGAAAATAGAGTAAAGTTTTACAATAAAAATCCGAATCCTACTGAGTTCCTAGGCCTCTCTACTTATACGTCTAAAGTCTCCAACGACTTCCTTAAAATTAGGGAGGCTCGACTCCCAAACTCAAGATAAACTGGTGCTTTGACTTTCACTTGCTCGGCTGCCTTCTAGTCCTCATGATTTGGCTGTTTTCACTCCAAGCTGATGGAGGAATATTCGAATGGAGGGGTAGTAAATGAGGAGGATTTACCTCCTATAATCCCTCTCCCTTGTCCCATTTGAGTTTTGACCAAGGTCTTTGCCAAAATTCCTTGCTTTTATCCTTTAATCCTACATTAAATGCACATTAGACCACAAAGCAAAATATCCAACTCTAACTCATCTCATAAACAAAATATAATCAAAAGTATGCAATAAGTTGTGAGAATAGTTGGTTTGACTAAGCTAGGAGGTGAATTAAGGCCCATATAATTACCCAATGATGAGGCTCATCATCACCCCCCTACTGAAAGTGTTGCTCATCCTCTGAGCAACTTAGTCAATGTCCATGTCCTTCATGGCTCTTGTAGCCTCTTTGACATCCTATGCCTCTACTATGGTCTCTTCTTCTTGTTCATAGAAGTCTGCTTTCCTTTCTACTTCTTCCCACTGCCTTTTTTCCTCTTCTTCTTTTCTCCCTTCTAGCATCCGTACGAGTAGTGGTGGGTTGAGTTTTAGGCCTATCTAGTTGACCTTCAACCTTTTCATTGATTGCTTATACATAAGTGTCTTGTTGAGTGCCTCTCTCAACCCTTGAGAGGAGTGATATTCTATGATCTTCAAGTTGTGTGGCAGTGTGTTCCATCTCCTTAAGCAGGCATGTATACTATCATCTCCTATCAGCCTAAACATATCCTAAAAATGTGAAATTACTTGCTCTTGGGCAACAAGATATCTAGGTGTGAGCTAAAGATCATTTGCAATTAGATTATGGGTGATGATTAGGGCCATGGGATTTGATTGTTTAGCTATGATGCAAAGAGGTTCATTTTTCTCTCTGGCCAATATTCTTTTCATCTCTGTAGCCCTTGACTCCTCATGGTTCATCCATGATGCCAAAGAAATTAATTGTAGATCTCCTAGCTTGGCATTAGGATCCCAAACATTCATGTCTGTGAGGGCCATGTTGTGTAAGTAAAACTCAACCATTTTGGCCCTATCCTCTAGTGTACTTTGATCACAAAGATCAATAAACTGCCTGTAGTCCTGAAATGGCATGGTGCCCCTTTGTGCTAGTGTTTTAATCTAAAATTGCAGCCATTGTTATCTAGAGTAAAGAGCATAGGATTTAGCTGGCATCCTACACTGGACGACCTCCAAGGAGAGGTTGGCCATACATGCTAGTTGGTTTTTCCTTCCCTGCAGTTGTACTCTCAACCATGCATTTTCCTTCTCAAGTTGATCTCTCATTATTTCTTCTCTATCCCTTAAGCCACTTAGCTCGTTGCCCATTTCCTTGAGCTTCTCTTCCATGTGCCCAATATCTTCCTCTTTTGTTTCTTGCTGCTCCCTTACCTTGCTTTCAAATTTTTGTGCTTCTTGTAGTTTTCGCTGTGGATCCTATGGGATGGCCTTACCCTTTAAGGGAGTTGATCTGGTACTAGGCCTCCTTATATAGGTGATTGGTGACTTAGGGGAAGGCATTTTGTCTCTTGGTGTAGGGGAATCTTCAATCTCAATAATGATTTTTGTTGATATTTGTGGCTTCCCTTGTTTGATTCTTGTGCTCTTTATTGTTCTAAAATATAAAGGGGTTTTCCTTCTTCTTTTCCCTTTTTTCTTGACTGGGGTGCTGAGAGCAGTGAGGGCAGCTACTGCCCCTCTCTCAGGGGCCTTTGGAAACACCCTAGTTGACTCCTCCTTGTGTTCTTCCCCTTCTTTTTCAATGCCTTCTTCCTATTTGTTTTTCTTATCTTCTTCCTCTTTTTGTTATTTCTCATCTTCATCAGTTTCTTCCTTAGTTTCCTCCTCTATTTCAGCATCATCCTCCTTCTCTTCTCCTACTTCATCATGTTCCTCTGTATTAGTTTTTTCTTCGTCCATCTCATCCCCATCTAGCTCTATATCTTATTCTTCTTGTTTTGCCTCCCCCTCACTGATAGAAGGACTAACATCATAGGTGAGGGTTTTGATGTCATCCTCTACTAGTAAGTCTCTGAAGATTGACCATGTTATAGGGATCTTGAGGTGTTGGAGGGCATCTTCAATGAGGATCCTGATCAACCCATGGTGAGCCAATTGTTGGGAATTCCCTTCCTTTACTTTGTTGCTGGAGTATATGAGTGATTGCATTAAGAAATAGGGTATGTTGAGTCCTTGGTGAACTGGTGTTTCTACCCAAAATGTTAATCCGTCAAGCATCCTAAAATTTTAGCCATAAACAACACTGTATCTACCCTCACATGAGATATATTTGATGAGTTGGTAACCTACCTCACTCCATGGGTATGGAACAATGTCCCTCCTTACTCCATTTTTATCCTCTGTGGGTTCTTCACCTTCTAAAAGGAATTTCCTTTTTGCCACCTGACTATCTACTTTTTCTTCTTTTCTCCATGGAATTCCTAGGGGAAGTGTGATGACCTTACTGATGAGCTGTGGGGTGAGATCTATAGTGAGCCCTCTAAGTATAACAGTGGCATGGAATCTACTGTGTGGAGTGAGGGAATGAGAAAATTCTTGAACCACCTCATCATCGTACCTTGTGAATGTTTCGAAAAACCCCATCCATTGGTGTCTTATAAATATTTCAAGCACTTGGGGGTGTTGTTGTATCCTCATAATGTTTGTAGGTTCTCTCCTATTAAACCCTGATGCCATCTTGCTTGTGAGGCTTGAGGAGTAAATGAGATGTTTGACACAAGAATTCTAAATTAAGGAGAAAACAGAGTTTCTTGTGTATGTAATTCACCTCCCACAATTGTTATATCCACTAGATTTTAGAGCATTTCTAGTTCATTTGCTTGTAAATGGGGATGGATTTTTAGATCCTACCTCTTTAGAATGGTGGCAGTGGACAATTCTCGTGATATTCCCTCTTGAACCCCTCTTTGCCTATCTTGTAGACTGCCTCTGTGTATCCTGTATACTGCTCCTGTAGATTGTTCTTGTAGGAATTCTTGTGCATGCTCCTGTAGAAATTCTCTTGCAAAACAATGGATCCTTGCTTCCGGTGGGTGGCCAGAGTTATGAGAGCGACTTGCGTGAGGGAGTTTCGAGGAGGTGGAATGCACGAATGCATGCAAATGATGTTTTGTTTCCCTTTATGGATTTTCGGGGTGAGGTTCCTCATAATCAGCTCCCACTCCTCGTAATCAGCTCCCACCTCGTAGATCCGTAGTTAACCACTTCTTGTCCTACTCCTCCTCTGTCTTTGAGTTGACTGCAACCACGTGTGAGAGGAAACCCGGTTTTGTATGTGATGACTGAACAAAGGTGGCCAAGTTAACTTGCCACCTTTTCACTTATAAACCAACTACCTCGTAACCCTTACAACTTTTTATTACATGAGTGAGTGAGTGGGATACTTACCTGTGGTCTTGATGCCATGCTGCAGTTGTCGAAGGTCAGAGGTGTTGCATTTTTTATTTGCTGCATGGTCATTCTTCTTCCACCTCTGCTGTCTGTTGTTTGTTGTCCACTGTCTGGAGCTCCTGGATCATCCTAGTGAAGACTTGTAGCTGATGATTGATATTCTATGGGATAGGCTGCTACAGGACCTAATCAACCTACCATTCACCCTCGGATTGCTTCCTGTAGGTTTTCGGGGGATCTTGTAGGAATACATGGGATCCTGTAGAAAACAGATTCTTCGCCTAAATAGAAGCAATGAAGTGAAAAAAACAATGGAATTGATGGAGGGATGCATGGTAAGGTGTGGAGGAGATGAATATATGTGAGGCATGGTTCCCTTTGGATCTTCTCTTTGCTCCTTGATTGTCTTTCTCGCCCACTTGCAAATAACAATTATGTCTTTTTTCTCTCTTTTTTTTTAAAACACCTAGGTTGCCTCAGAGAGGTTTTCACCCTAGATGTTTGCCCTGACCGCCTCAAGGAAGGTTTTCACCCAAGGATCTTCATATTCTTCTTTCTATTTTTTCTCATCCTTGGGCTGCCTCACGAGGTTTTCAACCCAAAGATGGGACTCAGGCGCCTCATGGAGGTTTTCACTTGAGTCCTTATTCTTTTTTTTTTTAAGTGACCTGATGAGGGAGGAGCTGGAACTTGCTCCACCATCATCACTGTTTTATTGATATTGTCAATGAACTCTTGCTTTGATAAAGGCCTCTTGTACATTTTCAATCGGTGTCCATTAACAAGCAACAGAATGGGTTCTTCATCTATAGTTCTGATTTGCACTGAACCATTATCATCGCATCTTTCCACCACATAAGGTCCGAGCCATCTTGTCCTTAGCTTGCCCTTGAAGTATTTATACCTAGAATCATATAACAATGCCTAATTTCCCTCTTTAAATTACTTCTCCTTAATATGTTTATCATGCCAGATATTCCTTTGAAGTTGAACTAACTTCATCCAAGCCATTTAAATGGAAAAATATTTCTTGCTGTGCGTGACTAAGATCCAAATCTAGTTGGGCTACCATCCTCAATGTGTTATATTCAAACTCAATGGATAACAAATCATTTTTCCCATAGACCAGCTCATAGGGTGTAAATCCAGTGATGGTCTTCCATGTTATATTATAGGCCCATGTGGCCTCAACTAGTCTCTCTGCCCAATCCTTCCTGCTGCTGCTCACTACCTTGGTTAAGATGCTCTCCAGTGCCCTGTTGGTCACCTCCACTTGCCCATTAGCTTGTGGATGATAAGGAGTGGAGGTCTTATGCTTGATTTTGTGATGGCTGAGCAGTTCTTTAATCATGTTGGAGGTAAACTGGCTGCCTTGGTCTGTGACTAGCTCTCTAGGGTACCCAAATTTGTAGAATACATTCTCCCTTAGGAAATCAACCGCCTTCTCTTATGTTGCTGCCTTAATCACCTTGGTTTCAGCCCACTTAGTCAAATAATAAGTGCACATGCTAATGTACTGTTTTGCTTTGAAGGAGGGTTGATAGGCCCAATGAAGTCCATGCCCCACCTATCAAATGGCTCGAAATTCACTTGAGGTTGTAGGGAAATTTCATCTCTTGGAGTAGTATTTCCCATCCTTTGGCACCGATCACACTGACTAATGTACTTTTTCACATCCTGATGAAGAGTGGGCCAATAATAGCCCGCTTGTAACACTTTGAATGTTGTCCTCTTTGCTTTAAAGTGACTTCCACAAGAACCATCATGACAGGTCAGAAGGATGTAAAAAACTTCCTCTTCCCTTACACACCTTCTCAAGATTTGATCTGGGCCAAGTTTGAAAAGATTGCCTCCAATCCATATGAAGCGGGTGCTTTTCCTGACTATCTTGCTCTTTTCTTTGGAGGTAAAGTTTGGTGGGAACTGTGCTGATACCAAATAGTTTTCTATGTCAGCAAACCATGGGGAGAGAACTGAAATAGCAAACAAATGCTCGTCTAGTAACTGATCAGCCACCATTCCTTCTTCACCTGCAGGTAGATCCATCCTAGATAGAAAGTCTGCAACAACATTTTCCTTACCAGGCTTATCAACAATAGTTAGATCAAACTGTTGTAATAAAAACAACCATCTTATAATTCTAGCATTCACATCTGGTTTTTTCATTAAATATTTGATTGCAGCGTGGTCAGTATGCACAAATATTTGGTAGCTTGTAATCTAATGCCTAAATTTGTTTAATGAATGCACATCAGCTAGGAGTTCCTTTTTGGTCATAGTATAATTTAGCTCAGCCTTTGATAGGTTCTTATTCATAAAGTGATGGCATAGGGCAATTTCTCCTCTACCTGACCTAAGACTGCTCCTATGGCTTTGTGTGAGGCATCAACGTGGATATGAAAAGGGAGGGCCCAGTTTGGGCCTCGAAGAATTGGTGCAGTGGTTAACTTACCCTTTAAAATGTCTAAGGCCTCTTGACAGCTTTTTGACAATATAAACTCTAAATCTTTGGCCAAAAACCAAAATAAAAGAGAGGCCAACTTGATGAAGTCCTTTATGAACCTTCGACAGTATCCAGCTAACCCCAAGAAACTCCTGACATCCCTCTGCTTTTGTGGAGGTGGGACCCTTTGGATGATTACTATTTTGTTCGGGTCCACCTGCAGTCCTTGCTGAGATATTGAATGGCCTAGCACTGTCCCTTTAGTCATTAAGAATTCACATTTTTCCAGACTTAGAGACAGGTTCATTTCAATGCATTTGTGCAATAATTTGCCTAGGTTAGTCAGGGCTTCTTGAAAATCACAGCCATAAGGTGTAAAATCATCCATATAAATTTCCACCGCATCATGGAAAGTGGCAAGAACATTGCATAGGCCAAAAGGAAGGACCCTATAGGCAAAAGTACCCCAAGGAAAAGTGAATGTGGTCTTATCCTGGTCTTCTGGGTGGATTTGGATTTGGTTGTACCCACTGAATCCATCTAGGAAAGAAAAAACTTCTTCCCTTCTAGGCCATCTAGCACTTGGTCAATGAAGGGTAGGGGAAAATGATCCTTCTTGGTTGCTTTGTTCAAATCCCTGTAATCAACACAAATCCTCCACTCACCATTTTTCTTGGAAACTAACACTAAAGGAGAGACCCACTCATTGTCAGAGATAGGGTAAATGAATCCTGCATCTAGCAGTTTTTGCAATTCTTCTTTGACTATATCTTTAAGAGATGGATTCATCCTCCTTTGTGGTTGTCGGACCAGCTTGCAACCTTCTTTGATGTATATGTGGTGAGTACACACTGAGGGGTGTACTCCCTTCATTTCCTTGTAACTCCAAGCGAAGGCTTCTAGGTTTTCTCTCAACATGTTGCATAGCTTTTCCTCTTCAAGAGCAGAAAGAGATGGATTAATTTTCAAAGTTTTCTTTGGCCAAATTCTATGGTTTTGACATGGAGTGGGTTGGAATTGGCCAAGAATAAGTCAATTGGATGATTGTTCTAGGTTTCCCTTACTTCTTCTTCTAATGGTAACGAACTAGGAGTTGGACTTTGGAACAGGTGTTCAATTAAGTCATCCTCATCTTGTTGTCCTCCTCCTATGGTTGCTTCCAAAGTGTAAAGTTGGGCTGAATAGACCTCATCTTCTTCCTCCTCCTCCAACCATAAAGGTAAATCATGCTCTAGAGAAGGTTGAGCAGGAGGGTATAGGACTAACTTTTGGACATATGCCCATTCTTGATGGTCATATTCCCAGCTCTTCAGCTAATGTAAGCATTGGCTGTGGCCAACCATGAACTCCCAAGGATGAGAGGGTAACCAGTAAGCTTAGCCTTAGGTTGGAGAACTAAAAACTCTGCAGGGTACTCCCAGGAGTCAATGGAGACCATCACATCCTCCACAATTCCCTCAGGGGTGACTGTGGAATGGTTTGCAAGTTGCAGAACTGTTGTGGTCTTCCTCAATGACCCTTGGAGGTTGAGCTTGAGCATGGTGTCCTTGGTCATCACATTAATGGCAGCCCCAAGATCGATCAAAGTGTGTGGGACGATGGTGCCATTGATGTGCACATCTACTACAGGGCTTCCAGGGTCCAAATATTTTGGACATATTACCTGCCCCAACATTAAGTCAGACAACTTCCCAATGACATTAATGGTAGGGGAATCCCTTTTTCTTCTTCCTGGATGCTTGAAGCATTTCTCCTTAATCAACTTATTGTAAATGGGAACATCTTTTATTGCCTAGAGAAGGGGGATCTTTACACATAGATTTTTCAATTCTCCTAGAAGTTCAGTTTCTTCTGTGGTAGGCTGGAGTGGTTGGGCTAATCTCTTAGGAAAGGGTGGATTTACTTTAAGGTTTCTTTCATCTCTTTCTTCCTCAACCTCCCTATGTGGAGAGGGAGGTTGGTTATCCAGAGAATTCTCCCAGATCTTATGTTGATCTCCTGGATTTCTACATCATAAGCTGGGTATGATGTCTCTCCACTGTATACTTACTAAGCCTGCTTATTGTTCGAGTTCGGATTTGGTTGGGCAGGCATCTAGGGTTGCTTGGTTGGAGTAGAGTGTAGGAGTTGTGGTTGGGTAGGTGGTGGAGGCAATAGAGCTAGAGCATTGTTGTATTAGGGAATCCACCCCTGGAGTGGGGTATTCCACTGAGGTTGTGGCAGAACATAAGGTTGAAATGACTGGCTGGCTGGCTAGGAATGATACTGAGATGCATAGGACCAAGGGGGGGGTGTAGACCAGGAAGGATGAGCAGGGGTCCCCAAGAAGGTATAGCTGTGGTTTGGTTGGGGTTGTAATATGCATGGGATGACCCTTGCATACCCTGCTGGTATGGTCTAGGCCCAAGAGGTCTACTTTGGTTGATGTAACAAAGCTGCTCAGTGACCCCTTCAGCTCCTTGATATACAACTTTGAGTCCGGTAAATAAGGGCACTTATCTGTGGAGTGATTTTCTTCACAGACCGAGCAAATCTCAATGCAGTTCAATGGACATTCATTCCTAGGATGCCTCTTGGTGCATCTAAGACAAAAGATGGCCAAGGCTCTCTCTTATTCCTCTTGCTTCCTTTTGATGTTCATGGTATCCAATTGCAAGGCAAGGGTTTGTAGCATCTCACTTTTGAAATCTTCTATCATATTTCCAATTTCACCCTTGATGGATGAGTTGGAAGATGATGTACTGGCCATAGGTTGACTATTCCTAACCTTTTTCTTGGCTACCCTAGAATGGTTTCTAAAGGTAGTCTTGATATCCTCATAGGGTATTTGGTAGATATTTCCTCTTGCTAACAAATGTAAGGTATCTAGAATATCTTCCCTTACTCCTCTAAGTAGGACCAGCTTTAGTGACTCGGGGTCAAGTGTGCACCTAGCCATTTTGTAACTGAGTTGGAATCTTTCTTCGTAGTCTTCTAAGGATTCATCCTAGCCCATGGTCATCCTGAAAAATGTCTTCTTTAGTATCCTTTGACCTACAGTAGTCCCTATATTTGTTTTTAAAATCCTGCTGCATCTGAGCCCAAGTTGTGATGCTATCTCCAGGTAAACCCATGAACCAGCGCAATGTTGCATCCTTGAGGGTAGATGGAAACAATTTTAACTTTTGCTCATCACCTGTATAGTCATAGGTTCAGCATATAACAAAAAACTCAAATAGGAAAGTGTCAGGGTCCTCTGTGGTCAGGCCATGGAAATGAGGTAGAGTAGAGGGGCTTATATTCTTCATATTATTGTCCCCATTGGTTTCCCTATTGGGGAAGGCACCCTCAATTCTCTCTCTATTTCCTCTGTCATTTTGGTTTTCAGCCATTGGTTCAGTAGGAATGGGTTCCTCTTCTTCTTCTTATTCCCCTATAGATTCTTTAAATATGTGAGGTTGCTCACCTAAAGGTTCCTCTAGTTCACAGCCACCAAAGAAGAGAGAAGGTTGGCTGCTGGATGCAGTGGGGGTATTTGGAAAGAATTTCCCTAAATTGTCCCTATTCCTACTGTTGAGTCATGGAAAAGGTATGCATATATTATTTATTTTATTATCCTTTTCCTTAGTTATATCCCTTCTACACCCTAAAGTGTTAATATATCAAGATATTATGGTAAAAATAAGGAAATTATCTATCATCACGATTTAGCTAACTATCATCACTCTTCATGCAGGAAAATGACAAAATGGAACAACTGTTGTTCCCTAGCCAGGAAACAGCATACAGGCAGCAAGCCAAGGATGGAGCGCGCAGTTATGGATAAGAACAAAGAAGATCACAACATCGGCGCAAAAGACAAAGAGCTAACTGAGGACCCAGGAAATCCTATAGTCACGGTGCAAATCAATGGATGCTCTTTTCCCAATGCCTTAGTTGATTTAGGAGCAGCAATCAATATTCTTACAACCACCACTTATCAAAAGCTTGGCATTACATCATTAGATCCAACCACAACCTTATTGGACTTGGCTGACCGATCGGTAGTCAGACCAGAAGGTACATTGCATGATGTAATGGTGTCTATAGACTCTTGGGAATACCTTGCAAACTTTCTAATCATCAAGCCCAAAAACCGACTGGATGGACACCCCTTAATTCTAGGCAGACCTTGGCTAGCAACTGCGGATGCTTACATTAGCTGTCGAACAGGCAACATGACTATAGCAAGAGGAAGCAATGTAAAGAACTTAACCTTATACCCTCCAGCGCAGCCAAGTTTAACAACAGTCAAAACTAGAAAACAACCTGTATCATACCTAACTGAAAACATTAGATCACCACTAACCATAGAAGATACTCTCGAATTTAAAGACCAAACAGAGGACAACATCATTAACAACTTCATTAACCAACCAGAAACTAGATTCCATTTAAAATGTCACATGATCGAAGAAGCATTCAATAATGAAGTAGAAGAAGATCCCCTAAAAGATACTAACGACCGATCAATACCAACCACCTATGTTTACAAAAGCAAAACCATAGAGATTGAGCCAGGAAAAACTTTGAACATTAACAAAAACCTGACTGTTGACCAAGAGCAAAAGTTGTTTCAGCTCCTGAGAAAATATAAAGAAGCCTTTGCATGGGATTACCTGGACATGAAAGGAATTGATCCCCAGTTGTGTATGCACCACATCTATACAGAAAATGATGCTAGACCCGTTCTCCAACCCCAATGGAGATTAAATCCTCATCTTAAGGATATTGTGAAAGCTGAATTGCAAAAAATTTTAGATGTAAATTTTATCTACCCAATATCTGACAGCAAGTGGGTCTCTCCATTAGTAGTGGTGCCGAAAAATAATGGAAAGTGGCAGATATGTGTTGACTATAGAGAACTGAATAAAGCAACCTAGAAAGGCCACTTCCCCCTTCCATTCATTAATCAAGTCTTGGACACATTAGCAGGAAAGAAATTCTTTTCTTTCCTACATGGCTTCAGTGGATACAATCAGATTCAGATTGCCCCTGAAGATCAAGATAAAACTACATTTACCTGCCCTTGGGGAACATTTGCTTACAGGGTCTTACCCTTTGGGTTGTGCAATGCACCTGCCACATTTCAAAGGGCTATACTCAGCATTTTTTCAGATTTGATAAATTAAGGGCTCGAAGTATATATGGATGACTTCACACCTTATGGGGATGACTTTGTGCTAGCATTACAAACATTAGAAAAAGTGCTGCAAAGATGCATTGCCACCAGGGTTTGTTTAAGCCATGAAAAGTGTCATATGATGATGACCGAGGGACTCATCTTAGGTCATTATATCTCAGCAACTGGAATACAGGTAGATCCAGCTAAAATTCAGATAATTCTATTAATACCTACCCCTACCACACAAACAAAGGTATGCATTTTTTTGGGCTTTTCTGGTTATTATAGAAGATTTGTAACGATTTTTTCTCAGATTGCTGCACCTTTATATGCACTAACATGAAAAATTGATTTCATTTGGACAGATAAGTGTGACAGTGATTTTGAGGATCTAAAAAAGCTTGAATCAACAACCCTAGTGCTAAGGGGCCCAAACTGGGATTTGCCATCCCAGATTTCATCTGATGCTTCAGACACAACAATCGGAGCAGTTCTTGGACAGGAAGAAGATAAAGAGCCATATGCAATATATTATATCAGCAAAAATCTATCTCCTGCTAAATTAAACTATACTGTGACTGAAAAGGAATTTTTAGCTGTATATGCTGTAAATAAATTTAGACATTATAGAACTGGATATCCTATAGTTTTATATAAAGATCACTCTGCCATTAAATATTTAGCAAATAAACCTATTACAAATGGAAGAGTGACAAGATAGTTGATTCTCTTGTAGGAATTTGACATCACAATAAATGATCGACCTCGAAAAGAAAACCCGGTAGCTGATTTTCTCTCACGGATGCCAAAGCCAGCTGATGCAGCAGCAGTTGAGGATCAATTTCCTGATGAACATTTATTTGCTGTTACTGTCAGAACACCATGGTATGCAGACGTTGCAAATTATTTGGCAGTAGGAAAATTACCCAAGCACCTAATGCCTAATAAAAGAAAACAAATAGTGCAGTGCAGTACTCGATTCTCTTGGATTGGGGGCTACCTATTCCACACAGGGGCAGATATGCACATTAGAAGATGTGTCCGGGAAGATGAAGTGTTTGACATTCTAAAAGCATGCCACGAGGGGCCGTGCGGCGGACATTTTGCAGACCACAGAACGGTCACAAAGTCTTACAAACAGGCTATTACTGACCCACTATCTTTAAAGATGCTAAAAAGTTTTTCAAGTCTGTGATAGCTGCCAGAGGGCGGGGCCCTAGACAATCTGATGAGATGCCTCTGAACCTGCAATTAGTAATTGAGCCATTTGAGCAATGGGTGCTAGATTTTATTGGTCCTATTAACCCATCATCCAATCAAAAAACATAAATACTGGTTGCAACAGAATATGTTACTAAATGGGTTGAGGTAGAGGCGCTACCAAGAGCTATTGAGGATTTAGTGATACACTTTCTTTTCCAATTATTTGTGCGATATGGCCTACCGAGAGACATAGTTACATATGGAGGACTATAATTCGTAAGTAACAAGATTGCTGCAACATTGAGAAATTACCATATTCTGCACAAAATTACAACTCCATACCACCCACAGGCAAATGGCCAAGTAGAAAGTACTAATAAGGTAATTGAGGCAATACTTACAAAAACAGTTGCATCGCATAGACGTGACTGGGCCTCTAGATTACCAGAAGCCTTGTGGGCATACCGCACAACATGGAGAAATACCATGGGATATTCACCTTATCAATTAGTCTTTGGTAAAGAACCCATCATCTCAATCGAATTCGAGATTCAAACATTAAGAACAACCCAGGAAGTGGGTTTGAATTTAAATGAAGCTTAGATCAATAGATTACAACAAATCAATGAATTAGATGAAATCAGGCTATCTGCTCTTCAACACAATGCACTAATCCAACAGCAGAGAGCGAAATGGCATGATGCCCTTATTAAAAAAGAAGATCTTCCACGAATGAGATTGGGCACTCCTATATGATTCCAGGTTCCAGGATTTCCCCAGAAAACTCCATACCAGATGGTTAGGACCTTATGAGATACAAAAAGTGCATGATAATGGCACCATTACATTGGCAACCATTGATGGATCTGGCTATTCTTTTAAAGTGAATGGTCATTGAGTGCGACTTTATCATAAACCGCTTACCAGGGAGTCCTTTTTCCAACAGTTATGGGAAGATTCCACCATGAAAATTCTCGCTGAAGAGGATAACCCATCCTCAACATCAATCCAGTAAACAACTCATTGGTTCTTTTGAATTTTGTATATAGACTGTTCTTTCTATTTTTCTTGTATAAACTGCATTTTTTTGTATAGATTTTTGTGCTATTCCATTTAAGGAATAGTTGCTGTTCCCCTTAAGGAACAGCAACCATTCCATTTAAGGAACAACAATTTTCTCTTTATTTAATTTTCGTGCTGTTCCATTTAAGGAACAACAATTTTCTCTTTATTTAATTTTCGTGCTGTTCCATTTAAGGAACAACTACTGTTCCTTCTAAGGAACAACTACTGTTCCATTTATGGAACAACAGGCCCTTGTATATATGATGTCTTTTTGCTGTTCCTCTTAAGGAACAACTGTTGTCCCTCTTAAAGAACATCAGCCATTCCATTTAAGGAACAACAGTTTTTCGTGTGCTGTCTTTTTGCTGTTCCTCTTAAGGAACAACTGCTGTCCCTCTTAAGGAACAGTAGCTGTTCCATTTAAGGAACATTAGTTTTTCATGTGCTTTCTTTTTGCTGTTCCTCTTAAGGAACCGCTGCTATCCCTCTTAAGGAACAACAGCCGTTCCATTTAAGGAACAACAATTTTGCGTGTGCTTTCTTTTTGTTGTTCCTCTTAAGGAACAACAACCGTTCCATTTAAGGAACAACAGTTCCATGGGTGTTTCTTTTTGTTGTTCCATTTAAGGAACAACTGCTGTCCCTCTTAAGGAACAATAGCCATTCCATTTAAGGAACAACAAAATTGCATGTGCTGTTCCTCTTAAGGAACATAAATTTCGAGTGTTTGTATTTTTGCTGTTCCATTTAAGGAATAGCTGTTGTTCCTCTTAAGGAACAGTAGCCGTTCCATTTAAGGAACAACAATCAATATTGTGTTTTGTATTTCCGTTGTTCCATTTAAGGAACAGCTGCTGTTCCTCTTAAGGAACAACAACCGTTCCATTTAAGGAACTTTGCTTGCATTTCTTCTTGCTGTTCCATTTAAGGAACAACTGCTATTCCCTCTAAGGAACAATAGCTGTTCCATTTAAGGAACAACAGTTCCATTGCATTTGTTTTTGTTGTTTCGTTTAAGGAACAGTTGTTGTTCCCTTTAAAAGGAACAACAACTGTTCCATCTAAGGAACAACAGTTTGGTATGCGAGTGCTTTACACTGTTCCATTTAAGGAACAGTTGCTCTTCCTCCTAAGGAACAACTGTTGTTCCTCCTAAGGAACAACTGCTATTCCTTCTAAGGAACAACGGTTTCGTCATTTTTTTGCTTGTTGCTATTCCTTTTAAGGAACAATAGTTTTGCTTCAGTTTGTTTTAATGCTATTCCCCTAAAGGATCAGCACTTTCGCTTGCGTTCGTTTTCCTGCTGTTCCTCTTAAGGAACAGCTGCTGTTCCTCTTAAGGAACAACAGTTTCGTGTGCCATTTTTTTCTTTCTTTTTGCCATTCCTCTTAAGGAACAACATTTTTGTGTGCGAGTTGTCTTTTTGTTGTTCCTCTTAAGGAACAATGGCGGTTCCTTTTAAGGAACAACACCCTTTCTTGTGCATTTTTTTTGTTATTCCTCGTAAAGAACAACACTCTTTTTGAGAAGTCTTTTTGTGAATATTGTTTCACTCTTCATGATCCTTTGAAGGCAAGAATACACACATATGCAAGGATACAAAATTTAAAGGTTATTGGAATAAGCAAATCAAAGAGAAATTATCATCTTTAATGAAATTGCTTTGTATTGATTAGAAAAGAGGAGGACATAACTATCTATATCACTTTGCTATCTTTATCTTCACTACAACTCAAATTGATTGATTATTTGTACCATGCTAGTTCTTCCCTAATTTTCATAATTCTCTTTGCTTATTATCATTGAATAAGAATAAGGGTATATTTTCTTCTATTGATATGATCAGACTTCTTCCACCATCCCTACTCTTAAGGAGTGTTGAGCCATCCTCTATATATAAGTAGGAAGTGCTATATAAAAGAAAAGAAAAGAAAACGAAAGAAAAAAATATGTATATATGTTTACTAACAATTCTATGATGTGTCAGATAGAGGATAGGGGGTCTCATCACGAGCCGGCCTGCCCACCTTTCACTCCTTCCCAGTGAATGGCATTGTGATCCATCTGGTTACCAAGCCAGCACAATGGCCTCCATCCTGACATCATAAGGCACTTTCCTAAGTATACATAGAGGATCATGGTTCCAAAGGGTGAAAAAGCAACTCTGTCAAGGTTATAGACACTTGTGGGCAACAGAGCTCTGCTAATGGTATTGGAGTCATATTCTTCAACATCAATAGTAATTATAACTCCCTTTTCTTATTTCTTTATCTTTATTTCAAAAGAGATTATGCTCCCAATTCCTTTTGAACCTTTATGCATGAAATATTGTTTAAAAAGTCAATCATAACGGTTTAAGTGGAATAATGACTGCATAGCATCTTACCCACGTCAGATATCCTTTTCCCTTTTTCGCATCACTCCATGGCATTTCCATATTTATTCATAATTCTCATGCTATGCATCGATTTCAACAACTCGATATTTTTGTGATCTTGTCATAAATATGTACACCTTGCCATTTTTACCTCTGTACGATTGCGTCAGCACGCCATTCCTTCATTTAACTGGTCGAAGGTGACCTATCATTTTTCAGGGGGCGCGGGTGACTTCCAAAGCACTTTTGTATATGTGTCCGTCTTTCATTTGGTTGTACCGGGCTACATGATATCCCATAATAGCAAGTTTTTAATGGTATCTATGTTAAAAAAGTATTATCCGAATTTAATAACTTGTTGTTCCATTGTTGGCTCTGTGTATTGTTGTGTGACCTGTGTAAAGCTAATAGTGTGCAGAATTCAGACAAAATGGGAGGACAATCAGTATGCAGTGAGCCACAGACACTAGCTATTTCCGATGCCACTCGAGAAATTCTAGTATGAGCTGGATGGGTCGCATATTTTACACAACTGCAGCAACCCAATGAAACTGTGGCTATCAGATTTTTACAGAATTTGCAGGATGATCATTCTATAGTAAGAGGAAGACGAACAATAGTGACAGATGCAGTAATAGCTGAGGTATCAGGATTACTAGTAGTCGGACCCATATGGATGCATAAAAAGTTGAGGCTACAAGACGTCATTACCGTCTTTCGGGATGAGGGACAGAACTTGATTGTCAAAGGCAAAGGAGTTCAACCTTCATCTCTGGGAGAACCATGGACAGAGCTGGCTAGAATCGTTCAAAGTTATATCACATGCGACGGAAGAAAAGATGTGGTAAGACCACACCACCTTAAATTATTAACAGTTTTAAAACATAAATGTTCTGTAAACTTGCCTGCATATTTGAAATTCTTGTTGTATGAAGCTGCTCAAAGCATAAAGAAATCCTGGCATATAGAGACTATTGTAAGCCATCATTGCTTAATTAGGTTGATAGTAAGCTATATCTAGCCCAACAACAAACTAGTTGGGAAGAATTAGTGTTTACTATAGAAGGGGGTTAGCCTTACCTGCCCCAAAAAGGAAAAGGACTTCCAACACAGCAAATAGACCACAAAAACACAGACGATATGCCGAGAAAAGTCAAGGAACAACTGAAAACTTTCTGGGTAGCAATAGCCAACCCTTAGAATTATCTAGCCCCGAAAACGAGCAACCTTTACAGCTGGAAGGAAGAGATAACCTAGAGTCAAAACTTCAGGAGGAAACAGAGCATACTAGCGAAGAGGAGAGGGATGAAACAGAACTTCCCTTAACTCCCAGCACAAGTACACCACAAGATTTGCTTCATGATGTTGAAATTAGCCCAAATTTTGACCAACATGAGTGAATATATACAGCCCGAAAGTCCGCTCAACCTTAATGTCGAAGCAGCACAATCGGAAGAAAACTCTGCCCACAAAGGAGTAATATCAGAAGAAATAATTGGTGAAGTAGAAACGGGTAGAAGCCACTTAGGAGGAGGTGGACCAAATGAGGGATACCCTCCAGAAGAACTAGCTAGGGCAATTTAAACACAGAAGATATGGCCGAACAAAGGAAATAGAAACTAGCAAGGGAGAGACACAACCCTTGAACAAAAAAAACCTAAATGAAAACCAAGCTTGCTAAGAGCAAAAACGGTTAGTGAAATAGCTATTCCTCCCAGAAAGAAGAAAAGCAAAATTAAGAGGTTGAGAAAGGAACAGCAGAAGCTGCAGAGCTTAGTGAAAAGACTCAGACAAATGACAAGGACATTAAAAAGGGGGAAAATTTCAAGCAGAACTCGGAAAACGGTGGATGCAACCATTCAAACTGAATTCCCTGATACAAAGATTGTTGGGACTCAAATCGAGCCAATATTCATTCAAATCGATAAGGAATAGCATGCAACTGTTACAGAAGCGGCTGCCCAAACAGAGAATGTAAATTTTTGCAATGTAGCTGTTCAAATAGAGGTAATACCCTCCAACAGTGCAGACACAGACATATATCCAAGCCAAAGATGTTTTGATAGGCAACAATCCTGGTATAACAAATCTTCAAGAGAATCTGGCACAGGCTCGACTGACCATAGAAAAGCTTGAGGAAGAGATTGTTCCCCAACAAAGGTACTAGGAATTACAGAGGCAATTGCGGGATATCAACGCGTTGGAAAGTGAGGCCTTCGAGAAATGTCGGAGGGCAGAAGAAAGAACTGAGGAAATAAAGATCAGACTGAAGACAGTCATGCATCAAAGGGATACTCTTTGTTCCCTATACACAAATGTTTTAGCATGCAGGTCCCCTGCCAAGAACTATGATTTATTTTTGTTAGAAAGGTATTTACAGTTAAAAATTAAGGCTGTCAGGGCAGGGAAATCCATAGAATTGAAAATTGTGGAGGATTTCATAAACTGCTGTAAACACCATGGAGTGAAAGTTCAACTCTTACTCTGTGAGTTTTATTTGCATAATTTTATATTGGAAGAAGAAATGGAGAAGAATCCCAACCCTTTTGTGGGGGATATACAATTTCAAGCTTTCATTTCATTTGCTGTTAACCAGTTGAAATGCTTCAAAGCCCATAATACTTTTCAGAGGCAGGAAAATGGGTTGGACCTTTGGGTCAGGGGTGAATTGAAAAACCCACTACAACTATTGGCCAAACATAAAAGTTTGATGCAAAAGGAAGAAGTAATCTAGATATTGGGGCCCATTCACAAAGAAATTGTCCAGCAAGGGGTAGAGTATTTTCTCTCTATCAAAGACAATTCCTTGGCAGTAGCTAAATTCAGATGGACAATTTCCAATCGTAATGTGCAGGACAGAGAACCGCTCAACTATAAAAACTTTAAATTGGCTGCAGAGCACTTTTTCACTTATAGCAACCTCATCTTGAGGGAAGGGCCATATTGGTTAGGCTGTCAATTTTGTAGTCCTATTGTCTGGTATCCTGTAGAAGATTATAAAGCTATATATGAATTACTAGAAGGACAAACATGACACATTTTTTAAACCTTGGCCCAGAATCATGGGTTCAGACCACTTCATGACAATCCTTCTCCAGCCTATTCTTTGACTGCTTTGCACACAAACTACATGGTTTTCATGAGGGCATGAAAAAGGAAAGCAGGGGAGTGTGTTGAGTCATGGAAAAGGTATGCATATATTATTTATTTTATTATCCTTTTCCTTAGTTATATCCCTTCTACACCCTAAAGTGTTAAAATATCAAGGGATTATGGTAAAAATAAGGAAATTATCTATCATCATGATTTAGCTAACTATCATCACTCTTCATGCAGGAAAATGACAAAATGGAACAACCACTTTCCCTAGCTAGGAAACAGCGTACAAGCAGCAAGCCAAGGATGGAGCACGCAGTTATGGATAAGAACAAAGAAGATCACAGCATCGGCGCAAAAGACAAAGAGCTAACTAAAGATGGAAGATTGAGCGGATCCCTCAGGATCTCTTGATCCTGAGGGATAGCTGTTACTATTTAACCCTTCTTATCGCTTGACCATTATAAAAGGAAACGATTGAAAGAGAACGGGAGGAGAGATTATTCAGAAATTACTATTGTATTGTTACCTTGATCATCGACTCTCATTGTTGAAACAGAGTACAAACTGTTGAACTATTTTGCAAATGATTAATACATAATACAGTTGCTGTTCCTTCTCTCATATTGAAGTAATCCCGCAGGTGTTCACTGGTGGCTAAGGGCCCGGCCCTAGTGGATTCACTTGCTGTTCCTGTATCATTTGTTTACAGTTTCTGCTGTGCAATGGTTTGGTCTGATTTCCATCTGTTGTAATCGCATCGCTTTGCTATTTCGTATTCTCAGAATTACTCTGTTTTACATGCTGCAGAAGTATTGGTTCAGGTTGTTATTCAATTACCCATTTCAGTATTTCTTTATTATTTCAGATTGAGTCATTTGAGTTCAGCATTCTATTTCCAATCTAGTAATTAGTTTAGCGTGCTGTCTTGAGATTCTCCACTGTAAGAGCATTGACTACTGCTGTCTATGCTCTCACCGAGATCCCTGCTGTTCAGATTAGAAAATACTTTTGGAATATCAATCAGTTAAAAGAGAAATGAGTTATTGCTACTGTATTCTTGACTGATACTTGAATGAATGTTTGATTTGGTTTTATTAGCAAGATTAAGCTTTCTTTTAATTGTAATTTGAGTTCACTAGCAACATCCATTTACTTTTATGTTTGAAAGCACTGTACTGCAATTTAGAAACATTACTCTTGAGTAAATAGCCACCACATACTGTGTACACTCTTGAAATAGAAAATCTTGCCCATTGATAACTAATGTGAAGATAACCAGGATTAAAAAGACACCTTTTATACCTCAACACCTATGAGGCATGAAAGGAAATGTTTCTTGGGTTGGCTTTTAAAGAATTATTTTATTTTATTTTATTTTTTAATTTTTACGCTGGAAAGTAATTTGCAGAAATGAAATTTCTGATTGAATGAAAACTACTGACGAAAAAACTACTTGGTGAATTTGAAATTCTACTTGCAGAATGGAATGGAAAGTAGATAATGAAAAATGAAACAAAGGAAGCTACTAGATTACTTTTGCAGAAATAAACTAATGGCACAAAACTGGAGACTAGAAATAGAAGAAAAGAAAGCAGACTAGAAATAGAAGAAAAGAAAGCAGTAATCACATTCTACTTAGACACCTCCCCAACAACGACGCCAAAAAGTGATGAGCTCCAGTATTGCAGCAAGGATGATGCAACTCTTGGGCTACCAGCTTTACTTATCAACCTCGGGTTTGTACAAACTTGGAGGTGACAGTGCTATATGCACAAGTAGAAGTGAAGGTCCTACCTATTGTCACTGTTCATCTGGCGAGAGACCCCAGGGGTTCCAAGCCATACTTCTATAAGGTTAGAAGAAGCTTGATTCTTTAATGGAAGAAGAGAAAATCTATTCTAAGAGAGCTACTGTATACTGTAGTAAAGAAGAAAACAAGATGTAATGCTAAATCACACCATATCCTAATTAACCATTTAAACAACCATGCTAAGAAGAATTGCTAAATCAACGCTATCCTAATGTTGTTATCTAAGTTACAGAAGTAAATAACATCAAACCAAAGTAATGTGTAAGAAAGGAAACTAAACTAAGTATGTTTTTCACGTTTTTGTTTTTTCTTTGGTAACAATCAAGCATGCAAGGAGTCAAGCGAAGAGCAAGTGAAGATCGAAATCAGTGAAAAGGACGTAAATGAAGCAACAGTGCATGGGACCGTTGGATTAGTCAGATCAATGAACAATGTAAACAGAAGACGAGTGGCAAAGATCTTATCGCAAGGGAATAAGTGAATAGATGGAAAAATAGGATTAACGAGAGATGAATGGTGGAGATCTTACCGCAGGGGATTAAGTGAATAGATGGATGAACAAGACTAACGAAAGATAAGCGACGGATATCTTATCATGGGAGGTTAAGTCAATAGATGGACGAACAAGATTACCGGAGATGAATGGCAGAGATCTTATCACAGGAGATGAAGTGAATAGATGGACGAACAAGACTAATTGGAAGATAAGCGACGAAGATCTTATCGCGGGAGGTTAAGTCAATAAATGGACGAAAGGATTACCGAGAGATGAATGGTGGAGATCTTATCATGGGAGATGAAGTCAATAGACAGATGGATCACATCAAGTCACGTTGTCGATAGAAGGGTGGAAAACATGCGGAATGATGGAGTGGTTTTCGTAGGTGGTAAGTAGTTTCTCGTGCGCCCTCAAAGCTGTAAGTGGAATTCCTAAATTTACGCGATTAGCCTAAGTGAGTGACACATATCACGAGAATACCACTTTTCTCGCATGCTCACGGGGGGAATCAGCCATGCAGGAATTCATGCGGGATTGCATGATAACTATTGGATCATGCAGG